>CM070774.1:50559661-51759661 GCA_036346955.1 Dipus sagitta
TCTCAAATGAAAGGCCCATCAAGATACAAGAAGTTAACAGAACTCCAAACAGATTGGACCAAAGGAGAAACTCTCCAAGACATATAGTCATTAAGACTCTAAACAATGACACCAAAGAGAAAATCCTAAAAGCAGCTAGGGAAAAACAACACATCACTTTTAAAGGTAACCCCATCAGAATTACTTCAGACTTCTCAATGGAAACTCTTAAAGGCAGAATGGCCTGGAATGGAACACTGCAATGTATAAGAACCTATGGCTTCCAAACCAAACTACTGTACCCAGCAAAAGTGTCCCTCATATAAATAAAAATAAACAAAAAAAAATTTAAAGGGCTGGAGAGATGGCTTAGCAGTTAAGCACTTGCCTGTGAAGCCAAAGGACTCCCGTTCAAGGATCGACTCCCCAGGACCCAAGTTAGCCAGATACAAAAGGGGGCATATACATCTGGAGTTCATTTGCAGTACCTGGAAGCCCTGGCATGCCAATTCTCTCTCTCTCTCTCTCTCTCTCTCTGTCTGTCTCTATCTGCCTCTTTCTCTCTGTGTCTGCCACTCTCAAATAAATAAATAAAAATAAATTTAAAAAGTATCCCTCATAATAGATGGTGAAAGAAAAACTTTCCATGACAAAACTCAGCTTTACAATTAGTATGAACACAAAGCCAAACCTACAGAGAGTTTTTCAAGAATTTCTCCACATAGAAGAACCAAATAATCAACCTCAAATGCCTAGAAGAAGCAGATCACAATAACCAAACTCAAAGAAGGCACAAAAAAACTTCAAAGTCCAGGAAAACACCAAACCACATAAACCACCATAATATGGTAAGGATCAAATCAAACTTCACAGTCATTACCCTAAATATTAATGGCCTTAATTCACCCATCAAGAAACACAAGCTAACAGGGTGGACCAGAAAATTAGACCCCTCAATCTGTTGTCTTCAAGAAACCCTCCTCACCACTAAAGGCAGACACCTCCACAGGGTGAGGGTGGAAAATGATATTCCAAGCAAATGGGAATAAGAAACACACAGTTGTACCTATACTAATATGGGATAAAATAGACTTCAAAACAAAAATAATCAAAAAAAAAAAGACAAAGAAGGCCACTTCCTACTTATCAAGAGAATGATTCATCCAAAGAATATCACAATCATGATTTTTCTTATTAAATAGTTTTGTACTCAGCGAATACAGTCAGTTTTGTACCATTATTAGGTTCATCCATTACCTACCCCCACCCTTTGGCCCCTCCTTGCTGAGGTATATGGGTCATGCATTCTGGAGTTAACCCACAGTTATGGGTAGGATAAATGTCTCTGCATATCATGATCCAACATGTGGTTCTGACATTCTTTCTGCCCCCTCTTCCACAAAATTTCCGTGAGCCATGTTGGGTTCATTTTTGGTCTGCTTCAGTGATGATGTGTTGGGGGCCTCTGGGTCTCTGGATCTCTGATTCGGTTGGAGTTGATTTTTCTCACTCAAAAAAGAAATCGAGATGGACTTGAGAAAATTAAAAGACCAACCATGCTCCTGGATAGGCAGAATTAATATTGTGAAAATGGCAATCCTACCAAAGACAATATACAGATTTAATGCAATTCCAACTAAAATCCCAACATTGTTCTACACAGAGACAGAAAAAATGTTCTTACAATTCATATGGAAAGGCAGAAGGCCTCGGATATCCAAGCATGTCCTCAGCAACAGAAGTACCTCTGGAGGCATCACCATGCCTGATTTAAAGCTATATTACAAAGCCATAGTAATAAAAACAACATGGTACTGACATAAAAACAGGAGGATAGACCAATGGAATAGACTTGAGGACCTGTACTTTGGGTCAAGCAACTACAGCTACTTGATATTTGACAAAGACCCTAACAATATAGGCTGGAAAAAAGACAGCATCTTCAACAAATGGTGCTGGACAAACTTGATAACCATAAGCAGGAAATTGAAACTTGATCCACACATTTCGCCATGCACATCACTCAAGCCCAAATGGATCAAAAATCTCAATATAAGACTGGAAACTCTGCTACTACTGGAAGAAAATACAGGAGGCACTTTCCATGACATACAAATGGAAAAAGACTTCCTGAATAAAACCCCGGTAGCTCAGCATCTTAAATAATCACTCAACCAAAGGTATCACATGAAGCTGAAGAGCTTCTTCACAGAGAAACATACAAACATTCAATAAGCAAAGCCAGTAGATTACCCACAGAATGGGCCTAATCTCTAAACTCTACAAAGAACTCAAAAACCTAAACAGTAAAAGTCAAACAGCCCACTCACAAAATGGGGCAAAGAACTGGACAGACAGTTCACAGAGGAAGAAATACAAATGGCAAACACACACTTAAGAAAATTTCATCATCCCTAATCTTCAGGGAAATGCAAATGAAAACAATTATGAGATTCCACTTTACCCCATTAAGGATAGCAGACATCAAAAAATCAAATGAAAATAAATTCTGGTGAGGAGGTGGAGAAATAGGAACCCTTATCCACTGTTTGTTGGGAATGTAAGATGGTACAACCACTTTGAAAAGCAATATGGAGAGACTCGTAAAAAGCTGACTATAGAGTTACTAATGGACCCAATTATTGCCTTACTGGGCATATACCCTAAAACACCCAGGCCTCAGTCCAGAGAAATTTGCTCAACCATGTTTATAGCTGCTCAATTCATAATAGCTAAGAGCTAGAATCAACATAGATGTCCATCTCCAGACAAATGTATAACTAAGATGTGGTATATCTATATGATGGAATCCTACACAGCAGTAAGAAAAAGAAATGACACAATGAAATTTGAAGAAAAATGGTCAAACCTGGAACAAATCACTCTCAGTGAACTCACCCAATCACAGAAAGATAATTGGCACACAGTCTCACCCATCTACAGCACCTAACCTGAATCTACCCAAGATGCTGACATACCAAGTAAGCATCTTGAGAACAAGACAATAGGGTGGGTGGGGTGGTTGGGGAGGAGAAAAGAGGGGGTGGGGGACACAAATCTGGACCCAAACAGCAATGGTACCATAAGATTCTACATCATAAAGACAGACCAAATGGTTGAACCTTCACCAGGCCCTTAGAGGGAAAACCTGAGTCACAAGGCCCTGGAGAGGGTACAATGAAGACTGACTTTAATCTTCTACTGCCTCTCTCTCTCTCTCTCTCTCTCTCTCTCTCTCTCTCCCTCTTCTCTCTATCTCTTTTTTATTACTTGTCTTTTTCTTCCTTCTCTTGTGGGCACTTACCTGTAACTCCCAGTACCAGCAGGTGGCTATCATCCACAAGGAGCTTTTGATCAGAGAGACCTACAAGATTTCCTAAAAGACTGATGACCCACCAAAGGTTAATGATAAGACACTACTACTGAAGACACCATATGCAGTTGACATGTAGCATGGAGTGACATGGCTGGAAACTGGAAGAGAGTCAGTCCCCAAACAGCACGTCTAGTGTCAGAAGGTGCTTCATGGGCGACTGGAGGAAAATGACCAATATCTGTCCAAACAACTCATGGTCTAACCTACTTCGCAGCAAGTAACCTGTCAGGATGCTTACACAAGTGCAATAGTGGCACAGAGCCATGGTGGGAAACCAACTGCTCTTGATTTGGCTAACTGATCCACTCAGTGGAATGGAACCCATATCTGGAACTGGGAAACAAGACAGAACAAGATCCAAAAGTGAGTCCACTCTCCATTATCAAGCTACCACCAATTGTGGACTATAAGAGGGTCTACACCTATTAAATTCTCTCTAAAAAAATAAGGGTTATCCCATTTATCTGGTGCTAACTTTACTCTCCATCAGACAATCTGCTTCTCTTTTTCAGATAGACACAGATCCTAAGGAGAGAACCACCCCATCATACCTCAAAAGGACCCCAGTTGAAACTACGAATAATTGGTGAAACAAGCAAGGGTGCTGTTTCCTTGGTGAACCTGGTACCAGCACAAGGGTGAAGGAGATAAACACAGAGAACAATCAACTCCTACCAAATCAGATATCCAGAGACACAGAGGCTCCCAACACCTCATCACTGAAGCAGACCTAAAATGAACCCAACATGGCTCAGGGAAATTTTGTAGAAGAGGGGGCTGAAAGAATGTCAGAGCCACACATTGGGTCATGACACACAGAGCCATTTCCTCCTACCCATAACTGAGGGCTAACCCCACTATGCATGACCCATATACCGCAACAAGGAGGGGCCAGGGGGAAGGGGGAGGGCAGGGAGGAGGCTAACTATGGTACCAACTTGACTGTATTCACTGAGCACAAAACTAATTAATAAAAATATAAAATAAAAAACCCTAGAAACAATAATACTGTTTAAATATAAAATAAATATTATGGAGGTAGCACAGGTATAATTTAAAAGCTATGATGGGACACCTGAGTTCTGTAGTACCCATCCACCATACATTGGATCATTTGGTGTCATGCTTTATAGTAAAATGTCCTTGACAGAAGTGTTGGCTATCCTGCTCACTGTCCCTGATGAGGAAGAATGGAGAATGGCAAGTACACCATCACCAATCTCTTGTTCCTTCCCTTCATCTGGTATCTCTTTCTATTTTCCAATGTCATTATGTAGATTCAACCACTGAAGTTCTGTTTCTTGCTCTACCCTCTTCCATTTTTGGCTATTTCCTTTTCTTTTATTATGAGATAAAGAACAGAGAATTAAAGTTGGTAAGATAGATAAGTACTGCTTCTTTCTCCTGCTCCTCATGGCAAAAGATCTCTTTCAAACTTAAACTTAATTTAGTTATTTAACTTCCCTACTAAAAGTATTCAAAACTCTCAATTTCTTCAAAATATAATTTGATATCTTTAGTGTAATGTGCAAGGTTCTTCATATATAATACTAACGTTTACACGTACTTGTATTTCTGACCAAACTGAGATATGCAGAGTTCATAAATGGCTTAGCGTTTGCTTTTATTGTTAATCCCACCAATGCACTTCTTTTAGTACCTGGGACAAGGAAAACATGTAATAAATAAATCTTGGTCAAAGCAACTAAGAGAGTTGTCTTCTCTATGCTCTAGTCAATGCTTTGACAAAAATTAACAAAGGATACCCTAGCCCTCTCTTTGACCTCTGTCCCCAAGTAATAACCACAAATGCTAATAGACATGCCCTGAATAAAAAGATTTGTCTTGTTGTATTTTGAAACATTACTTTAATGGTAAAATGTTCTTAAAAACAGGAAACAAAGCTAGCAATCTGGCAGAGATGTAAGGGAATATTTGCTCCAGTGGGTGGATTTAACTTCATATTAAATTAAATGTCACGTATGCCTTTGTGTTTAATTAGGTCTTTTAATCTAGAAAGGGCTTTCTATGTAATAAAATCCACATTTTGTTGTTTTAAAACATTTAAAAATTTTGTTGAACCATATTGAACATATTTATGTTGAGAGTATGTTTCACATACTTCATGGTAAATATATTCTATAATCATTTTATATTTAAATTTCACAAATTATAGTGAATAAGTTACTATTATAACCCTAGGTTTATGTTTTTGTTGTATTATGTTTCCTGAAAATATAGAATTACATAGGGGAAAATGAGAGGTGAATACCCTTAAAATTCAAATTCTCCATGAATACATAAGTCATAGGCCACTAAGAAAGTCTCTGTACCTACTGTTTACTCCCAACTGTTCAAAAAGATTTCTACAAATGTAGAACTGCAAATTCAATATGAAATTATTTTATACCAGTGGAAATTTTAGCATGTCAACTTAAAACAGAGTATGCAATAAAAAGGACAAATATATACTTTATGCAGACTTCTATGAAAACTTACAAAAACCTTGTGGACACATCTGTAAACTATCTGTGTGAGTTCTTTCCTCTCTCTCCTTCAGCTCACAGTTCAAAGTCTTCCTCTGTCAAATCTTACAAATTAGTAAGAACTGTTTTTCTTAATTATATGGGTAGATAATAGAACACATTTTAGAAGCCATTTTTATCATTAAATGATTAATTTATAGGGTAACTATTGTTTCTATAGTTCTCTTTTAAAATCTCATTAAGTAGGATTCTGGATACATTTATATCAGACAGGCTCCTAAAAAGTTGGTGGGGCTGCAAAGACTACATGAAGAATAGCAGTGTTCTTTAAAAAATATGGTATTGATTTATTCAAATGAACTAAATCTGCTCAGCCAGGCCAACTGATGAGTAAGAAGGAAGAGGGCTGAAAGGACTTGAGTGTGAACAACAAACACAGAAAGCAAACTCTTAGCATTGTGCAAATGTCCACTGGGTCAAACAGCAACAGGCAGGACACATCCTGGTTCTAACAAAATGATATTTAGGCCAAAAGTTTATAAAACTTTATCACTTGAATTATTTAAATTTAACGAAGAAGAAACATGGAATTATGCTTTCAAAATTAGTAGGAGATGTAAAAAGTTCATTTGTAGAAATTTAAATGAGCTATGCAAATCACAACTTTTCTCAGATGTCAATTTTTAAAAAGTAATGAAATTCTGACTCAAAGATGCTGCCAATGTCAGTGTATCTGATTACATCTTTCATTGTAGCCAGATGTCTATAAAGCGGACAATGTGTGTTATTGCTGTAGGCTTTGATGATACAGGCCAGGATTCCTCAGTCTGCTTGTGCAATGACCCACAATGTCCAGTCACCAAAAGGGTGTCATGCAAACTGTGGGCCACATCACCCCAGTAGCCTCATGACACAAAGTAGATTTCATCATTCTTTTTGATTTAATCATAAATTTATAAAACAGGATATTTGGAGTTGGTGCCATAAAAAAGCAAAAGCAAGAATTTCTGTTTTGAGCAATAAATGTAACCCCTGAATCAGTGACCTTTCTCATTGGCAAAAACTCTCCCAGAGATTTGGTTCATGGTTAGCTCACTCTAATAAAGGCAGATTATCATAGTTTTGTTTTGCTTTGTGTTTATCCTACCAACCACTAATTGTGGGGATTATTTATTACTTCTAACTAAAATCAGATTTTAGCATCTGAAACCTCACAGAACATAATGTCAATGCATGCAAATGGGAACTATATCTATTTGGGTTTAATATCATAGAAATATTAACTATATCAATTTCAGGACATTTAGTATTCATTTCTAAGCATAGCAGCTTAGAAAACACAAAAGAGGAAATTAAATGTATTATTTTTTCCTTTTAGTCACTCAATTGGTATTTAATGAGTCAGCTGTAAGGAAGCACTATGACAAGCAAAGCAAAGCAAATAAGCCTTCTAAGAGAGGCACTTTCCAAAGAGAAGGCAGTGCTAAATATACCCACAACACAATGAAAGTGTGAGAAAGCAATGTGACTCACAATAGCTATTGGTTATTACTGTTGCAGGTTCGCATTGCTGGTAGAATTCACCCAACTAAGAACATATTATGGGGGGAGAAAGAAGTTTATTTTGGCTTACAGGCTCAAGGGGGAAGCTTCATGATGGCAGGGAAAACAAAGGCATGAGCAGAGGGTGGACATCACCCCCTGGCTAACATAAGGTGGACGATAGCAACATGAGAGTGTGCCAAACACTGGCATGGGAAAACTGACTATAACACCCATAAGCCCATCCCCAAAAATACACTGCCTCCTGGAAGTGTTAATTCCCAAATCTCCATCAGCTGGGAACCTAGCATTCAGAACACCTAAGTTTATGGGGGTGGGGGGACAACTGAATCAAACCACCACCTTCCACTCCACTTCCACATAAACTGATATCCATACATGATATAAAATACAATGCATTCAGTCCAACTTTAAAAGTCCCCATAGTTTTTATCAATCCTAATTATGTTCAAACATCCCCATAGCCCAAGGTCTTTTGGCTGATCCATAATATCAAAAAATCCCCCCAAAAGCCCATAATTGCACAGAATAAACACTCACACTGCAAAAGATGGCATTGGGCATAGCAAAGAAATATTCAACCAATACAACATTTAAACAGGGCAAACATCAAATTCTGTAACTCCAAGTTCAACAACTCTAGCCAGTGACAAGTCTCCAAGTCCAACAATTCTAACCAGCAATAAGTCTCTGGAATTCCAACTCCGCCCCTCCAGCTAGGCTACTCACAGTCCTGGAAAATTTCGTCCAGGGCCTGCAGCTCTCCTTGGCAGCCATCTTGTGGTCCTGGCATCACCACTGGGTCTCCACTGCAACCCAAGGTTCATCCTCATGGGTCTCCATGCAGGCATCCAGCAAACCTGCTTCACACTGCCCATTTCCAAAACACAAGATTGTGTTGCAAACTCAATGGCCCTCTCTTTCCTGCATCTCTTGTACTCCACAATACCAGGTGGGGTGCCAATTTGTTAATCCGGGGGGAATAAAACAGACTTTGAAGAACAGGACACTCCTTGAGCACTCAGGCCCCTTCAAAAGAGTCTACATTTTTCCTGTTGCCCAAGTGCATATCAGCTGGTCCAATCTCCAAGGTTACAGTCTCTCAAATGCAGCTGAACAGGCCAAAGTTTACCCAAAGAATATTTTTTCTGTGCCATATCCCTTTGCTCATACTAGTTTATGGGGGACACCTGAATCAAACCACCACAGTAACCAAAAGGCTAATGGGTCCATTCCTAAGGCGAATAATACTCCATTATACAGATAGAGTGTACAAAATGCACGTCTAATAGAGTATAGACCCAAATGTTTATAGTCCATGAGTAGCTTGCAGAACAGTTAGTAGCTCTGTGTAGCTGGGACACAGCTAGTGCTGAGGTGAGATTGTCACCCAATTGTGGGAATCTTTGAAGCTGGAGTGATGTGAAATGTGAACTTCATTCAATACAAAGGTCAACCATATCTAAACAGTTGGGTGATAATAAAATATATATACAATTAATGAAATTAATTACAATAACTTTAGAGCAATTAATTTTTCAGATATATATGAGTAACTGAACTGAGTAAAAGAGAGGCATAAATGTCACTGTTAAGACAGTGCATAATGTTACAATGAGGACTGAAGGATAAGCCTGCCAGCAAGAAAGGATGGAGTGAGGAAAGGATATTGTCAAATGATACCACCAACTTTGACTTAATGTTTAACAATAGTGTTATAGCATAATATCAATTTGCTTATTCTGTGTATATGTATCATTTAATCTTAGTAACTAAATAAGTGCAATAATTAGAATAAAATATAACCATGCATAATGTTATATCAATATACCTTCATTATTTCCTTCAGTGCTTTTGCTATGTTGCATGTGTAAATATGGAGAATCTGTGGTGTCTCTGTTGGGGCACTGAACTTAATATCTTGGTTGTCACAGTCCTGCAGAACTACTGTTTCCTTCTGCATTCTTCATTCTGGGCTCTTTCATTGTGTTCCTCCAATCTCTCCTTGTGGCCTTCTCTGAATTACTGTGATCACAGGATGTTGTTGGGCAAGTCTTTTCAGGATTATTTATAGTGTAAATAACTGGAATTGCTTGACTACCTAAAATTTTCTTTTGCTATGTTTCTTCCTTTTTAATTTGAAAATCATATTATACAAAATAATTTTGTTAACATATGCTTCAGTGGTAACATTCATCAGAATTCTGAGAAGATTCTTTGAAAAAGTTGAAGGCAGGGCTGGAGAGATGGATCAGTGTTTTAAGGTACTTTCTTTCACCCATACAAAGCTGAATAGGCATTCAGTTACATATATGTATATATATAACATAAATATATTATATATAATTATGTATATTATATAAGTATTTTTATATATTATATATTTACAACATATAAATTAAAAATAAAAATGATAAAGAACCTCTAAGATTCCTTTCTATACAGTAAAGAAATCATAGGTATGTTTAATATGTAATATGATTTAATAAGTTGAGAGGAATATATTTTCTTATTATTCTTGCTATTGCTTTTATTTTTAAGCTGAATTTTTTTTGGGGGAGGGGGGGCTCGAGGTAGGGTCTCACTCTAGCCCAGACTGACCTGGAATTCACTATGGAGTCTCAGGGTGGCCTCGAACTCATGGCGATTCTCCTACCTCTGCCTCCCGAGTGCTGGGATTAAAAGCATGTGCCACCACACCCGGCTAAAATGAAATTTTTTAAGAAATTAGATGACAGAAGTGGCTTAGAAACCAGTTAACCTGACATTCAATCTGTTTATTTTACATGAAGCTAATTTTCTTTTATTAGTTTCTACTTTTTTAGCAAAACAAAGAAAAAATTATTATCATTGCCTTTATGCTTCTTGCTCTTTAGATTCTGGAACACAGACTTTGATGAATAATAGAAACAGGGAGAGCAATGAGGAACAGATATAACATGTAGGTTCTTAAGCATGAATAACATGGAAGTTTTATGAATACTTAATTTATATCAGCTCACTCAAGACAACCATTCCTCAAATATATTTCCTGACCATAATTTAAGTCTTGATAAATGAATTAGATAGTTTATATTTAAGTATTCTGTAGTCGGTAGCCTCACATTGCTGGGGTGAACTTCCAGACCAGGTACAGTTTATGGGAAGAAGTGATTTATTGAAGCTTACAGATAGAAAGGAAGTTCCATAATGGCAGAAGAATCTGGTCACCTTTCACAGGTCCACATAAAGAGAAAAGCCATGATCAACATAAGCAAGCACACTCCAGGAACTCCATAATGGTTGAGCTCAAGCACTCTGCATATCCTTAGGCTGGAATTCCAACACCTTAGGGCTGCACCCTAGGGTCATTCCACAGTGAAACCACCTCCAGCCAGGCAGCTGAAGTTCTTAATTATAAGCTTTAATAAATTCCTGTAACTATTGAGGGACCACATTATTCTTCCCCTGCTCAAACTCAACAACCATTAAGCAAACATCAAACATCTGCAGTTCCAGTCCAATATCATGACCAGTGACTAATAAAGCATCTCTGGATTTTCCAATTCAACCCCTCCAGCTAGTCTGAAAATCCAGAGAAAACATCCATCCCATGGTAACATCATGCTCTATGGTAGCCCTTGCACAGTCCTGGTATATCCAATACATGTTTGGGTCTCCACTACAAACCATAGTCCATCTTTCAATAGCTTTATCAGCTTCTTAATGAGTGTCATCATGCCCTGCCTATATGCTACATCCCAGCAGTGGCTTCTGTTGCTGTGTGCATTTCACAACAACTCCATGCATTTTTCATGCTTACAAAATCAATACTAGGTGTGCCAAACACAGCCATATTCTTAATTCAGGGACAAAATAAATCATAACCTTGAAAAGCAGATTCTGTCACCAGTCAACTCTTTCCAAAAGAGTTTGCATATTATCATAGTCTTTCCTCATACATCATTTCCATTGTTTCAGTGTAAAGTTGTTGGGTCATCTTCCTTAATATTTCTAATGTGTTTGAAAATAGAAAGTTTAGTAACCTAAAACCAGTCTTTGTGCCAATAAATTTTACACTTGTTTTAATTCCTCTTACTTTAAATCTTAAATTTCTCAGTCCTGTATCTTTAGCCAAGCACTTCAGTCCATTACAAATTTAACCTTCATCAAACTCTCTGGGCCTGGGCATCAGAATGCACTCAGCCTTTATGCCAGTAGCCCAGTTCCAACAAGGTTTTCTGCAATCTTTCCTTCTCCTTAGATATTTCATAAGCCAAGCCTCCAAATGTAATTTTCTCTGCACTTAACATTTTTAAACTCTCATCAGAATAGTCCATAAAACTTCACTCCAGAAGGCATATTCAGTTGCAAGCACCAATTTCTCATTGTTCCAGGACACAAGTTCCAAAAGACCAAAATTCCATATAGTCAGATTCATCTCAGCAACTCTACCCTGCTCCTCAGTACCAATTTTATAGTAGACAGCCTCACATTGCTGGGATGGACTTCCATACCAGGCACAGATTTTTAGAGTAAGGGATTTATTGAAGCTTATAGATAGAGGAGAAGTTCCATAATGGCAAAAGAAGGTGGCCCACTTTCATAGGTCCACACAAAGAGAAAAGTTACCATCAACACAATAAGAACACACTCTCCTAGAACTGTATAATGGCAGAGCTCAAGCACTCTGCATAACTTTTGACTGAAATTCCAAATCCACCCCTACACCTTAGGACAGCACCCTCGGATTCAGCCATAATGACAGCTACTCCAGCCAGGTGCCTGGAGATCTAAATTACAAGTGTTAATAAACTTTTGTATCTATTGGGGGATATCCATTGAAAATATTTTATATTCCATAAAAAATATTAACTTTCAATTTTCACCTGTGCTTTTGGTGGAAGACCAAGTTTTCCACATATCTTTTTAATCATAATCTGTGCATACTTGGTCAATTACTATGCACCTTGTATGTTAAGTAGATACCAATGCCATTTCTTCTCCTCCCAGAAACCATAAGGATCTTTTTATGTGCACTTATCATCATGCTTGAAAAAAGTTAAATGTCCAACCATAATCTACAGGACTTGACATGAGCCTATCACAGTGTCTGTGTCTGCCTTCTCATTATCTGGTATTTGATTCTTGACATAATAGCCACACTCCTTATGACTAATAAGATTAAGGGATTTCAACAGTAACAAAGAATGGGGCACATGGTTTGGGCATCATGTGAAAAATTCATTCCTCTGTGCAGATCTTAGTGAGATAAAGGCTCCTCAGTAGTATCAGTGGAACCTGAGGCACCACCAGATAATGTCCTTCATGAAACTATAGCCTGAACTTATGTAAGTGAACACTCCAATACAGCCAATGTCTATAATCAGTACAATCATAATAGACCTAGGAGACTGTGTGGCAGGTATATGGGAAGTTCTAATATTCAAAGTCATTGAATTTGTTGACTAATCTTCACAGAGAGGTAGATGCTATTAATATGTGAAGTTATTTGCCTCTTATGTGCTTCTCAAAGGTCTAGATAGCAAAGGGTCAGTGCCTAGTATGGTGATACTGGTGAGTAGTAGAAACTTCAAGAAATAGGACCTAGTAGAAAGTCTTTGATAATCAAGTGGCATGCACGCATGTGCGGGTGTGTGTGTGTGTGTGTGTGTGTGTGTGTGTAGTTTTTTTAAGGTAAGGACTCACTCTAACCCAGGCTGACTTGGAATTTACTGTGTAGTCTCATGGTGGCCTTGAACTCATGGCAATCCTCCTACTTCGGCCTCCTGAGTGCTGGGATTAAAGGTGTACACCACTGTGACTGTTATTGATAAGGACTATTGTGCATTTAATCAGCTAAAAAATGAGTGGCTTTTTTCTGTAACCATAAGATAGTGTGCATCCTAAACACATTGGGTAAGCCTACCAGGGAGTAGAATTTCTAATACTGTAAGCTAAAATAAGGCTTTTTTTCCTTACAAAGTGGTTATCTCAGGTATTTGTTATAGTGATAGAAAGCTGATTAGCACAGCATTTCTTACAATTGAGGTCATGGAGACGGAATGGTCAATCATCTGCTGAAAGTCAAGTAGTTCACACATGAAATAGAGTTGGAACCAGTGCAGTTCTGACTCCCACATGGTCCTGCCTTATGCCACCCACATTTTCACAAGGTAAGATAATCAAATGAGCACAATCAGAAAGCATTCTTTTAATCACAGATAATAACATATCTTAATATATATTTTCACATCAAAAGTATTTTTAGGATATTGTATTCTACTGTAATTTTATTTTAAATATAGAAGTGCAGAACCTTGTTTGCATCATTGCTTCCAATGAGTTTTTATATTTATAACATAGAATGGTTCCAGATTCCTTTCAGAACAGATGCTTTTTCTTTCAAAAGGAGCCATTACTTTTCAATTTATTACTATTCTATACTTCAAATGTACTTCCAGTGCCCATTAAGTCTCATAATTCCCTCCCTGAACATCTGGATAAATATATATAGATGGATTGTATGCCAAAGAGAGCGAATACATGGAAAAACTCTCTTGGCATTTCTTAAAGTTTTCCATTTCCTTAAAATTAGGTTTTGCTTTGCTTGTAAGCAGAGATGAAAATATCTAATTAGCATTTTTCCTACTTAGTTTTACAGTTGCTATTTTTTTACATTAATTTCCCTAACACACTTGTGGCCTCTACTAAAAATGAAGAAAATCTTATCTAAATGGTACTTCAGTATAGAACACTTAACTTTCTCATGTCCAAAGCGGCATACATTCAGTTTTTTAAACTTCATTTTTTTCTGCATCCTTCACTGATAATCAAAGGCCTATGAAAACATATATTAAAAATATGTACATGATGCCAAGTCCATACATCAAAACTGCCAAAATAAACTCCTGCTAAAATAAAACATCCATTTATATAACATTAAGTAAATTGGTGTCCCTGAAGTTTCACAATTTGCTGCTATACCTAGAAATTAAAATGTTGTTTGGAAAATTAACCTAGTTAAATGATACATATGACATCAATGTTTGAAAGCTGAAGAAATTTCACAAAACTCCTATAATTTTACTTTGCTTGCCAACTGTGTTAAGGGAAATCACTATGCATTAAGAATCTACAGAGGCTATGTTGTTATGCCAGAATTCTAATAGTACATAATATTGAACCATCTAATTAATTTCAACTACACAAAACCAGAATCCCAGAAAGATCAAAGCAATACTTCAGGTAGAGCTGAAGACAGGCAACCTTCTTGTCAATTTTAGTTCAAATCTGAGCCATTTTCTTTAAGAAAACTGGGCCTTTTTGTACAGAGCAGCACTTTTCAGGGCATAGGCTTGGTTATTACCCCTTTTATTCTTATACTGAAGATAATTTTATTCTAAAAGGAATTTAATATGATCATTTAAACAGTCCAAGATTGAATGTGTCACATTTGAAAAAGCTACTCTTTTGTGAAGTGTTTTAGATTTGTTTCTTAGTTGAAAATCCCAAGCTGAAATAAAACTATTGCCTCACATAAATGTACTGGCCAGTGTAACTTGCCTATAAAACAAAGCAGCATAATGTTTGACAAGGTAGTTTGGTGACCAAGATAATTTCTTACTCAAGTTACAATAATCTTGGATGTTTGAATCATGCACTGGTTAAGTGATGCAAAGTTAGGACATCCTTTATTTAGTACAGCCGGAAGTAGAATTATGTTGAACATTAAATTTCTATAAACATTATTATGACATAGATTAATTTTCTTTCAGTGCACAATTTAGGGTTCTGTGTACATTGCCTCGGGAGAGGGTAGCTCACTGGCCTGGAGCTGTCCAAAAAGGCTAGACTGGTTGGTCAGAGAGCCTCAGGGATATTCTTGTTTTAGCTTACTCAGGGCTAGGATTATAATTGTTTGTCACTGTTACTAGCACTGTCACATTTTTATGTGAGCTCTGTGAATAAAACTCATCTCATCACACTTTTAAGTCAAAAGCTTTATTGACTGAGCTCTCTCCAGCCTTGTACTTCCTTTATCTCTTTACTGTAGTATGTGAATATTTTATGATTGGCAAAAGCAGGATTCTCTCTTTCAATCTCTCTCTCTCTCTTTCTCTCTCTCATATCCAATCTTACCTAAGCCTATCTCTCTCCTCCTTTCTCAGGTATGTGTATGTATAGTATGTATGATGTGTGTGTGTGTGTGGTGTATTTATATGCATGTACAGATGCATTCATTCCATGTACGTGTGTGTAAAGACCAGGGGAAAATGCTGGACTTGTGTCAGGAAAGTGGAGGGAATAGCTTAACTCTCAGGGACACTGCTTGCCTTGGGCAATAACTCTCCCCACCTTTTTGTAAAATAATGCACTTGGCAACCTGTTGGGAATATGGGTCCCCCTTCCCCCACCTAAATCAGGCTGCAAGGTACACCTTGCTCCAAAAAATGCCATAGATTCTTAGAGATCCAAGTAATTTTCTTTTTTTGAGGCATGTTCTCACTCTGACTAAGATTAACCTGAAACTCACCCCATAGGCTGGCCTTGAACTCACAGAAATTCGCCTACTTTATATTCCCAAATTCTAGAGTGCTGGGATTAAAAGCCCATACCATTATGTCTGGCTTAAAATGACAGGTTTCTCCCTGGCACACCTCATGATCATTTTTTGTAATCAGTGTCTTTTCAAATATGTTCTTATATATATGGATTTGAGTTGAATATAGGCGCAATAAAACAAACTATATGTCCTTCAAGTTAATTTTTATTTTTTTCTAGTTTTTAAATAGCAAATCTTAGCATAATGTTTAAATTAAGTAAAAATATCTTTTCAAATACTATATTCTTTAGGAATATAATTTGGTATTAGGTGATGTTCAACACATGAAAATGATTTCAAATAATTATTTAATAGCAATAACTATGCTTTAGTTTAACTGTCATCAGTTAGCCTAATTTCATGCATTCAATTCGTGAACTGTCATCATAAATTATGGATTTCTTTAGTCAAATGCTAAAGCAGTTTTACCTATTTTAGAGCTGAGACTTATATAATGCAAATAACTTCAGTTAACAAAATAAGAAAATATTTATTATTAAAATTTAATTTTCAGCTTTGAAATTTTCAGTCCTGAGCCAACTGTTTCATGATTTGATTTTATTCTAATATTTATCAAATTATACTGAGAAACTTGGAAATCATACTTTACAAAAAAATGAATTCTTCCTTAAAAGGTATAAGTCAATTATATTTTGGTAGAAGTAAATTAGATTTTGAATGTGGAAAAATAAACCCTTCACACTTAAACTCAAAAAATATTTTCAATTCAAAAATATCTACCATGACTAATATTGCACTGAATGTACCAAGAGAGTTAGTTTCAAAAGATCAAAAATTATAAACATGAATTCTTAAAATTATACAAATGATTGGTGAAAAACTTAAATAGATAGCCAAAAGTCAAACAATAAGCTATGACCTAAAATTTGCCAATTTTTATTTAGAATGAAAAGTTCTAAAAATCAATAAGAAATGGCTCAAACTCCAGTAAAAATAGATTAAACAGAATGAATAATACACCTCTAAGGAAAAACAAATGACTTTTAAAAAATTCTTTTATTTATTTATTTATTAGAGAGGGGAGAGAAAGAAGTAGATAGACAGAGAGGATGAATGGGCATGCCAGGTCCTCCAGCCACTGCAAATGAACTCCACGCACACACACCACCTTGTTCATCTGCTTATGTGGGTACTGGGGAATCAAACCTAGATCCTTAGTCTTCACAGTCAAGTGTCTTAACTGCTAAGCCATCTCTATAGCCCAACAAATGACTTTGAAAGATGTGATGTCTCATGTACATATCATAACTTACAATAAATGAAATGGAAATTACCAGCTATAACCTATTTTTACCAATTGCATTGTTAGTGGTTTTAAAACTGTGACAGGGTATATTAACATAAGAAAGAGAAACATTCACCCTCATAATTATTGACCAGAAGATAAATTGACATCATCTCTTTGATTATTATCATTCTACCCATATCAAAGAATAAAATATGTGTAACCACTTCCAAGATTTTTATTGTTTGAAGTTTATAAATATACAAATATGAATAAATATTCGAACATGCTTCTTTGTAAAACTTATAAATATACTAAACTTAGAAATATACGAAATATTATAAGGATGCTCATTATATAATACATATAAACATTAGGGAGTATACACTTCACAATGTACTCTCATGTAATTATGGTGATACATTCATAGAAGAGAATATCATAACATCATTAAGACAAGTTTTTGCCTTATAATAACTATCATATAATTGTTGTTATGATGTATTGTTAACCAAAATATGTAAACTAGAGAACACTGTGGGTAATGTGTCACAACCTTTATAAACCATAAAATGGTATGTCATTGTGATTGCTTGTGCATAAGTTAATTTATGTTGGTATTTCCATTAAGATATATTGAAAGACACAAAATCATATTTATAAATGTCTGGCTGCAGAAGGAAGCTGGGAAATTGGCTATGTCGGATGTAAAACTATAATTTATCTCACATAATCACTCTCATCATTATATGATACATAAGATTATCATAGAAGATATTTATCATTGATACGTATTGGATCTGGTGAGTTCCTTGGTTTGGGTAATAACCCCAATATACAATTAAGAAATAAACTAAGTCAGTGTCATTTGTATATAAGTAGTTAAAAAAAACTTCTAAGATGACATAGTTCTTGGACAGCATCTATTGGAATTAGCAGTCAGATTCTATGAACTTCATTATTGATCCACATCTGCAAAACCTTAATTTTGCCTTCATCTCTTTCTTTCTAAAGCTCCATTGTTGTAAATGCGTGTCTAAGGTCTTTCAGGAAAATTCATCTTATTCCTAATAAGCAGATATAAATGTGAATTATGTTTGCCTGCATGTCAGAGAACAGCATACACCTTGAGAAGCAGCAGGAGCAGGAACTCCTGCATACCAGGTACTCTACTGGATCTGTCTGTACTGAGTGAAGGTTGGACTCTTCAAACACCCACATTGTCTTAGATGACATTTATATCTATTTTGTGCAACTTCTTTTATTCATGCACAAATTTACTTTTAAAATAAGTTAGAAGATATGTTTAAATTACTAATTTTATACAACCAGGAAATACTATTTCCTTTAATATAATTTTTATAAAAACAAAAGTGTATTTCTATGTTAGCATCTGTTGTACATTATGGTCTGTATCCCTCCTGCCATGAACCTCACACCAAGTGACAGAAAGCACATGATAAATGTTTCTGCTTCTTACTGCCGGATTCATGTCTGAATCCATTTCATCCAACTTGACATAGATCTTTTTCTTTTTTTTTTTTTAAGTTCCAACATTAGCTATTTTTAATTCATTAGTTTGGCACACTGTCATCATAAGTAATATGGAACATATTCTATACCTTAAGGACTTTCCATAAAAATCACAGGCAGAGAGTACATTTCTAAAACAGTCTCTGTAATGGATCCAAGCCAAATGTGACCCAATTGGCCAGGAATTATTCACAAAATTACTATCCTTTTATTTTCATGTTTCTCACAACCTCCTTTTCAATACTTCACTTTGCCATCAACAAGATATAAATAAAAGTTTGTGATTTCACTTATTCAAATAGCGTTTTTCTGAGGTGCTTAATCAAAATTTTTGTTATATATTTTGATATAGGAAGGTTTGCTTTATAAAGAGACCTAAAGGGAAAACTTTTAACATTGTAATTATAATACTGGAATTTTCCTTCTAAAATCCTAAGTTGTTAATGGGTACATTTAGAAAGTGGAATAATAAAGCAACATGACATAAATTATTCATATCATCCACGTTTGCGAGGATGCAGATTTATAACATTTCATTGTTTATGTTATAGTGAGCAAAGAGTTGTCAAAATTTTCAGAACATAAAGAGAACATAGAGCAAGTCAAGGTCACAAGATGTTATAAACCTCTCCAACTTTGCAACTTTCCTCTTGGAAGGATAGCTCATCTTGCAGTTCCTCTGTCAGTTAAATATAGAATTATCAAAGAGCTCATCATCTCCATCCATTTTAAATGACAATGTGGATCTACACAAAAGCTCTATACACATGTTTAGAACAACATTATTCATAATTGTCAAAAGGTGGAAACAACACACAAACTTACCCATTGAGAAGTTCATAAACAAAGCACAATATATTCACACCATGACCTATAAATTGGTCATTGAAAAAGGGAGTAAGTATTACTATATAATAAAATAAGGATCAAATTGGAACATAACAATAAATGAAGAAAACAAGAAACTGATATCATATGTTTCAATGTATTTTTAAGAACCAGATTATATTCATTATACCAGACATATTCATATGCACTGTGTTTGTTTAATGCTGTGGTTATAATACATGATCTTATGACAATGCTTATTTTCTTTAATATTAGAACAATAAACAATGACTGTTTTTTATTTTTTATGAGGCAAGCCCAACAGATGGGCCTTTCTTATCTTATGAGAGAGAAAGAGAAAGAGAGAGAGAGAGAGAGAGAGAGAGACAGAAAGAAAGAAAGAAAGAAAGAAAGAAAGAAAGAAAGAAAGAAAGAAAGAAAGAAAGAAAGAAAGGAAGAAAGAAGAGAGAGAATTGGTATGCCTCAGGCCACTGTAGTCAAACTCCACACACATGTGCCACTTTGTGTGCATATGTGACTTTGTGCACTTGAATCAGCCTGTGCATCTGGCATACATGGGACCTGGAGAGTCAAACATGGGTCCTTAGGCTTCACAGGCAAGCGCCTTAACCATTAATCCATCTCTCCAATTTGACTATTTCTCTTTTAATCATACATATTAGTCTACTATTTCCCATCCATACAGAGAAGATTTGAAAGAAAAATAAATAACATAGAAACCCAAACAATACATTTATTATTCTATATAGTTTTCTTTATAAAGCCACATGACTATTAGATTTATTAATTCAATAATAATTATCCACAATGTTATATAATTAATCCCATTTTAAGTTGAACATTTCCACTAGCTCCATAGCTATCAGATTTCATTCCTTACTAATGAGGAGGTAAGAAAGCTCTTTGACTCTGACTGTACTCCATCTATCTTGATTCTGCCAGTATTTGTCCTGTCATTTCAGCCATACTGGCTTCCATAGTTTTCCCCTGGGGGATCTGTAATAGTCCACAGTGCCAGGACATTGGTTATACTTATTCTGCTGTACAAAAGCTTGTTGGAGCTTAGAATCACACATTCCATTTTCATTGGTTGGAAACTACCTAGGAAATATATCCATGTTGAGGTCATTGAAACTCATTCCTTTCATTTTGCAGGTTAGTCACTTTAGCAACCAATAAATTTTATACTCTTTTATAGACATGATCACATAACCACAGAGCGCTTTGTAAACAACAGTCCTATTAAGAGCTAGCAGGTATGTTTTAGCACACACTTAAGCTTGGGCTAAGGCACTGGAAATAATTAGTTTTCTTCCTTGTGATGATGCAATTCAATTACTGCATGTACTCTGAGTAACACGTACCAGCTACGAGCAGTTCAGAGTGTTAATACTCATCTCTCAGAAGCATAAGCCAAGCCAAAATGTCACTGATTCATTGATACCACACCCAGAAAAAAACAGTGGTCAATTCTTTTGTGCTTTGGGGAAATAAATTGATCATGTTTTTTTAAAAATAGTTAAATCAACCAATTTTATCCTATAAACATAGCACAAGGTAGTTAATTGATCATTCTCAATGAGGGCCTATTGTATTTGCCTGAACTTTCTTACTGTCGAGAAATACATACCCAGAAGAGATATGTCTTATGAGCTTATAAAAAGGCAAAAAAAAAAAAATTAAGTGCCAGTCCATAAAAAAATCTTAGAAGTCTGCATACAGTATAATTGTCTTTCTATTTTCATTAGTTTTAAGTGGTGTGTGAATCATACCACCTGTGGTAAAATGTAATTTGATTGATGTCTGTATCAGCAAGGCAAACAACAGATTATGCAGTTATTATTGCATTTAACCAGTTTATATGAACCCTATGAATAAACAAAATACATGACAAGTAAATACAATAATCATTTGTTCTACATGCATCCAAACACACCAACCAGAAAATAATTTATCTAATTGAAAGATTGTTTCCATATTTTCTAAAATAACATGTCAGAAGATAACAGGTATTTATTACTCTCTCACAGAATGCTGTATAGTACCTTACATGTGCAGCATAGAATAACCCATATATATATAAGAAGAACTTGTCTTAACAATCCAATCTGGATTGCATATCAATTCCAGTTTTCATTTGGGACACCTACCACTACCAGTGTGGTTTTGACCCATTGGGGTGACTTGAGGATTAGAAAGAAAGACAGACACAAAGAATAGAGTTAAAGCTGGGATTAGATGGTCTGCAGGCTCTGACAGAGACATTACAGCACTGCTTAACCAGCACTGGTTTATTTTATACTCACTCAGAATATCTTTGAAAACAACATTATTTATCAAATATGCAAAAAGTACAGGAATGGGGAAACAAGTTCAGACTATGGAGGAATATGTCACCTGCAGACTGCTTTTCTGCACATACTGCCTTTCTGCACAAGGTCAGGGCCATACAAACAGTCCAAGAGGAGGAAATAAGGAGAGGCTGAACCCCGCTCCGGTCTCTACTATTCAACTGGAGGTAGACATGGCTGTGCTCGTGTCAGTGGCTTCTACTGGTTGTGGCTCTCTACAACACCAAATCAGCTGCGGTTATAATCTAATTTAATATGTTTGAAAAGGGTGAAAATTGCATGTGAAAAACGTGTATTAGTGTGCTAGACTCACTGTATGTATTTAGTGACGTTACTTACTACCCCTGCATCTTTAACCTTATTAGTTATTCAGGTTTCTATGAATACTATTAGTTTTGATTCTCAAGAATTTGAATAAAGTATCAAAAGTTGAGTTGCTTCTAAATTGCTAAAATATCAGCAATTGCTGTTGTACAACATATATCTGTAGAAATTCTTTAATGCAGTTTGTGGGTAGTAAACTCTCCTCATCTTTGTATCTCTGAAACATATCTATTTTGGAAAACAAATTGACTGGATGTCAATGCCTAGGTTAGTAGCTTTTTATTGGTATTTTTTCCTTTTGTGTTTATTCTATCTCTTCAGTATCTCTATCATATCCAAGTAGTTAGGGATATTTAGTTATCAGTTGTATCTGGCTTTACACTGCCCTCTTTTTGTAGGCATGTAATTTGTGGGTGTGGTAATGGTGGTGGTAGCAGTGGTAGTGGTTGAATGTGTGTGGTATATGCATGCATGTGTGGTATATGCATGTGTATGTGGTATATGCATGCATTTTTACAGATGCACATGTAGGCACATGGAGCTAAAGAAGAAAGTTGGCTATTGTTCCTCTTTAACTCTATATATTTATTGTATTTTACTTATTTTATTTATTTGAAAAAGAGAGAGAGAGAGAAAGAAAGAGAGGAAGATACTTGGTATGCCAGGGCCTTCAGCTACTGTGAATGACCTCCAGATGCATATGCCACATTGTGCATCTTGCTTATATGGGTAATGGGAAATTAAACTTAGGTCCTTTCCCTTTTCAGTTAAGTGCTAAGTCATTTCTCCAGTCCTCACCCCATATATTTCCTTGAGATGAGTCTCTGAACCTGGACCTGCAGTTTCTAAGAGTTCAAGTGATTCTCCTTTCCATGCTCCCTATAAGACTAGAGTTACCAATGTGCATGCCCATGCCTGTTGTTTATGTGAGTCCTGGAAAATGTAACCTCAGGTGGTCTCAGGCCCTGTTGGGCCTTCAAGCTTGTCAAAAGCACTCATACATGTCTAGTCATCTCCCTAGCCTTATTACTTTATAGTTCAATAATCACTTCTAGTTGAGGTTACATGTTATTGCTTATCATTTTTAAAACTGCTTGTTTATATATCTGTTCTTTTCTTCTGTAATTCTTAGAGCTATGTTGACAGTTCTAAACATACCTTTAATTTCAAAGGTTGTGTCTGTATGTCTCTATGCTGGTTTCCAGGAGAATTCCTCAATACTACCTCGGGATTTGGTAATTAGTATTGTTACTTTTGAATCTTCTCATTGCTTCTTGTGTCAATTCTACCTGTTTTTGGCAGTTCCGGTCTCTGTGTATGGCTAGGATTTTTCAACAATCATAAATGTGCATACATATTCATTTTCAGATTTTCCCTTTATTTAGAGAAAACTCAAATACCAAATGCCAATTTTGTGAATTGTCTATTTTAGTGTTGATTTTTTTCATTAATTTTTCTCTTATAACTAATGGTTAATTGACAGGATGCTTAAGAATTCATTCTTGGACTGGGGAGGAGGATCAGTCATTAAAGTGCTTGCTGTACAAGCATAAGAATGAATCTGAGTTTGAATCCCCAGTACACACATAAAAAGCTGGGTGTTGTTGGGATGCAAAGGCCTGTAATCTCAATGCCACAGAAGCAGAGACAGGAAACTCCAACTTCAATGTTTTTGAGACAGTAGCTCACTAACTCAGCCGTTGAGGAACACACCCTATGTCAATCTCTGGCCCACCCCCAACCTACATATATGAACTCTATTATGCATATCCAATGCATTAATGGTGAAGTTATATGTAAACGTGTATTCAGTGTATATTTAAAATGTAGTTTTATATATTTTCAAAGAAAAGAAAAAGAAAATTCCATCTTGCAAG
Organism: Dipus sagitta; assembly: GCA_036346955.1. Classification (NCBI taxonomy): domain Eukaryota; kingdom Metazoa; phylum Chordata; class Mammalia; order Rodentia; family Dipodidae; genus Dipus; species Dipus sagitta. The sequence continues at coordinate 50,583,830 of CM070774.1, forward strand.
GAGAAATGGAGTTGAAGTAAAGAATGCAGAGGCAGGTGTAACTGTGAACCTAAAATGATCATCCAAATAAAAGTACAAGGGAATTTGAAGAAATTTTTTGCAGACAAAAGTAAATTAGAGGTCTTGTGCTACTGACACAAAAATGTCAAATGGTAGGGTTAAATTTATTAAAAATATTTAATTAGTATTCAACAAACTACCCCATATCTATTATTATTTTCTCAGTATAGAACAGTACATAGTAATTATAGTCACACATTTTTCTTGCAAGAAATAAATATATTAGTTACCCTTTTTCGATTAACATACAAGCAACAGAAAACATTTTTTATTGAAAAACATCTGTGAGAGTAAATGGGGTGGGCAGAGAAGGGTGGAGAGTCTGCAGATAGGAGTAATGATCCATCCCTGCTGGATCAGAGAAGGAAGGAAAGACTGACAGGATTTGCAGCATAATCCTATGCAGATTTTCACCAAACCAATGGAGAGTATTCAAGCCAAAGTGTCCTCTAAGAGATGGCCAAGATTCTGAATGTCTACCTTGCTCTGTCATCAGTGTAAAGTGTCCTCTTAGAATCCATTCCAGAGCCGAGGGCACTGTGCTGATAGTTATGTTCCCTGCAGTGGGAAGGAGGGTTGAGATAAGGAGGATATTTTCATGTCTGCCAGTTACATGTCATTTTCTTTTACAGAGTGATATCAGAGTAGTACAGATCCTTAATTTTTTTTGAGTACCCCAGGGACATATTTTTGATGTTTTATACTTTTGAGCTCTTTATTTATTTATTTTATTAATGTTGTTATTATTATAATTATTATAATAATAATTATTATTATTATTTTGGTTTTTCAAGGTAGGGTCTCTCTCTAGCTCAGGCTGACCTGGAATTCACTATGTGGTGTCAGGGCAGCCTCGAACTCATGGCGATCCTCCTACCTCTGCCTCCCAAGTGCTGGGATTAAAGGCGTGCACCACCACGCCCGGCAGAGCTCTTTATTTTAAGACCACATGTTGTAATTTTGCTTTGCATTGAAGAATATCAATGTGTTATCCAAAAATTATAAAAAAAGATGTCATTTCATTTTTTTGTTGTCCTTCAAAATAATGATATTTTGGTAGCTTAAGGACTTATTTTAAATTTTGACTGGTAATATTTGACTGATAAAAAAGAAAAATAGAAAAGAAACTTCATCTTTTTCTGATTGATTTTAAAGCTATTGAATTTTCTTTGTAAGGACTAAACAAGCTAAGCAAAGTTTTTGACCTAATTAAAAAATTGGGTGTATCATAACTACCTATCATGTAAAGATAAATTTACATATATTTACTTATATTACATATATTTATATTTATCTCTGTCCATATATATACATATATGTGGAGAGAGAGGGAACGGGGGTGGAGGATACAAATTTAATTTCAATACTGGGAACCATTTAACTTACAGAGGTATATTCAAATCAATATAAAATGTACTTCTGTATTGCGATAATTGCCAAATGAAAACATATTTTAAGTATAGCAAAATTTTCCTAGTAAAAATAAAACAAGCATATCAGGTTACCCTGTCCATGGCTAAAAATATATTTCCAAATTCCAAAAGGATATTTCAAAGGACAGGAGCAAAAATTATTTTTTATTGTTATAACATTCAAATCAATTCAAATTAAGATGGAATAAAGAGTTGAAAATAGAATTGCACTCTCATGTTAGGGCTTTGATGTTGCTTTGTTGGAGTCAGAAAATAAATTATTGGTGAGAAGGAATATTATTTGTTTTAAATGGAATATTGATTAATTCAGTCTTCAACAGGTTACCATTCAACTTAGATTATATCAGTTTTACAATCAGATTTTGAATTTTCAAGAGTACAGAGGATAAAATTCAGCATTTGTTAATTCAGAGAGGTTTCTAACCCTTTGCACGCTGTTAAACGTAATGGTGTTATATTTGTGCCATGTCAGAAAGCCCTGACTTCAACTTAGACAAGAAGAAAGACTTCTTTTATATTACTGAGAGTAAGAGAATTTGGAAAATACTGTACAAAATTAACAACTACATTATGGAGACAATGAGTGCATTGACTGTATTCTTAGAAACAAGAGGATATTTTATAATTTGGAATATTAAGAATGTAAGTTTAAAAGGTCACTGTTCAATCATTTGCTACACAGACACTTAGGATTATTTCCATGAATTTGTGTCAATTATGAAAGGAAAGTATTTGTCTGGAATGTATCATATTTTTCAGGAGGCCATTAAGATTTTATTTCTATAAGAGTGCATAGTCTTTTTTAAATAGGAACTGTAGGAGTACACAAAAGAACAAAATATTAAGTTATAAAAATATAAAACATGTCTTTAATTGATGATACATGTCTAGCAATATTTCTATTCACAAAATTTTAATCATTGCTTACTGAGTGTCCAGCATGTGCACATATTGTTTAAAACTTAGTATGCATAATCACCTACAATTTATTCTAAATAGTTATATGTTACTTCTATGTGGATAATAAATCTTGAATAAATTAAGTAATTTGCCTAGTTTACCTGAACAAGTGATTAATAAAGATTACTTGCATTTAATTATGCAAAACTCAGATTGTAGACCATGTCACCCTGCTATATTGACTCTGCCTTGCAGAATCCAAGACTATTTACTTCTTTGATAATCTCTTTCCTTATGATGTAACTTTTAAAAATCATTGATATATAGAGTATGTTCTCTAATACATTTCATGCTCATTAAGAAAACGTTTCCACTTATTTTTATTTATAGTACTTACTATCATACCTGGCTAGTGTAATTTTTCTTTTTTTAATTTTTTAATTATTACTAGTTATGTACACAGTGTGTGTTAGTTATGGACACAGTGGTACCTTGTTGGTACCATCATTAACCTCTTCTCTGTCCCCACCCCCCACAGGGAGCCTCCTTGTTGGGGAATGTGGGTTGTGCATTGTGGGGTTAACCATCAGTTATGTGCAAGAGGCAATGTCTCTGTGCATAATGTCCAACATGTAGCTCTAACGATCTTTCTGCCACCTCTTCGGTGAATTTCCCTGAGCCTTGTTGGGTTTGTTTTAGACACAGAGGCTCCTAAGACCTCACCACTGAAGTAGTGTCATTTTTCTTAAATCAAACCTTCAAAATATAAATTTATGAATTATATTTTGATATTCCCACAATTATAAAAGTGGTATAATTATAATAAAATGAAAATTAAACAAAATATTAAAATTGGAGAATTTTACATTAGTTACAATATCAAAGAATATTCATAACTATTCAAGGAATTCCAGACACACAACTTATCATGTATGCACACCATGCTTAAGAATCTGATGTAGTAAATCTTTTGAATTTATTCACAACTGAATATAATCTAGTGGTAGTCTTCATTGTTGGCAGGAAAATGAGTGCATCATTGTATGTCAAAAGTAAGCTCAATGTGTATCTTCCTAATATGCGCAAAGCAGCTTACATTTCACTGAAATTTTTACTGGGGAGTGGCACACGATGACAATCAGAGGTTATGGCAGGATGATTGAGTTTAAGTCCAGCCTGTTCTACATAGAGTTAAATTTCAGCCTGAGCTACATATTGAGAACTCATCTAAAAATAAATAATAAGTACATACATAAGTTCAGTAATACAATAAATAAATAAATTAGAATATTCAAAGAGAAATCCTTGAATGTTTCTGGCAACCTATGTGTAAATAAATTCATTGGATTGAGCTGATTAGCTAATTTTTAGAATGGGTCTCTTTTTGTCTATATTGGGCTCTACCACAGATTTCTCTTACACCTGTAGTTTACAGTGATACTTGAATGAATAAGAAATTCAAAGCCACCCAGGTGATAAGTTCAAGTCCATATAATTAGTAACTCAAATGAACACAATCTGATAAATGAAGAATATGCCCAAGGAGACTAAAACACAAGCTTAACTAAATCTAGAAGGAATTACACAGGTGATCCAACTCATGCCTAATGGTTCAAGGTTATAATATGAAGAATTGGTAAAGATATATCTTCAATGTTGCAATCTTATGTCATGGAGTTTCCTCTCTTAAAAAAAAGTCTGTTCAGTTACTGACTCATTATTAATTGACTGGCTGTTTGATTTTTTTATTTTTCTTTATTTTTCTTTTTCTTTTTTTCTCTATTAGTTAGTTTTGTATTCAGCAAATAGTCAGTTTGGTACCATTATTAGGCTCATCCGTGACCTACCCCCTCCCCTTGGCCCCTCCTTGTTGAGGTATATGGGTCATGCACTGTGGAGTTAGCCCACAGTTATGGGTAAGATAAATGTCTCTGCATATCATGACCCAACATGTGGCTCTGACATTCTTTCCGCCCCCTCTTCCGCAAAATTTCCCTGAGCCATGTTGGGTTCATTTTTGGTCTGCTTCAGTGATGAGGTGTTGGGGGCCTCTGAGGCCCTGGCTCTCTGATTTAGTAGGAGTTGATTTTTCTCTGTGTTGATCTTCCCCCTTGTGCTGGTATCCGGTTCATCAGGAAAACAGCCCCCTTGCTTGTTTCGCCAATTTTTCTTAGTTCCAGCCGGGGCCCTTTGGAGGTATGATGGGGTGGCTCTCTCCTTAGGATCTACATCTATCTGAAAAAGAGCAGAAGATTCTCCAACAGAGAGTAAGTTAGCACCAGGACAAAAGAGATAACCCTTACTTTTTATAGAGAATTTAATAGGTGTAGGCCCTCTTGTAGCTGTTTGATTTTAAGTATTGCACTTCATAGATTGTGGATATTAACCCTCTGCCTGATGTATAGGTAACAAAGATTTTTCCCCTACTCTGTAGGTTGTAAATTTACTGATACTTTCTTTCAATCCACAGATGTATTTCAATATCATGAAATCCCATATGTTAATTTGGGGGGCTATTTTCTATGCTGTTGTGGTTATAAGCAAAACCATCTTGCCTATACATAGGTATTGAACTGTTTTTCCTACACTTTCCTCTAGCACTTTCAGTGAATTAAGCTTTAATTTCAATCCTTTGATCCATTTTGAATTTGTGTGTGTATGAAAAATGAGAGATACAGATCTAATTTCATTGTTCTGCAGTTGATATCCAGTATTTCTATCCCAGTGTGTTGATTAAGGTGACTTTTTTCTGATGTCTGGTTTTGATGCCTTTGTCAGAATTACGACTGTGGTTGTACATATTTATCTCTGGGTCCCCATTTCTATATCATGGGTCTGTATTCTGTCTTGTGCCAGTACTATGCTCTCTATATCACTGTGGCTTTGTACTATAATGTAAGGTCACATATTCTGATATCTCTAGCACTGTTCTTTCTGTTATGTTTGCTTTGACTATCTATGTTCTTTTGAATATTGGGTAAAAGGAAGCCATATTCACTGATGTTGGGAGTGTAAACTGGACTGGTCTATTTGGAGATCAATATGGAGGATTATCACATAACTAAAACTACATCAAACATATGATTCACCTGGACCACTCCTGGGCATGTATACAAACTATTTTGTAACTTACCATGAAGATCCTGTGGATTCATTTTTATTGTTGCTTTATTCACAATAGCAAAGAAGAACAATCAACACATGTCCATTGGCAGATCTTTGGATAATGAAAATATAGTACTATATTAGCTGCATTCTAATTGTTATGAACACATGTCTGACCAGAAGCAACTGAAGGAAGAGAAGGTTTAATTTTGACTTAGACTTTTAATAGGGAGTGTTATATTAGGGAAAATATGGTGGCAAGGCAAATAGCAGCTTAACACATTGCATTATACTCAGAAGGTGGAGGAGAAAACAGTAAGTGGGGCCAGTTGTAAAACATTAAGGCCCATTCCACATGACCCAATTTTTCTTACATGGATAGACTTTATAAAATTTGCAAATAGTGTCATAGCTATGGACCATCTGTTCAAATACATGTGTCTATGGGGGATATTTTACATTTCAATAATGAAAGCTACATGTACACAATGAAATTTTATTCAGCTATAAATAAAATGAAATTATGAAATTTAGAAGTCAATTTATGGAACAGGAAAACATGATATTAAGTGAGGAAATCAAGCCTCAAAAAAAAAAAAACCATATTCTCTGTCATATGCAGGTCTTAAATTCTAATATGCATATGCACATGTTTATTTGTATATATTTCTGTGTGGGGATATAAAACATGAAACTAGAAAGAGCACCAAAAAAGACAAAACAGATTTTTAAGGAAGGAGGGATAGTGGGGATAGTAGTAAAGCCCATGTAACATGAAAGTAGAAAGGAAAAATACTGGGAGTAAAAGGGTGCAATCAGGTAGTGAGAGGGTCAGAGAGTTGGGTAATGAAGGCATCAGCCTAAACAAAACATATGAAACTGCTATAAGGAAACCTTGTTAATTTTTGTACAATTTAACAAAATAAAAATAAATTAAATAAACAAGAAAAAATACCTTAAATTATATGCTTAATTTTATTGAAAGTAAACAGTATTTACTTGTATGAATAGATATTATAATTTTATTTATGGAATATTATTTTTGCTTTTTCTTTGATCCTAAGCTACTCATCATTATTTCTTTTTTAAATTTTTTATTGACAACTTCCATAATTGCAAATAATATCACATGATAATTCCTTCCCTCCCCCACTTTCCCCTTTGAAACTCCATTCTCCATCATATACCCTCTCCCTCTCAATAAATATCTCTTTTAGTTGGTGTCCTCATCTTTTTCTCCTATTTTGATGGTCTTGTGTAGGTAGTGTCAGGCACTGTGAGGTCATGGATATCCCGACCATTTTGTGTGTGAAGGAGCACATTTTAAGAAGTCCTACCCTTCCATCGTATCTTACATTCTTTCCATTACCTATTCCACAATGAACCCTGAGCCTCGGAAGGTGTGATAGAGATATTGCAGTGCTGAGCACTCCTCTGTCACTTCTTCTCAGCACCATGGTGCCTTATAAGTCATCCCAAAGTCACTACCATCTGAAAAGAGAAGGTTCTCTAACCAAAACTGAGAGTAACATTAATATATGTGTATGAACATTAAGAGAAGTGCTTACTGTGCAGTTTGGTGAGCATAGTATATACATTTAGCCAGACGCCAGTAGACATTACACCCCTAGGGCTCATGCCTACCCCTGTTGTAGGTTTTTAATATCAGTCATGTATTGTCTCCCATGGAGGAGACCTCCAGTCAAATTAGAGGGCAGTTAGTTTCCTCCATAACAGACATGCCACTATTGCACAGGTTAGCTCATTTGGCCTGGTTGGCCAAATATAAGGCTCACAGTTTCCACTGTTGAGCATCTTCACTGGTGATTTCTCTTTCCCATTGAGCTGCATGCAGTATGGCTTTTTCCAGCTTTCTGTCAGCTGGTCTATGTGGAGGAGGTTTTCAGATCAGCTCCAACAGGATTTCTCAGTGACCTTGCAACCCAAGAATGTGGAGCCTTCAGCAATAGGGTCTATTCCTAGTGTGAAACCAAGGGCCTTGGCAATGGTCAATAATGTTTTGGGGACATCAGGGACCTCCATGCCCAAAAACCCATTAGAAGGTATCCCATCCCTGGCATTGAAATTTTTCTAGTAAGAATCTATGGCTCTTGAGTGTTCCATTGTCCAAAAATTAGGTTTCCATATGATTTTCTTATATCCTCTTAGATTTTGATTAGCCCTCCCTCCACCTTTCCTTTCAACAATCTCTTCCCCTGACCTCACTTAGGCCTTCTGTGGCAAACATGTACTCATTAAATTTAATCATGACCCATAGAAAACTTCACCTTTACATTAATTAATGGTGATGGTAGTATTGCTTGCACAGAGGTATCAAGAAGAATGAATTTAAAAAAAAAAGAAGAATGAATTTACTTAATAAATTCCATTGAGTCTATTTCTTCATGTGCATGAAGAGAAATATCCTGAGTACTAAGCCTGATGATTGCCAGAACTCTAAATGCAACCTGGAAATGTTCCTGGTGCCATAGGTGATGGGAGTAGGAAGAGGGAGTACTATCACTCACTCCTTGTCAATGTTTATACAGAAATCCAGGATTCTCAGAATCATTTCCTAGTAGCTACAACATCAGAAAACTCCATGATCTCAGCAGCAACTTCTGAAGAAAATGAAAAGAATATCAACTTTCTTCTAGATGTTAATAGAATAGCTAAAAACTGTAATCCACACAGGTGCCCATCATTGGATGAATGGTTATCCAAGATATGGCATATCAACAAGATGGAATTCTACTCAGAGTAAGAAAAAAAATGACGCATTAAAATTTGTAGAAAAATGGTCAAACTTGGAACAGATCATTCTAAGTGAACTCACACAATCAGAGAAAGGCAACCATCGCATTGTCTCACTCATCTTCAGTTCCTAACCTGGATCAGCCCATGTTGCTGACATATCTGAATAGCATATTGAGGCTTGGACAATAGCGAGGGTAGGACTTGGGGGAAGGGAAAGAGTGGGGGGGTACAAAACTGAATCCAAATTGAACTGGTACCATACATTCCTATATCCTGGAAGTCAGACTAAAAGGTGGAACCCTCAAGAGGACCTTAGATGAAACACCTGAATCAAAGCACTCTGGAGAGAGTGAGACTAAACTTAATCTCAAATTTCTCCTATTTCTCTCTTTTCTCTGACTTTTTCTTTTTTCTTTTCCCTTGGTGCTGGCCTGTAATTCCCTGTAACAGGATGTGGTCTACATCCACAATGAGCAGCTAATCAGAGAGACCTACTAGATCCCCCAAAAGAAACAAGACAGACTTCTGTCAGACCACTTGATACCCCCCAGAGTTTATGGTAAGACCCTACTGCTGAAGCCACCAATCACTGTTGGCACAGACCATGGAGAGACCTGGTTGAATCCAGAGGAGAGCCAGTTCCCAAGACAATTATCCCATCTAATGCTGGAAGGCACTACATGAGCTACCAGGGGAAAGTGGTCAACTTCTGTCCAAACATCTCAAAGTCTAAGTGACTCTGAAGCAAACAACTTGATGTGACACTCACATAAGTGCAATAGTGGCACACAGCCATGGTGGGTAACCAACTGCTCTTGGATTGGCTAACAGATCCCCTAGTGGAAAGGAAACCATATGTGGAACTGGGAAACATGTCAGTATCATATTCAGATAATGATTCTGCTTTCCATTGTCAAGCTCCCATTAACCTTTGACCATAAAAGTCTCCAAACCCTTTTAATTCTTTCTAAATTAATAATGTTTATACCATTTAACCAGCACTGACTTCACTTTCCACTGGAAAATATGCTTCTCTTTTTCAGATGATAACTGGACCTGAGGAGATAAAAGACCTAGTGCACTCCTCACTGGCCCCAGCTGAAACCAGAGAGGAACTGGGGAAATGAGCAAGAAAGCTATTCTCTTAGTTAAGCTGATATCAGCACACGAGTGATGGTGAAAAATACTGAGGACACTCAATACTTACCAAACCAGAGATCCAGATGCTCCTAAGTGCCCTTCACTGAAGTAGACTTAAAATGCTCCCAGCATGGCTCGGAGAATTTTGTGTAAGAGGGGGTAAAAAGATTTTTAGAGCCACAAGTTGGGACATTTTGCACAGAGACATTGTCTGCCCCCCACACAATGCCTATGTGGTTGAGCTGGATCCCCAACGATGAAGGTCTCTTTAGAAAAATTGAAGGGAGGAGGAGAAGGATGGTATCAACATGTGACATTTACATACAAAATATGTCCATATCTAAAAAAAAAAAAAGCATTTCCCCTTATTTTTGTTCGGGGGGGGGGGGCGGGGAGGCAGAATCTTACTCTAGTTCAGGCTCATCTGAAATCACTCTGTTATCAGGTTTGACTGAAACTCTTGGCTATCTTCCTATGTTAGCCTCCCAAGTATTAGGTGTGGTAATTGAATGTGATAGTTTGTATAGTCTCATAGACTCTGGCTTTTTTTTTTTTCATTTTAAATGATGTTTATTTCACTGGTTAAATGTATTGGGAAGGTATGCATTTTTAAAATTTACTTTTATTTTTTATTAGTTACATATACAGTGTGTATATAAGCATGTTACCATCATTAGCCTCCTCCTTGTCCTCCCCACTCTGCTGGGACCCTCTTCCTTGGGGAATGTGGTCCGTGCATTGTGGGGTTAGCCATCAGCTGTGGGTAAGAGGCAAATTCTCTGTACATAAGGTCCCAACATGTAGCTCTAACAATATTTCTGTCCCCTGTTCTGCACACTTCCCTGAGCAATGTTGGGTTCATTTTAGATCTATTTCAGTAATAAGGTCTTGGGATCCTCTGTGTCTCTGGATATCTGGTTTAGTAGGAGTTCAGTGTTTTGTGTGTCTATCTCCTGTGCCCTTGTGCTGTTACAAGGTTCACCAAGAAAGCAGCACTCTTGCTCATTGTCCCAACAACTCCTGGTTTCAGTGCAGAAATTAAAGAACTTGATATTAAGAAATCAATTAATAAAGACAAAGCAAACAGCTAGTTATTTGAAAAAAATCAAGATGGATAATCCCCTGGCTAATTTGATCAAATGAATAAAAAGAAAGTCTAGAATTAACAAAACTAGAAATGAAAATGGAGAGTCACAAGAGACCAATGAAACTGCACGAATTATCATAATATATTTCCAAAACCTCGACTACAGAAAATTGGACAAATGGAAAGAAATGGATTAATTTGTACACACATACAACCTACCAAAACTAAATTCAGAGGAGGTAAATGTCAACAAGCCTATTACACCTATTGAGATTGAAAATGTAATCAGAAACCTCACCCCAAAACAAAGTCCAGGACCTGATGCAGTCTCAGCCAAATTCCAGCAAACATGCATCAAAGAACTGAAACCACTTTTTCTCAAGCTTTTTCACATAATCAGAGAACAGGGAATGCTTCTGACCTCCTTCTATGAAACTAGCATCACCCTAATACCAAAACCAGACAGAGGCTCAGCAAGAAAACTATAGACCTGATGAATTTAGATACAAAACTCCTGAACAAACTCTGTGCAAAGACATCGAGGAGAACATGAAAAGATAGAAAGACCTCCCATGCTCATAGATAGGTAGAATTAATATAGTAAAAATGTCAATTCTACCAAAAGCAACATACAGATTCAACACAATGTCAATACAAATCCCAGCATCATTCTTCACACATATAGAAAAAAAAAAACCAGTCTCAAAATTCATGTGGAATCACAGAAGGCTTCAGATATAACACAATATCTCAGCAAAAGAAACACAACTGGAGGTATCATCATACCTGATCAAAAGCTACACTACAAAGCCATAGTAACAAAAATAGCATGATACTTGCACAGAAACAGACATATAGACCAATGGAACAGTCTTCAAGTCCAGCCTTTCATTCAAGCAACTAAAGCTATTTGATCTTTGACAAATGTGCTAAGAACAGACACTCAAGAAAAGGCAGCATCTTCAATAAATTGTGCTGGATAAATTGGAAAACCACATGTAGACACACTGCTCTAACCATGCACAAAAATCAACTCCAAATGGATTAAGTACCTCAATATAAGACCTAAAATCCATAAGTGAATGGAAAAAAAAAAGCAGGGAGATGGAGAGACAGATTAGTGATTAAGATGCTTGCTGGGAAACACAAAGGATCCAGGTTCAATCCCCAATATCCACATAAAGCCAGATGCACAAAGTGGAGCATGCATCTGTTGTTCATTTTCAATGGCTGGAGGCACTGATGCATCCCTTATTCTCCCTCTCTCTCTCTCTCTCTCTCTCTCTCTCTCTCTCTCTCTCTCCTTCTTCTCTCTTTTTCTTATACACAAAATATTTAAAAAAGAAAAAAAAAACAGGGGGTACTCTCCATGATATAGGAGTGGTGAAAGATTTCCTGAACAACACCTCAGTGGGCCACAGAATTAATCACTCAACCAGTGGGATCTCTTGAAGCTAAAAAGCTTTCGTACAGACAAACATACCATAAACAGAGCCAACAGATTACTTATAGAATGGGAGAAAATCTTCGTGAGCTACACCATTGACAGAGGTCTAATATCTACAATCAACAAAGAACTCAAAAGTCTAAGCACTAAAACAATCAAATAGTTCATTCAAAAAATGGGGCAGAGCACTGAATATCTGCTTAGCAAAAATGGCCAATAGTGTTGTGAGCAAGCAAGAGACATAGCTATACAAAAGCAACCAGCCTTACAAGATGTACACACCTGAGTAATGGCTGGACCCAGCCTGGGTGTGTAACCAGTGAGGTTCTGATTGACTAAAAGATCTGCTTTCTAGAAAGTAACCCATGGCTGGAACTGGGAACCAAATCATAATCCTAAGGAGAACAAGATCACAAACTCCAAAGAAAAGTTACCACTAATTTTTGGCCAAAAGCAAAATCTCTAAATCATCAAAATCTCTATAAATTAACAATTCTTACCCCTAAAACCTATGCTTATCTCACTCCTGAGGTTCCAGAGGTTAAAAAGTACTTTATCAGAAACCAGGATAGAGGCAACTCATGAGAAATTCTGGCAGAGTAACTTTCTGCATCCTAGCCATGTCTCAAGAACTTGAACAAAGTTGAATTACCTTGGCATATAATCAGCAGGGGGTAAATACCACAGGGACTCTTACACTCTGCCACCTCATCTGCTACAGTCCCTGAGCCATTGGAGGGTATGAAAGAGATGTCCTAATAAGAGCTGAACACAATTGTAACTTCTCAGCATTTTGATGAGTTTCAACTGTACTCAGCAGTCACCATCTGAGAAGAGAGACTTCTCTAACAAAAAGTAAGAGCAGCACACACACTATGTGTATATATATATAAACCAGTTTGGTAGTCATTATATATCTACATAGAGAAACAACAGAAGAAACCCCCTCCCATGGTCTGTGAACCTCCCAGCAACAGGCTTTTGACTAGGTATTCTGTATCAGACAGGAATTCCTTCCCATAGTATACAGTGGATTTCAAACCACATTAGTGAACATTTGGTTACCCTCATAACATAAATGCCACTACTGTACTAGTGGACATATCTTCCCTAGGTGGCCAGTTACGTAGTTTGTAGTGTCCAATGCTGATTAGGGCAAATTAAGACCTTCATTTTTTTCTCAATATTTATTAACGTTATCCATGATTACAAAAAATATCCCATGGTAATAACCTTCCCCCCTTCCCCTTTGAAATTCCATTCCCCATCATATACCCTCCCCATCTCAATCAGTCTGTCTTTTATTTTCATGTCATTATCTTTTCCTCCTCTTATGATGATCTTGTGCAGGTAGTGTCAGGCACACATGGATATCCAGGCCATTATATGTCTGCAGGGAGCACATTGTAAGGAGTCCTACCCTCCTTTGGCTCTTACATTCTTTCCACCACCTCTTCTGCATTAGATCCTGAGCCTTGGAAGGTGTGATTGAGATGCTACTCAGTACTCCAGTCACTTCTTTCCAGCACTATGATACCTTCTCTGTCGTCCCAAGGTCACTGCCATCTGAAAAGAGAAAATTCTCTACCCAAAGTGAGAGTATCATTAATATAAGGGTATGAATATTAAGAGAAGTGCTTACTGGGCAGTTTGATAAGCATAGTATATACATTTATCCAGACATCAGCAGATGTTACACCCCTAAGGCTCATGACTACCCTGTTTTAGTTTTCAGTATCAGGGATGCATTCCTTCCCATGGAGCAGGCTGCCAGTCCTATTGGAGGGCACTTGGTTTCCACCATGATAGACGTGCCACTATTGCACCTGTTGGCTCATTTGGCCTGGCTGGCCAATTATAAGGCTTGCAGTGTCCACTGTTGAGTATCTTCACTGGCGGTATCTCTTTCTCCCATTGAACTGCATGTAGAATGGCTTCTTCCGGCTTTCTGTCAGCTGGTCTACATGGAGGAGGTTATCAGCTCAGTTATAGCAGGGTTTTTTAGTGGCCTTGCAGCCCAAGTATGCAGATTCTTCAGCAATGGGGTCTTACCTTCTCTTCCTGGTGGGAAACCAAGGGCCTCGCAATGGCCTATAATGTTTTGGGGGCATCAGGAACCTCCCTGGCCAACAACTCACTGGAAGGTATCCCATCCCTGGCACTGAAAATTTTCTAGCAATGATCTATGGTTCCCAAGTTTTCCATTGTCCAAACTCAGAGGATTCCATATTATTTATTTGTATCCTATATCCTCTTAGACTTTGATTAGCCCTCCCTCCACCTTTCCTTTACTCAATCTCTTCTCCTGACCTCACTTTGGGCCTTTTCACCCCCATTAATCTATTCTTCTACTTACATATATACAATACCAACCTATTAAGTACCCTCCTCACTTCCTGTCTCTTCCCTTTATATCTCTTTTTTATCCTGGCCTCTGCTAGGGAGTTTTTTCCTTCTCACACAGAAGCCCAATCATCTGTAGCTAGGATCCACATATGAGAGAGAACATGCAGCGTTTGGCTTTCTGGGCCTGGGTTACCTCACTTAGTATAATCCTTTCCAGATCCATTCATTTTCCTGCAAATTTTATAACTTCATTTTTCTTTACCACTGAGTAGAACTCCATTGTCTAAATGTGCCATATCTTCATTATCCACTCATCAGTTGAGGGACATCTAGGCTGGTTGCATTTCCCAGCTATTAAGAATTGAACAGCAATAAACATGTTGAGCACGTACTTCTAAGGAAATGAGATGAGTCCTTAGGATATATGCCTGGGAGTGCTATAGCTCGGTCATATGGTAGATCAATCTTTAGCTGCATTAGGAACCTCCACACTGATTTCCACAATGGCTGGACCAGATTGCATTCCCACCAACAGTGTAGAAGGGTTCCTCTTTTTCCACATCCCTGCCAGCATTTATGATCATTTGTTTTCATGATGGTAGCCAATCTGACAGGTATGAGATGGAATCTCAATGTAGTTTTAACCTGCATTTCCCTGATGACTAGGATGTAGAATATCTTTTTAGATGCTTATACGCCATCCATACGTCTCCTTTTGAGAACTGTCTATTTAGCTCCATAGCCCATTTTTTAATTGGCTTGTTTGATTTCTTGTTATTTAACTCTTTGAGTTCTTTGAATATCCTAGATATTAATCCTCTATCACATACATAGCTGGCAAAGAATTTTTCCCATTCTGTAGGTTGCCTCTTTGCTTTATTCACAGTGTCCTTTGCATTGCAAAATCTTTGTAATTTCATGAGGTCCCAGTGGTTAATCTGTGGTTTTATTACCTGAGCAATTGGGGTTATATTCAGAAAGTCTTTGCCAGAACCAATATTTTGAAGGGTTTCCCCTACTTTTTCCTCCAGCAGTTTCAGAGTTTCTTATCTGATGTGAAGATTTTTAATCCATTTGGACTTAATTCTTGTGCATGGAGAGAGAGAAGAATCTATTTTCATTCTTCTACAGATACATATCTGTAGATACATTGCTTTTGTGCCCTAATATATGGTCTATTTTAGAGAATGCTCCATGTGCTGCTGAAAAGAATGTATATTCTGCAGCATTTGGATGAAATGTCCTGTAGATATCTGTTAGGTCCATTCCTTCTAGGACCTCATGTAGTCCAGATGCCTCTCTGTTTATCTTTTCCCATGATGACCTGTCAATTGATGAGAGTGGGGTGTTGAAGTCACCCACCACCACTGTGTTTGTTGTTATCTGTGACTTTAGTTCTAATAGTGTTTGTTTGATGAATTTGGGGGCCCGCATGTTAGGTGCATATATGTTTAGGATTGTAATATCCTCCTGTTGGAGGGTGCCTTTAATCAATATAAAGTGGCCTTCGTTATCTTTCTTAACTAATGTTGGACTGAAGTCTACCTTGTCAGATATTAGGATAGCAACCCCTGCTTGTTTTCTAGGTCCATTTGCTTGAAATACCATTTTCCAAACTTTCACCCTAAGATAGTGTCCATACTTTGTAGAAAGGTGGGTTTCTTGGAGGCAACAAATTGAAGGATCCTGCTTTTTAACCTATGTCATTTGGTTGGGGCATTGAGGCTGTTGATATTAAGAGATATTATTGAAAGGTGTGTATTCATTTTTGCCATTTTTTGTAGTTCTTCCAGCTTTACCTTTGCTCTCTTGTGTTAACTGGTATTTGAGTATTGTTTGTTTTTTCCTGGTTCTAATATGTGTGCTTTTCTTTTTCTTCTGCATGGAGGATTCTTTCAAGTATTTTCTGTAGAGCTGGTTTTGTCTTCAAATACTCCTTTAGCTTGCTTTTGTCATGGAATGTCCTTATTTCTCCATCTTTTTGAATGGATAGCTTTGTAGGATAAAGTAACCTTGGTGGACAATTGTTATCTTTCAGAACTTGGAATACATCATTCCACACCCTTCTGGCTTTTAAAGTTTGTTTTGAGTAATATGCTGTAATCCTGATAGGCTTGCCTTTGTAGGTAACTTGATTTTGCTCTCTGACTGCTTTCAATATTTTTTCTTTGGTTTGTGTGTTTGGTAGTTTGATTATAATATGGTGAGGAGAGGTTCTTTCCAGGATTTGTCTGGCTGGTGTTCTAAAGGCTTCCTGTATCTGCATTGGTACCTCTTTCCCAATTTGGGGGAAGTTTTCTTCTATGATTTTGTTGAAGACACCTCCTATGCCTTTGGAGTGAAATTCTTCTCCTTCTACTATGCCCTGAATCCTTATGTTTGATCTTTTCATAGTGTCCCGAATATCTTGAAATTCCCACTCATATTTTTCTATTAGTTTGTCTTTCTCTTTGTTGGACTGTATTAGATCTGCCACCTGGTCTTCTAGCTTAGATATTCTGTCCTCTCCTTCATCCATTCTACTGGTGAGATTTTTCTACTGTTTTTTTTTTAAATTTCATTAACTGTGTTCTTTATTGCTAGTAATTCTAACTGGTTTTTCTTTGTTACTTCTATTTCCTTATGTATGTCTAGTATTGACCTCTTTTATTTCATTAAATTGGTGTCCTGTGTTTTCTTTGCTTCCTTTGATTTCTTCTTTGAGTTCTTTGAACATATTTATAATCATTGTTTTGAAATCTTTCTCAGGAATTCCTTCTAACTCGTTCTCACTGGAGGTCATTTCTGATGCATTAATACTTTTTGGTGGATTTATATTGTCTTGATTTTTGGTATTTCTTGTGTTATAATGTATATATTTTTGCATCCTGGATCATTTAATGATTGGATTTTCTAGTTATCTGGGTATTATTAGGTGTACCAATCTTTCTGATGTTGTATATCTTCAGGGTAGGAGCTTAAGGTGCTAGGTGTAGCTCTCAAGACTCTGAGAGTATCTACAAAAGTGACTCTAGGTATTGTGTTTGCCTGCTATGAGAGTATTCAAGTAGGCTGAATGGAACCAAATACAGATACTTTCTAAAATTTAACTAAACAATGTACACTTTCAATAAAAAACAGCAGAGTATTTATCCAAGAGTAGGTATTATGACAACCAGATCCTCTGTCTGTCCCTTAGGCTGTGTGGTGCCTCACCTACTCCCTTAATCCAGACAACAAGGAGGTTTTAAGATTTCCGGTGTGTAGAGGGTTCCAAGTCAGCTTGTGATCAGGTGAGACCTTTCCCTAATGTATAACAGAAGAGGAAACAAAGCCACTATAAATCAAGAAGCAACAAATAACAAGCCCAAAATACAGTTTATTTAAGAATGTCAAATCTGACTATCTATCAGATTTAACATATAATTTATCCTGATATGGAAGGTGCAATTAGCACTTCTGGTTCAGGCCTATATACCAGGTTTATTAGGCAGGTACTGACCTGGTGTAATCCCAGTTACTTTGGGGGATGATTTTGGTCTTTGCTCCTGCTTGAATCTCGCTGTCAGTTCAAGTATGCGAGGCCGAGTCTCTGGACCACTGCACTGTTCACTAGAGCTGGGCATTGGCGGTGGGGGAAGGGAGGCTGCTGATGCTGCTCTGGTTCTCTCGCTGCTCCACGTGTTCTTCTACCTTGTGATCTGCTCCTCCGTCTTTCAATGCCATTCTCCCTCCATGATTCTTGAGTTTGTGGAGAACTCTGGTGTGAGTGGAAAATTCCCTCACCTGGCTTTTCCTGCAGCTCAAGCTGAGCCTGGTGGCTGGCTGGCATGCTGCCACCACGTTCCCGTGCTGCTTTCCTGTGGACCTGCTGGAGCCGCTTCTGCCAGCCTGTGTGGACTCCAGATGCTCTGGATCTCTCCTACTTCTCCGCTGCTGTTTCAATTTCCTTTTTTTTTTTTGTCTTTTCCCCCCTAGGCTGCTTTGGTGTGGTACCTACACCGCCATCTTAACTGGAAGCCTTCCTTTGCTTTTGACATGTGACCCTTCATTATTAGTCAATCCCAGTCTTGGGAAATTTGGAATTCTGTCCCTTGATTTCCATATTGATCCAGTAAATAAAGCATCTTGGGCATGAGATGGTGAGTTTTCTATTTGAAAAGAGTCAAACAATCATATAGCTGAAGGTAGAGGAGGACAAGAAAATAGATGAAATTGTCACAGAGGAAGGAAGAAAGGATAGGAGCACTATGCCACCTTACTGGGCAAACTAGAGGACTTGACGCTCTTTGTCTACAAAACAGCCCCTGCCTTTTGGCTTCTTTAACTGCTTCCAAACTTTAAAATTCAATCCAATATACACATCCTCTCTGATGTCTTTTTTTATTGTTTCAAGGATCCTCTCTGAAGTCCTTTCTGATTGTCTCAAGGGTGACTAAACAACAATTTTACCTATCCAATTTAAATTATCTTCTATAAGAACATATGCCTGGTTACTCTGTTTCCCCAAAAAGATGTAACTTGGTAAAAGATGATTCAGCTCCTCCCCATGCAGCAGAAAGTGCTTACCTTTAAAGCTGAAGTACTCAATGTTTCTCACTTCACAAAATGTTTTGGAAGTAAGAGAGTAGCTAAGGTACTTTTTTCTACTTTTGAGTGGTGTATTCAAGGTGGGGCCAGTGAAAATTTGCTGACTATAGGTGATAATAGAGTGTAGGAAAGGAGAAAATGGGAAAGTAACTTGTAGGGACCTAAAAGTAAATACTCTCAGATCTTAAAGATGTGATTCTGGGGCTAGAGAGATGGTCTAGCAGTTAAAAGCTCTTGATTTCAAAGCCTGAGGGCCTGGGTTCAGTTTCCCAGTATGCACATAAAGCCACATGCACAAAGTCATGATTCATGTATCTGGAGTTTGTTTGCAGTGGCCATATGGCATGGCACACCCATACGCCTTCTCTCTGTCTCTCTCTCTGTCTCTCTCTCTCTCTCTCTCTCTCTCTCTCTCTCTCACACACACACACACACACTAAACAAATAAATAAATAAGCATTTAAAAAGAGTCATGTGATTCCATAGTGCTGGGAGGTACAACAGCATGCATGCAGGCATAAGAACTTGAGTTCAAGCCATAAAATCTATATAAAATTCTTACCTGTAATTTCAACACTAAAGGATGCAGATGTCTTCCTCTAGCTTCTTCATGCATGTACACAGGATAAGATCCTGTCTATACACCACAGAGGCACACACAAAATACACATACCATAAAATAAAGCAAAACAAAGAAAAAACACATGATCCCAGATATAGAGAAGGAAATCATGAGTTGCCTACCAAAATGCTTTCAGTAATGATGGCAAGTATGGTAAGGTGGTCTAGTCTGGACATAGTTGTGAGAGGAATACCAGCTTCTCGCATGAGTTCCGTTACTGTAATTGTTTATTTACAAACTCTCTTCTTTAAAGTTTAAGCCAATTAAGTGCATGAGCTTTTTATGTTGACGTCTTTAGTAACTCCCAGAATGTCCACATGCTGTGTGCTTGGTGAAACTGATGAAATACGTAGATAAAAATGGTTCAAATTTAGCTTCTAGACAGAGATTAAATTGGGTCAACTTACCAGACCTAGAATCACTGTACCACAGTCTGACCAGTGACTGTAAAGCATGTGCCCTGATATTTCCTCCTGGCCCAAAGGCCAGCTTCTAGTAGATCAGATTTCATTTGTCTTGATCACCCAATATCAAAAATATTAAGTCCATGGTTACAGGTAATAGAAGAAAAAAATCTTTTTTTCTTCTATTACCTGTAACCATGGATATTTTGAGAAATATGAGGCACCAAGAACCAGCATGCATGTGCAAAGGAAATGTCCACATCCTCTAGATTAAAGACTAGACTTTTCATTTGTATTTTATGCAACTGATGTGTGGTGCTGGTGCTCCAAAATCCTGAGCTAGCACATAGAATGCTTTCCAATCATAAAAGTCATAAAAGACTTTTCAGCTATTGAAAACTGCAGAATATCAGTGACTTAATGCAATAAGTTTTTAAAAGTTAAGCTAGAAAATGTTTACTGTAAATTCATACTGGGTTATTGAACAACAAATGCATGTTCATTGTGCATGTGTCAAAGTACCACTGTGAATTTTACAAGCTGAGGGAAGCATTACCAATACAGTGATGCTTAAAATATACCAACATATTGATGTCAAAAGCTAAAACAATACAAGTTAAAGTGAAAACTCTAAAATTCATTAGAGTTGTTCATCCAGATGCCATGCTTTGAGGTTGCTAAGATTTCTTTTTCATTTCTTGAAAAAATATCAATTTTAATATTTTAATATTAGTAATTTAATATTAATTTCAACAGAACAATACACCTTGAATGTTTTTGAGCTGTACAGGAAGATAACAATGAATCTTGAAATATTTTAGCATAGACCAATCCATTTACTTATGTTTGCTCATCCTATACAGTGAATTATCATAAGTGTGTATTTTAATACCAGAGGAATGCATTTCATTGGAAATTCAAATCAAAGAAAATTATTATTTACGTAGTAGGGTATAAGGCTGTTCCTGTTGATTAAATAAATCTTAATATTTTTGGCAAGTCTATGCAGGTTTTGGTCCAGATTATTCAAATTCAGCCATGGTGTCCTGATAATGATCCAAGATTAGGTTTCCTTTAGACTTATTGCCTCCACCTTTTATTAACACTCATATCCTGATGTTAAAATTAACAATGTATGTGTGAATTGTTTCATGTTTTATTAGATAATTTCAGAAGGTTGTAATAGGTAGTTAAAAATGACAACTGCAAAATGGTATTCTTAAATGACTGTTTCTTCCTATTCTTATCCCAATTTATAGTAATGTTTTGCTAAAATCACAAGAAATTTTATTACATTAACATAAATTTACAGTCAGAAACCCTTAGTGACTGTTCAACTCTAGATTTTTGTTGATGAATAAACATAGCCAGAAAGTTGATCTTCAGAGATGAGAATATGAATGTGTGAATTTTAAATGTTTACTTTTAAATTAAGTTTATATTGCAGGTACATAAAATTATATGTATTATTGGGGTGCCACTGCTGTCTCGGTGCATATGGAAGTTGTGTCATGTTTCAATTAGGTAAAATATTGTCTATCTCCTCAAACATTTATTTAGGGTAAAATTTCATCTATGTAATGAATAAATTTAAGTAGTTAATAAATACATATATATGTATAAATGTATATATGTACATATATATTTATATATAATTCTGATACATCAACATTTCTGACAATGTTTCTTCATATATATTCAAGCACATATATGTTTCTGTATAGGTGTGTGTAGAGAGAGAGAGAAAGAACATGATCATATACTTTCATCTTGGAGAGAAGTCTTTACTTTCCATAATATAATTGCTGTACAGTTTTAAATGAACTCATTCAATCCTATTGATGTGGTACTTATTACCTCATTTAAAAAGAGAACTCTCAGCCAGACAAGGTGCCCTCAGCCAAACAAGGTGGTGAACGTCTTTAATCCTGGCACTCAGGAGGCTAGGAGGATCACCGTGAGATTGAGGTCATTCTGAGAATACATAGTGAATTCCAGGTCAGCCTGGATTAGAAAGAGATACTACCTCCAAAAGAGAGAGAGAGAGAGAGAGAGAGAGAGAGAGAGAGAGAGATTTATCCTTATTCAACACCTTTTTAATACAGTGATAATTTTTACTTTGGAACCTCAGTAGCTTTCACAACTAAAACTTCTCATTTTAATTTGATTTTCCAGTGAAGATGCAGGTAGCTGACATTGTAATGAACAGTCACTGACTTAATGTTACACATGTTGGTGTCTCGAGTATTATCCTACTTAGCCTTTAACATTTCTGTGAACTGTAAAAGAATTCAGAAAATGGGTTATTTGCTTCATAATTAAGTTATTGATTCTTTCAATAGTATTAACATGATTACATGCAAGTGTACAAAGGTGAGTGCAAGTGTGGTCTTATTGCTTTTCTCCAGATAGAACTTTATCTTGTACATTATGGTCTGCATTACATTTGAAAAGTATTTTATTTTTGTTTCTTTATTTGAGAGACAGAAGGATGCAGAGAGACAGAGAAAGAGAGAGAGAGAGAATGTGCATGCCAGCACCTCCAAACACATATGCCACCTTGTGCATCTTGCTTATGTGGGTACTGGTGAATCGAACCTAGGTCCTTTGGCTTTGCAGGCAAGTGCCTTAACCACTAAGAAATCTCCCCAGCCCTACAATTTTAACCAAATTTTTCTCTCTATAATGTGCACTGTGACTTATGCATAGCAATAACTGAAATTATCATAATGTTTTGTATTACTATCTCTGTTAATTCCTTGGGAAATACATGTTTCCTTAAATCCTTCCTGCTAATAACTTGAAAAGTTGCAGTGGTAATTTGTTTTAGAGAAAACAACCAAGAATTTAGAGTTGGCACAAATTCTCTTGTCAGTCAGGTGTAACACCCACTGAATTCTTTCTTCGTTCTGATCAAGTCAAAATAGAGGCTCATACTGTGCATGGGAAACAACTAAAATTTAACATGGGCCAGGATGAAAACGAAATTGTAAATTGTAGCATAATTTCTTACATTTACTGTCTATGAGGAACTACAATTATTTGCCTTTATAACTCAGATTAACATTTAAAATATTGTCTTGATAGAAATGTTGCAATGAAAATGAGTTATATCTGATGAACACAAAGCAATTTCCCAGCATGAGCACTCTTATGTAGAGCCTTCCAGATAGGAAGGAGACTCAATTACCCTTCTCGAATCACACAGACTATCCAAAGAATTGCTCAACTTTCTCCTTATCAAAGGGTTAGAATATGATTAATTTTTTTGGTGAATTCCTGTGCATAAAAAGTGGAAACATGATTCTGTTTCTGGGCTACCTCAGTTTCCTTTACAGTTGGAAAACAAAACAGGGAAACCTCAAGACTATTTGACTATACTAGTCAAGGATTGCTTCTGCTTCTTTTTCCCTTCCATGCTGACCCTTGCTTTCCTCCTTTGTTAAAATTGATTTTCTTTTTCTCTTCTCTCGCTCTCTCTGCCCCTCCCCCTGCCCTCAGACACAGATGTTACTAATGATGCATCAATTGCTGAAACCAATGTGGAAAATATTTCACAAAAGAAACACTATCCCTTCAGTTTTATTGCCAGGTATAAATTGATTCCATACTGTCTGGCTATAACTCCTGTTGAGTCTACTCTTTCAGCCCAGAAACATATTTTCTTGCATTGACATTTGGTTTTTCTTCTTCTCACTTCTTAATATGGTATCAACTCTTTCATCTGAAGTATGGAGAGAGACAGAAAGAACGGTGTTTTTCTAACTTCTGAAAAAGTGAAAGATAGGAAATGATCATTTAAATGTCTTACTTCGCTTTATAGACTTTTCAAAAAATTCTCATTTATTTTTTATTTATTTATTTAGACAGATACAGATAGAAAGAGGGAGAGAGAGAGAGAGGCAGAGAAAGAGACAGAGACAGAGAGAGAAAGAGAGAGCATGGGCATACCAGGGTCTCCTGCCATTTTATTTATTACTTCCAGGTATTTATTTATTTATTTATGACAGAGAGAGGGAGAGAATGGGCATGGCAGGGCCTCTAGCCACTGCAAACAAACTATGCATCTGGTTTATATAGGTTCTGGGGAATCAAACCTAGGTCCTTAGGCTTCACAGGCAAACTTATTAACCACTAAGCTGTCTCTACAGTCCCTTGCTTTATTTTCAATCATGAAATATTATTATTTTTATTTCTAAATTACCATTTTTTAAATGTTTATTATTATTATTATTATTAACAAAATGTTGTATATGGATACATCATATGTTGGTACCCTCTTTTTCCTTGTCCCTGCCCCAATTCCATTGGGGACATTCTTCAGTGGGGTTGCAGGTATTCCCCATGGGGTTGTGGTTTATGCATTGTGAGAGTAGTTGTCAGTTATTTTTGCAGGGAAGGAATGCCTCTGGGCATGTTGTCTCAACATGTGGCTTTTACAGTCTTTCTGTCCCCTTTTCCTCAAAATTCCCTGAGCCATGGTAGGTGAATTTTGAGTCTACTTTAGTGATGAGTCTTTAGGAGCCTCTGGATCTCCGCTTTGGTACGTGTTGAATATCCTCAGGGTCTGTCTCCTATAGCCTGGCCCTGATTATCAGGAACAGAATGGAAGCAGTACTCTTGTCTTACCAATTCTTTTGTGGATTCAACTGTGGCTTGGCTTAAGTGTGAGGGGGTTTATCTCCTCTGATCTCACTACCTTATTTAAAAAAAAAAAAAAAAAAAAACAGATTCTTCAATGGAGAGTGGACAGCATATTTTAAGTATTACTAGTTTAGGGATAATTTGATGTATATATCCCTCTTTTCAGCAAAGACTAGTGACAGCCTGATACTGGAGAACATAAACTTTGTCTCCATAGGATTTTGATCTAGTTCCTAATTCCAGATACAGGTTCCTTTATACTGAGTGGATCCATATCCAATCTGAAAAACATTGGTTACCCACTGAGACTGTGTGCCACTATTGCACTGGCATGTACATCGTGTCAGGGTGTATGCTTCTGGGTAGCTTAGACCTCCAGTTACTGAGACTATTGTTGGCATTTTCCCCCCAGTAGCTCATGTAGAGCTTTCCAGCACTAGACCAGCTAACTGTCTGGGGAATGGATTTCTTCTGAATTCCAGCCAGGTTTTCAGTGCTCTGCATCAGCAGCATATGGTGTCTTCAGGAATAGCATCTTGGCTTTTGCCTCAGTCAGGTAATCATGTCCTTAGAAAGAAAGCTGTCATGGTTTGGGGACCTTGTAGGTCTCTCTGATTATCAGTTCCATGTGTGTAGCAACCAAGCTCTGGTACTGGGAGCTACATGTCAGAGACATCCCACTCTCACCAGAGCCCTACTTTTCAGGAGCTTGCCCCTTACTCCTCTTACTCCTCTTGGTTTATATTTTAGGCTATCTCTAAGGATAAATGTTTCTATGGTATCAGCTCATTTTGGATTTAATTTAGTGTGTGCCCCCCCCAACTCACCTCCCCCTAGCCCTTCCATCCGTATTGTATGGGTCTTGAATTGCTTATCAGGTATGACAGCAACTCCAGAAGGTCCAGATTAGGACCCACAGATAAGTGACACCATGCAGCATTTGATTTGCCTTTCTGTGATTGTGTGAGTTCACTGAGTATTATCTGTTCCAAGTCTGTTCATTTTTCTATAATTTTCCTTGTATTATTTTTTTTCTTACTGCTGAGTAGAATTCCACTGTGTAAATGTACCACAACTTTATTATGCATTCATCCAATGATAGGTATTTGGGTTGATTCCATTTCTTAGCTATAATTAATTGAACAGATACAAACATGGTCGAACAAATGTCTCTGTATTGATGTATGGAGTATTTATAATAAATAGTAAGGAAATAATTGGGCCTGTTGGTAGCTCTATGTTCATCCTTTCCAGAAATCACCAAATTGATTTCCATAGTGGTTGAACCAGCTTACATTCCCACCAGCAGTGAATGAGGGTTCCTATTTCTTCACATTCTTGCCAACATTTGTCATTGTTAGATTTTTTAAATGATTTCCATCCTTATGGGAGTAAGGTAGAAATGCATGGTTGTTTTAATTTACATTTCCCTAATGGTTAGGGATGTCAAACCTTTTCTTAAGTGTGTGTAAGCCATTTGTAATTCTTCCACTGAGAACTCCCTATTCATTTCTATGCCCCACTTTTGGGGTTGGTTGTTTGGTTTTTATTGTTTAGTTTTTCAAGTTCTTTGTAGATTCCAGATACTAAGCTTCTGTCAATGGTATAGCTGGTGAAGATTTTCTCCCATTCTGTGGGTAATTTGTTAGCTCTGCTTATAGCATTTCTGTCTGTACAAAAGCTTTTTATCTTCATGAGATCCTAGTGGTTGAGTGATTGATTAATTTAATTGGCTGCTGGGGTTTTGTTCAAGTCCTTCCTCCCTCCTATGTCATATATAGTTCCACCTATTTTTTTTCTTCCAATAGAAGAAGAATTTCAGGTCCTATATTGATGTTTTTAATCAATTTGGACTTTGTCTCTTGTATGGAGAGATAAGTGGGTCTAATTTCATTTTTCTATATATGGTCATCTAATTTGTCCAACACCATTTGTTGAAGATGCTGTCTTTTCACCAGTCTACACTATTGGCACATTTGCCAAAGATCAAGTAGCTGTAGCTACTTGAGCTAAAGTCTGGGTCTTCAATTTTGTTCCATTGGTCTATGTTTCTGTTCTCATGCCACCACCATGTTTTAGTTATTATGGCTTTGTAATATAGCTTTAGTTTGGGTATAGTGATACCTCTGGAGGGTTTTTTTTTTTTTTCTTTCCTGAGGATGTGTTTGGACATCAGAGGGCTGCTGCCATTCCATATGAATTTTTTTTCATTTTTATTTTTTATTCTATTGTTTTTTTTTTTACAGTCAGTTTGGTACCATTATTAGGCTAATCCATGACCTACTCCCTCCCCTTGGCCCCTCCTTGTTGAGGTATGCGGGTCATGCATTGTGGTGTTAGCCCACAGTTATGGGTAAGCTAAATGTCTCTGCATATCATGACCCAACATGTGGCTCTGACATTCTTTCCGCCCCCTCTTCCGCAAAATTTCCCTGAGCTATGTTGGGTCTGCTTCAGTGATGAGGTGTTGGGGGGCTCTGAGGCTCTGGCTCTCTGATTTGGTAGGAGTTGATTTTTCTCTGTGCTGATCTCCTTCCCCCTTGTGCTGCTATCCAGTTCATCAGGAAAACAGCCCCCTTGCTTGTTTCTCCAATTTTTCTTAGTTTCAGCCGGGGCCTTTTTGAGGTATGATGGGGTGGCTCTCTCCTTAGGATCTACATCTATCTGAAAAAGAGAAGCAGATTCTCCAACGGAGAGTAAGTTAGCACCAGGACAAATGAAATAACCCTTATTTTTTTTTTATACAGAATTTAATAGGTGTGGGCCCTCTTGTAGCCCACAATTGACGGTAGCTTGATATTGGAGAGTGGGTTTATGTTTGGATATGGTTCTGACTTGTTTCCCAGCTCCAGCTATGGGTCCCATACCAGTGAGGGGATCAGTTAGCCGAATTGAGAGCAGTTGGTTCCCCACCATGGCTGTGTGCCACCACTGCACTTGTGTGGGCATCACAACAAGTTATTTGCTGCTAAGTAGGTTAGACCATGCGTTGCTTCGACAGATATTGGTCATTTTCCCCCAGTCGCCCATGTAGCACCTTCTGGCACTAGACACGCTGACTGTCTGGGGACTGACTCTCTTCCAACTTCCAGCCATGCCATTCTAATTTGCATGTCAATCACATAAGGTGTCTTCAGCAGTAGGGTCTTATCACTAGCCTTTGGTGGGTCATCAAGTACTCTGACAGAAATCTGTCTGTCTTTTAGGAAACCTTGTAGGTCTCTCTGATTAAAAGCTCATTGTGGATGATAGCCCCATGATGGTTCTGGGAGTTACATGTCAGTGCCCACTAAGAAAATGAGGAAAAAGATAAATAATATACAAGAGTTAGAGATAAAAGAGAGAGAGAGAGGGAGAGGGGAAGTGAGGGAGGGAATCCATATGAATTTTGAGATCATTTTTTCAATCTCTGTGAAGAATGATGCTCGTATTTTTATGATATTGCATTAAATCTGTATATTGCTTTAAATCTGTAAATCTGTATATTGCTTTTGAAAGAATTTTTGAAAGAATTTTGAAAGAATTTCCACAATATCAATTCTACGTATCCAGAAGCATGGGAGGTATTTCCATCTTCTCAAGTTCTCCTTGATTTCTTTCTTGAGGATTTTATGTGTTCATTATATAGGTCATTCGCATCCTTAGTTAATGTTATCCCAAGGCATTTAATTTTTTTTCTTGCTATTGAAACTGGGACAGCCTCATCGATTTCATTCTCTGTATATTTGTCCTTTGCATATAGAAAGGCTTCTGATTTTTGTGCCACTTTACTGAAGGAATTAATCACCTTTAGGAGTTTTGAGATGGATAGTTTCTGGTCACTTATGTATAGGATCATGTCATCTGCAAAGAGGGCTAACCTGACTTCTTCCTTTCCAATTTGAATCCCTTTTACTTCTTTTTCCTGTGTTGCTGCTTGGGCTAGTACTTCTAGTACTATGTTGAAGAGCAGTGGTGAGAGTGGGCAGCTCTTGTTCCTGATCTAATTGAGAACTTCTTGAGCCTTTCCCCATTAAGTATTATTTGGGGGCTTTGGGTACTTTATAGATAGCGTTGTTGTGTTGAGATATAAACCCTCTATGCCTATTCTTCCCAGCATTTTGATCATGAAGCCATGTTGTATTTTGTCAAAGGCCTTCTCTGTATTCATTGAGATTATTATCTGTTTCTTATGGTTAAAGTTTATTTATGCAGTATATTAGATTGACTGATTTCCATGTGTTGAACAATATCTGCATCCCTGGGATGAAGCCTAATTTGATTAAGGTGGATAATACTTTTGATGTGTTGCTGGTTTTTGTTTGGGAGGATTTTGTTCTGAATTGTTGTAAATAAATTCATCAAGGATATAGACCTATAGTTTTTTTTATTATATCTCTGTAAGGTTTTGGTGTTAGGGTAATCCTGGTTTCATAAAAGGAGTCAAGGAGGATTCCCTGGTCTGTGATTATGTGAAAAAATTTGAGAAAAATTGGTTTCAGTTCTTCAATGAAGGTTTGATGTAATTCAGCTGAAAAGCCATCCGGTCCTGGACATTTCTATTGGGGAGGGTTTTAATTACCTTTTCAATCTCCATGAATGTGATAGGTTTGTTTAGGAGATTAATCTTGTCTGAATTTAGTTTTCGTAGGTGGTATGTGTCTAATAATTCATCCATCTCTTCCAGACAATCCAATTTTGTGCAGTAGAATTTTTGGAAGTATGCCTTGATGATTTTTCTTATTTCATTGAGGTCTGTTTAATCCTCTCCTTTTTCATTTCTTATTTTTTTTAATTTGAGTCTTCTCTTCTTTTCGTTTGATCAGTTTGGCCAGGGGTTTGTCAATCTTGTTTATTTTTTCAAAGAACCAGCTCTTCATTTCATCAATTTTTTTTTAAATTGTTTTCTTAGTTTCCAATTCACTAATTTCTGCTCTGATCTTGATTATTTATTTCCATGCGGAGTTCTTAGGGTTGGATTACTTTTGTTTTTCCAGTGCCATTAGGTGGACAGTTATTTTATTGATTTGGTATCTCTCCTTGTTTTTAATTTCTTCCACAATCTATGTTGTTGTTGAGCTCTATTATTTCTCTGCTGATTTTCTGCTTGGATAATCTGTCTATTGATGATAGAGGAGTATTGAGCTCTCTGACTATGATGGTGGAGTTTATTTTGGGGTTTTTTTTGTCAAGTAGTTTTTTTTTTTTAATAAGCTGTGGTGCACCTGTGTTTGGTGTATATATATTTATGATTGTGATGTTCTCATCTTGGGTCATTCACTTGATAAGTAAGAAGTGGCCTTCTTTGTCCTTTTTTTATTACTTTTGAGTTGAAGACTATTTTACTAGATATTAATTTAGCAACTCCTGCTTGTTTTTCTTTTTTTTTTTCCATTTGCTTGGAATATTATTTTCCATCCTTTCACCCTGATGAGGTGTCTATCTTTAGTGGTTAGGTAGGTTTCTTTAATACAGCAGATACAAGGGTTCATGTTTACCTGGTAACTTGTGTCTTTTGATGGGTGAGTTAAGACCATTAATATTTAAGGTTCTTACTGTGAGGTTTGAATTAGTCCCTGTCATCATGTGGGGTTTTATGGGGTTTGGTGCTTTCTTGTATTTTGTACTATGTGGAGCCTGGTCTATTTTTAGTTATTTTGATCTTCTTATTGGCTCTTGCGATTGGTTGGTTGACTCTTCTATGAGGAGTATTACCCGAAGTATTCTCTGTAGTTGGCTTTGTGTTCATACATTCATAGAGCTTACTTTTTTCATGGAAAGTTTTTCTTTCACCATCTATTATGAGAGATACTTTTGCTGG
This sequence comes from Dipus sagitta, assembly GCA_036346955.1. Taxonomy (NCBI): domain Eukaryota; kingdom Metazoa; phylum Chordata; class Mammalia; order Rodentia; family Dipodidae; genus Dipus; species Dipus sagitta. The sequence goes on from CM070774.1 coordinate 50,614,144, forward strand.
GTAGAGTAGCTTGGGTTGGAAGCCATAGTTTTTTAAACTTTGAAGTGTTCCATTCCAGGCCCTTCTGGCTTTCAGGATTTCCATTGAGAAATCTGAGATAATTCTGATGGAATTGCCTTTGTATGAAGTTAAGTTGTTCCTCTCTTGCTGCTTTTAGCACTCACACTCTCTTTGTTTTCATTGTTAAGTGTTTTAAATGTGATGTGCCTTGGAGAGTTTCCTCTTTGGTCTGGGCTATTTGGTGTTTTGTGGGCTTCTTGTATCTGGATGGGCCCCTCTTTTGAGATATTGGGAGTTTTTTCTTCAATAATTTTGTTGAATATGTTCTCTATGCCTTTGGCCTGGATTTTCCTCTCCTTCTAATATACCCATAATCTGGACATTTTCTTGTTTTAGGGTATCCTACAGTTCCCTCATACTCTGTTTACTTGATGTTTTTTTTTTTTAATTTAGTAAAGGTTTTGCTTCCTGACCCATTTCTTCTGTGTTGTCTTTCAGGTCAAAGGTTCTGTCTTCCACATGAGTACCTTAATTAGTGAGGGGTTCTAGATATTTTTATAAGCTCTATTTGATTTTGTTTTCTGTTGTGTTATTTTGCATCATGTCCATATCTTCTTTGGGGTATGATTTCAATTTCAGTTCAAGTTCTTACTTTTTAATGGTTCCTGGAATTCCTTACATGTGATCAAGTTTACATTAAGCTTAATCAACTGGCTGTTGAAATCTTCCATTCTTGACTCACCATCAATTCATTCATATCTCTTTTAAAGGGTCTAATGTTTGCTTCAGTCAAGTTAATTCTACTGTCAAAAGCTGGATGCTCTAAGAGATGATTCTGTCCCATTTCACTGGTACAATTGTTGGTGTTTTGATGGTTTGCTTCCAGTTCAGCAATTCTTTAGATCAGGGTTACATTGGTTGTTGTTTTCATTTTGGGATTGAATTTCTGTTGATTTCTCTATGATTTCATTTGAGGCTTCCATTCTTGGACTAGACATCCTTTGTAGAGATCTTTCAGTTTTCTAAGTTTCATTAGCTCTTTTGCATTGTTGTCTACCCATCTTGGGAAGGAGAGAGGGAGAGAGCAAAAAGAAATTTGCATGCCAGGGCCTCTAGCAGCTTCAGACAAACTCCAGCTGCCAGTTTGTGCATCTGGCTTTACATGGGCACTTGGGAATCAAACCTAGGCTTTGTGGGTATGTGCCTTAATCACTGAGCCATCTCTTTAGCTTCATCTTTTAAAAATATATACAATTGGGCCAGGTGTAGTGGCACACCCTTTAATCCCTTTGTTTGTTGATCCCCAGCACTTGGGAGGCAGAGGTAGGAGGATTGCCATGAGTTCGATGCCACCCTGAAATGACATATTGAATTCCAGGTTAGTCTGAGCTAGAGTGAGACCCTGCCTTGAAAAATAAAACAAGCATATATGTGTGTGTGTGTGTGTGTGTGTGTGCGTGTGTATTACATTTTGTGAAAATTTTTCTCAAAACTTATTTTACTTAATGAACTTTTTCTAAATATCTGACTTTCAGCCTAGAGTATTGTACAGCTGTCTTGATATTGGATGAAATTCTGATAATCCTGAGGGATTACAGCCAAGAAATTCCTTTCTCATGAGTTATAGATTAAAAAATACTGTGCGGGTGCTGGAGAGATGGTTTCCTGGTTAACATGCTTGCCTGTAAAGCCTAAGGACACAGGTTTGATTCTCCAATACCACGTAAGCAAGATGCACAAGGTCGTGCATGCATCTGGAGTTCGTTTGCAGTGGCTGGAGGCCCTGGTGTGCCTATTGTCTGCCTCTCTCTCTCTATTTTTCAATCTCTCAAATAAGCAAATAAATAAAATGTTTTTTTTTAAAAGACTGTGAAGAAATAAACTACTCAAGCCCATCAATTTGACATTTTTTTAAATCATGATATACATTTGGACAGGTTGAGATCAAGAAGTTAATGGATTTCTTATCCGGTTACATCTATGCTCATCCATTCTCTGTGAATCAGTTGTGTGAACAAGAAAAAGATGCCTGCTCCACACACTTGATGGGCAGACTGAAGTCATCTCATAGCTGGTTTTCTTTATATTACTTTGTCCATAAATTATTTGGACTATATTTTGATAGATAATAGATAATGGGAATTTGGAATGTGATGATTTCCAGAGCATCCCTCCCATTCCCCAGAGCATCTTTACTTCTTTTCACATTGTTCTGTAATGTTTATTAAAAATGAATTATAAAACACATGAAAACATTTAAAGCAATGTCATATTGCCAATGATAATACAAAACACTTTTAAATAGGTATTGTTTCAGGCTAATATATTAGGATCTTCTCTTCTTAAGTTTTGGGGGGAGATTGTTGCAACAAAGTATCCCTATATATCTTACCTGCCCTCAAATGTTTTTAAACTAAATATTTTTATTATTTATTTGTTTGTTTCTGTGTGGGGGTTGTGTATGGGAACTGCAGGGCCCCTTGCCACTGCAAAGGAACTCTAGATGCATGCATAACTTTTTTTAATAAATTTTTGTTCATTTTCATGTATTTATTTGAGAGCTACAGACAGAGAGAAAAAGGCAGATAGAGAGAGAGAGAATGGGTATGCCAGGGCCTCCAGCCACTGCAAATGAACTTCAGATGCATGAGCCCCCTTGTGCATCTGGCCAACGTGGGTCCTGGAGAACTGAGCCTTGAACCGTGGTCCTTAGGCTTCATAGACTAACCACCATAGATTAACCACTAAGCCATCTCTCCAGCCCATGCATCACTTTTTGGGTATGACTTCACCTGGGTACTGGGGAATCAAACCTAAGCCAGCAGGCTTTACAAACAAGTACTTTTAACTGCTGATTAACTGATTAATTGATTTAACTGCTAATTATCTCCAGCTATAACTAGCCTCAAACTTCCCATCCTCCTGCCTCAGCATCTTGAGTATTGAGACTACAAGCTTTCCTCCATTATTATTATAACATCAATGAAAGAAAAATAAAAACTTAGATTATATTTTCATGTTTATCTTATTTCATACAAAATTTTCTCTAACTGTTGAAGACTTTCATACTGGGTAGAACACTATTCCAGGAGCACAGAATTATGCTCTGAGCATACATGGAAGTATTTTGTCCCATTATATTTTTTATGTATCCATTATATGTTGGTATCATTTCCTTCCTCCCTGCTCCTATTCCACTGATGGCCTACCTCAGTGGGATTGCTGGTATTAACTATGGGCTTGTTAGTTTAGAGCTGTGAGAACAGCATGTCTCTGGATATTTCTTCCCATCCTGTGGGTCTTTAAATCTTTCTGCCTCCTCTTCTGAAAAAATCCCTGGGCCTTGGTGGGTGTGTTTTAAGTCTACTTAATATTGAGCTCTCAGCAGTGTTTGGAATTCTGCTTTGGTACATTTTGAGTATCCTTAGTGTCTGTTTCCATCACCCTGGAGCAGGTTTTCAGTCACTATGGAAGCAACACTCTTGCTCATCTCGCCAATTCCTCCATGGTTTCACCTGGGTCCTGGCTGATGTGTGAGGGGTGGCTCATCTTATGATAATTCAGCCATATTTTCATGTCTTGTTGATAGATTTTGGGTGTCCTCTGTTTTCACTGTCTTCTATAAAAGAAAAATAGATTTTCCAATGCAAAGTGAGAACATCATAGGTAAAAGGGAATAATCATAGTTAATTAAGAGAGATTTTGATGGGTGTAGCCCCTCTTTTGGCCAAAGAACTAGGATTCATTATGTTTTTCAAACAAATTTTCATTTTTATTTCCCTTCTAGCTTCTGCTATCTCTCCTTACACCTCTCCCCCACTTAGGCTCTTTTCTGTCTTCATGCTATATGTTTCCTTCTGTACTCCCTTCCATTCTCATCACCCTTGCTCCCTCTTATGGTTTCCTATCCAGTATCATATTCTACACCTGCTCTAATATCCTCTTATTTACATATGTACTTAAATTATACATTAAGATCTACATATGAGAAAGAACATGCAATTTTTGTGCTTCTGGGCCTGTGTTACCTTGCTTAATTCCAGTTCCATTCATTTTCCTCCAAATTTAATTTAGACAGAAGTTAATGAGAGAAACGGGTGATGTTACTTATTATATCCATTCACTCAGTAGTGGGATTTTTAGATAGTATAAAGGCTCTATTCTTTACTTTTTGAAGACCCTCCATGCTATTCTCCAGACTGTCTTCTCCTTTTCACATTCCCACCAACACTGTCAAAAGAGTTTTAGTTTCTTCAAAGCCTCACCTACACTTGTCATCTGTTGTATTTTTTCAGTAATAGCCATCCTCATATGTATAAAATGATATCCCTTGTATTTCCTTGATCATTGGTGATGTTTGTCACCTTTTCATGTGCTATTGACCATCTGTTATAAACTATAGATAAATGTCTTATTTATTATATCAAAGTTCAGCATTTAAAGTACCATGGGCTTTTTTTTAAAAAACTGGGAGATAATTAACTTAAGTCTGACAGAAAGCCTTATAAGCACAACTAATGATATTTTAGTTGGTTCATTTCCAAGATTGGTTGTCTTCAATATAGAAGTTTTCTCTTGAAATAAAACAATGGTTTATTTCCTATTTTAATTTTGACTATATAACAAAAAGCAAGATAGAGGCCTCACAGTGTTCTGCTGTAGGACACTTTTGAATCCTTTGGGAACAAGAGTGGTTCTCATTGAACTAGTGTGAACAATAAAGCTGGAGTCAACCCTGGTTCTGATCTTTAAGAGCCAATCCCTCTGTTGGTTACCAAGTATTTCTGCTAGTATACTGTCATTAACATTTACCTTTAACCTTAAAACTGGGGAAGATATGAGCTTTTAACATGATTTTTCCATCAAAATTTATAGTGGAAGAAAATAGCAAGTTCAATAAGATGGGTTGCTCAACAAACATGTATTCTTTCAAGCATACAGTGGAATTTCATATTGAGCAAACAGGCAGATATAAACTCAAATCTCTCTTGCTTTTTACAATAAACAAAAAATGTTCTGCTTTAATGGTTGTTTTTTTCTTTTATATGCTCATTTACAGAGGCATTAAAATTCTATTTTTGCCTCACCTTCCCATTTCAGACAAATTTAAAGACTCGTGAACTTAAATCAGCACTTCCATATTGCTGATTCCAAAACTTCTTCAAGGGCCTTACCTAGAATAAAATGAGTATTAGAAAAATAAGTCCTACTGCAGAGCTGGGGAGATGGTTCCATGGATAAACAGCTTGTTGCACAGCATGAAAATGAGAACTGAGATCTGCAGCACCCATATAAAATCCAGGCTTTGAGGTCCCCTCCTATAATCCCCACACTGAGAAAGTAGAGATGTGAGAAACCCTAGGTTTTGTAGTTTACTGGTTAGCTATTCTACTTCAATCTATGAGCTCCATGTCTGCAGCAAACCTGTCAGAAAAAGAGGTAGCAAGTAACCGGAGAAGACACTCTATGTCAGCTTCTGGCCTCCAAATGCACCACACACACACACACACACACACACACACATTCATATACACACACACATTCATACACACACATATACACACTCATACACATACACATACACACATAACACACACACATGCACACACACACATACACACATATACACACACATACATACACACACACATTCATACACACATATGCACACCCATATACACACATACACACACACATACACACACACACACACAAGCACACACGGAAACCAAAATCCTACTGAGCAAAACCTTACCTTGCACCTTAGTTTTCTCAGGAACAGGTCTGACTCATTTCATGAAGGACCACTTTTTATTCCCTAAGCCTAAAATATAAGAGTAATGTATTGCCCCTATTCTACCTTTTCAGAACCTATCACACAATTTAAAATAAGAAACTTCATCTTTGGATTCTTCCTCCTCTCCAGTAATAGCACTCTATCTTATAAGCAGCTACTTTTTATTAATTATATCACTTTTTTAAAGTTGGAAAATAGTGGTATATCACCACTACCATCATTCCATTTCAGATTTAAAAAACATTATAACCTCCAGCCTCATTTCTCCATGAGATAGAATCTCATTTTGCAGTCAAAGCTGGCCTTGAGCTTTCTGACTTCATGCCTTAGCCTCTTGAGAACTGGGATTACAAGTGTTTGCTGACACCCAGCTAGTCCCTACACCTTCATGTTACTCTTTCCAATATATGAACTATGTCTCTCCCCACTGATTTAAAAGGTCCTGATATAAAAATGAAAACTTTCTCTTGATATAATTGTACTTCATCACTCTTATCTGTCTGAGGAACTCAAGTCTCTGCTCTATACAAGCATAATATACCTCAGTGTTACAAATATAAAGACATTATATTATCAGGTATGATGATATATACCTATAATCCAGTACTTAGGAGGCAAAGGCAGAGGTTGGAGTATTACCCCAAGTTTCAAATCAGTCTGGTCTACATTGTGACTTTTATGTCAGCCAGAATTATAACTAAACTCTCTCTGAAAAACAATTATGATGAAAATTTCTCCTTTGAGCTCATAGATCTTTGAAAATATAAATTCATATGATTGGTATATATTTTCTTGCTCCATGTGTGTGGGCTTGTGAATACCTATTTATAATTTCAGATTAAGATGAAACATTGCCTAAATAAAAATAATCTCATTCCTGAAAGATCTAATCATTTGCTTATCTCTACGACAGTGATTGGGATATTCATTCACACCTCCATCTCACACTTGCATTGATTATCGTTCACATTGCTGATTGCCTTGCTAGATTTTGATCAAGATAAGTATAGAAATTTTATATTGTTCTTCTTATTTGGTTTTTCAATACTCAGGCCTGTCTGGATATTTTTGCATAAATGGTGACATAAAAAATATATTCCTTATGTGATAGAAGACTGAAGAAATAGAATTACATGATCAATGAATGCTGATATTTCTTAGAGATCTTGAAACAGCCACTTACCAGTTTGTCTTCCATCTTAAGGACAATGCTAGCAATAAGATGGGTTGAAAGTGATAGCTTAAAACCAAGCTCTCAAAAAAAAAAAAAAATAACCAAGCTATCTAGTTATTTAGCTAACTTAATAAACATATATGTAAAATTTTCTCTAAAAATCATCATATACATGCTTTCATTGTAGCTTCACATTATATTTGGGGTATGCAGATATTGACTCTTATTTCAATGGTGAGGGTTCTAGCCATCAGAGAGATTAGTTCTACTTGCAATAAAATTAGATAATGTAGGAAATAAGCTTTAAGCCATATACCATATAGGCCATCAGCCCAGAGTTATTTCGTTCTTACCTCACAAATAAAGTTCAGAAGTATGTCTCTGAAAAAGGATGGAGTCAATAATAATGTCTGGTTCAATGTGGAAATGGAGTTAAAACTTCAAAAGATCTATTGGAAAGTAAGCCCTTTATTGACAGGAATATGGTTGAGCAGGGAGGAAAAGTCTCAGATGATAAACAAACAAAAATGCCTTGGCTAGCAGAAAGAGTTTTGAAACAGAGGTTGCTAGTCAGATAAGTCTTGCACTGCACAGAAATTGCCAGGACTTCCTAGCTTCCCTGAGATTAGTCACTGCACAAGGCTGTGCTTGATCTTACCTGAAAAATGGAGGCCAAGTCTGAAGTCAGTGAACTGGCCTCCTTGCAACTGAATATCCAGGTTTGTGTTAATATGCAGCAACAGTCGATTATATGCACATCTCAGTATTGGAGGTAAATAGGAAATTTAAAATTCTAGAAATAATGGAGCAAGAGTTAAGCAACTGTTTCTCAGACTGACATTGATACTCTCAAGACACTTCATTGGTTATCCTAGATTGTAGAAAAGATGCTGATTTTGCAGGGTATTGAAGCTGTATGTTTTAAAGTCTCATTTCTAGAAAAATCACCAAAAGTCCATATGAGCCATAAGACTTGATGGATATGTCTTCTTTCTGCAGAAACTAGGTGGGACTTATTTGGTGATTATTTTTGAACAATCATCACACTATGAGAAAATATTTCCTTATGAGTCACATAATTCTATTTTAGTGCCTTGTAAGCCAGTTTGAACATGAAACATAAAAAAATGAGAAACAGCTGGACTCAGAGTTTCATAAATGAGAAACTTTTGTAATCTAGAAGTTTATAGATGCAAGATGGCTTAGGTTTATATTTTCAGAAGTACACAGTCATCTGAACAGCAAATATAATTTTAATATCAAGATAAACAGATATAAAATATTTCATACAATAATAAAGACAACAGGTTTAATTAATTCATGTTTGCAAATTAGATATATAAAATTATTAACCTGTAATTGGTTAAATATTGTCACTAAAAATAAATCAAGATGAAAATATGTCTCACAGGCTATTAAGGTAGTGACTATAATATGAATATATTTCTGAGCATTCCAATTGGAATGGTTATAGGCAACTTGAAAAAATTATAATAAATTTTGTATTTTATGTTCATACTCCTTGGGATAAAGAAGACACTAATACTGAATTGTAATGAAAATGATATATTGCCTGGTAATTTCAGGAATAAATTAAAGGAAATCTATGAAAGAAACAATATCCTATAATACAAAACTTTTCTCGATTTTTAGAATAACATGTCCTTCCCAAATCATCTTTCACCAATAACAATGGACTTAGTTACATCAATATGACCTTAAAATGTGACCTTAAAACCCTTGTAATATTGCTTGATTTCAAGTTCCATATCTAGATTTCCCTCTTGAGAGTTTAAGAAATAATTGCCAAACAAATACATATTTTCAGCCTCAGTATGTCGCTGCTCTTTAGACCTTGTTGGGGGTTTATTAGAGGAATGCTGGTGAATACTTGGTTCTGTGGAACAGAATTAGCAGTGCTCCATCAGGACTATGCAGAGGTCAAATAAATGCAATTTGCAACCAAAGTATTTTATGAACAGTTAAAAAACATTGGCTCACATTCCCAGCTCCTATAAAGAATTAAAGAATATAAGATATGTACTCTTCTTTATAATATTTAATCATCATTTTCTTCAAAAATATGCTTGTTTTAATTTTTTCTCCACTTACCTAATCTTCCATAATTTATTCTAAAAGTTAACAAGAATCTTACAATTTCAGTGTGAAGATAAGGAGATATATAGGTTGACAATGGAAACCTTTTCTTTAAGTGAGAAATGTCATTACTCTAAACTAAAAACTGGACTTGTGTTCACATTGATAATACTCACTTTCATTTCACATTCTTATATAATGCTCAGACCTTATGGAAAGACTTGGTGGGAATCTCAGACTAAGGAAAAGTATATCCAATAGGCTATCAGTGGTAATTCCAGCACTGTAAATATTTTCTCCTGAGCCTCAGTAGCTGGAACACTTATATACTTTTAGTGACATATTTAGTGGTTCGAAATTTATGTAGTCTTTTCATCTACTAGAATCCCATAGCTTGATCATTCCTAGAATTCTTGCTTACCATACAAATCCATCCTGGAGGTCACATTCATGACAGTTAACATCTGGCCTCCATGGCACTTTGCCCTTAGGTCACCTCCTGCTGGCTGAAGGTCAGAATTCATGGGGCTTCTGCTGTTTTGGTATGTACTTTCTCTGAGCATGGCACAGTAGTATCCTGCTGTTTATTACTGCCATTGTGGTGACAAAATTGTGTTTTGAAAGATTTTGAGGAATGACTGACAAATACAAAAAAAAGAAAGTTGAAAAGTAATCTGAGAATGAATACACGCCCAGAGTAATCTGAAATAGAATATATAGAAATCCGCAAGTTTGGTAAGTATTTAATAAAAACTTTTAAATGTATAACATTTTGTTTCTTATAGGAACTCAAATTAATTTTGTTAGCATGAAGTCGATATTCATGGGAAAAGTACCAGAAGGTACTGTCTTTGAATGCTTATGTTTGGTTGTTTCACTCTGTCCTTTTGGGTTTTCACTATCTACATTCTGTTTTATATTTTAATTTATTTTTTGGGAGAGAAAGAGAGAGAGACGGAGACAGAGAGAGAGCAAGTGAGAGAGAATGAGTGTGCCAGAGCCTCTGGCAGCTGCAAACAAACTCCAGACACATGTTCCACCTTGTGTATCTATCTTTATTGGTCATTGGGAATTGAACCTGGGTCCTGTGGCTTTGAAGGCAAGAGGCTTAACTGCTAAAACACCTCTCCAGCCCTTATCCACATTCTTAATCCTGAGGTTTACATTATTTAAAAGTCATCTGACTTAGTTGACATCTTTGTAGTACTTAGGTACTCCATGGGGAATCAAAGTTGTCACTGAATTCATTACGTACTAAGAACTCTACCACCCAGCACAAAGTCAAGGACCCCCAAGTCTAGCTCAGATGTACTTATCTCCTGGAGTACAGTATCAGAAAGGAAAAGACAAGATGAGACTGGTCTTGGATTTCAGCAACCCCTTCTGCATATTTTGCAGTGATTATGCAAATATGACAGAAAGAAGGATGGAAGGATGGATGATTCTACAGGTAATCTTAATGGTTCAAATGTTCCTACTTTATGGGATAAGTTTAGATATGGACAAAAGAAGAAATATGCATTTACATCTACACCAAAACCATGGCTCCTGCACCAACTAGGGTTAAATTTGGCTATAAAGGATAATCTGAAAGAAGACTGTATTGATATTTCTGATGATAGCCATTCTGATAGGAGTGAGATGGAATCTCAAAGTAGTTTTAATTTGCATTTCCCTGATGGCTAAGCATGTAGAACACTTTTTTGGATGTTTATATGGCATTTGTATTTCTACGTTTGAGAATTCTCTATTTAGTTCCATAGCCCATTTTTTAATTGAGCTGTTTGATTTCTTATTGTTTAGTTTTTTGAGTTCTTTGTATATTCTGGATATTAATCCTCTGTCAGATGTATAGCTGGCAAATATTTTCTCCCATTCTGTAGGTTGTCTCTTTGTTCTATTCACAGTGTCCTTTGCTGTACAAAAGCTTTGTAATTTCATGAGATCCCAGTGGTTTATTAGTTGTTTTTCTTCCTGAATAACTGGGGTTGTATTCAGAAAGTTATTGCCTATGCCAATATGTTGAAGAGTTTCCCCTACTTTTTCCATTAGCAGTTTCAGAGTTTCAGGTTTGATTTTAAGGTCCCTGATCCATTTGGATTTGATTCTTGTGCATGAAGAGAGACAAGGATCTATATTCATCCTTCTGCATACAGATATCCAGCACCACTTGTTGAAGAGGCTATCTTTTATCCAGTGATTTCTTTTGGTATTCTTTGTCAGAAATCAGATGACTGTAGCTGCCTGGATTTACTGAGTCCTCTATTCTGTTCTATTGATTTATGTGTCTGTTTTTGTGCCTGTACCATGCTGTTTTTCTTTTACTTTGGCTTTGTAATATAGCTTAAAATTGGGTATGGAGATACCACCAGCCTTATTTTTGTTGCTCAAAAATGTTTTGGCTATTCAAGTTTTTTTTTTTTTTTTTTTTTTTTTTTTTTTTTTTTTTGTGTGTGTGTGCTTCCAAATGAATTTTAGGATTGTTTTTTCTATTTCTGTGAAGAATGCCATTGGCATTTTTATGGGGCTTATATTAGATGTGTAGATTGCTTTTGGAAAGACTGACATTTTCACAGTATTGATTCTTCCAATCCAAGAACATAGGATGCCTTTCCATCTCCTAGTGTCTTCTACAGTTTGTTGCTTGGGCATTTTAAAGTTTTCATTGTAGAGGTCCTTCACTTCCTTGGTTAGATTTATTGCAAGGTACTTTATTTGTTTGTTTGTTTGTTTTTTGTTTTGTTTTTGAGGAAATTGTGAATGGGAGTAGTGATTCCCAGATTTCATTCTCTGCATGTTTGTTGTTAGTATGTAGAAAAGCTACTGATTTCTGTGTATTTATTTTGTATCCTGCTACATTGTTTACCAGCTTTAACAGTTTGCTGGTAGAGTCTTTATGGTCCTTTATGTGTAGAATCATATCATCTGCAAATAATGATAATTTGATCTCTTCCTTTCCAATTTGTATCCTTTTTATGAGTGTCTCTTGTCTTAATGCTATAGCTAAGACTTCAAGTACTATATTAAATAAGAGTGGGGACAGTAACCTTGTCTTGTTCCTGATTTTAGTGGAAAAGCTTCAAGTTTTTCCCTGTTTAGTATTATGTTGGCTGTAGGTTTGTCATAATAGCCTTTATTACTTATTATTTATTTTATGCCCAGTTCCTGCAGGACTTTTGCCATGAAGGGGTATTGGATTTTGTCAAATGACTTTTCTGTATTTATTGAGATGATCATATGATTTTTGTCCTTCAACTTATTTTTGTAGTGTATTACAATAACTGATTTGCCTATGTTGAACCATCCCTGCATCTCTGGGATGAAGCCTACTTGGTTGAGGTGAATGACTTTTCTGATATATTATTGTATTCTGTTTGCCAATATTTTGTTAAGAATTTTTGCACCTATGTTCATGAGGAATATTAGTCTGTACATTTATTATGTCTTTGTCTGATATTTGATATTTCTGTCACACAACAAAAGATACTGCATGAGACCCTGTTTTAAAAAAAGCCTTCAGAAAAGCCGGGCGTGGTGGCTCACGCCTTTAATCTCAGCACTCGGGAGGCAGAGGTAGGAGGATCGCCGAGAGTTCGAGGCCACCCTGAGACTACAGAGTGAATTCCAGGTCAGCCTGAGCTAGAGTGAGACCCTACCTCGAAAAACCAAAAAAAAGGACTTCCGGCCAAGATGGCGACCGCCTAGCTGCGCTGCAAATCCCGGGGAAAGAAACGCAAGATATTGAGGGTATATAGTGGCTTTTAGGGGAGAGAAATCTGAGAGGGCACAGAGGTGGGGGAACAGGGAATCGCAGGTCCCCTATCGGGCGGGTAGGCACCCCTCGCCCCAAATAACCGCCGTGTTCAAAGCTCCACCCCTGCCGCTGCTGCTGCTCCGGAGCCCGCACGGCTGCCACTGCGCGCCGATCGTTCCCTCCGCGCGGAAGCTTAGACTACTCCGCACCCTTGTCCACTCGCCCACCTACTGAGTGTGCCCAGTCCCACAAGCTCAGACTGTATCTCTCGCTTGCGTCAGCTCAGGTGCCACCCCCTACCTGCCTGCCGCACCGGCGGGCCGCCATTGTCCCATGGCTGGGGAGCGCAGACTGCTTCCGGTTCCCAGTGTTCCCAGCCAAAGTCTGGGCGGCTTCAGTGCTTGGTGCCTCAGTGCCACTCCTAGCTCGAACGCAGGAGCTGTGGCACATTACCGCTTGAGAACTCAAACAATTTTGGCGCCCCTGCCAGGTAGTAGATAGGCGGCTTTGGCAAGTGAGATTATTCCCTGCGTGCGGAAGCTTAGACTGCTCCGCACTCTCCTCCACTCGCCCTGTCTGCCGCGCGGCTGTCCCCAATTGTCCTGTGGCGGGGGAGCGCAGACTGCTTCCGGTTCCCAGCATTCCCAGCCAAAGTTTGGGCGGCTTCAGTGCTTGGTGCCTCAGTGCCACTCCTAGCTCGAACGCAGGGAGCTGTGGCACAATACTGCTTGAGAACTCAAGCAACCTTGGCGCCCCTGCCAGGTAGTAGATAGGCGGCTTTGGCAAGTGAGATTATTCCCTGCGTGCAGAAGCTTAGACTGCTCCGCACTCCCGTCCACTTGCCCGCTGTCTGCCGCGCGGCTCTCCACAATTGTCTTGTGGCGGGGGAGCGCAGACTGCTTCCGGTTCCCAGCGTGCCCAGCCAGAGTTCGGGCGGCATCAGTGCTTGGTGCCTCAGTGACACTCCTAGTTCGAACACAGGCAGCCTTGGCACATTACCGCTTGAGAACTCAGGCAACTTCGGCGCCCCTGCCAGGCAGTAGATAGGTGGCTTTGGCAAGTGACAGCCAAAGCCCAGGCTTCTTGGCAACGCCCCCAGGCTGCATAAGATCCCCATTGTTCTTGAGCCCAGGCTGATACGCCCACTTATCTGCCCATACACTGTCATGGGCAGAACACAGCGCAAAAGAAATAACATGAATAATCAAATGCAAGAAAATCCAATTAGATCACCCACTCCCACAATGAATACTTCTAACCAAAACATAGAAGAACAAATAGGACCAGAACACCACATTGAAGCTATGAGCAATGCAACTCTAACCAACCTATTGGTAGAACTTGCAGGAAAGCAACAAAGGGCCGACAATCGTGTGGATGCTGCCATCACTAAACTAGAACTAATAGATAAGAAATTGGAAGGATTAGATAAGAAAATGGAAGGATTTCAAAGAGAGTTAAGAGATTTGAGGGAGAGTGAAAAAAAAGAAGACCTTAAAAATCAGCTGACCATGCTAAATGAAGACATAAAGAAATGCAAGGATGAACTCCAAGAATCATCAAGAAAATCAGAAAATGATGTGAAAAGGGAGCTTGACAGAGGGATGGAAATTATACATAGAAAAATAATAGAAAATGCAAACTTAATTGAACAAGCCCAAAACTCACTAGAAGCTCTCAAGAATAGAGTCAGCCAAGTGGAGGATAGAAACTCTGATCTGGAAGACAAGATGGAAGAAACAGTTAGAGAGTTCAAAAATTTCAGTAAGTTTAAAAGCTCCTGTGAACAGAACATGAGGGAATTGTGGGATACAGTTAAACGTCCCAATATCAGGATCATTGGAATACCAGAAGGAGAAGAAATCCAGACCAAAGGCATGGAGAACTTATTTAACAAAATAATTGAAGAAAACTTCCCCAATCTCTTAAAAGAAAGGCCCATCAAGATACAAGAAGCCAATAGAACTCCAAACAGACTGGACCAAAGGAGAAACTCTCCAAGACATATTATTATTAAGACTCTAAACATTGACACCAAAGAGAAAATCCTAAAGGCAGCTAGGGAAAAACAGCACACCACCTTCAGAGGTAACCCCATCAGAATTACTTCAGACTTCTCAATGGAAACCCTGAAAGCTAGAAGAGCCTGGAATGAAACACTGCAAAGTCTAAGAACCTATGGCTTCCAACCCAAACTACTCTACCCAGCAAAAGTATCCCTCATAATAGATGGTGAACGAAAAACTTTCCATGACAAAACTCAGCTTTACAATTATATGAACACAAAACCAAACCTACAGAGAGTATTTCAGAAATTCTACACAGAGAAGAAAAAAATAATCAAACACAATTGCCTACAAGAAGCAGATCACAACAACCAAACTCAGAGTAGGCACAAAAAACTTCAATGTCCATGAAAATTCCAACACACATTTACCATCACAATATGGCAGGGATCAAATCAAATCTCACAATCATTACCCTAAATATTAATGGCCTTAATTCACCCATCAAAAGACACAAGCTAACAGGATGGATCAAAAAATTAGACCCCTCAATCTGTTGCCTTCAAGAAACCCACCTCACCATTAAAGACAGACATCTCCTCAGGGTGAAAGGGTGGAAAACAGTATTCCAAGCAAACGGGATTAAGAAACAAGCAGGTGTAGCTATATTAATATCGGATAAAATAGACTTCAAACCAAATATAATCAAAAAAGACAAAGAAGGCCACTTCCTACTTATCAAGGGAACGATCCATCAAGAGGATATTACAATCATAAATCTGTATGCACCAAACACAGGGGCACCACAGTTCATAAAACAAAACCTACTTGACAATAAAACAGAAATAACCACAAACACCATCATAGCTGGGGACTTCAATACACCATTATCAGTAATAGACAGATCATCCAAACAGAAACTGAACAGGGAAGTAAGAGAGCTCAACAAAACCATAGATCACTTAGACCTAACGGACATCTACAGAACATTCCATCCCAAATCCACAGATTACACATTCTTCTCAGCAGTCCATGGAACATTCTCTAAAATAGACCATATATTGGGTCACAAAGACTGCCTCCACATATTTAGGAAGATTGACATAATTCCCTGCATGATATCAGATCACAATGCTATATTGCTAGAAATCAACAATAAAAGACCCACCAAGAATCCCAAAGGCACCTGGAAACTGAACAGCACACTTTTAAACAATAAATGGATAGTGGATGAAATAAAAAATGAAATTGCAAAATTTCTGGAATTGAACGACAATGAGAACACATCGTATCAAAACTTATGGGACACAATGAAGGCGGTCCTCAGGGGAAAATTCATAGCACTCAATGCCTTCGTAAAAAAGACAGAAAGGTCCCAAATCAATAACCTAACCATCCACCTAAAGGCACTGGAAAAACAAGAAAAATCCAACCCAAAGAGCTCCAGAAGGAAAGAAATAATTAAAATCAGAGCAGAAATCAATGAATTGGAAACCAAGGAAACAATTAAGACAATTGACAAAACAAAGAGCTGGTTCTTTGAAAAAATAAACAAGATTGACAAACCCCTGGCCAATCTGATCAAGCAAAAAAAGGTGAAGCTTCAAATTAACAAAATTCAAAATGAAAAAGGAGAGATCACAACAGACATAAGTGAAATTGGGAGAATCATCAGGACTTATTTCAAAAACCTCTACTCCACAAAACTGGATAATGTGGAGGAGATGGATAAATTCTTGGACGCATACCATCTACCAAAGCTAAACACAGAGCAGATTAATCACCTCAATCAACCCATCACACTCATGGAGATTGAAAAAGTAATAAAAAACCTCCCCAAAAAGAAGAGCCCAGGACCAGATGGCTTCTCAGCTGAATTCTATCAAACCTTCATGGAAGAACTCAAACCAATCTTCCTCAAATTGTGCCACACAATTGATGAACAGGGAAAGCTACCCAACTCCTTTTATGAAGCTAGCATCACCCTAATTCCAAAACCAGGCAGAGATGCCACAAGAAAAGAAAACTACCGGCCTATTTCCCTGATGAATTTAGATGCAAAGATCCTAAACAAAATCCTTGCAAACCGAATCCAACAACACATCAAAAGCATTATCCACCTTGACCAAGTGGGATTCATTCCAGGAACACAGGGGTGGTTCAACATACGGAAATCTGTCAATGTAATACACCACATAAACAAGGTTAAACATAAAAACCACATGATCATTTCGATAGATGCAGAAAAGGCCTTTGACAAGATTCAACACCACTTCATGTTCAAAACATTGGAGAGAGTTGGCATGGTTGGTTCATATCTTAACCTAATAAAGGCAATATACGAAGCTCCGAAGGCCCAAATAATACTTAATGGAGAGATACTGGAGGAATTCCCATTAAGATCAGGAACAAGACAGGGTTGTCCACTCTCACCTCTGCTTTTCAATATAGTTCTGGAAGTCCTAGCTCAAGCAATAAGACAGGAGAAGGAAATAAAAGGGATACAATTTGGAAAGGAGGAAGTTAAGTTAGCTTTATTCGCTGATGACATGATTATATATGTAAGAGACCCGAGAGACTCCATCCCAAAACTCCTGAAGGTGATTAACTCCTATAGCAAAGTAGCAGGATACAAAATCAATGCACAAAAATCAGTAGCCTTCCTTTATGCAAAGGACAAAGATACAGAAAAAGAAATAAGGGACATAGTCCCATTTTCAATTGCGACAAAAAAAATAAAATACCTTGGAATAACGTTAACCAAGGAAGTGAAAGATCTATACAATGAAAACATAAAAACACTCAAAAAAGAAATTGAGGAGGACTTGAGAAAATGGAAAGACCTCCCATGTTCCTGGATAGGCAGAATTAACATTGTGAAGATGACAATCCTACCAAAGGCAATTTACAGATTTAATGCAATACCAATTAAAATCCCCACAGTGTTCTTCACAGAGATAGAAAAAATGATCTCAAATTTCATATGGAAAGGCAGAAGGCCTCGCATTTCTAAACATATCCTCAGCAAAAGAAATACCTCTGGAGGCATCACCATACCTGATCTAAAGCTATAATAATATAATATAATAAATAATATAATATAATAAAAACAGCATGGTACTGGCATAAAAACAGGACTATAGATCAATGGAATAGACTTGAGGACCCGGACTTTGGGTCAAGCAACTATAGCTACTTGATATTTGATAAAGGCCCAAACAATATACGCTGGAAAAAAGACAGCATCTTCAACAAATGGTGCTGGACAAACTGGATAACCATATGCAGGAAACTAAAACTTGACCCACACATTTCACCATGCACTACACTCAAGTCCAAATGGATCAAAGATCTCAATATAAGACCAGAAACTCGAATACTACTGGAAGAAAATTTAGGAAGTACATTCCATGATATAGGAATGGAAAAAGACTTCCTGAACAAAACCCCAGTAGCTCATGAACTTAAACCATCACTCAACCAATGGGACCACATGAAGCTGAGGAGTTTCTTTACAGACAAGCATACAATTAGCAAAGCCAATAGATTACCCACAGAATGGGAGAAAATATTTGTGGGTTATCCAACTGATAGAGGACTAATCTCTAGAATCTACAAAGAACTCAAAAAATCTAAACAGTAAGAAGTCAAACACACCACTCACAAGATGGGGCAAAGAGCTGAACAGGCAGTTCACAGAGGAAGAAATAGAAATGGCAAACATACACTTAAGAAAATGTTCAGCATCCCTAATCATCAGAGAAATGCAAATTAAAACAACTATGAGATTCCACCTTACCCCAATAAGGATAGCAAGCATCAAAAAATCAAATAAAAATAAATGCTGGCGAGGATGTGGAGAAGTAGGAACACTCATCCACTGTTGGTGGGAATGTAGGATGGTACAACCACTTTGGAAAGCAATATGGAGACTTCTGAAAAAGCTGAGTATAGAGATACCAACAGACCCAGTTATTCCCTTACTGGGCATCTACCCTAAAACCTTCAAACCACAGACTAAAGAGATTTGCTCAACCATGTTTATAGCGGCTCAATTTGTAATAGCTAAGAGCTGGAATCAACCCAGATGTCCATCACTAGAAGAATGGATAACTAAGATGTGGTATATCTACACAATGGAATTCTATACAGCAGTAAGAAAAAATGACACAATGAAATTTGAGGAAAAATGGTTGAACCTGGAACAGATCATTCTCAGTGAACTTACCCAATCACAGAAAAAAAATCGCCACATAGTCTCACTCATCTACAGCACCTAACCTGAATCTACCGAAGATACCTTACATACCCAGCAAGCATCTCCTAGATTAGACACTAGGATGGAAGGGGAGGGAGGGGAGGGCATCAAAGGGGTGGGAAACACAAATCTAGACCCAAACGGCAATGGTACCATATTCTTCTACTTACTAAAAGATAGACCAAATGGCTGATCCTTCACCAGGCCCTTACAGGGAACACCTGAACCACAAGACACTGGAGAGGGTAAGATTAAGATTAACCTTAATCTCCTACATCTTCCCTCCCTCACTTCCCCTCTCCCTGTCTCTCTCTCTCTTATCTCTAACTCTTGTATATTAGTTATCTTTTTCCTCATTTTCTTAGTGGGCACTGACCTGTAACTCCCAGAACCAGCATGGGGCTATCATCCACAATGAGCTTTTGATCAGAGAGACCTACAAGGTTTCCTAAAAGACAGACAGATTTCTGTCAGAGTACTTGATGACTCACCAAAGGTTAGTGGTAAGACCCTACTGCTGAAGATACCTTATGTGATTGACATGCAAATTAGAATGGCATGGCTGGAAGTTGGATGAGAGTCAGTCCCCAGACAGTCAGCGCGTCTAGTGCCAGAAGGTGCTACATGGGCAACTGGGGGAAATTGACCAATATCTATCGAAGCAACGCATGGTCTAACCTACTTAGCAGCAAATAACTTATTGTGATGCCCACACAAGTGCAGTGGTGGCACACAGCCATGGTGGGGAACCAACTGCTCTCAATTTGGCTAACTGATTCCCTCACTCGTATGGGACCCATAGCTGGAGCTGGGAAACAAGTCAGAACCATATCCAAACATAAGCCCACTCTCCAGTATCAAGCTACTATCAATTGTGGGCTACAAGAGGGCCTACACCTATTAAATTCTCTATAAAAAAAAAAAAAAGTAAGGGTTATCTCATTTGTCCTGGTGCTAACTTACTCTCCATTGGAGAATCTGCTTCTCTTTTTCAGATAGATGTAGACCCTAAGGAGAGAGCCACCCCATCATACCTCAAAAGGGCCCCGGCTGAAACTAAGAAAACTTCGAGAAACAAGCAAGGGGGCTGTTTTCCTGATGAACCGGACACCAGCACAAGGGGGAAGAAGATCAGCATAGAGAAAAATCAACTCCTACCAAATCAGAGAGCCAGAGCCTCAGAGGCCCTCAACACCTCATCACTGAAGCAGACCAAAAATGAACCCAACATGGCTCAGGGAAATTTTGCGGAAGAGGGGGCGGAAAGAAAGTCAGAGTCACATGTTGGGTCATGATATGCAGAGACATTTAGCTTACCCATAACTGTGGGCTAACTCCACAATGCATGACCCGTATACCTCAACAAGGAGGGGCCAAGGGGAGGGGGTAGGTCACGGATGAGCCTAATAATGGTACCAAACTGACTGTATTTGCTGAATACGGAACTGACTAATAAAAAAAAAAAAAAAAAAAAAAAAAGAATAAAGTGATGGGAACATAAACTACAAAAAAAAAAAAAAAAAAAGCCTTCAGTAAGCTTCTGATATTTTTGTTTTGTATACTTTTTTAATATGTTCAAATTCATGCTATGATCAAGGACTACTATTAAATATATGATCATAATATAAATATATTGAGTAAGTGAAAAACATTAAAAATAACTTATTAATTTTATGAAAACCTAAGGTTTGATCTGATTTTTTGTGTCAAAAAAATAAAGCACAAAATTCTAAAAAGTATAAAAATTTAAATCCAATAATGGAATACTTTCTTATTTTCTCATTAAATCAATTTCATTTCCCATCTCATTCAAAGAGCTGATCGTCATGAGCCAACAGACATGATGACTATAATTGTCTCTATTTCTTCATTGGTTGACTTTTTATTCCATCCTGCTGACTTTCCTGTCCAGGTCCTAGATTGAATTCATCTGCTGGTTTGTATCCTCCTGAGGATATGGGTCAGTTTTATTCATTCTGGCATTTAACCCATTTTAGTATCCTTGAATTCAATAGTTGTAGAGTTGTGACCTTTTGGAGTCATGCTGTCTTGCTTTCTTTATTTCCTGTGCTTCTGTCAAGGAATTTGCACATTTGCTGTTGGAATATCTCTTCCAGATTGACTTGGGTAACTTCTTGCTGAACATCCTGAACCCTCAATCTCTGCATCACTCAGTGAGGAAAAAAAAAATTGGAGGAGTTCTGTACCTCCCTTCCCTGACTGGAGACCTGTGTGCCTAGGACTTTCTTTTAGCTGTATAACCCATCTTTTTCTCTGCATTTTTCAGGTAGTCTGTCATTACTTTGTGAATTTCTGAAGTTCTTATCTTTTTTAGAGTTTGGGAGTAAAGTATATTTTTGCTTATTCTGCGTGTTCTCCTTCATTGGCACAAATGAAGGCAACCTCCACTCATCCAGCTTACTCAGAAATCAAGGGAAATTCCCTGTCATCAAAATCTCAATTACTTGAAACATCATTATTTGACCAACATTTTATAAATACCTCTTTTGAGAACAAAGAAATATAAATTTATAGATCTTTTTAGGGTTGCGTTCCACTCTTTATAAATTTCTATATTAAATATAATTCCTTAATGAGTTTAAAAGTGGGAGAAGTGCTAAATTTCAGGATCGTATTTCTATCCCAAAATTATGTTGAGCTAATTAATAATCAGAGTGACTGAACTTTTATTTAAACTGTAAATGATTTCACACTATTTTACCTAATTGTGCAAATGTTGAAAATCATGGATCATGCTCAAATATATCCAAGTGAAATCCCCATAGATCTTTCACAAAAAATTTTACATAATTAAAATGATTGACATTTATTTTTATTTAAAATTATAATAATTATTATTATGATTAACAAAATGTTTTGTATGGATACATCATGTGTCAATACACACTTTTCCTTTGTTTCTGACCCCATTCTGCTGGGGACACTCCTCAGTGCGGTTGCAGATATTCCCAATGGGGTTGTGGGTTATGCATTGTGGGACCAACAGATAGTTATTTTTTGGGGGGGGGGATGGACATTTCTTGACATTTTGGAAGTATACTTCAATTAACACAGTGTTTTTTTTCTGTTAGTAAAGATGATATAAGAAATGTGTATCTCTTATTTTTCTTACTTCCTTTATTTATGGTATTAATATGTTTGCTGTTATTGAAAAGTTCTAGGGTTTGGGTAGGGAATGAACCTAGCACCTTGCACATGTTAGTCAATGCTTTGCCAATGACTCCTAGTCCCAGCCAGTTTCATGGTATTATAGTTATGTTCTGACTTTTCCTCTGACTGCTAGCTGATCTGCTTTATATTTCAAAAGATTCATTATCCCCACAAGTTTCTTTTTCCACCCAGTGAGGACAGGTTTTATAGGCTGCAATAGTTACAATGATTTGCCTCTGCTTGGCTATCAAGAACTTAATTTACTTGCATTACTTTTTATTTGGTGCTAAATTTCTTGTGATTTTTTTTTCCTGTGCGTGTGTGTGTGTGTGTGTGTGTGTGTGTGTGTGTGTGTGTGTATGAGAACACCAGGGCCTATTACTCCTGCAAAACAAAAACAAACAAACAAACAAAAACTTCAGACATGTGTGCACTTTGTGCATCTGGCTTTTATGTGGGAACTAGGGAAGAAAACTTGGACCAGACTTTCAAAGCAAGGATCTTTAACTCCTGAGCCATTTCCCTAGACTTTGCTGTGATTCTTTATGGTCTATGTGCCTGGTATTTGTCACTTGAAGAGAATTTACCTAGGTAAAATTCTAGGATTATATTTCCTTCCTATTAAAGTCTTAAACCAAAATTTCCTAGACAGAATTCACTGCTGGCCATTATAAGAGGTTGCTTCTTTGGATAAGAACTATACATGACATTGGACTACCAAGATGTGTCTAGTATCCATTGTTCCCTGTCAGATTTCTCTGGTAAGCAGCATGCTGTGTATACCGACAGATTCCAGTCTTCTTTTTCTTCATTAAGCATTTTCCCCTTTGTATATTGGCATAGATTTTTATACTCTATGCATTTCCTTCTCCTGAAAATCAATAATTATGGGTGGCCCAGATGTCTTTTATTTCCACCTTTTTAATGTTTTATAGTGGTTTTTAATTAGTTGGTATTTCCTTTTGTTATGTAGTCTTTGCCTCAAACATATCCACATGTTTCTGACATCTCAGTTATTTTATTTTCCTTTGACTGTTACTTTTAATAATTGTAATTCAACTTCATTTCTTCCCCATGTTATATCTTTAAGCTTTAAGCTTTTCATTTCACTGATTGATGTCCTTCAGGTCTCATAAAATGTATCTTTCTCATCTTTACTTCCTAAGAAAAAAATTATTAACTTACATTGTTCAAGATTTTGGAAAGATAATATTTCTTGTCCTCATATATGTAGGTGGAGTGCATTCACTGTATGCAGTGCATTTACCTTTTGAGGTCATCTGTAGTCCTCTTACACTGGCAGTCTTACATGCAAGAACACCATTGGTTTATTCCTGATTAAAAATCATAATCAAGCCTTGAGGAAAGGCTCAGTGGATAAGTCTGCTTCCTGTGTAAGGATCAGTACTCGAGGGAGTTGAAGTCACCTGAGTTCAAATCTCCAGAACCCATGTAACCATGGAATCCCCTCAGCTAGCAAAATCCAGTAAGCACCTGTATGAATAAGGGATTTGGCTCAAACAGGAATGGGCAGAAGAGGAATGGAGCTAGACGTGGTGTCCTGCTCTGGCCGCAGGTGAGTGCTTCCTACTGCAGATAAGCACACGGGGTGCTATATGGTCACATACATGCCTACGCCCCTCCCTCCACACATCAAAGGCATGCACACAAGCAAAACATAAACATTTTAAACATCAGCATGGATTCTTCACTGGCTTTCAGCAAAATATTGTGAGAAAAAGGGCAGTTGAAAATGAGGAACAGAGTGAATTTATTTCTAGAACACACAACCTCCTACTTTCTTTGTTATATTACCACATTTTTATGCTGAAATGCAACTTTCCTCTACTTTTGTTCTTCAAGAGACTCAGAGACTCATGGGTCTTACAACAACCCTTGTTTAGTCTGAGACACTCTGTCTTGTGGTCTGGCACTTCACATTATTCATTCTACTCTCCCTGCATAGTCTTTATGAGCTAGGAAGCAAAATTGCAAGGGAAGTTACTCTGAATTCTTTGCTTAGTTTCCCTACTTCATCATTGAAAACTGGGCTTTGTTCTGGATACTCTACCAAAACCTGTGACAGATAGGAAGTGATACTTAGTGTTCCTCATCAAAGGACAGTTGTATTGCTCAGTGTTAAGATCTGGCTAACCTTTGGAAAATCTGTACTTAGCTAGTATTTGAAAACAACCAATGTCAACTCTCAGCATATTCCTCGTCAGAATCCAGACTTCAACACTGGCAAGAATATGTAATGGTTTGTGGTTTGAGGTTATGGCTGTCTTTATATGTCAAAGGAGATAGTATCTTGTACTTCATATGTCTCTTGTTTTCAAGTGAGACTTTGAAGGGGTGGCATGATGTAAAGTTTTCTTTTCCC
Source organism: Dipus sagitta (assembly GCA_036346955.1). Taxonomy (NCBI): domain Eukaryota; kingdom Metazoa; phylum Chordata; class Mammalia; order Rodentia; family Dipodidae; genus Dipus; species Dipus sagitta. Next base: position 50,638,784 of record CM070774.1, read on the forward strand.
TCTCATTTTTAGTATGCTTTGTCCTGTATGTTTTGTTTTGTCTATTACACAAATAATTGCTTTTTTATCACTCAGAAATATTACTTTTGTATTCTATTACTGTAGAATAATAATGTAGAACATAATTTTTCTGAAGCAGAAGAAAAATTATGAAGTTTTCAGAAGAAATGAATAATAAATTTTTGAAGATATAGACATGTTTACCTAGTGTGAACATTGCACAATGCACATAGGTATGACGATATGACAAGATACTCATAAATATGTATAATTTTCATGTTAACAGGAAAATTTATGTTCTAATTTTAGAAATTTAATAATATCTTATTCAATTTGTGTCAGCTTTTACAGTGTTGTGTTAATATTTGATACCCTGTTTTGATAAGCCAACCATTCGTCTTTTATGTTTTTTATTTTTTCTTTTTTGTGTTGATTGGGTCAATTCCCAATTCCTATACTGCAGCATACAGAATCATTTATCTTTCGTTCTGGGAATTGAATAGACATTTGTTTCCTCTCTTCTTTTATTTCCTATTTCATAGCAAATTACTGGCTTTATTTAACTAAGACAGCTTAACTTAGTGTGCGTTTTTAAGTCTACATTATCATTGATGGTTGTATTACTTAGCTTTTTAGTTTCTGTTATCTAATAACTGTGACAGTTTAAAGGAAAAAGTGTTCATTTTGGCCCATAGATTCAGAGGGCTCCATTGGCACTTAATTCCATGTTCTGGGCCTATTAGTGTGCAGTGTGTATGATGTCAGCAGCCTGTGGCAGAGACTAGACATCTCTTATTAGCCAGGAAACAGAGTTACAAAGATTTGACCCTAAGGACATACCCCCAGTGACCAACTTCCTTTAACTAGGCCCCACCTTCTTGGGGTTTTAGAACCTCCCAAAATAGTGGAGTAAGTTAGAACAAACCTTTAATTTTTAAGATTTTTGTTAAATATTTATTTATTTGCAAGGAGAGATATAGAGATAGATAGAGGGAGAGAGAGAGAGAGAGAGAGAGAACAGAAAGCAAGAGAGAATAGGGTCACCAGGACCTCTAGCCTCTGCAAACTCCAGATGCATGCACTGCACCTGGCTTTAGGTGGGTACTGCTGAATCAAACACTGGTAGTTTGCCTTTGCAGGCAAGTGCTTTAACTGTTGAGCCATCTCTCTAGGCCTAAGGTTTGTTTTTGAAGATAGTTCTTATCAAATCATAACAATTATTCCCCAGCTCCCAAAAGGTTCACGCCTGTCCCACCATGAAAAGTGCATTCAGTCTATCTCCAGGAATCTACACAATCTTTACACTTATAGCATTAATAATAATCAAAGTTCAAAATCTCTTAGATTCAAGATAAACTTTTTCCTGTGAGCACCCGTAGAATCAAATTTGTAGTTACAAATTTCTAACATATAGTGACATGGGATAAACAGTCTCATTCCCCAAAAATGGAAAAATAGCAAGGATGGATTGTATAGAAACAAAAGGCTAAAACAAAAATGAATATTCACACACTTTAGCAACTAAGCCATAATTGTTTGGAACCTGATGCCTAGTGACTTATGATATCTTCCATAGACATCTGGAGACTAATTCCTAACAACTGATTGTGCCTCACATGATATACCATCTAGGGAAAAACAGCTCATGCTGAAAAGTTCATAGTTAACTAGACATATCTACCCAGATTTTGTTCCCAAATGACTCATGAGATAAGACAAAGTTACTCCTCTTTAAACTACTGTAAAATTTCCATCCATTCTCAGCTACATGGTCCCTTTGGGGTTTGCCTATTGTCTCTTAGCCATGTATTGCAGTAATCTCTCAATTTGTACCCTTGGTACACCATCATCCTGGGATCTCAACTGTAGCGTGGACTTTACCTTCACAGCTTCATGAATTGCCATCTCAGGGGCAGTCCATAGGCATTACAACCTGTGCTATCAAGCTTTCCTATGAAATGTGGGTAGAAAGCTTTATGGTTCTATAACTCCTAAAATCTAAACGTCTACAAAATTATACAGTGTAGATGACGTCACGATGTGCTGCCAGCTGCATGATATGTGTGCTTTGCTGAACCTGCTTCAGTTCCTGAATCTGTCAGTGGCTGAACACTGGGAATCAGTGTTTTAGGCAGCTCTGCACAGGCTTTTCTCAAGGGAAATGCTCCAGTGGCTTTCTTCTGATACCCTTAACAAGCCATCTGTCATCAAGGAATTTTTCCTATTGTTCCAAAGCTATGTACTTGCTTTTCTTTTCAAGGTAATAATCTCTTCCTAAAGCTCACCTTCCGTGGCTACAACATTACAGTAAATTTTCTGGCCAAGCTACATTTTTTTCCCCAAATTTTTCAATCTTTCTGATGATTTCCAATTCTTTTGGAAGAATGTTATGGTTTTCGTGTTGATTCATGCATCACCCCTAAGGTTCGGGTCTGGAAGGCTGGACTCCAGTTGGCAAATTGTTAACAGCATTTTGGGAGGATGTGCAAACTTTAGGATCCTAGTAGGTAAATAAGGATATTTTCTTAAGAATTGTATCTTGTTCTACATGTCTCTATCTCTGTATTTCCATTTCTCTGGGTCTCTGTCTTTGTGTGTGTCTCTCTCTCTTCTTCTTGATATCATGAGTTACATAGCTTCTGCCACAGAATCCCATAATCATGATACACTTCTTCACTACTGGTTCAGCAACATAGAGCCAAATGACCATCAAATGAACCCTCTGAAAATGTGAGCAAAAGGAATCATCTGCTCTAAATTGTTTATCTCACTTATTTGGTCACAGTGAATATACACACACACACATATATATATATATATATATATATATATATATATGTATATGTATATATATATATATGTGTGTGTGTGTGTGTGTGTGTGTATATGTATATATGTATATATATATGAATATATATATTCATCTAACTAAGAACTTTATGTATATATATACATATATATATATATATATGTATATATATATATATTCATCTAACTAACATAGAACTTTATATATATTCATTTAACTAACATAGAACTCTGGTACCAAAAATGTGAACCACCAAAGGGACTAAACCTGGCCATATGGTCTGCATAGCCATTGGAACTGCTTTGTAGGAACACTTACGAAAAATCTAAAACTGCAGACCTGAGAAACCTCGGAGTTCTGGAATTCAGCTTAAAAGGAAATTCTCATTGGACTTCAGAAAAAGAGATTTTGTTTATGAGCTTTCAGACAGGAACCAGGACTCTGTTGGGATTAGGAATAGATGTCATTTATATCTCATGAATATATGTCATTATATGTCATGAATAACTTGCCTTCATTTTGTCTGTGACAGGAGTTTCAGGAGGTTAAATTTGAGGGTAATAATGGAGTCTTGTGGCCGAGTAAATTTTCATACAAGCCAGTGTCATACTATGGCATAGCTACTGATGGCTTTTGTTAGCTAGTTTTACTGTAAAAACTGAGAGCAAGAAGATTGGCAGGGAAGATTTTAAAAAATGCAGCTTGGTCAAACAGTCAGTAAAACTTAAAGCTAAAAAAAAAAAAAAGGCATTAAAAATAAGCCAAGTATTTCACATGGATCAATAAGAAATATACATTGAGGGCACCTCCAAGTTTGGTCATACTTGGTTTTTGAGACCTCAAAGGTATTATAGAGTAATTTCATTCAAAAGACTTTCCATTAAAAAATATTGTGTTTCTGGGGTACCCTACTTAACTTATATGAGGCATCTTAAAGTAGTGTTTCCCAGATACTAAGAGGACACTGCAGCTATGGTCTAAATAAATTAGGCTGTTGCTCATGACTATGAAAGAACTATGTGTTGTCCAAATCATGGCATTTTTGTGGGTGTTTAAAATGTACAAGTTATGGGGTCATGAAGTCATCCACTCAAAAAAAAAAAAAAAAACCTAAGAAATGGCAAACACTTAGGTCAACCTCATGTACCTAACTCAAAAGCAGGAAATGAGAGAATCTGTGAAACATAGCTTTAATGGAAACTTCTTGAAGATAGATGTTTCAAGAACATTTCACATTGTCAATGAAAGTGGTAGATTGAGAGCAGCCCAAGATATAGATCATGTTGGCTTTAACCAGTAACACCAAGATACAGCGCTGCCCACAGCATTTTGCAGCTCATATTATGTTACCACTTTGCCTGGATGCCAGACATAGAAGTACAGGATTTAATATTTTACCTGCTGGGTTTATGCTTGCATTTTCCTTTTATAATGGACTTTTACACTGTTCCATTATATCTTGGAATTATCTTTAGTTTTCATTTTATAGGAGCTTATAGATAAATGTTCTTTTTCATTTGAGAGGATATTGAGGATTTAAACTTTTGAGCAAAACTAAAACATTGAGACTTTAGGGAATTTAGTGCATTTTTGGGTTGGACACAGGATAATTATGTCATTTTTGGCAGAATTATAGCAATATTAATATGATGTAGAGATGAATTATGGTTTAAAGATCTATGACAGGGTTTCAAATTGACACAAAATAGACTTGTGATAATTAACCTTGATTGTCAACTTGAGTAGATTAAAAGCTGTCTAAGATAGTAGTAAAATACATCTCTGGCAGTGTTTGTGGCTGTATTATCAATTGTTTAATGCATTGATAAATTCAAAAATTGAATAGATTTGGAGGTAATTGAACTGTGGAAGGTGGGTCCTAGCTGGAAAGAATAGAGCACTGTGAACATAGCTTTGAAGAGAAGAATTGGTCTCCATGTCCTTTCTATTATACTTCTTTCCTTATGGGCAGCCATGAGGTGAATAGCTTTCCTCCATGATATTTCTGTCTTGTCAGGGGCCTAAAGCAGCAGAGCCGGGCAACCATGGACTAGATCCATGAACCAAAAAGCACCTGTTGTTGCTATAAAAATTCTGACCTTAGAGCTTCTTCAGATAGGCAGAGTCATCCATGGCACCGATAACAACCCTGAATTCCTGATAAGACAGGAGGAGAGGTCTAGTGTCCGTGACCTGTGAAGGATGCGAGGAATCCTGCCTATGTCAAAGTTGTCCACACACAGGATAGAGGCTAAGAATAGTTCTAGCAGCTCTGTGAGTCACCCCAGCTGAGAGCTTTCATTTACCTGGTTTCTGTTGCAGGACATGAAGTTGAGTTATTTATGAGTGGCTTTTTTTTCTTAATTTCTGGAATTTGTCATTATTTATAATAATATTGTTGTTGTTTCAATCACTTCTCATTTGACAAAGCAATATATTCTGAATATTACCATGTAACCATGAGAAATTATGGCTGTTTTGAAGTACAGAAACTTTCCTAGCTGAATAAAGGTATGTTTTCATGATTATTTCACTTGCTTTTATGATTAGAATAATTACCTTCCTTAAAACAAATTTCTCTCTATATTTTTTTCAAAAGCCAAGACTTGGATGAACATAAGTCATCTTCCTTTATAAAAAAACAGATCATATGTATATACATATATACATATATGTATATACATATGTGTGTGTGTGGTTGTTTTTTTTTAAACCAATCCATTTGTAGTTTTGTTTTAAAGGTAAAAAATTAAGTAGTTAGTTTATATTTGGGTATTATATCCTTTTTTGGTAAATAGGCAAATATTTGATACAGTCAGAGTGATATATTTATACCCATTAGTGCATGATTAATGGTATCATTCCTGTTCAATTATTCAAATTATTTAAAGAAAGGAATGCATAATAAGTGCTCAAATATGTTTGAGTTAATATTTGTCTTCACTTAGAAAAGTATGTTTTTCCAGAAAATCTAGTTACTAATTGGGACTCCTCTGGCCTTTTGTGAGAATTCTCTAGGACCAAAATACCAAGACTAGGATGAAGGCTGTAAGGGGTGAGGAGAGGGATCAGGTAAGGGTAAGAACAGATTAGAACCTCTGAAAGGAGAAGTGGGTTGGAGTGGGAATAAAGTTTCCACTGATGACAGTGGCCATTCTGTCAAAGTTTTAGGCCATCCTTTATGGATCTCCAGAATAAAAGCTATACAGAAATGGCCACCCCAGGTGCTGCCGCTATGCTCTGTGACTCTGGGTCATGCGTTTTCTGTTGGGAGACATGTATCCTGGGATACATTTGGCCTATGGGCTATAAGTTTAAAATGCATGAATATTGTTTCTATAGAAAGAATGATTTCAGTGTGAGAGCTCATACTGTTTCCTCAGTGTGAGAGATTATGACAGCACTCACAGTTGGATATTCAGTTAGGTTTATATGGCAATATCTATCTTCAAAAATATTCTGTGTGTCACCTTTACCCTTATACAGAGATCTTTGACAAACCAAGGGAAGTGAGAGGCATAAATGACTATACATTTGTTTCCTTTTTTAAAGTAATCTTTATTTATTTATTTGCAAGCTGAGAGGAAGAGAGCTAAAGAGAAAAGAGATAGACAGAGAGAGAATGGGCATGCCAGGGCCTGTAGCCACTGCAAACGAACTCTAGTCGCATGTGCCCCTTGTGCATCTGGCTTATGTGGGTCCTGAGGAATCAAACTTAAGTCTTTTGCTTTGCAGGCAAGCACCTTAACTACTAAGCAATCTCTCCAGCTCCATTTGTTTCTTTTTAAAATAAGCAGATAGAAATTTTATGAAACAAAAATAATCATTACTAAAGTCACTACTGACATTATAGATAGATAATTGTATTTAAAAATTCAGTTTCTAAGAAAAATTGGAGAAACAAGCAAGGGGGCTGTTTTCCTGATGAACCGGACACCAGCACAAGGGGGAAGGAGATCAGCACAGAGAAAAATCAACTCCCACCAAATCAGAGAGCCAGAGCCTCAGAGGCCCCCAACACCTCATCACTGAAGCAGACCAAAAATGAACCCAACATGGCTCAGGGAAATTCTGCGGAAGAGGGGGCAGAAAGAATGTCAGAGCCACATGTTGGGTCATGATATTCAGAGACATTTAGCTTACCCATAACTGTGGGCAAACTCCACAATGCATGACCCGTATACCTCAACAAGGAGGGGCCAAGGGGAGGGGGTAGGTCACGGATGAGCCTAATAATGGTACCAAACTGACTGTATTTGCTGAATACAGAACTGACTAATAAAAAAAAATAAATAAATAAAATAAAATAAAATAAAATAAAAAGGAGAAACAAATTAAGATGAATAAATAATACTGGACGCAACATAAAATTGTTAAAAATAAACAATTTTGTATGTGCAAAAAAAATAAAAAAATAAAAATTCAGTTTCTTGGGCATGAGAGATGGTTTAGCGGTTAAGCCCTTGTCTGTGGAGCCAATTCCCCAGGACCCACATCAGCCAGATGCACAAGGGGTCGCACACGTCTGGAGATCGTTTGCAGTGGCTGGAGGCCCTGGCGCACCCATTCTCTCTCTCTCTCTCTCTCTCTCTCTCTCTCTCTCTCTCTCTCTCCTCTCTCTCTCCCTCTTTCTCTCTCTGTCTGCCATTCTCAAATAAATAATTAAAAATGAACAAAATAAAATTTAAAAAAATCAACTTGCCTTACTTACTCAACTATACACCAAGTTTATACATCTTCAGCTTAAATTTGTAAAATTAAAATAGCCTGAGAAATTGAAGAAGTTGAAAATTTAGTGTTAGAACACATGAAAAAGATTTTGACTTAGATATATGCCAAAAATAAATTTTAAACATGAAAATGAGTTAATAAACATAAGTATGGAATACAATTTAGTATTATCTAATGGTATACTCTTCTTACATAATAAGGACATATATATGCATACATGTATTCAGAAGAATCTATCCTCAGAAGTATATATTTGTAGAAGGTGAAGTTTCACACAAAATTTTATATATGTTATTTTTATTAGAGAGAGATAAAGGGAGGGAGGGGGAGAGAGAGAGAGAGTATGGGTGTGCCAGGGCCTCCAGCCACTGCAAAGGAACTTTAAACACATGCATTACCATGTGCAACTGGTTTATGTGGGTTTTGAGGAATTAAACCCAGGTCATTAGGCTTCACAGGCAAGTGCCTTAACCACTAAGCAATCTCTAGCTCTCACACAAATTTTGACAGAATTTTTGCTAAGCAGTGAAATAACTTCATCTTTTTAAAAGGCAAGTTCTTGCTCTAGAGAAGACTAACCTGGCACTCACTATGAGCTCAGGGTAGATTAGAACTCATGGTGATCCTCATATCTCAGCCTCCTAAGTGCTGAAGTTACAGGCGTGAGCCACCATACCTAGGTAATATTCTTTGTAGTGTTTTACTTCTTTCTAATGATACCACATGATAAATTTTCATGATTTGGAAAGGACTGTTAATTGATTGTTTCATCATATGAAAACTTTCACATGGTATAATTTTGTTCATAACAAAACTATTCTTTTATTCAATTGTATTTAAAAATACATAAATATTTCATAATAGTTTGAATTAACAGTTTATTTTCTATATTTACAAATAAGCCACCTCACAAAACTTTATTAAAATGGAAGAAGACTTCTCATAGGCAAAATATCTTCTTGAGAGAGAAATTCCAGATTATTCTATGGAATATCCCTTCTAAGCTATTAGACAATAACCAAGTCTTAACAATAGTGCTCAGTAATATGACAGGTATATACTTCTTTTCAACAGCTCACCCACTCAAATACATTTACAGTACAGAAGAAAGCCCAGTAAATCTTATCTCCTTTATATTTCTATGAATAATAGACATGGCATCTCAACTGATTAAGAGCATGGCCTCTGGAGAGAACTGGAATATAATTATGAGTTATGGTATTTCCAAATTGTGTGACCTTCTCACATTGTATGAACTTTCTATTACCTATATTTTTCTTTTGTAAAGTGAGTAATACAGTGCTTAAATTGTTGGTTGGCTATGAAACTATGTGACAGCAAAAAAAGCCAAATTCTTAGGGTACTATTTGGAATATACTATATTCTCAAATGGTAGCCATTATTATTCTTAATTTAAAACAATTTTTAGTGATGTTTTATTAATTAGTTTCAGGTTTTGTAATCTAAGCTAACCATGGTGAATCTGTTTCTCTTATAAATAGTTAAATAAATCTTGAGAAAATCCCTTATCTCCTTTTGGTTAGTAAAACACAAATGGACCTTCACTAATACCTTTAAGTTCAAAAAAATCCTTCATTTAAAAAATAAATATTTTTCCATGAATATATATCATGATATGTGGATGTGAGGTATGTCACATTGCCAGTATTTTTAATATCAGACTGAAAATAAGGCCAGTTCACAACGCACACAAAGCACATACATATGTGTGCACACTTGCATGTATGCACACACACAAAACTTTACAGAATCAGATGAACCTTTATCAAGTATACTGAATTAAGCCATCTATATGTGACAACTAAACAGGAAAATAAATTAAACACAGGTGATAGTTAATAATATATTATTACAAATGACTTTCCTTTTTTAATATTTTCTTATATGAATTTCATGGGACTAGGATTCAAAACCAGATTTTCACTGAAATGCAATTGTACATTATTAGCTACATTCTTGCATCTATCACCAAGTGGTGTTTATTTTCTCCCTTAGTGACTTAGTGGATTATTAAATCAAATATTGATGAAAGTTTTGGAATTTTTTTTATTTTTTTTTATTTTATATTTATTTTTTTTTCATTTTTATTTTTTATTTTATTTTTTTTTACAGTCAGTTTGGTACCATTATTAGGCTCATCCATGACCTACCCCCTCCCCTTGGCCCCTCCTTGTTGAGGTATACGGGTCATGCATTGTGGAGTTAGCCCACAGTTATGGGTAAGCTAAATGTCTCTGCATATCTGAGATCCTTTGTTAAGTAAGAAATCAAAAGCAGTTAAAACGTATCTTTGTCTTAGTTTGTTTTTACATTCTTGCAAGTTAGATAGGTGATAAGAATATAGGATTAATTTGAAGAGTTGTCAAATCACATAGAAAAACACTTTCCACAATGAAAATTTTTAGAATGAATACTTACTTGATTGAGCAGCATTTATTAAAATATTTGGTAATTTGATCATCATAAATTAGGTAAATAAACACATTAACTTCAAACTATTCCAAGTGCAACACGAAGATCAATGTCAAAGTCATCTCTAAAAATTTAAACTCCAATCCCCAAGCTGTCAAGAAGGAAACATGAATCTACTAAAATCTTGGCATCAAACTTCTAAGACAGTTTGATCAGTGTTATTATAATTAAAATGGCATGGGAGGATCTATTCACCATCTGATTGTCTGGTTTTAACCATTACTCAAGTTCTCCTAACAATGCATATTCAGGGAATACTTATTTCCAGATGTACAGATAACTCTTTGACATATTAATTTTCAATCTACTCAATGAAATACATTAAATGCCAATATATGTCCAAGAACATGGGATTAAATAACTGAATAAATTATATAAAACTATAATTTCACTGTACTGCAGAAGAATTAATTGTTTGAAGAAACAGAAACGTGAACTCTCAAATTCTGAATGTAATGATGGGAAGGATAGCTACAACACACCTTTGACAGAGAAAAAAAATTATATCTGTATCAATCAAAAGTGCAATAATCTCTTTTGAAATGTGTGAAATGTGATTTCAAGAAACGCACGACTGAATTAGCCGGGCGTGGTGGCGCACGCCTTTAATCCCAGCCCTCGGGAGGCAGAGGTAGGAGGATCGCCGTGAGTTCGAGGCCACCCTGAGACGACGTAGTGAATTCCAGGTCAGCCTGAACTAGAGTGAGACCCTACCTTGAAAAACCAAAAAAAAAAAAAAGAAACGCACGACTGAGACAGAGTTCCAGCAGTAACTATGCAAGTAAAGTCACATACCAAAACATATTTTATATGTCTGCACATGTGTTTGTTACTTCCATGATTGTCCCAAGAAACCGCATTTTCAACATTTTTACTTCTTTCCATCCTTTCAACCAACCCACCACTGAAAAATGTTAATCACAAGGTCATGTAACATGGTACTTAAATACCATGCATAAAGAGTGACATAAATACATAAATGATTCTTAGTCAACATGAGTTAAAAAGTCATCATTTATTTACCACTATACATGCAAATTACGGGGCTCATACCCTGGAAAGGGTTATCTACACCAACAATGAGAATGACTCAGATTTTTCATATGGCCCCGTAAATGGGTATGTTGTTCTGAGAGAATGACTAGGGGACCTTTGGCTAGTCATTTAATTATACAGTATAAGTAAAGAATGCAAAAAGTTTTGATACTTTCTTCTAAATACTGTTGGGCTGAGTTTTCAAGCCTAAGTACACAGACCTTCATGTCATATACTTGTTTCTTTCATAAAAGCATTGTTTTTTGAATCTTTTGGTCAGAGTTTGGAGGAATCCACAAACATTTGAAAAGTGTCTATAAGAAGATGCCATAAAGACATGAAATGAACTCCTCTTGAAGTAAATATATCCTTATTCTAAAAATTGAGGAAAAGTGGTCATATGACTCATTTTGTATGGAACCTTTGTCCATCAGTGGTCCCAATATGCATGCACAGGCCTATGCTACCTTTGCATTCAGGAGAAAGTCTTGATTTAGACATTCTGCACAAAAAATAAGGGTACTTGGGAATTAATTACAGTGTTTAAATTTCATTAAGAATAAAATAATGAAACACTGTTTTCATACAGAAAATAAATTTAAAGCAACATTCTACAACATACAACAAAACAAGACACAAAAATTTAAAATCAAGAATTCCCATATCCAGCAAGCATCTCAAGGAATAGACACTAGGATAGAAGGGGAGGGAAGGGAGGGCATCAAAGGGGTGGGAAACACAAATCTAGACCTAAACAGCAATGGTACCATAAAATTCTACTTACTAAAAGACAGACCAAATGGCTGATCCTTCACCAGGCCCTTACAGGGAACACCTGAACCACAAGACACTGGAGAGGGTAGGATCAAGACTAACCTTAATCTTCTACATCTTCCCTCCCTCCCTCGCCCTCTCCCTCTCCCTCTCTCTCTCTCTCTTCTCTCTAACTCTTGTACATTAGTTATCTTTTTCCTCATTTTCTTAGTGGGCACTGACCTGTACCTCCCAGTACCATCATGGGGCTATCATCCACAATGAGCTTTTGATCAGAGAGACCTACAAGGTTTCCTAAAAGACAGACAGATTTCTGTCAGAGTACTTGATGACCCACCAAAGGTTAGTGCTAAGCCTCTACTGCTGAAGACACCTTATGTGGCTGACATGCAAAATAGAATGGCAGGGCTGGAAGTTGGAAGAGAGTCAGTCCCCAGACAGTCAGAGCGTCTAGTGCCAGAAGGTGCTACATGGGCGACTGGGGGAAAATGACCAATATCTGTCCAAGCAACTCATGGTCTAACCTACTTAGCAGCAAATAACTTGTGTGATGCCCACACAAGTGCAGTGATGGCACACAGCCATGGTGGGGAACCAACTGCTCTTAATTTGGATAACTGATCTCCTCAGTGGTATGGGACCCAAAGCTGGCACTGGGAAACAGGTCAGAACCATATCCAAACATAAACCCACTCTCCAATATCAAGCTACCATCAATCATGGGCTACAAGAGGGCCTACACCTATTAAATTCTCTTTAAAAATAGTAAGGGTTTTCTCATTTGTCCTGGTGCTAACTTACTCTCCGTTGGAGAATCTGCTTCTCTTTTTCAGATAGATATAAGTCCTAAGGAGAGAGCCACCCCATCATACCTCAAATGGGCCCTGGCTGAAACTAAGAAAAATTGGCGAAACAAGCAAAGGTGCTGTTTTCCTGATGAACCGGATACCAGCACAAGGGGGAAGGAGACCAACACAGAGAAAAATCAACTCCTACCAAGTCAGAGAGCCAGAGCCTCAGAGGCCCCCAACACCTCATCACTGAAGCAGACCAAAAATGAACCCAACATGGCTCAGGGAAATTTTGCAGAAGAGGGGGCAGAAAGAATGTCAGAGCCACATGTTGGGTCATGATATGCAGAGACATTTAGCTTACCCATAACTGTGGACTAACTCCACAATGCATGACCCATATACCTCAACAAGGAGGGGAGAAGGGGAGGGGTAGGTCACAGATGAGCCTAATAATGGTACCAAACTGACTGTACTTGCTGAATACAAAACTAACTAATATAGAAAAAAAAAAAAAAAAGAATTCTACTGACATTGTAAATGGAGAAGAATGGCAAAACCCAAATGTGGTGGTTTGATTCAGGTGTCCCCCATGAACTTATGTGGTCTGAATGGTTGGTCCCAGCTAATGGCAATTTAAGACTTGGAACCTTGTTGGAGGTGTGTTGCTGGGGGTGACTTGTGGGTCTTATAGCCAGATTTCCCTTACCAGTGTTTGGCACAATCTCCTGCTGCTGTTGTCCATCTGATGTTGGGTAGGAAATGATGTCCAGTCTCTGCTTATGACGTTTTCCATAGTCATCATGGATCTTCCCCTCAAGTCTATAAGCCAAAATAAACCCTTTTTCCTGGTTTTTTATTGGGTGCTTGGTGCCAGCAATAAGTTGATTGCAACGTCAAGAAAATAGAAAAATATTCTTGAGTATTCCTTCCTCCACTGAACAGACTGAAACATTTATTACTGAAACATGGGAATTTCAGGTGATTTTTTTAGCCAATTAATTATCTCTTGGCATAATGTATGTCCCTTCTGAATAGGAACTTCAAGTCTATTTCTAATCCTATTTTTAACTGTAACAGATTCTATATCTTAGCTAAAATCCTGGAACAAAAACTATAAGAGATCATGGTTATACAAAACATTTTGATAAGGCATAGTATTTTGGAATGTAGTAACAATTTTCTTGCCATTTTTATTTGAATTAACCTCAGTAGTCACACACACACACACACACACACACACACACACACACACGTTTAAAATGAGTATTTTTATGTCATTGTTTGGAGTAGGGGCATATTTGATATTTTCCATGCTGCTGTGACAAAATACCTGACAAGAAGAAAGTTAAGGGAGAAAAGGTGCATTTTTACATATGGCTCAAGGGAATATGGTCCATCACAGTGAGCAAAGCATGGCTACAGGAACTTGTACTATCTGGTCAATTTGATCCCCTTTTGGGAAGCAGAGAGGATGACCACTGGTGAGGGTGATTTATGCATCTTAGGGATTTCTTCTAAAAATCTAAATATATGGTATCATCCACTGAATTACATAAAATGCTCTGACCCAATCTCTCTTCTATACAACATTAATAGTTACAATGTTTGGAAATTCCAAGTCAATAAACTTATAATAACACAGAAGTTTAAATTTATTAAGATGTCTTAAGATGACACTTCTTAGAGTAGAACTCATGGGCAGGGCAAAATCTGCAGCCAAATGACCTTGTCTTTTCTATAAAGTCAGGATGGGGAAACCTGAAAATCATATCATTAAATGATAATTGAACTTTTAATATATTTTACATGAATTAATTTAAAGACTGAATATGTAAGTAGATCAGAGAAAAACAGTAATTTGATATAGGGATATAGGAGAATGGGTTTCCATTGAAAGAGCCTTTAATTGTTCATTCTCTATGATCTGTATTTATATACTTTTGAAAAATAATGCATTTTTTTTTCTGGATATCATGTATTAAAGAATTGTCTACCCCAATGTTTGTCTCATCAAAGGAAATAGATTTAAGTCTGGACTTCTGGTGGACTTTTCATTATTGTGAATCTTCTTTGATTTTCAAAGTGGGGAAAATGTTCTCAGTAATGAATTCTCACTATTACAATATTTTGTTTCTTTGGTGGTTAGAAAAGGCCTCATTTTTTTGATATGTTATGGAGTCGAAAGCTCAGATTCAGTAAGAGTGCATCTTATTGCAGCAGTATTTTCTTCCCAGGTGCAGAATTATTGTCTCCTGAAACTTTAGGCTCAAATTTTATACAACTGCCTTTGAGGTTTAGCATATCATCATGAATGATAAAAATAAGAAAGAACATTGAAAGTGATATAAATTACCTATGAGCTCAGTCTCCCACGTAAGAGTCCTGAGGCTGATGCACTCCATTTGCCACTTCATAGCATGAGAAGCATACTTTATGTTTCTCTAAATTCTTCATGACAGTGAAACACTTTTTCATAGAATCACGTGCTGCTCCTTGTTGGTTCAGGATTAACTCACACTCTTGTTCATTCTATATCATGTTAGCTAGCATGTACAGTTGAGGTAATAACAAAAGTGGAAGACTTAGATATTTCTCCAGATAGGAATAATCTATGTCATTATTTTCTCTACTTAAAACAATGTAATTTTTCTCTATGTGTGTTATACTTTATTGACACCCTCTCACAGTTTATATAAATATTTGCAATTTGGTTTGCAAATTGAAGATCATAGAATGTAGGAAATACATCTCTAGCATTCTTACTGTTTTCTGTTTTCTACAAAGTTCTGGATTAATTCTGGTCTACCATTATCTTTACAATATAAATTTTCATTGGCATATTCGATAATTTACTGCTTTTCACAAAAATAAATTAGTTCAAAGACATATATGTCAGTTTTTTTCATAAGAATTGCACATTATGGCTCAACTAGTTTCAGATTGAAGATTGATTAACAGAACTGTGTAAGTTCCATGCTCAGACAATATCTAGAATACAACTCAAAGTTTCAGCTGGAAATAAATAAATGTCTATCTTGCATCTCTTTTTCAGGTGGACGCAGAACCTGAGGAGAGAATCAGCCCATCACACCTCACCAGTGCCCCAGCTGAAACTATAGAGGAATTGGGGAAATGAGCAAGAGTGCTGCTTTTTTGGTGAACCCTGTATTAGCACAAGGGTGAAGGAGGTAGACATTGGGGAAACTCAATACCTACCAAACCAGATATCCAGAGAAACAGAGGCTCCCAAGACCTCATCACTGAAGTGCACCTAAAACAAACCCAATATGGCTCAGGGAAATTCACAGAAGAGGGATGGAAAGATTGTTAGAGCCACAAGTTGGGACATTATGCGCAGACACATTGCCTCTGCCCCATAACTGATGGCTATCCACACAATGCATGACTCATATTCCACAAGGAGGAGGGTCCCTGCAGAGAGTGGAGGACAGGGAGGAGGCAAACATGGTACCAACATGACTGTTTACACTCTGAGCATGTACATAACTAATAAAGAGAATAAATAGCCAGATCACAGTGCCCTAATAAACAAATTAAACAGATTAAACACTGCACATTGAAATTAAAAGTTGATGTCCTCCAATTATTATGGTGCCCAATATCAATTTCTATTCCACAAGAACATTGAATCATACTATTCATTATTGTATCCATTCATTCTCTTACTTATTTTTAACCACTTATTGAAAACCATTGTAAATAATTTGTTAACTTGCATTTGCTAATTTTAAGGTGGAAATTCTAGAATATCTAATCTTATTATTTTCTTCACTTAAAAACAAAAACAATTCACTTTCTGCTGCTCTTGAAGTTTATTTATTCTTTCCAAGAATAAATCAAATAGTAACTCTAGATGCATTGATAAAACCTCATGTGGTAATATTCAACTTAACTATGTCCATTTTATTCATTTACTTACTTATAAATCCTGATATCATTATCATAATACATAATATGTAATGATGAAAGGATTATGAACCTAGTCATCTGACTATAAAATCTATAGTCAGTTATTTAGACATAATGTGATGTCTGTCTTCCCAGAGTTCAGAGTTCAACAAGTTTCTTGAAACACTGGATCCCCTTATTCTAGAAAGAAAGTGCAGTAGATGACACAATTCTATTGTAAATTATGTATGTATGTATGTGTATATATATATATTTTTCAGAATTGCCATGAATATACATATATATACATATATATGTATATACATATATATACATATATATGTATATACATATATATATACATATATATGTATATACTAATACAATAATATACATATATATGTACATACTAATATATACATTTATTATATATAATATATTATATATATATTATATATTATATAATAATATACATACATATGTATATACTAATACTGATAATATATGTATATATTATATATATATATAATATGCATATATATATGTATATTCATGGCAATTCTGAAAATAGGACAATGACACAGATGACTGCCTAGTGGTCCTAAATTATTTTAGGCCAGAATATTTTCATTTCTATTACTCATCTTGTGATTGTGACTTCATCTGAACTTTTTCTTTGCTCCATGATTTTCATTTATATCCATCAAGAGTTACCCATGAATATGTGACATTAAAGTAGTCGCAAATGATCTTGATAATCTCTTAACTTTATGATATGCCAATAACTTTATGATATGCCAAGTTAAAAGATTAAGATGAGTAATAGAAATGAAAATAAGAAATATGATGTGATAAAAACAGACTGCTTACACAATCTATTGTAAGATGAAAACTGAAGTTAGTAACAACTCACATAGCATCAAAGAGATGTAAGTATAGCCACTATCATATTCTAACTTAAAAAACTAGCAGAGATTTTTGAAAATTTCCTGCATTGTTTATATTTTAAATCATAAAATGAAAACTAACTTCACAATTTTGGTAGAAAAGAGCAGATCAATTAATTTAGTTGAATGGATAATTCTCATGCTTTCAGAAAGGATTATAAGTTATAATATAAAGATTACATGTTAGGCCTGGAGAGATGGCTTAGCAGTTAAGCACTTGCCTGTAAAGCCTAAGGACCCTGGTTCGAGGCTCAATTCCCCAGGACCCACATTAGCCAGATGGACAAGGGGGCACACACATCTGGAGTTTGTCTGCAGTAGCTGGAGGCCCTGGCGCACCCATTTTCTCTCTCTCTCTCTCTCTCTCTCTCTCTCTGTCGCTCTCAAATAAATAAATAAAAATAAACAATTTTTTTTAAAAAAGATTACAAGTTAAATACCAAAATAAATAAAAAAGCTCTTGGTGAACATGAAATGTCTAAATGTTGTATAAAATGCATAGTTTGGGGCTGGAGGGATGATTCAGTGGTTAAAGGTGCCTGCCTGTAAAACCTAACAACCTGGGTTCGATTCCCCAGTACCCACATACAGCCAGATTCACAAAGCGGTATATGTGTCTAGAGTTCATTTGCAGTGGCTGGAGGCCTGGGCATGCCCATTCTGTACCTCTTTCTCTCTCTCCCTCTCTCTTACTCTCTCTCTTCTCTCCATTTCTCTCTGCTTGTACATAAATAAATAAAAATATTTAAAACATTTAAAAATGTATATTTTGCTTACATGTGGACAATAATTTCCTAAATACCATCTTTCAGTTTTACTGTCATCATTCAATTGGTATTTTTGGATATTCACTATAGGGCAAGCACTTATTAAAAGTGTTGGCTAAAGCTGCCATGATTTCTGCTTATTTGTGTTTCCATTAGGAAATACATATTTAAAATAAAAACATATGAAAACAAATAAATGTAAAATTGCAAATATGATAAGTATTGTGATGGAAATATTATCGTTTAAGAATGAATAAGAAGGGTGAAAAATTATGGATTATTTTTAAGAGACTGCTTTGGGAAGCTAACATTTAAGCTGTGACCTTCACAGTGAGAGCCAGAACAGTGTGAAGAGTCTTCCATAATCCTTAAAACTGTGGAGAAGCTAAGAGCTCATCATATTTATGAAAATGAAGCAGTTGACATAACTGGAGCTACTAAGAGATGCTTGGCATTATGTGATGTAGACTCAGCTATGTGGAAGCTAAACTGCGTCTTCTAAGCTCTGGAACTTAGATTTAATTATTTTTCTAAGTTGAGTGAGGAAATGGTTTTAACTTTCCTGTGCTTCAGTTTCCTCAGTTATAATGCTAACAATATATCATAAGGCTTTCCTAAAGATCAAATTAGTAAATAAACTTATAAAAGTACCTAGCAGAAAGTACATACTTTATAATTATTATTATCTTATTGCTATTTGTAATAATAAAATATTGAAAAGCTTAAAATTGTGAGCTAATATTTATCATTATTTAGGAGAGAAATCAGAGGCTAGAGAGCAAGAACTTAGGTCTCATGAATCATGATATATATGTATAATAATACAACCATCCAGCCCTATTATAGCATGAAAACAGAAAAAGATAAT
Source organism: Dipus sagitta (assembly GCA_036346955.1). Taxonomy (NCBI): domain Eukaryota; kingdom Metazoa; phylum Chordata; class Mammalia; order Rodentia; family Dipodidae; genus Dipus; species Dipus sagitta. Next base: position 50,657,911 of record CM070774.1, read on the forward strand.
AAGTAAGCAGACCAACATGTTTATGCTCAAATAAAATGACATTTATGAAACCACAATGAGCTAATTTTTTCCTTAAGACTATAGATGTCATTTTGAATTAAAGCATTATTCAAGATATTACATATGTCAAAGAGGGGAACAGGGAAGTCAGTCAACTCAATAGTAGAAAGTGAGGTTGAGATAGAAGCACTGACATAGTTAAAATCACATTATTCAAAATATATTTGTGGTCAGTATATGAGAAAACAAAGTCACAGATTTTTGCCTTCCAAATCATACTCCAGTATCTAGCCATTTTGAACATAGTTTACACAGCAATTATCTGCAAACATATAACATTCCTAGCCAAGTTTGACTTAGCTTGGCCCAGGCTAGCACAACAAACTAGCCCTGGTGAACTTGGTGCTGCTTTATGTTACTGTGTTTGAAAACAGTGTTCTATGAAACAAAATCAAATTGAAAGATACCTATATTAGGGACTATTGTCAAATCATTGAACAAACAATCTTTGTTACATGATAACAAAGCCTATATAAAAGACAACTAATACAGTAATATTTATGGAGGGCTCACTGTATCTAGCGATTGTACTTGAGGGGTAAATAAGGAACCATGAAAAGCATGGAATTCAGTGCTAGAGCCGCACGTTGGGTCATTATGCACAGACACATTGCCTCTTACTCATAACTAATGGCTAACCCCACAATGCATGAGCCATATTCCCCAGTGAGGAGTGTCCCTGTGGAGGGAGTAGGACAGGAAGGAGGCTAATGATGGTACCAACATGAATGTATATACTGTGTACATAACTAATAAAAAAATCATGTTCAGATATTGTGTAGGTAACCACAGCTGTAGTGAGTTTTTGAGTGCAATGACTCGTCATATCCATAATATAGGGTTCCAAAGTATTCCTCCCTAGAGTCCTTTTTAAAAAATATTTTTATTTATTTATTTGAGAGACAAAGGCAAAGGGGAGAGAGAGAGAGAGAGAGAGAGAGAGAGAGAGAGAATGGACACACCAAGGCATTCAGCTACTGTGAACAAACTCTACATGCATGTGTCACCATGTGCATCTGGCTTACATGGGTCTTGGAGAATCAGACCATGGACCTTTAGCTTTGCAGGCAAGCACCTTAACTGCTAAGCCAACTCTTCAGCCCCCTCCAGCTCTTACATTAGTTCAGTCCCCATTTCTGCAGTGTTCCTGGAGCCATGAATTGTTGTTTGGTAAATGGATGTGTTGTCAAACGGTCCTCTAAATATTTATCTCTATGCCCACAGATTACTTCTGCTCTCAGCCATGGCCAGAAAACCATATTTTTTTCCTATAGTGGGAGATGGTTAATGAAGTGATTCATAACTGGACAAAGTGCTGAAAATAATTGTTGTGTTCATAGAAAATAACAGGTTTAGGGAATTGTCTAGTTTTACTATGAAGGGTTAAATTTTCACAGAGACAAAAATCAACCATCAGAAAATTCACAATAGAGTCATAGCCCAGTCTACTTAATGGTTTTAAGGTTTGTGGGGAAGTTTACCTCTACATGTGGTCTTCACAGATTTTTTTTTCTTAATTCTGAGACAGCTGAAAGCAGGCACTGTAGGTATGTAAGACTTGAGAATTTTCAGAGGAGCCTTGGCAAGATTCCAGTCCTTTGAAACTTATTTTTGTTCTTTATACTGCAATAGTTTCCATTCTGCATTGTAGCTGCATTATTTAATGTCAGGTTTAATGGACTTAAATATTTTGTATCTTACAAGCAACATATAGACTGAGTACTTATTAGACCATAAACTATACTTCACCTATGTGCTTTTAAAAATTAATTAGTAAGAGAACTATATGTCTTTTAAAAAGCTACTTAATGACTATCTTATTGAAATGTGTGTGGCAGAATGTGTAAAAATAACACTTCTCAACTCATAAGTATACAGAAGTTTTCCACCACATTTTCAAGCAGGACTGAGACTTTCTGCACACCTCCTAAATTGTAAGGCCCTGTCATTCCAGGGGTGAAGAGAACACAGAGACAGAAAGGCAATGCAGTGTGTCCATGGGCTTAAATATGAGTCAATGTGACTGAAACTAATGCCCTTATATTTACGAAGATGCAGGTTGGGGAAATGACTCAGCAGATAAAGCTCTTGCCACGCATTTCTGAAGACCTGATATCAGTTTACCAACACCGATGTGAATGCTGTATGGACGTGACAGTCCACCCGTCATCTCAGTGCTCAAGAAGCAGAGACAGAGGATTCCCCATGGTAAGCTTGCTGGATCAGTGAGCTCTGAGTTTAAGTGAGAGACCCTGTAAGTGAAGAGAATGATTAAAGGAAAAACCTGACACCATCCCTCAACCACTGGCCTCAGCAGGTGGGCCAATGTGCATGTGTACACAAGAACAAACACCATATACATGCATAAGAAAAAATGTTATTATATTGAATATTGAATGTAAAGAAACGAACTCTACATATTATTATTTTATGACATCCATTTTAGCAAAATAAAAACTTATTTTAAAAGTAATTTCAGAGACAGAAGAGAGGCCTCAGTGCTTAAGGTGCTTGCCTACAATGCCTAAAGACCTGGGTTTTATTCCTCAGAACCCATATACAGCCAGATGCACAAAATGGCACATGTGTTTGGAGTTCATTTATAGTGGTTAAAGGCCCTGACATGACCAAACTCTCTCTCCATCTCTCTGTATTTCCTCTGCTTTCAAATAAATAAATTAATTTCAGGTAAAATCATCTTCCATGATAATTATATTTAAATGATATTATGTACTAAGACTAAAATTTATGTTATATAAACTGCTCAAAGAGTCCATGATGTGTCAATCAGCATTTTTATTTTACTCATGTATAGTGCTGTCAATAGAATTTATCCAGTACATTTGGTTAACATTATTTTAAAACTGCCTCCCCAGTAGAGTAGTACAGTAGTATCTAAATTAAATCATTCTAATGTTTCCCCAAATATTTAAAAAATATCATCCTCTAAATGACAACAAACCATTACTGAAACTCAAATCATCAGTAGCAGGTGCATACTAAGAAGAACCAAGCTAGAATAAAATCTTATTAGCCATCCTGGGTAGGAATCACCTTAGCTCTTAAAAAATGTTCAACAAAACATACAAAGTTGTTGAAATCTTCATGAGTTCAAATATTTCAATTCTGTTTTCCAAGACTTTGCATCTTTAAATTTTTTCAGAATCATGGTTTCAGCTTTGGTTATTAGACATAAAATCATTTAAGCCCAAACAGGTGAATCTAGTGTAATAAATGTTGAATTGTGATAAAACACAAAAAAGCTTTCATCAGATGCTTTCTGTAAAATCTTTCTATATGCAAAAGACAAAGATAAAGAGAAAAAACTTAGTGACATTGTCCCATTTTCAATAGCAACAACAACAAAATACCTTGGAATAACATTAACCAATGATTAGAAAGACCTATACAATGAAAACATAACAACACTCAAGAAAGAAATTGAGGAGGACTTAAGAAAATGGAAAGACCTCCCATTCTCCTGGATAGACAGAATTAACATTTTGAAAATGGCAATCTTACCCAAAGTAAGATACAGATTTATTGCAGGACCAATAAAAATCCCAACATTTTTCTTCACAGAGATAAAAAAAAAATGATCTCAAAATTCATATGGAATGGTAGAAGGCCTCAGATATCAAAGCACATCCTCAGCAAAAGAAACTTATGGAGGCATCACCATACCTGATCTAAAGCTATATTACAAAGCCATAGTAACAAAAACAACATGGTACTGACATAGAAACAGGAAAATAGTCCAAGGGAACAGAATAGAGGATTGGGACTTTGGGTCAAGTAACTACAGCTACTTGATATTCCACAAAGGCCTTAATAATATAGACTGGAAAAAAGAGCATCTTTAACAAATGGTACTGGACAAACTGGATGACCATATGCAGGAAAATTAAACTAGATCCACACATCTCACCATGCACAAAAATCAAGTCCAAATGGATCAAAGACCTCAATATAAGTCTGGAAACTCTTCTACTACTGGAAGAAAAATTAAGAGGAACTTCCATGATATAGGAGTGGGAAAAGACTTCCTGAACAAAACCCCAATAGCTCAGGAAATTAAACAATCACTCAACCATTGGGATCTTATGAAGCTAAAAAGTTTTTCACAGACAAACATACAATGAGCAGAGCTGATAGATAACCCACAGAATGGGAGAAAATTTGTGCTGGCTATACAACTGTCAGAGGCCTAATTTCTAGAATTCACAAAGAACTGAACAACCTAAACAATAAAAAAAATATCAAATAATCCACTCACAAAAGGGGGCAGGGAACAGGACAGGGAGTTCTCAGAGGAAGAAACACAAATGGCAAACACACACTTAAGAAAATATTCAACATCCCTAACCATCATGGAAATGCAAATTAAAAAAACTATGAGATTCCACCTTACCCTGGTAAGGATAGCAAACATTTAAAAAAAAATCAAATGAGGGCTGGAGGGATGGCTTAGCGGTCAAGGTGTTTACCTGCAAAGCCAAGGGATCCAGGTTTGATTCCCCAGGATCCATGTTAACCAGATGCATAAGGGGGCGCACACATCTGGAGTTTGTTTGTAGTACCTGTAGGCCCTGGAGCGCCCATTCTCCTCTCTCTCTTTCTCTCTATTTCTCCCCTCTTTCTCTGTCAAATAAATAAATAAAATATTCAAAAAATCAAATGAAAATAAATGCTGGCAAGGATGTGGAAAAATAGGAACCCTCATCCACTGTTGGTGGGAATGTAAGAAGGTACAACCACTACGGAAAGCAATATAGAGACTCCTAAAAAGGTTGACTATAGAGTTAACAACAGACCCTGTCATTCCCTTACTGGGCATTTACCCTAAAAGCTCCATGCCTCAGTTCAGAGAGATTTGCTCAACTATGTTTATAGCTGCTCAATTCATAATAGCTAAGAACTGGAATCAACCCAGTTGTTCATTATTAAATGAGTGGATAACCAAGATGTGGTATATCTACATGATGCAATTCTACACAGCAGTAAGGGAAAATGACACAATTAAATTTAAAAAAAGATGGTCAAACTTGGAACAGACCATTCTCAGCAAACTCACCCAATCACAGAAAGACAATCATTGCATGGTCTTATTCATCTGTGGCTCCTAACATGGATCTACCCAAGATGCTGACATATCTAATAAGCATCTTGAGGACTGGACAATAGGGAGAGTGGAGTGGGAAGGGAGGGGAGGGTAAGGTTAGGGTGGGAGGGGCATAAAACTGGACCCAAAAAAGGAACTAGTACCATAAAATCCTATATACTGAAAGACAGACTAAAAGGTTGAACCTGCATCAGGTCCTTAGAGGGAACACCTGAATTGCAGGGCCCTGGAGAGGTTAGGATGAAGACTAACCTTAATCTTCTGCTGTTTCTCTCTCTCTCTCTCTCTCTCTCTCTCTCTCCCTATTAACTTCTCTCTGGAATAATAATGGTTAGTCCATTTATCCAGTGCTGACTTCATTCTCCATTGGATATTATGCTTCTCTTTCTCAGATGAATGCAGAACCTGAGGAGAGGATCAGCCCATCACACCTCACTAGGACCCCAGCTGAAACCATAGAGAAATTGAGGAAATGAGCAAGAGTGCTGCTTTCTCGGTGAAGGAGATAGACACAGAGAATATTCAACTCCTTCCAAACCAGAGATCCAGAAACACAGAGGCTCCCAAGACCTCATCACTGAAGTAGACCTAAAACAAACCCATCATGGCTCAGGGAAATTTGTGGGAGAGGGGGCGGAAAGATTATTAGAGCCAAAAGTTGGGACATTATGCACAGAGACATTGCCTCTTCCCCATAACTGTTGGCTACCCCACAATGCATGACCCAAAAAGGAGGTTCCCTTCAGAGAGGGGAGGAGAGGGAGGAGACTAATGATGGTACCAACATGTGCTGTATACACTCTATGTACCTAATAAAAAATAATATTTTTAAAACAATAAAAAACTGCTTCTTCCAGTACATATACTCTTTCATATTCTCAGCTCTTCTATTTATCTGATATTTTTGTTTTACAATAACATCCGATTCTTCTTTTGAAATAAAATTCTTAAGTTCATGGATTGTACCCCAGTGTCACCACGTGAACCCACCCACACAGAGGGTGGGATTCTTCCATGGTGGGATAAACAGGGGAAGTCAATGCCTGAGGGGTAAAGCAACTGGGGTTTAGAGGTCAGCACAAAAGTTGAGGAAACCATAGTAAAGGAGCCAAAAATCTGAATAAAAGTTGGTTCACAGTTGTCAGAACCTTCTAATTCACAGGGTGTAACTGAGAGCAGCACAGCTCGGGTGGGGGCTGGGCAGCAAGTGCAGGGTGTAATTGTAAGTACTCAATAGAGGCAAAATTAATCAATAATATTAATTTTAGAAAGTCCACAGACAATCCTAGAAGCACATCAGAGTAGTAAACGTCATGCCTATAGGTCAGACTAACTTAGAATACACTAAGCCTTCACAGCCTGAAGGCAGGCCTGCACAGGGTGGAGATCAGCACTCAGGGGGTTAATTGCTCCTTGCACCAGAACCCAACATCTTTGCCATGCATTCATAGTCTCATACTAACGTTTCTGAAATTAGGATGTGTCAAGCATCCTAACACCAATGATATTACATTGCTTAATTAGCTTTTTATGTGTTGCTGGGCTATAAAATGATACTGCACACTGTTATCAATGTATTTAAGTAAATATTTGGGAATATAATCTTTAAAGACATAACACAAAGAAAAAATTATTGTAGAGAGCCATATATTTTACAAATATCAGGACTAATCTCCTTACTTGTAAAACTTTACCCATTAAAACAGTGCCCAACTTGAAGAATTTTGAAATAAAATGTAGCATATGAAAAAATTCTGGTACTTAGACACTGCCTACAATATTCTGAATGTTCAACATCAGTAGTCATCTTTAGTATGATGATGTTGTTTCATTATCCAATTTCTAGTATATGCCAAGTAACAAAATATGTGTACATTTTATCTTGTATTTTGAAAAAAAATAATAAAGAAAGGAAGGTAATAAGGCAGATGAGAAAGAAAAGAGGTAACACAGAAGGTGAAGATAGAAAGAACAATTAATTCAAGGAGCAGATAATAACATAAATATAAAATAATTACTGACATTATATTCACTAGACTATAAGCATTATAAGGAAAAAAGATTTTTTTATTTTTTACTTACTAGCTGGATTAAATAGAAAATATTTGATGGATACATGTTATTTGTTGAAATCCAGTTATCCAAATGAGGGAACTGCTCTCATAAAATTGTTAGCAAAATGAAGAACTAGCACCTGTAAAATAATTTCTTAGCTTTAACTTCTCAAAAGTGTTATAAACAAACATGAAGGTAAATGATTATCTCCAAATGACAGAGAAAGTTATAAATTTACAATGCATTCAGATCAGAAATAATGTGCATAACTCCTTTAAGACCCCATTATGATAATATTGCCTTAAGGAAGAGCTCTTCTACTCATAGACATTTACTATTCCATTTCAACTGCTTAGTATAGTCATTATATGGGCCTATGTCTATGATAGCTATAATACTAAATAGGGTAAAAACAGAAATGATACAAAAACTTTATTATTTCTGGTATTTTCCATATAATAGAAGAATGCATTTTAGACATGTGTGCAAAATTTAAGATGAGTAAAAGCGATAGAAACCTGCATTTTATAAAGTATGTTTTGGCTTGGAAAAGCCATCCCTGTGGGTTATCACCTCCCTCTGACAGAAGAAAATCTAGAGGAGACTATGCAATCCTCAGTTCATATCAACTGCAGTCATTAGAAGTTAGAGTAAAACGACAGTAAAAATTTCATTTATTTCTATTGTCCTTGAAAGTAAATGTTTCAGTTTTATTATTTTTGATAGAAAATATAGAATGGTATGGATGTTCGTTCAACCTCATAAGAGAGCAAATGTCTTTAATTATCCATTTTAATGTAATTATCCATTGTTACATAAACTCTAGGAAGACTCTAGGAAGTAGGAATCTGTGATGTGGCAAATTGGCACAAACAACAGTGAATAAGGGTATTTCTTTCCTCTATTTTAAGAAGAAAAGGCTCTGTCTTTTATGTTTTCTCCCAAAAGCCACTCAGTCTTTTTGCAGCCACTCCCCTTGGCTCTAAACAACAAGAACATGTCATAATTCCCAAAAACACAGCTGCATTTAGTTACTGTGCTGTGAGCATGCACACACATCAAGTCTACACCTAATTAAATAATGAAATAATAAAAGAACCCTTGAATTCTATGAGTCTGGAAGAAACAAAAAATAAATTACTACTGTACAATATGTAGGCATAAAATGAGTCGCTCAGAGGAAAGGAAGACACTTTAAAGTGAACATGGTTAAGTCAGCCAGCTCAGTTATCTTCAAAGCCCTACAGCATAATAGCCAAGCCACAATGCAGCTTGTTAACTGTCTTTCTAATGTACTTTGAAATCTTTCGTATAACCTTCTTAAGAACTTGGCCAACCAAAATATTTTAATTTTATATCACCCTTTATTTTTAAAACCCTCAGTCAAATACAATGATACATCAAAAAATATCAAAATAGAACAGTCATTATTACTTGTGGATAAAACTATAAAAAGGTGGCACACAATCTCAGCAATATCTTCAATAAAATTAAAAATAAAACTACGTAAATATAAGTATTTAAATTATCAAGGCATAACATATAATGATCTACATGTGTCAGGTGACCTTTTTTGTGAATTTAGTTTTGCTTTTCAGTTTTAATAAAGCCTCATTTATGTATGTCTTGTCATTTGCTTTAAAGTGCTTATCTTTTACAGAGTTTATTACTCATGTCTTTGCTTATTTTCATCTTTTAGAGAGAGATTTACTTATAAAATCAAAGATAAATCAAGCCTCATTCCATTTTACTTTCCCACCATTTCAAGTGTGGGATGCTCTGTTCAGGCAAACAAATATCAGACAAGGATGTGATCACAGCCATTTCATGTTGCAGAACTTGGTCTTAGAACATGTTTAATGGTGTCTTCTTCCCAGGCAGAGGAGAAATGCAAAATTATCTTTATGGGCTCCAGATGTGCTATCAAATAAAAAGCATCCTCAGCATTACTTAACACATGATTCACTGGTTCTGTATTTCTCCAGTAGAGAAATTGTGACCTTGCACTGTATAAGATGGCTTCCTTCTGAAATTGCTAAAACCATCAGCACAGTGTCTCATTAATGGCCTCTTTTTGCTAGTAAGAATTTGTGGGCAGGAAAGACATTGCCAGTAAAGACAAGCAGACTCTCTCCAATATCATCAATACAATCTTTAAAGAGAACCTCCTTGAGGCAGGAGTCCCAGGGTCAAGCATAAACCATATAAAGTGTAATATACTCACCCTATATTTTCACACCATCAGTTTAGATAGGACTTGAATTTGAAACATAAATTTACTTGACATTGTTTACAATTCAACTATAAGAGCCAGTCTGCTTTTGTCAGTATTCTTTCTGATATGGAAAAATATGTGCATATCCCACTTCAGTAAGATAAGTCTGAGCTCTCTTAGGGAAAGAATGTCAACTATTTGGTAAGTTTCCAAATATTTCCAAATAGTACAACTCATTGCCAAATTACAAAGAGAAGAGGTGGAAGTGAGCTATTAGGAAAGTATTCTTACCATTTCATTAGCAGGCTGAAAATGAGTGGTATATTGACCATAATGAAGTTTAGAGATTCAGATTTCATATCAAACATTTTCATAGTGATAAATCACTAGCAATAAATAGGAGAATATTTTTCATCAATTGTTAGTCATCAAAGAATAATATCCACCTACTTTATGTATCAGACTGCTTTTAGTTCAAGTAACCATACTCTGTTTTAAACATGCCTTATTTCTTCCACAGCATTATTTTATTACTATTGCAATTTTCATGTATAATAAAATAAGCCGAAAGTTGATTAGATGCACTGACCATCATTTTCCTCCCCAAGTATATGAGCACAATGCTATAAGCACATTTTTAAATCAAAACAACCAGTAACAACTTTATAACCAGTGGGTGACTAGACCAAAATAAAATCCTGAAAGGAAACTGTGTAGAAATGACAACGTCCATGGTGTTCCCACTATACTGAGGATGTGAAATGGTAAAGCCACTGTGGAAAACAGTTTGCTGATTCTTTGGTCAATTAAAAAGAATTATCATAAGTGATGGCTAATTTCCATTAATGTTCATGATTAACTTGATTGGATTGAGAAATGCATAGGAGATTAGTAAAATCACACCCCTGTCTTAATCTGTGATATCCTTTCTAGAAATTATTAAATTATAATGGCCTTGACCTAATGGATGGACTAATTCTTTGATAGATTTATAACATGATAGCAATATTGGGAGGTAATATAAGAAAGTAGAGCTTAGTGGTGAAGTAGGTTCCTAAGGTGTGTCCATGAGTGACATATCTTGCACTGGGTTTTTCTTGTACTCCTTTTCTCTGCACTTTCTATCTTCCATGAGGTGAAAGTTCCACCATGATATTGAATTCAAGCACATGTAGCAAGTGAGGAGGGAAGGGACCTTCTAAAATAAATCCTTCCTCCACTGAGTTGCTTTTGTCAGGTACTTCTCAAGGTAGCTAGACAGTCAGCTTATGCACAGTATGACACAGCAGTTCCAATCAGAAGTCTATGGGCAAAAGAACTTCAAACATGTGTTCAAACAAAATCTTGATATGAACCCTTAGAATGGCAATATTTATACCCATCAAAATTCAAAACGTAACTAAAATACCAGGTTAAAAAGGAATGCATTACTTCCTACATGTTACCACATGGAAATCAATCAGTCACAAAAAGGTACACATTATATGCTATGATTTAATTTAATTTTTTTGAGGCAAGTCCAATAGATTGGCCCTTTTTTTAAGTGAGAGAGAGAGAGAGAGAGAATGAGAACTGGCACAAGAGGGCCTCTGGCCACTGTAATTGAACTCCAGACATGGGCTCCCTTGTGCACATGTACAACCTTGTGCACTTGCTTCACCTTGTGCATCTGGCTTGCATGAGATCTGAAGAGTCAAACATGGATCCTTAGGTTTCACAGGCAAGCTCCTTAACTGCTAAGACATCTCTCCAGCCCTGCTTTAGTTTTTATAAAATATCCAACTGGGTAACCTCATAGGTACTGTCAGAAACTGGAAGCGGAATAGTGTCTGTCAGAGCCTGAAGCTAGAGAAGGAATAGGAAAAACTACAATATAGTTACTAAGTTTCCCTCCTTTCTCACAATCTACCTCCGTTCCTTCCTCCTTTCCTTTCTTTTGGGTAGATCTATATTCCTAGTTTTGGGGGGCTTTCATTTGGAGTGATGACAAATCCCGCAGCACTAAATTCACCAAATGTTACTTTATAATGGTTAAAAATAATATATTCTAGGTTAAATGCATTAAACTAAAAGGTTTAAAAGTATGCTTTCTTAGCTAGTGACCATTTGGCTACCCTTTACTTACCCTTTATATTTTATTATTGAAGAGTTTAGTAAATTTAGTGAAAAACCAAAAGGAGGAATATGTGTATTCCCTCATTATATTGTTGGGTTATATAAGTAAGTAGATTTAAAAATAGACATGAACCTGCAATGAAAGAGATGAATAATATCAGCAAGCACTAATCGTAACAATGAATATTTAGGAATCTAAGATAAAGATGATAAGCTGCATATCAGAGCTTGTTAATTGTCCATAGAACCTTTTCTCTCTGCTTTATATTGATAACATTCGCAGATGGGAGCAGGAAACCTGATTAGGGGTGTATTGCCACAATGTATTATTTCCAAGGGGCAAGTTTGAGTCATAATGTTATTTTTTTCAACAGCGACCTTAATTCTAAAGAAGGTTATATAGTTTAGATTCATTAATTAATATGTATTGCTAATGGCAATGGCTAAAAGAAGACCACTAAAACATTTCTAGAAATGAAATTGTTAGGACTATTTGTGATTTTGGATAATTATCCAGAATGATTTAAGTTGACTTCTATACATTGCTTCTATGATTTGTGCAACAGATTTATTCAGGCATTAATGTCCTCAGTTTCTTGGTAAAATTCTTGTCCTATCACTCTATGTGAGCTACAGAAACAAACCCAGAGTATGCTTTAGAAGATTTCATTCTCTGAGAACTTAAAACACTTTCAGTGACATCAGAGAAGAGATTAGGAAAGGATCAGAGGAATCCTGCAATGTAAACAGGTTTTGTACTGAAAATATGCATGCACTTGCATTCTTCAAAGGCAGACCTCTTACTATCTTCAGCATGCATTCATCTAGTAAATCATGTAGAGCTCTGGGTTTTTTTTAGTTTACACATGGCATAGTATCATACTATAGAATTTTAAAAAAATGTTTTCAAACTGCATTCAATCCTTTACAGGATATGGAGAGATTGGAAATATGGCAAGATAGTGGACAAAGACTAGAAGTAGTGCATGAAGGTCTTTGGGATTTAGCAGGTACAGTAGTCTAGAGGTTACTGAATATGCAGTGTAATGGTTCTATGTGTGGAATCCTCACAAAGGTTTTTTCTGATTTTGTGCTTTAGACTACCAATTGTTATCCTTCCTTTAAACAAAAATAACTCTCAGGATTTTTAAATTTAGGTAAAATAAAAATTAAATTAGGGGGGCTCGAGAGATGGCTTAGCTGTTAAGCACTTGCCTATGAAGCTTAAGGACTCTGGTTCAAGGCTCGACTCCCTCCATCGTTAGCCAGATGCACAAGGGGGCACATGTGTATGGAGTTCGTTTGCAGTGGCTGGAGGCCCTGGCACACCCATTCTCGATCTATCTCTATTTGCCTCTTTCTCTCTCTGTCTGTCTGTCACTCTCAAATTAATAAATAAATTAATTAATTAAATTAGGGAAATATGTGAATATTTAGATTATACTCTTATCATCATAAGTATTTTAAAAAACTTTCTTCTTAGAATCATTTATCTGTGATGGGCTTCATCTCATTTTGGTAATGCTTCTTTTTTAATTTTTTTAAAATTTTTTTTATTTCTTTATTTATTTGAGAGAGAGAGAGAGAGACAGAAAGAATGGGTGCTCCAGGCCCTCTGGCCACTGCAAACGAAGTCCAGATGCTTGTGCCTCACGTGGGTCCTGGGGAATCAAACCAGGGTCCTTAGGCTTTACAGTCAAAGGCCTTAACCACTAAGCAATTTCCCCAGGCTCCTTGGTAACCCTTCTTAACTTCATATTCTCTGACTACAGCATGGAAATAGCTATAAATATGTAAAGAAGGTTTAATGTAGTAAATATAAAGCAAAGCTGAAAACTCCAGCAGTGTTTTCTTTGCATTTGAAGAAGTAACTAATCTCTGTTGGTATTCACACCTGTGCAGCTGTCCTCCTCTCTAGCAGCTGTTGTTGCTGGGATTTTAACAAGACCATGTCCTTTTCCAAAGCTCAAATTCAGAATATTTGGGTGTCAGTTAAAAATATTCCCAGAGTTAAACTGGCCAGTGACACTTCTTTCTTCTGTCGTAAAATTTTAAATTTGTAAGTTGAAACACAAGATCTGAAAACAAAGTATGATTCTAATAAAATCACCCAAGACTGATTGAAGTGGTTATTTGTGTGCATTATGTAAATGTGCCATTTTACAAATATTGGTCACCAACATAGATTGGTGCCTGTTTGTCATTGATGCTGCGGTTTTCATTCCCAGGAAGGTAGAGTGTGAGTAGAACACTGCATGCTCAGGAATTTCTGTGCTCTTGCACCAGGCGGTTTCTTCGATGATGCTTAAGGTAAGGAAGGACTGCATGTTTCCGAGTTCATGTGGCTCATTTTGATGGTCTCGGGAAGAGCTCTGGCCATTTGGCTTCTTGTATACAAACCAAAGGGGGCTCTTTCATCCTGACTGGAAGTTGGGAGACAGTGGGAAATTGTTTCAAGTTCTACTCTGAAAGCTGATTTTCTATTAATGATACAGAGCATATCTCTTTAAGGAAAGAAAAAGAGCTTTAAAAAATACTTAAGGTATTTTATTTTGTTAAACATTTTTACTATTCTAATGTATTTTATGATTTAAATGCTAGTTTACTCTGAAATGACTTCAACTGAATCTTTCAACAATATTGGCCTTAGCAAATTGGGCTTATCAAAAATCAAGGGATGGGTTTTGCTCTCAAATCCCAGAATAAGATTTAGATAAAATTTAAGTACTTCTGGAAAGTCTGTGCTACCACAGTCCCCAAAGTCAGGCTTGTACTTTCTAGGGAAGCCTCAGTATTCAGGTCTATGTAGAAGAAAGGGTCAGTTGTCTTTTATGAACACTGGCTGAATATGATCCATTGTAGACACAGTGGCTTTCTAAAGTAGGACTCTATATCCCTCTCATCAGTTCTGGTGCTGGAGTGTGAACCTAAGGTTTCATGCATTCTAGTAAGTGACCTAACACTAAGCTATACCCACAGCATTCTTTTGAGACAAGATCTCACTAAACTGCCTAGTGTGGCCTATAACTCACTGTGTAGCTCAGAATGGCCTGGCTTTTGCAATCCCACTGCTTAAGTCTTCAAAGTCATTGGGATTAAAGGTCTGGTCTATAATTTATCTCTAATTCTTATTTGGTGTGGATGCTAGGGATTTGGACCCTGTGCCCACAGGTTTTGCAAGCAAGCACCTTTAACCACCAAGCCTTCTCACCAGCCCCTCTAATTTCTGACTAATATGTAAAGTGCTTTTTATTAAAAGATATAGTTAAAGAAAAGGCAGCAGGTGGGCAAATATAAAGTCAAGAGAGAATAATAGAAAGACTGAATTTTATTTAAGTGAAAATTGTTACTATCATAAAGAGAAAATATGGAGCTAAGGATATGCCTCAGTAGATAAAATACTTGTGAAGCAAGCACAAGGATCTGAGATTGGTTCTCCATCATCAATGTTAAAAAGCCACACACCCATCTCGTTTGTGAAAATACAAGTGGATTTAGAGGACATTATGTTTCTGAAATAAGCAACAGAGAAAGACAAGGGTCACGGGATCACACATATGGGATTTAAGATCACATTGAGGTTGCAAAAGTGCTAATGTTGCCATTGACTGGGGAGTGTAAGGGGAGGGAGAAAGAAGAAAGCTCAAATAGTGGATAATAAGTTACAGTCGTGCTGTGCTATGAAGTTCTAGTGTCCCGTAGTCCAGGCATGTGGATGTTACATCTTTGTGGTCTTAGAATGCAAAAGTGAGCTCTGGGTACCGAACAGATCATAAGATTTCAAATTATGAGTTAGAGGTGTGTACCCCTCAGTAACTTCCCTGCCAAGATTTCTAACAGAGATAACAGTAACATCTTCAACCTCAAGCATGTTCTTTAATCTTAGCAACAACACTTGGACTTGGTTTTGATGTAAACTTGAAATAAAATGTTCAAGGGCACTACTTCTCCATGAAACATAAAGTTTAACACTGCTATCCAGGCAGCCTGCCATTTCAGTCCCCTGCTCTCATTTGCCTTAAAGATACCTGCAAGATCAAAGGCAAGTGTATCTAAGCAGACTTGAGAAACAGCACATGTTCCACTGCCCAGATGCAGATGTAGGCATTGAATGAAAGATTCAGTATATGTTAGCAGCTAGGAAAAATATCTCCGAGCTTTACATGTCAGATGCTCAGCCTTACTTTTTTTTTCTCTCTCTCTCTCTGGCAGTAACTATACTTTAAATTCAGTTCTTGACCTCCATTTGACTCATTGGAATTAATGCTTATAGTAACCCTAGCTTCCCACCCTCTTAGGGAATGATTTTTGCGTTCCTTGCAGAACTTCTTAAGATCTGTTACCTTCAGATCAAGTCAGAATTTCAGTATGTTCACTGTTATTAAAAGAGAGAAAGATGATTAAACATTTACTTACAAATGTTACTAATACATGACAGGGAGGAAATAGAGTGGCATCTAAGTCAAAGAAAACTCAAATGCATGGCTAAATCTATACTTATGCTGACATGTTATATTTCCTTGAACTACTTTACTTACTCATTCACTCTTCCATTGTAAAAGAAGACCTTGCTTTCGGCCACTCCAGGGAAAAGACAGAATGAGAAAGAAAATATGATCGTACAATAGAATTATGAATGCTGGGAGCTAAGTGAAATTTTATTCTTCCTTATACCTAGTATTTGAATGATGTGTCTTAAATTTTCTCTTGTCTTTGTATATCTGTATCATATTCTCTAGAATTTTGTCTTTGAACCTTACTAATTTTTCCAATGAAATTTCAGTGATATTATTTGAACTAGGATTAAAATGTATTTATATAGATATGTTCCTCTGTTTGATTTTCTGATTTTCACTATCAGTCTATGCAGTAGATAGTGAATGGCTCCAGGTGGAACAGATTTAGATTCAAGTCTTATTGATAGCACATTTTTAAAAGGTACCAACATACCAACATAGTATACCACTAAATTATTACACAGCATTATTTTAGCATAAGCTAAGTGACCAGTCTCCACCAGTCTCCATAAACTGGGAAAAGAGGATAGGAAAAGTCAGAGAAAACATCCCACTGAAGAAAAAAAAAAGTCAAGGTTAAGTATGATTGGGAGTTTTTTCTACTTATTTGCCCTCCTCGGGCTTACTCTATGGAGAATGGTATTAAGTGAGAGAATCACCCTTGAACCCAGATATCCAAGGTAGATAGTGAACAGTGTTCTTGTTTCCTCAGAAATCATCCAGGAAATTTCCAGATCTCATTCAGAAATATCATGTGAGAAAATCATGTAAGCTTAGGGGAGAAGTGACAGCATACTATTCCCAGACATGAGAAGACCAGGTAAGTACCCTGATCTCATATAGTATAGCTGAGCATTTATAATTTCCCCTGTTCCAAACACAAAAGTAGAGGCTCTAGGCTCAGTAGTGTGTATAGGAAGATGGCCTGGCAGGGAATGCAGACAAGCTATCTAACCAGGGTTTTGACAAGCGTCCTGTGAATATCAATAACATCAAATACTTTAGAAGAAATTCTTTGAGCCTCAAAGTATTCCAGCATGAAATCCCAGTACATAATCATTTTCTGGTTCTTTTTTTTTTTTTAAAGGCATGCACCACCATACCCAGCCCTTCACCTTTTTAAAAATTTTTTAGTATTTTTATTTATTTATTGAGAGAAAGAGAGAGAGAATGGGTATTCCAGTGCCTCTAGCCACTGTGAACAAACTCGAAACACATGTGCCACCATGTGCATATGGCTTACGTGGGTCCTGGGGAATTGAACCTGGATCCTTAGGCTTCGCAGGGAAGCACTTAAACTACTAAGCCATCTCTCCAGCCCTCATTTGCTAGTTCTATAATTTAGTATTATCAACAAAGAAAAATAATCCAAGCTGCAGAATCCCTAGATCACAGCCCATTAAATTGAGTTTTGGACAAAATAGTTTGCAAGCTATAACTGGATTTGTAGTAAACATTCCGCACACTGGAGTCCCTTTTGGTGAGCTTATGTCCAAGCTTTAGTTATCAGGGAAGAATTTTTCTTGATGCAGAGAAAAGCAGCATTCTATACCACTTTCGTTATGCTGTATAGTAAAAGGCTATCACAGCATATTATATTTGGAATGCAGCCAAATGTCTGATACTGATGACATAAGGAAACTAGAAAAGGGGTCTGTTAACCGGGCGTGGTGGCACACACCTTTAATCCCAGCACTCAGGAGGCAGAGGTAGGAGGATTGCCGTCAGTTTGAGGCCACCCTGAGACTCCATAGTGAATTCCAGGTCAGCCTGGGCTAGAGTGAGACCCTACCTCGAAAAACCAAAAAAAAAAAAAAAAAAAAAAAAAAAAAAAAAAGAAAGAAAGAAAAGAAAAGAACAGCGGTCTGTTGTAAATATGATAGCTTCCCCTCCTAAAGAGGCCTTAAGAAATTCACAAACTACACTAGCTTTAAAATTCCAAAGCACAGGACCACCGCGAAGCAAGGATAGGAAAGATTATGTCATTTAAAATACACACACTCTTTTAAAAAATCATTAAAATGATATATGGTATGTGAATAGCAAAATTTTCAAATGAGAGAGAGATGCATACATTAACTTCTTTAATATATTGACTTCCTTAATCCACAACAATGTATGGCATGCCAATTTTTTTTTTAAAGCTGATGCAACTAACATGCATGCTTCATCTAAGTTTCTGATACAGAGCTGATTTAAACCCTAAAGATAAGTATGCAGTACAGAATTGTTGTAAACTCTAAGACAACTGCAGCACTAAATGGAGATTGTTCTGACTGTGTGCTTTAACTTTGGAATTCCCTGTTTTGAAGCCGGGTAGGGAGGCTCCCTCCTGGATTCTCAGCACTTGGGATGCTGAAGCAGGAGCATTACCATGAGTTTGAGGCTAGTCTGAGCTACAGAACAACACTCTGTCACAACACTGCACCCAAACCTCCCTTCAAAAATAAATAAGTAAAAGGAAACTCCCCTTTGTGAATGTTAATTCAATTTTTACATCTAAATTTTGACTCTGTCACAAGCCTTATTGTTTTTGCTCTTCTTCTTGGACTGCAGACTGGTTTTGTGTCCAGTAGCATTCTTTTAACATGATTTTGCAGAATAATCCACAAAAAAACCATTTTAACAAGTATTTCCATTCATTTTGAAATAGCACTTGACATTTAATCATATAGTCCCAAGTTAATATTTTATATATTTTTATTTATTTATTTGAGAAAAAGGAAGAGGGAGAGAGATAATGGGCACACGAGAGCCTCCAGGCACTGCAAACAAGCTACAAATGTATGTTCCCCCTTGTCCATCTGGCTCACGTGGGTCCTGGAGAGTCAAACTAGGATCCTTTGGCTTTGCAGGCATGCACCTTAGCTGCTAAGCCATCTCTCCAGCCCCCATGTTAAATTCCCATTATTTGTCTTGATAATCTGCATAGATACTTACCATAGAGGTTCACAAGCCTATACTCCATTCCATGGCAGATAAACTTGTGTCCCGCATTTGCTTGCTATTCTTCCAAATATTTAAACATCCTGTTGAAAGAAGCACATACAAAAGATGACCATTTTATAAATACTTAATTTAAGGATAAGGACAGCTATGTTTCTATAAAAACATTAATTGCTCAACTGATTGATTTAAATGCTTTTACTCTGTATATTTTTACTCATACATCCAACTTAAATTACATTACCTGAATCTAATTGCTTGCTGTCAATCACCTCATAATATAAAAATAGTATAGTTAACCCAATGTCTAATCATTCAGATTACGAAGAAGGAATAGGAGATGTTTAGTACTTTTGTTTTCAAATTTGTTTGCATGTCTTATTTGCAAATTAGTTATGCATGTGTCACAAATTCTGAAAAACTATTAATTATTGGCATGAACATGATATCTACTAATTCTATGATGCTTTTACTGACATATCACCTCCCTTTCACAATGAGGAAGCTGAGACCCTGGAAATGTGTCAGAGATAAATCTCCTGAGGAAAAGAGGCATGACTGACTCAGATAATCTGCTTTTAGAGATTGACATCCACATCTTTGTATTGTACCATCCATGCCTGGTATAGTTTTGTTTTTGTATTTGTGTCACAAGGAAAAGATGTACCATTCAATTTGTCTTTTATTTTCTGAACACTAAAAGCATGGTGCCAATAATTTTTTTTTTTTTTTTTTTTTGGTTTTTCGAGGTAGGGTCACCAATAAAAAAATATTTTAACAAATAATTTTGAGTTCTGAAAGCTTTTACATGTGTAATAAACAAGCTTTGCAGCTAATCATTTATTTATTAATCTATGATTTTTTTTCTTTCCTGTCATAGCCAGAAAGTTATTCAGGCCATGGCTTTTCTTTATGAAGATTAATCTTCTGAGATTTCATTGCTGATCCAATATTATTACTTCTTCTGCTCTATCCTTCAGTCTTTGATATTCTACTCTGGGTAAGGTTGAATTCCATGGAGATTATCTCTTGGTGAAGTATTAGAGATCACTGGAGCCACAAAATATACAACCACCCATTGAAATATTTTTTGAGAATGGAAGAAATCTAATTAATGGTAATTCTACTAAAACAGATAGAAAATTGGCTCTTTTGTGCAAATATGATTTATACCTACTCTAAATTTGATTTTTGGACTTGAAATTAAGACATGCATTAGACAAAAATAGTACAACATTACTTAAAATGCAACCAGGAGACTCATTAGGGCAGAAATTGCAGCTTTGAGAGAAGAAAAGTCAAAGGTTACGAAGACTGGCATGGAAGTTCCATGTCCCAGTGCAATAGAAAACTAAAACTAGAGTCCATAAATTTTTAATAGAAACATAGAAAATACTACAGCCATCAGACTAGGGAATTTGACCTTAATTTAATAGAAAATATAGAATAATTTAGTGTCTCAGGACAAGGAATGACAAACCAAAACACATAAACCATTGTCCACATCAGATGAATGTGATGGACCATGGAATAGAGTGAGACACTAGATAAGATAGCTCATGTAGAGGTGATCAGTTTGAACTGAAAAATTATAGGATTAGCTATACTGGGCTAGAAAAATTTAACTTAGCTTTCTGGTTTCAGATTAATCAAAGAAATCTCTTTAAGTAGTTCTCAGCCACTCATCCTTCACAATTAAATATGACTGTCATTACCACATCTATCAGGTGAGATTACTCAATATTTATTCATTATATGAACACATATTCTCTTTGAAAAGCCCATAAAATATTACCTCTATTGTAAATCACTTTACAACTGAAAATATAAAGGCTTCTATCCTTATTTTCTTCAAACACTATATCCATCAACAGAATTGTGCTGACAAGTAAGCAGTGTTCACTAACTTGCTTGAATTTTCATCATACTAAAATAATTTTATATTATTTACTTTAGGTTTTTAAGGCAATGTCTTGTTATACATTCCAGCATGGTCACAAATTTGTTATCCTCTTGCCTCAGGATCCTCAGGAGGATTGCCATGAGTTCAAGGCTAACCTTAGACTAACTGAGACTACATAATTAATTCCAGGTCAGCCTGGGCCAGAGTAAGACCGTACCTCAAAAAACCAAAAAAAAAAAAAAAAAAAAAAGAATGTATCTTTATACATTATTTATTATTTTCTCTTTTTCTTTTTTTTCAAGGTAGGGTTTCACTCTAGTCATGACTGTCCTGGAATTCACTATGTAATCTCAGGGTGGTCTTAAACTCATGGCAATCCTCCTAGCTCTGCCTTCCAAGTACTGGAATTAAAGGTGTGTGCCACCAAGCCCGGATCTCTATACATTATGGCGCAAACACTACAATTCATGTGGAATTGGATTTTCCTTGGTACAGTAAATTTTTCTACTATGCATCCATTAATATAAAACTTAATTATTATTTTAAATTACTATGGTATTTGTATAATATACAAGTTTCAAAGCTAAGTGCATGTACCCTGTGGAATAGCATATTGATTTATTTTAAGGCCTCACTTTAAATTCTATTTACTTCTCTGTTCCTGATAGGTAGTATTTAAAACAAGGTTTGGAAGATCAGTAAAGTCATAATACCCTGGAAATGAGGAAGTTCAACTGGAAAAATATTGGGCTCCTCTAGTCATATTGGTTTGATATTTATCAGTAAATTATATTGTTATCCTTCCCTGCATGGACAAAGACTCTGACAGACTTAAAATCTCCAAATCTCCAATTGTTTCAGTAGTTGGAATCTCTGACTACTTGCATGGATTAAGATCACTCTATTCCTTTTGCACCAAATGCCTGACCATTCAGCAATCTATACTGCATACTTGAGTCATCTAGTCTATCTCAGGAAGCAGTGCTTTAAGTCAGAAATGTGCAGAGAACAATAAGAAACTGAGCAATGTTATCAGGCACAATAGCTTCCTGTCTGAAGACATTGCTGACATTCTGCTCATTTGGGGGTATTATTGAAAATGAGCCCACAAACTGTCCTCAGCCTTTGCTGAAACTGCCCAATTTTTTACCCATAAGATATTTTGATTTCCCTCATTAGAACTGAAATATTCACATTTTAACATGCATGAACCCTGGCCAGATTGTTTTTGTAATATGTGATCTAACAGAAAACACTGCACTATGACTGTACGCTGATTATTTATAATTCCTGTACTAGAAGATTCAATAGAATTTTTAAAATCTGGAGAAGCATCCTGACAACAATTTTTTCCAAGACAAAATCCAATGCTATCTCAATGAGTAAAACTGTAGAATCAAATGATTGCTGGAAGCTGGAGGAGAGTCAGTCCCCAGACAGTCAGCATGTCTAGTGCTAGAAGGTGCTACATGGGCAACTGGGGGAAAATGACCAATATCTGTCCAAGCAACTCATGGTCTAACATACCTAGCAGCAAATAACCTGTTGTGATGCTCACACAAGTGCAATAGTGGCACACAGCCATGGTGGGAAACCAACTGCTCTTGATTTGGCTAACTGATCCCCTCAGTGGAACAGGACCCATAGCTGGAGCTGGGGAACAAGTCAGAACCATATCCAAACATGAGCCCACTCTCCATTATCAAGCTACCAACAATCATAGGCTACAAGAAGGCCTACACCTATTAAATTCTTTATAAAAAAAAAAAAACTAAGGATTATCCCGTTTGTCTGGTGCTAACTTTACTCTCCTTTGGAGAATCTGCTTCTCTTTTTCAGATAGAGGCAGATCCTAAGGAGAGAACCACCCCATCATACCTCAAAGGGGCCCCAGCTGAAACTAAGAATAATTGGTGAAACAAGAAAAGGTGCTGTTTCCTTGGTGAACTAGGGACCAGCACAAGGGTGAAGGAGATCAACACAGAAAACAATCAACTCCTACCAAATCAGATATCCAGAGACCCAGAGGCCCCCAACACCTCATCACTGAAGCAGACCAAAAATGAACCCAACATGGCTCAGGGAAATTTTGCGGAAGAGGGGATGGAAAGAATGTCAGAGCCACAAGTTGGGTCATGATACTCAGAGACATTTCTCCTACCCATAACTGTGGGCTAACTGCACAATGCATGACCCATATACCTCAACAAGCAGGGGATGGGAGAGGGGGTAGGACATAGATGCGCCGAACAATGGTACCAACTTGGCTGTATTCACTGAGTACAAAAGTAATTAATAAAAAATAAATGAATTTAAAAATAAGTAAAAATAAAATAAAATATTTTTTAAAATCATCGCAATCTGTACCATGGCTATCTACAACTGAATATCAGGAATGTGTTTTATGATTTTTACTATCCCTCCTTATATGTCAGCCACAAAAATACCCTAAAATGGAGGCTTCTCCAAAGATGCAGGTATAAGTACTGATCATGGGTAAAGTTATCACTTCAATAAAATTAAAAGATCAAATTTATGCTCAATGATTATGTTACCCTGTAGGTGAATAAGCAGAGTCAAAAAGAAGACTAAGGAGTTTCAATATATTGCACAGAAAATAAGCAGGAGGGAAAAAATGGAATCCTGTTACTCTGCATTCAATCTTCTCTGCATTCTTTTACCAAGAGTCATATAGGAAAACTGAGAAGAGACACTGAATAAGAAAATGTAATTCAGGGGCTGAAGAGATGGCTTAGCAGTTCAGGCGTTTTCCTGCAAAGCCAAAGGCTCCTGGTTCGATTCTCCCAGATCCACATAAACCAGATGCACAAGGTAGCACATGCATCTGGAGTTTATTTGCATTGGCTGGAGGTCCTGGGGCACCAATTCTCTCCCCCCCACACTTTCTCTCTTTCCCTCTCTCTCTCCCTTTTTCCTTCTCTTGCTTTCTCAAATAAATAAATAAAATCTAAAAATTAGAAAATGTAATTCAAAACAAAGGACATGAAATTGTGTGCATACTGGCTTCAAACATGAGTTCAGTGTATAGGTAGTAGTTCCATATTATTCTATATTTAAAAATCAATTAAATCTATACTGTGGCCAAGAAAGCAAAGCCATTCTTGAGGGCAATGGAACCAATAATCCAACCACCTTAGGATATCTATCAATGAAAAATGCTAGTACTAATATTCATGATAAAATATTCTCCTTGTATAGAGAATAGCTGTAATCCAATTTTTTTAAGGAGGGTAGCTCTATCCTCATTTTGTTGTTGTTGTTTTGTTTTTCTCAAGGTAGGGTTTCACTGTAGCCTAGGCTGACCTGGAATTCACTATATAGTCTCAGGCCGGCCTCGAACTCACAGAAATCCTCCTACCTCTGAGTTCTAATTGCTTGGATTAAAGGTGTGGCCCACCATGCTGGGCCATCTACCCTCATCTTTAAAAAAAAAATTTATTTACTTATTTGAGAGAGAGAGAGAGAGAGGAAGAGAGAAAAAATGAGAGAATGGGTATGCCAGGTCCTCTAGCCACTGCAAATGAACTGTAGACACATCCACTACCTTGTGCATCTGGCTTTAAATGAGTACTATGTAATCAAACCCAGGTCTTTAGGCTCTGCAGGTAAGCATCTTAACCACTGAGCCATCTCAACAGCTTATCAACCCTCATTTTGTTGGCCTAATTATGAATGTACTTTTGAACTCTGTTTTTTTCTTGTCTATGTATTGTGGCATGCATGCATGTGCATGTGTGTTTGTATATTTGTGGAGGCACATGGACATGTGTGCTCATGCTCATGGACACAGGTATCTTCCTCTTTCAGTCCCTTGATTATTTACTGAGGCAGGGTCTCTCATTTGAACACTTACCCCTCTCCTGTGACTAGTTTTGCCAGCCAGTTTGTCCTGGGGATCCCTTTATTGCCTCTCAAGTGCTGGGATTACAAGTAGGTCATCATACCCACTTGGCATTTACATAAGGGTTGAGGGTTCAAACTCAGGTCCTCATGTTTACACAGGAAGAACTTTACTGACTTAGTCATTAAACCATGCCCTCTTATTTTAAATATAGAGAATTTATAACTGGATTTACCTAACAGTGGCAATAGATACAACTCTAAGCTATATCTTATGTTTAAACATAAGTTATTTCTTTCATTAAAAATCAAAATACTTATAATTTTTATACTTGAATGTTTTCTTTACATATGGACTCCCTAATAAGATAGTCTAAGCCAGTGGAAAAATCTACTACTAACCTGGTAACAAAAGAGATTGCCCCTAAGCATGAGCCTTCACACACACACAGCAACCTCAGTGTATGATGAATCAAGAATATTGTCAGGATATAGACTGACATGAACTGGGTCTAGAGTAGAGACCAAGGTAATATTTTTTCTCTGTGTTATGATGCTTTTTTTTTTCTTTGAAAATTTTGACTGTGCTGGGACCATGGTACTTAGGAATTTAGGAGATCTTTTCCAACATACATGTCACAGTACCATGAATAAAAGATATCTAGAAAGTTCACTGATATTGGGAATACCAAAATGAATGGCAACACTGATGCAGGAAACTTGAAAGTTTTTTCAGTGCAGTGCAGTGCATACACACAGTTGAACTAAATGAACGAATCATGTATAAAAAAATTTCTAAAGTTCATTATAGTGACAAATGTTAGAACTAATACTAATGACACTAAAATGTTCTTTTGCCCAAAGGATAGTTTTACCCAAAAATTAGAGTCCTCACTATATAATTTTTCATAAAATTTCATCAGGTGTAATGAACATCATGTACTATCTTATGGTTGATTTCTTTCACATAAATATGTTTTCATATTCCCCCATATCGTACCTACCTCAGTGGTTCTCTTTCTTGGTGTTGTGTAGCAACCCATTGTATGAATATATTGTACAATCTATTCATCCAATTTCACACTGATGAATAACTGAACAGGTTCCAGATTGTTTATTACTGTGGATAAACCTTTCCCAGGCATAGTCACTCTCTTCCACTGCCTGATGTAATTTCCTCAAACTGCTTATCACTATCTCAAGAATCTCAGTGATTTGTTTACTATTTTCTTCCTTTCTTTTAGTGCATACCTCAAGTTTACAGCAGAACAGTCTGTTTAGCAAATCTGTTTAATTCACACATCCTGGTACATTTACAATCACATAGAAGTTAATATTTGTAGACTAAATAAATGAAAACACAGTGGGCTCTGTTTAATATCAAAGTTCATTACCCATCCTATGCTACTCTCCACAGGAATCATGCCAATGCAAGAAGAAGGGGGTGCTATTTGTCTATTTGTATTTAATTTTCATGAAGTAAGATTCACATCCAGAGTATACTTCCTTATCTTGCCAAAGTTTTGGTGTAAATGTCACAATATTGTTCATGTTAGACTGAAAATTGTTTCAAATACTGTATTAAAGTTACTTTCTTGCAAAGCCTGATAGCTCCAAGCTTAATTCCTTAGTTCCCATGTTAAGCCAGAGGCCTAAAATGGTGCATGCATCTGGAGTTTGTTTGCAGTGGCAAGGGGCCTTGGTATACCCATTCCCTCTGTCATATTCTCTCTCCTTGTAACTAAATATGTTATAAAACACTTGTCACATATATGTATACATCTACCTATATGTAAATTATGCTTATGTACATACCATATATATGTATGTACATACAAACTATTCATTTTGTACTTGTTTGTGCATTTCTTCAAAATCCCATTGTGAATGCAAGCACTTATGTCCTAACATTGTCCTTTGTTGTCTCAGTTCTGTATTTCTACAGATGTGCAGATTATCGTATACTGTTGCTCCAATGACTAAATTAAACTTAAATCAAGCCATTTTGAGAAAAGAGGATGTGTAAAATTCATAAATGTTAATGGCAGCCTTACCACAAACTGTGTGAACAGCTGGATAAGGATAGTGGCAGCCCTGCCACAAACTTTCTGTGAGCAACTGTATAAAGATTTTAATTCATGGCTATAAGAACTGAAAAGTGTTAGGTATGATTAAATTCTATTACATAGAAAAGACATTTATCAAAAATGGACCTGACCACATTAACTAAATGGTTAGAATATTATACTCTTTAAAAGAGAATCAACACTTTTAGTTTGTGAAATAATATTTATAAATGGTATGCATGCATAATTATTTATACATAATTAGTGGACAGAAATTTCATTAGTAAAGCAGTAGTTTTTAATTTAAACATTATTATCATTATAAAAATTTGCCTTGTTTTTATGCTACCTACATTGGATTCCAAACTGTGTTTTCTAAGCCTACATACAAATGAGTCCAAAGAGATTTTCCTTTCCCAGGTGGATTTAATTGCTTGATAGCATGCAGATTTCATCTTACATTTGGAGACACATCCAACTTGAGGAAAGGATTTATGCCTTTTAAACTTCTTTATCTCACCAAACAATTAGAATGTGAGGGTGTGTGAGATATTGAATGTCAGCATGGTGGAAGATGAAGGCAGAAAGGTTAGACTTATAAAACCCAATAGAACACATTTGCTTGTTGACTTTTATGCTTATATTTACTATTTGCACATTACTCTCCTCTAATCGAGGAGATTATATTATAGGAAGCAAATTTAAAACTTTAATATTTCATAGAAAACAATAGTAAACAAACTGTTATAACTAAATCCTTTTAAAAAATCTTAACCTTGGTCAAGAGAGATAGTTAGTGATTAAGACATTTTTTTTCTGTAAAACCTAAGGACCCAGGATTGATTCCCTAGTACCCACATAAGCCAGATGCACAAGGTGGAGCTCATTTGTAGTGTCTAGGGGCCCTGGAGTGCCTATTCACTTTTTATCTGCCTCTCCCTGTCCATTCTACTCTAGAATAGTGCTTCAGGAATTTAATAGTGATCCTCTCCAAAGGCCTGTAAATCTGTAAAATTATGCCTTTATGTCAAACATAGGCACCTTCCAGGTTCATCTAGGTTTTCTCTCAGTAGATTTTCAAGGATGTTATAGGATCAAGGAATAGAAGGCATGCTAATTTTTACCCTTCTCCAATATTAACATTACTGTCTAATCTCAACCTCAGGATTGTCTTCTTTCAACCACTTTCTTCTTTTGTTTTTTCATTCTTTCTTTCTTCCCTTCCTTTTTTACCTCCCTCCCTCTAACATTCCTCCCTTTTATCTCATTTTTCTTTCTTTCTTTTCTTTCTTCTTTCATTCTTTCTTCATTTCTTTCCTTTTGCTGACCAATTCGAGGGAAGCAGGGCTATATGAGAACATTTCTCTTTCTGGACCTCCCGGAGTTTGGCTGCCAGCCCTAATGCCCGCAGGAAAAAAATAATGATATATTTGGTTGTCTGTAGGGCATATTACCTTCAGATCCTTGCCCTTCCTCCAGGGATTTCCTTCCTGAGAAGTTAAATAAAGGTTTGCAAAATAAGCATCAATATACTAAGCTTTTCCTAAACTCACCAGTCACTTTTCATTTACCACAAAACCCCTCTGAGCAGAACAAGGTCTTACAAACCAGAACCCGTGCCAGACTTCATGAGGGCATTTAGAGACCAGAGCCCATGCCAGACTTCATGAGGGTTTTGCTTCTGCATGGGATCCAATGAATAAAGAACAAATTTTCTTCTCTGCCTCTCTAGCCCAGCTTGTTTTCTTGCTGGAACATTCTTAAGCAATGTATTTAAAATTAATCAAGAGCAAAAGAGCATATTTTCTGTAGTCCTTCCCATTCACACACTGCTTCCCTAAACCTAGACATCCTAACCAGTGGATAGAAACAGAAAAGGAAACTCCTTCAAAGTCTCCATCTTCCAGGCCTCCCATCCCAGTTTTATGTCCCATGCCTTCAACCAGTAGCTGCTCCAGAAAATGAAGACTCAGAACCTGAGATTCCTTCAATATGCTGCCTGGAGGCTCTTTTTTTCCATGCCTATGCCCCTGGCTGAGAAAACCTCAAGTTTGAATTAACATGTTGGCCAGCAATCATTTCCAACCACTCACAGGGTTCTGTCTTGCAGAATTGCTCCATTTCTGGGGCCAGTCATGGAACAGCTGATCTGTGAACAGAAGGGAGGCAACTAGCAGATCCCACAGTCCCATTAAGAGAATTGCACTGCGGAACCTTGGAGGTGAGATGGCTAAAGCTTGAGTTCCATAGAGTCGGGAAAAGCCCTAGTTTGAGGCTTTTCCTGTCTCCACCACTGGTTGGGTGCTGTGTCTTTTGTTCCTAGTGGTCAATGATGTCAACCACAAAAGCAACATTGAATGCCTCAGCAGTAGTCATCCTTTCTCTTCATCCTGTCCTCTCAGATTTTCCCAGACTTCTGGTCAAAGCTGAAGCATAAGACAAGAGCCTGCCTGTATCATATATGTTTGCTCAGATAGTACAAAAAGATAATCCTCTGAAGGTCCCAGATTTCCCATCAACAATAGGTCTGTATTACTTCATTTCCCATCATGATAAGCAAATGCCTGAGTACATATAAAGGTTTATTTAGCTCACAGTTTTAGAAGTTTAAGACTTTAGTTTTGCCTGGGGAGCTAGTTCAGCAGGTAAAATGCTTTCTATCCAAGCAGGAGGACTTAAGTTTGTTCCCTCGTACTCATATAAAAATTCTGGGCATGGTAGCATGGACCAACAATTCTAGCACTGGTGAGGTAGAGGAGAGGAAATAGGTGAATTCCTCAAACTCATGGACATCCAGTCTAGCTAAGTGCTGAATGAACTCTAGGCTAAAAACAGACCCTGTCACAAAGAGTGATGGATGGAGTACCTGAGAATAATACCTGAGGTTGACATCTTGTTTACACACACACGCTCATACATCTGCCTGTACACATATGTAGACACATGTGCATACCTCACATGTACACACATGTCCACAAAGATCATGATTCTGTCTCCTGTTTCTTGCAATGAAGGTCTCATGAGTATAGAATCTCAGTGGTGGTGGGAGCGCATACCGAATAAATAATGTGGAGAAATCTAAAGTCAGAAATCAGGGAGGAACATCACTAACTCTTTTAACAAAACACACTACCAAGAGCTGACTCATTCTGTGATGAGCATTAATCCCTTTCAAGGGTAGTATCTCCAGTGATCTAATTATGTCGCACTAAAACCCACCTCTTGAAAGTCCTGCAGCATCTTAATAGCACCATGTTGGGGACCAATTTTCCAAAATAAGAACCTTTGGGGAAGAACACTAAACCCAAACCACAGAAAAGGCCACAGCCAGCATAATTCTACATGTGAGTTTAGGTTTGGCATAAATTATTAAACAAACTGGAGATCAATCAACTTAGAGGTGATTTATAACTTTACCACAGCCACATAATTGGGAAACATACCTTTCAATCTTGCTGGGTCTTAGCTCCACAATCTGGCAATAGAGCCAGAAGATCCCTGCCAAACAAGTGGGTCCCAAAGGAAAACCAGTGTTTTACACCAAATCCTTTATAAGTCTTTACAGTTGCAATTTCCAATGCACTTATGAAAATTATGGACTCAGGGCTGCCTTGAAAATGAACTGTCAGAAGTAGTCCTTCTTATTCTCCTCTATAAACTGCATTCTAGCATTTTGGTATTCCTGGGTTCATCCTCCTCTTTACAGGAATAAATGGGAAACATTATTGGGAAAGCTGGATTAGTATCATGCTATAGAAGGCACTATCAAGGACTAGGGACAATGGTGTGTAAAATATTTAATAAGGTGATAAATTATATGTAGGATATAAAAAATAATCCAGAAAAAAATTGTATAAATCTTTCAGAACATTTCAACTTCCAATGTTTTGATTTCTTGAATGAAAGAATAAAATGAGAAAAAATGAAGACCTCATATTTGGTTCAAAAAAATCCATGTTTCACAGAGAAAGAGAAAGTTCCTATATTATAGTTGATGAGTGTAGCAATTATTATAAAAGTCAAGGCACCTGATTTGTGTTATTAAGATCATTTTTATCCTTTATAGACAAGTTATTTCTAACTTCTAAAAGAGAGCAACAGCTGAAAGATAGGTATACTCCTCGCTGAATATCCATAATTAATTTAAATCTTATTTTACCTAAGATATAGTAAATCTCTAATACTAAGAAAACTTATAAAAATGCATGCCAAACTATTAACAGGAATAATTCACTTATTCATAGCAGCAACTTATTACTACTTATAAAAGAGAAGGGCAGGGCTGGATACAGGGATTAGCTAAGTTAAGACATTTGTCTGTGAAGTCTAAAGACCCAGGTTTAATTCCCCAGTACCCACATAAACAGATTCACATGTGTCTGGAGTTATTTTTCAGTGGCTAGAGGACCTGGCATACCCATATTCTACTTCACTCCCCCCCCCTCTCTCTCTAACAAATAAAAGTTAAATATTAAAAAAGAATGGAAATTCATTTAATACTTTCATTTTCAAACATGCTTAACAAGAGCCCAGATAAATGAGCAAAAGGTGATACTTCTTTTCTTTCTGGCCAGGGTAACTGACATAATACAATTGAAAAAGACAAATAAGAAAACTTCAAGCCCTATGATTGTCATTTATATAAGTTGGTGTTATATAAACAATTGAAAAAATAAGTTTGTATGCTAAGATTCTGTTTGATTTATTCAAGATACTCTTGAATCTAGTGTATCAATAATTTTTATTCCATATAAAGATATTTAGACACATGTTTCAGGATTCATATAAGGAAAATAACCTGTTTTTCTTGATAGTTCTAAGTTTTATTCTTTTTAGTATCAGCTGGTTATTGTGCATCTTGCCACTGTGCCTCTGATCCAAGAAGGAAAGGAAGAGAGTGAAAATGGTTTTCCAAAGAATGTTATAAAGTTGGCTATAGTATTATTTAATATTATCAATGTACTTTGAAGTGGTATTATAACTAGGCATGCTATAATCTTGAGGGAAATTTGATTCTGTTAGCAAGAGAGAGGAGGGAATAGTTAATATCCCAAAAGCCACAGTGATATCTTCAATGGGTCTTCTCAATACTTTAATTGTTTATAAATTGTATTCAGTTTTACCTTTTTGTGAGAGTTAAGAGATAGTTTATATGTTATTTTTTTAACAAAACTCTCCTTGTATATCTCTTTATTCTTCATTAAGATGAACTGGCCCTAAATGGCACATAGTCCTGTAAGTTTGTGTGTGTGTTGCAGAGGTGAGGACAAAATGGGACATGCAAGAAAGTTTCCATAGATGCTACAAATGACAGCTATTTATTAGACACTAATAGGAGTTACAGAGTTAATGTCTCTGTGGTGGGAATATGAGGAGGAAGTAGGTATTCTTGCCATATCAGATGACAGTAAGGTTTGGAGTATTTCCAGGAATTTGTGATGACCTGCATAATATGACTAAAGGCAGAAAGGCACAGAGATGAATTGATGGAGATGGATGAACTCTTTACCTCCTCATTTTAGTCTAGAATCTGCTCTTAGTGAATAGTTTCAACCTCATGTAAGGGTAATATGATAAAATCATACTGATATTTGTTTTTAAATTCTGTACCTAGATGCTTCTAGTTATTTAATTTTTTAATGAATTGCCTCAACTCCTGGAACAAGTGTCAGAGTTTACATGTAGAAAGGAACAAGCAAAAGTTATAAAAGCTGTGGGCTGATAGGGCTATTTCTACCAAAAGAAATGCTAAATCAGAGCTCGCAAGAGGACAACAGCTTATTTCTTCATGAAAGTCTCTTATTTATGTGATTGGCAAGAGCTCTATTCCTCTCATGTCGGGTATCTGGAAAAGCAGACTTATTAGGGCATGCTACTCACCAGACTCACACCAGTGGAACATCATTT
Organism: Dipus sagitta; assembly: GCA_036346955.1. Lineage (NCBI taxonomy): Eukaryota > Metazoa > Chordata > Mammalia > Rodentia > Dipodidae > Dipus > Dipus sagitta. Next base: position 50,690,678 of record CM070774.1, read on the forward strand.
TATAAGCAGACAGTTTGCAGATATTTTACAATAGCTCCGTCTGAGGCTTGTGGACCATGCACAAGGGCTTAGATCAAAGCCACGAGACATGCTGAGGCTCAGCTCGTGCTCATGTGTATCCAGAAACAACGGAAACATGATATCACTGTGCACCAGGGAGTGAGCCAAAGTGGAAACAGCACAGTTTCACTGACGGGTTCAGTCTGTGGTCAGGTCACGCAAGAAAAGGAGGAGGAAAAATAAATTGCTCTACAAAACTATATTTTTCTTTGTAAAAAGCAAGTATTATCAAATTATGCTCCATAATTTCAGTAAGATTTTACCAGGTCAAGAAAATGCAGCTCCTGAATACCTTATATACAAAGAGTTACTTGAGTCATTTTTTTTCTTTTCTGTCTTTCTTCCAGTTTTCACTCTTTCATATTAAAAAGTCAAGTTTCACATCATGCCTGCATGTTTTAGTAATAATTAGAGGTGTGAGGTCTTTTAGAAGGGAAGCAAAATAATCTCCAATTCTCCCCTAAAACTACATAAAACCTAGAGGTTTGTTTCCACAAGCACATTCTGTTTCTCCCAAAATAACAACAGCAAAAGCAAAAAAACAACAAATGCAAAATCATTCCTCTACTTCCAACAAACAATAATAAAATGCAGATTTTCACTTTATGCAAATATATTCATGTACACTGAGGGACACATCTAAATTTGTTAATGAATTACCATGTGAGTGCTATGTAGCTAAAATATACGAGGGCAATACCTTATGTTTGGAAGGTGTGTACATTCTTTTAATGAAGTATGTACCCATTAATTTACTTATTATTCTTTGTCACCTCAGCTAAATAACCTCAGATTTTTCCTTTCTCTTACAGCAGGAATGGGCCTGGGCATCTGGCTCAGTAGTGGTGCTTTAGTAGCTGGCAAGATTCCCTTAAGATTACTCCTCAGCACCACAAAGTGATGATAAAGCAAGAGTAAATAAAGATAAGGAAGTTTATATTCAGTCATTTTCCTTAGGTGACACATTAAAATAATATCAGAGCTGGAATCAAAGGCCTGGCTTCTTTTGCTCAGATCCATTTGATGTGTGAGACAGGTCCTCCAAGCAAACCAACTAGTGTCATCTTTATTAGAAGCAGCTGTGATGACACACAGGAGATTCAAGCGCTGCCTTGTTGATATGCGAGGGGTGGGAAGGGTTTTCGGGGCCTCACCTCAGGTTCAGATGCCCCTTTGAACTGTATGTAATGATGGACTTCTGGTCTCAGGGGAGACTGTGTATACAGAAGCTGGGGGACCAAGGGAAAAGGAGCTTCATCTACGTAGCTGCGGGGAAGTGGTCACCGTTCCTGAGATACCTTTGTATCTGCTTAGGGTTTTCCATTCTCCTGTAAGTAACCCATTATCTATGTGCTGTAATGAAGTTCAGTAAATTCATTGGTGGGCTAGGATGACCTCTGATGAAATCCACTTTTAGCCTATTGTTTGTGCCTGTCAGGGGGAGCAAACATTTATCTGCTTCTCCCCAGAAAAGTGTTCACAAAACAACATTTTGTTGTTCGAACTTGAAAACAAGAAAGGAAAAATTGAAACTTCACCCTGCTTACTTTCACCTAGTAACCATGGGCTATTCTGAAACTTTAATTTCCTTACTCTATTAAACCTCATGAAGCTTTCTTATTTAAATGTAGCAATGTTCAGATCACAGCTAGTCCTTTGAAGCTGCAATTGTCTAAACCCTTATCAGAGATACCTGTGAGGTTGAACATTTGGTGAGCCTGTATGTATATTATATATCTCACAATCCATTTGCTCTCCTCATGCTCCCACTCAATAGCTAGATCCTCCCTAGGAACTCAAAGGTATTGATAGGGCCTTGGTGCTGGCTGCCTCCAACATGTTTCTGAGTTGTTCTCATCCTGTCAATGCCTGGCTCTGTGTCACTATCTAAGTAGTTCAATCTGTCTCATGTTGGTCTGACACTGTGAGCAGAGCTTCCACAATATGGCTCCCACATACCCTTGGGACAATTTTTAATGCACCAACACTTGGGCATCTCTCTATGGTGATAAAAATCAAGAAAATATAGTAAAAGGAAACCAAACTAATTTTTTACAATTATTTTTTTTTTTTGCTTATTTATTTGAGAAAGAGAGGAAGAGAGAGAGAGTAAATAGACCCACCAGGGTCTCTAGCCTCTACAAACAAACTCCAGACATCTGGGTGTTTAGGCTTCCCAGACAAGCTTCTTAACAACTAAGCCATCACTCCAGCGTCACACTAGTTTTAATACTTACAAATACCTTCGAAAACAGGAACTTCTAGTGACTATATTGCATTCAAACTGAGGAACAGAGAACTTAAGCAAGTACCCTGTAATATAACTTACTGATACAGAGATAGGATTTAAAGACATAGAGCTCACTGCTTACATGCCATTATAACATCACTCATAAATTAGAAATATTTATGAGTTGTACAAGTACAGATCTACTTTTCTTGTTTTTAATTCCCTAGTTCTCTGTTTCTGGTGCTAAATTTGTTAGATTGGGTATTAGGGAATAATAGTTTTAATCCCAATCTATGATAAATACATGGACCCCCTAGCTCTTTCTACTTCACACACTTGTTCTTTGTATTATGGAGTTGTTTTAATAAATAGTTTATAGGCAGGCTCCTGATCTTTAAATCCATTTATTCAGAAGCACCTCATTCAATGGGGACATAACCATCTGCTTTAATTACTACACTGTTCATAAAGTACTAAAATTGAATTAGGATCAGAAAAGAAGTAGGGAGAAGGAGGACATAGCCCACCCCCCTCTCTTGGTAGATGTCATGAAGTATGCTGGAAAGGCAGACTGGGTTCTGAATGGATATACTGACACATATTAACTAGAGCAGAATGAGGCAAGGACAAGGGAAAAGAAGGTACCACCACATATTTTTGCACACACACACACACACACACACACACATATATATATATATGTATATATATATATATATATATATGATTGTATCCAATATAAAAAGATGTTGATAAGAAGAAGAACAAGAAGAAGAAGGAGAAAAAAATAAAATGTATTAAGAGTGATTAGAAAATCAATGGCACTATCCTGTTTAGATTGCTGGTGGGTGGCAGTGATATATAGAAACGTGATCACACATAACAAGGGTGACAGGATTCTCCAATGGAAGTTATGTAGAAGAACTAGACCATCCAAAGCAATGTTCTGCCATGCACGTGGATAGAAACAAGAGAAAGAAGCCCGTTAGGAAGACATTCCTGACTTGAAAACAACTACAATGATAGTCATCCAAATGTCATCCCTAGGGTCAATGCAGATGAGTTGTTAACACACGTATGGATCTACAGTTATGTATGTAATAAATATCAAGTATAGGTTAATTAGCTGCTCCAACAAAAATCCATAATCCCCTGTCTTATTTTAATGTTTGAGTAATTCTAGAGCCAGATCCCACTGTCTGAAAGAAAAGCCAAATCCTTAGGAATAAGCCTAATTTCAAATCAGGTATATATGGCAATGATATTCTTTGACTTTCCTCCAAAAGGTTTACTGCCAATTACTTGAATATCTATACAAAAAGATAAAATGCAATCAAGTATTTGAGGATAACCAGAGACAAAATATTATCATCATTTGTGTCAGAGTGAGGGTATACTTGGCCTTGTGATAAGTGAATCCCTGGTGAAATTTTAACTTGCGGTGAGTTAGTTGAATTCTTTATCATTTTGCTGGTACACAAATTTTAATATATTATTAGATAAAATCTTCAAAGTGAACTTGACATGTGAGCTATAAATATTGAAATAAGGGGCTGCAGAGATTGCTAAGTGGTTAGGGCACTTGCCTTCAAAGCCTAATAACCTGGGTTTGATTCCCCATCCCCATGTAAAGCCAGATACACAAAGTGGCACACATGTCTAGAGTTTGTTTGCAGTGGCTAGAGACACTGGTGTACCCATTCTCTCTCTCTCTCTCTCTCTCTCTCTCTCTCTTCTCTCTCTCTCTTCTTGCAAATAAATAAATAAATACATAAATATTGAAGTATAGTAAATTAGATGGATCACGAGATATTATGCTCTCTTCAACCAAGATAGTAACTAAGAAAAAATGGATATTGAGGGCAGAAGAGATGGCTTAGCAGTTAAGGCACTTGCCTGCAAAGCCAACGGACAAAGGTTTGACTCCCCAGGCCCCATATAAGCCAGATTCACTAGGTGGTGCAAGTGTCTGGAGTTTGCTTGCAGCAGCTGGAAACCCTGGTGCACCCATTCTCTCTGCCTCATTCTCTCTTTCTCCCTCTCTCTCTCCCTCTCTCTCTCTCTGTCTCTGTCTCTGTAAAAAGGAAAAAGAAAAAAAGTATATTGAATTCTAGGAGTAGGGAGCTTAGAAATGACAATAATTAGTATCATTCTTAAAGGCCCCAAAGATATAAGATTGATAGTCATAAAAACCATTTAATTCCAAAGTGTTACTTTACCAGATAGCTTTGGGTAGATATATTTAGTAAATGACATAATTTCTGATTTGGGAAATGGGTAACTTTTTCATTCTAGTGCCAAGTGAAATGGTCATGATATAAATACTCCCAATGGACAGAACTTTAGTGATATACCTGTTCAATCACTGTATAAAGGAGACTGGCTTCTGCTAATATTTATCTTGAGACCAAAATTAAGGACAAAGATAGCTGGGCTTAAAGTATATAGGTAGCACTACTGGGATGAGCATGATAGTGAAGATTTTTGCATTGCATTTTTACAATCATGAGACAACATTCATGGGGAAGTAGCCCTCAACACCAAGAAGACCGAAAGACTGGGCCACTTGATGTTTATCAGCTATTATGTTGAACACATGGGTCCAAAAACATAGTAACATGGTGATGAGGAAGGAGGAAATGTACAGGTCCAAAAGCTTACCCTCCCACTTTCTAAAGCACATCTAGGTACTTTACAATATGTAATTAATAATGAATATCACAAATTGTCTGAATAAGTACAGTGCTCAGAAGAGAAAAGCTACAATATGATAAGTTGATTTCACTGGACCAGTTCTACCCTGGCTAGACAGGAATCCTTTGTCATAGAAATCAGCATATGTTTTTGGTATGGTTTTACCTTCCCTTTGAGATGTCAGGGTTTAAAAAGGCTTGTTCTATTTGTAAATATTTCCTGGTTGGTTTCACATCAGACTAAGTACCTACTTTCTTGTAAAAAGAAGCTACAGTGCATATGTGGGGGTGTGGGGAATATATCCATCAGACCAATATTGTATTTCACAAGCCCCAAATCACATGGTAGTCTTTTGCAATTGCAGTAAATGTTCTAATTTGGAGATAATTCCCTTTGAGCACAAAGGGCATTCTTATAGAATCAGTGTACAAACTAAATAAATTACCTTTATCAGCAATATGTCAGTAATAAGTAAACAACATCATACTTGTACCGAGAATATGTAACCATGATCCTACTTGTGGTGGTTCAATGTGAAATGTATAAAATGTCCCCATAGCCTCTTGTGTTTGAGATTATGTCTCATAGTTGATCCCCAGCCAGTGGAGACTTTGGGAGGTGGAGCCTTGCTAGAGGAGGTGTGTCACACGACAAGGATTTTATAATCCAGCTCCCCTTGCCAGTACTAGCTAGTTCGCTCTCTCTCATTCCTACCTACCAATGAGAATATGTGATGTCCAACTGCCTGCTCCTGCTAGGGTTTTCCCACTATGATTAAGCTTCCTCTCAAAATTGTAAGCTTACATAAACTCTTTTTCCATTCTGTTTCTGATCAGGTATTTATCCCAATCAATGAGAAGGTAACTGCTCCAGAAAATTGGAAACAAGAGGCGTGTGACCTTTGCTGTTATATGCCTGACAACATGGTCTCTGGTCTATTCAAATTGTTTTGCTGCTGGAATAGAGAAGGATTTGAAACTTTTGACTAGCAAAGCCTTGCAGTGTTTTAGCAGAGGTCATTGGACCATTCTGAAGAAACTTTGAAAGACCAAAATGTGGAGAGAAATATGGACTCTGAGTATTCCACTTGTGAGGTTTTGGGGGTGGGGAGAAAGAAAAGACTTTGTCAAGAATTGGATTGTAGGCAGTTTGTGTGAAATTCTGTTTGTGTCCTGAGAACAAGCAAAGTTGAATATAAAAGTGATAGACATGGAGCTGGAAAAACTGTTCAGTGATTAAAGGTGCTTGTTTGAAAATCCTGATGGCCTGGGTTAGATTTCCCAGCCACCCAAATATAGCTGAACAGACATTCATTTGTAGCAGCAAGAGACCCTGGACACACACACACAAAAATAAATAAATTAATTGATAAAATTAAAATGGTAGACTGATTTCTTCAGTGAGGCAAGATGCAGAGCAGAAAGACGTGAGAGATAAATTTTGGCTCAGATGGAAATTTGAGCAAATCATAAGTTTCAAGCCCCAGAGACTGAAGTCACATCAGATGCAATTGTAAAGAAATTACTGCCATTGAGGATGTGCCAGCTGGTCATTATAGGGAAAATAGGAGGAATGCCATTTTTTTTTGAAAGAAGGGTGTCTTCTGAAGGAATAATGCTGAAGAAATTTCCTGCTCCTAAAAGAAGGCTTTATCCCACCTAGACAAACAAATTTGGCAGCACTGCCCACATGTTACTGGTTTTGCAATTACAACTTATATAGGAAATAAAGGAAAATGAAGTTCATACAGTACTGGAGATATTCACTAGTTGATTAGAGGCAGGGATAAAGTTCCTGCATGGAGCTATGAAGATGAACCCTGGGTTGCAATGGAGACTCTGGGATATTGGAGATGAAAGGACTATGGTATAACTGACAATAAAAGTTGTTGGCCCCATGTAGATTCTCCCCAGGAAGTAAACAGAACAGCTAGATGGACTGAGTTGTTCACGCATTTTGAAACCCAGAGATTTCATCACAAATCCCAAGTGTTGGACATTAAGGTACATGATTTGGTATTTGCTCTTATAGTTTTTTATCTTATAATGGTCACGTTTTTCCCTGCTGTACCACATTTTGCAATATGAATGCTTACTTTGTGCTATTATGTATTGAAAGTATATAACTTGTGTTTTGATTTTACAGGGTTCACTGTTACAAAGCTATCATGAGGGTCAGATAAGACTTTAGACTTGAACTTTTGAACAGTGTTGGGACCAGTAAAGATTATAGGTACTTTTAAAGTTGAACTGAATGCATTTTACATCATGAGATGGACATGAGTATACAGGGCCATATGTGGTGGTTTGAATGTTAAATGCCCCCCTAGTCTCATGTGATTGTTATTAAGCTTCATAATTTATCACCAGATGGTAGAAACTTTGGCAGGTGGAGCTTTGCTGGAAGAAGTATGTCAGTGGGAGTAGGACTTGGGATTTTACAATCCAGGCCCCTTACTAGTGCTAAATATCTCAATCTCCTTCCTTCATCCTATATAATGAAGATATGTGATGCCCACCTGTCTGATATGGCTGTTTTTCTTGCCATGATGAAGGCTTTACTCAAAACTGTAAACATAGAAGGAACTTGGGCTTACCAGAGTTGAGCTCACTCTGTGCTGCTTTGTTTCACCTGCTGTTCCCCTTGAGCCTTGGCCATCATGAACCTTCCCCTTAAGTCAAAATATAAGTCAAAATATATTCTTTCTTCCTATGACTTTGGTCAAGTGTTTCATTCCAGTAACATGACAGTAACTACAACATAGTATTGGTATCAGAACTGTGGTTATTATTCATAGAAATCTGACTGTGGCTTTAGGCCTTTTGGAACAGATTTTCAGAAGGAATGTGGGAATATTTGAAACTTTGGATTAAAAGGTCTCTTGCCATGCTGTAACTAAAGCTTAATGAACTATTTTTGTGAGAATTGCAAGATATAAATGCAGAAAAAAAGTGTGGATTATGGAGGCTGGGTGTATGAAGGAAAAAGCTTTGTCTGGACTGGGTGATTTTGTCAGAGGCTGGCTGTGCTCTTCCAATGTCCTAATAACTTAAGCAAAGCTGAATTTAAAAGAAAATTTTAAGGACATAGAGCAGAAGGTTGTGGCAGAGAAAGAAATGAAAGTTTTGGGCTGGAGACTGCAGCCTGGTTCAGCTGTAATTATTTGAGATGTCATCACCATTGAGATTGGGCTAGCTCTTTTGCATTTAGACAGTAGAAAGATGCTAAAGGGGTTTTCCTGCTGTTAAAATTTGTCAGTATTCCCCCTAGATTGACAAATTTGGTAGCCTACCTTGCAGTTTAGAAGTATAACAAATGCAGAAAGGAAAACATCATTGGATTTGCAATGCAGTTATTTGGAGATCATTCATAAATGAGGTGGAGCAGGGTAATACTCCCTGAATGGTGGCCCAGGGAAATAATGGCATGAACTGTGAGTTGCAGTGGAGATCTAAGGATTTTGGAAATTCCAGGATGGTGGAACAGCTACTAAGGAGAGCTGCTGACCTCAAATGGAATCTTTCATGTGCTCTTGGCAGCCTAGCTGAAAGGATGAAATTGGAAACACAAAGACTTCCTGGCAGGTTTGTGATGTCACACACAGAGCTCCAGGATTTAATGTTTGCCTTAATTGTTTTAGATCTTGCATTGGTTCAAACTTTCCTTGATATGCCCAATGCCATCTTCTGCAGTGTGAATGTTTACTATTTGCCATTATGTGTATGTAACTTGCTGTTTGGTTTTACAAGCTTGTAGTTAAGAGGCTTTGGTTTGTGGTAATGTTTGATCAGTATTAGTATTGGTGAAAGTCTATGGGGACCTTTACAATTGGAATGAATGAATTTTGCTATTTTATTTATATTTATATTTATTTATTTATTTATTTATTTGCCTCTTGAGACCTGGTACAGCCTGGCTTTTCCTTAGGATTCTCCTTCTAGACTCACACCCTAGCCTGGCTCCATGTTTTAGCCTTCATCCCACAGGAAAGTGGAGGTCCCTCACTATTTTCTCTCAATAAAACTATCTTGTCTGTAGAGATCAAGTCCAATGTTCTCTATTGCTTTTCTCTTACACTTTCCTTACAGTTATCACTGATGTTGTAATCTAAATCTTATAAAAAGTGACTTATTGCAATATTTCTTTAGTTAAGCCTTAAAATTGTTCAATGGTAAAAAACTGCTTTCTATGTGTCATATTGTCTCTAATGCATGTTAAAATCAGGCTTGCTTAACTCAACAATGACCAAGTTTTATTTTATTCTTGAGCTATGTATAATTAGTCTCAAAGTTTCATTTAATTGTCTCATTTCTGATATCTTAAGTTCATTACTTATAGAGATATTGATACATGTTTCCTGCCCTAGAAAAAAAATCTTTTAAATTGCTTTTATACTTCCAGTTTGGGGGGTAATTGGTACTTACATTGGTACGCAGACTAACCAAAGTTGTTTTTAAACACAGATGCTAAGTTTTTATACTGTCTTGTCTTCTTCCTGGCATACAATTTCTAGATTAAATCAATTCCCTTAAAGTTATTGATAAAATAATTGATAAAAACATTGCTTTCAGGGCTACTAAAATGTTCTACCTATACTTATGAATGACAGATACTTAAAAGATAAAATGTGCATACTTTCTATGTCCCAGATATAGCTTACACTTTCTCCTGACAACTAAACTTAAATATTAATCAAAATGATTTTAAACTATTCTGTCATTCTCTAACCAGATCTACTTTGCTAACCAAATATTTTCTGCACCCTTTTTAACTAATCTTTTTTGCTAATCAGATATGTACAGTCTCTCTGAATGAGTAATAACCATATGAAGAAGTCAAAATCAGTTAGAAATGTTAGAGTTAAAGAATAACCAATATTTTGGTTCCTTCTCCCAGGTCAAAAGGCCACAGTAGAAACTGGGACACTTGAACTTATAGCCTCTGGTAAGTATACCTGTCTTCTTGATCAGAAAGGATGTGAAAGCCCAGATATGAATTTCAAGACAGTGTATCTGTAACAGGAGAGTCACATTGGAGGAAAATCAGTCCTGTAAGCTTCCCAAAAGAGGGAGGGCCACCTGGTCAGCATGGCCTTGACTTATCCTAGCAGATGGCAATGCTGAGAGTCATAGAACTCCTCACAGGTCCCTGAAAGTCTCTCCTATAGAGTCATTATCAACCTACAAATTAAAATGTTAATTCTTTACTTATTTATTTATTTATTTATATTTATTTATTTATATTTATTTATTTATATTTTATTTTATTTTATTTTATTTTTTCTTTATTAGTCAGTTCTGGATTCAGCAAATACAGTCAGTTTGGTACCATTATTAGGCTCATCCGTGACCTATCCCCTCCCCCTTGGCCCCTCCCTGTTGAGTTATACAGGTCATGCATTGTGGAGTTAGCCCACAGTTATAGGTAAGCTAAATGTCTCTGCATATCATGACCCAACATGTGGCTCTGACATTCTTTCCACCCCCTGTTCCGCAAAATTTCCCTGAGCCATGTTGGGTCTGCTTCAGTGATGAGGTGTTGGGGGCATCTGAGGCTCTGGCTCTCTGATTTGGTAGGAGTTGATTTTTTTCTGTGATGATCTCCTTCCCCCTTGTGCTGGTATCCGGTTCATCAGGAAAACAGCGCCCTTGCTTGTTTCTCCAATTTTTCTTAGTTTCAGCCGGGGCTCTTTTGAGGTATGATGGGGTGGCTCTCTCCTTAGGATCTACATCTATCTGAAAAAGAGAAGCAGATTCTCCAATGGAGAGTAAGTTAGCACCAGGACAAATGAGATAACCCTTTTTTGTTTACAGAGAATTTAATAGGTGTAGGCCCTCTTGTAGCCCACAATTGATGGTAGCTTGATATTGGAGAGTGGGTTTATGTTTGTATATGGTTCTGACTTGTTTCCCAGCTCCAGTTATGGGTCTCATGCCAGTGAGGGGATCAGTTAGCCAAATTGAGAGCAGTTGGTTCCCCACCATGGCTGTGTGCCACCACTGCACTTGTGTGGGCATCACAACAAGTTATTTGCTGCTAAGTAGGTTAGACCATGCGTTGCTTCGACAGATATTGGTCATTTTCCCCCAGTCGCCCATGTAGCACCTTCTGGCACTAGACGTGCTGACTGTCTGGGGACTGACTCTCTTCCAACTTCCAGCCATGCCATTCTAACTTGCATGTCAATCACATAAGGTGTCTTCAGCAGTAGGGTCTTATCACTAGCCTTTGGTGGGTCATCAAGTACTGTGACAGAAATCTGTCTGTCTTTTAGGAAACCTTGTAGGTCTCTCTGATCAAAAGCTCATTGTGGATGATAGCCCCATGCTGGTTCTGGGAGTTACAGGTCAGTGCCCACTAAGAAAATGAGGAAAAAGACAACTAATATACAAGAGTTAGAAAGAAGAGACAGAGAGAGGGAGAGGGCGAGGGAGGGAGGGAAGATGTAGAAGATTAAGGTTAGTCTTGATCATACCCTCTCCAGTGTCTTATGGTTCAGGTGATCTCTGTAAGGGCCTGGTGAAGGATCAGCCATTTGGTCTGTCTTTTAGTAAGTAGAAAATATGGTACCATTGCCATTTGGATCTAGTTTTGTGTTTCCCACCCCTTTGATGCTTCTGACAGTGTACATGGTCTTAATCACCCAATGAGAAAAATATAACCACAATATAAACAATGAGTCAAACTAATAGGCTCCCCTGTCTGATGCTGATTTACAGTACTAAACTCTAACATTAACTCATGCCTTCTGCCTCTGCCTGTCCCTGATTAACTTCACCTACCCTGACTCTAGCTCCTCTCACTTTTCTTAGCCAGAATCAGAGCTATTCCTTGGACCCCTCCTTCCTTTGCCCTTACTGTATCTCATCCAGGGATAAATACACTACCACCCCAATGGACACTCTCAAACTTAAACCCTCTTGTATTTCTACTCTTCCCAGATCCCAAAATGTCCCTCTGTCTCCTCTTTCTTGCCCCAAGCCCTCTATCTCTCACCTCTGAATACTCACCCTCCCTTTACACCTGACATTTTGACAAAAATAACAAGCTCCTTTATTCTTCCTTCTGTCTTCTCATGGAGTACACAGAGCCCATCTCCCTCACCTTCTCTATAACAGGTGTCTGCCAGCAACTACCCTGAAGGCAGCTCAATACAGGGATGGTATCCCACCACTCTGTCACCTCTAGCTACCATGATCTCCTCATCACCTGCCTTGAAGAGAGATCCATCAACTGCCTCTCCCATAACAACTCATCACCCTTATGGTCAGCATGAACCTCCATCTCTTATCATTAACAAAAGGCTGGAATGTTAGGTCAGGAAAAAAATGGAGTTGCAGCAGGAGAGAGAAGTGAATCACCCACATTCCTCAAGAAATTGTACAGCCATTATCCCTCCCCTGTCTAACAAGGCTCCAAGTCTATATTCACTGAACCCCCCATCTCTCATTGGGTCACTTCTGGTCTCACCCTATGGCTAATGTAAAGAACAGAGATTTACTGCCCCCAACAGAGAAATTCCTTCCCTTCATCACCTTCCCCCAACTGAAGAGCCTATAAAGCCCACTATCGGTAACCCCAAGCTGACTGCTCCACTCTTGATAGTCAGCCCTGGCAGCTTGTGTTTTTCTCTGAATAAAAATTTCCATCTGTGCCTCACAGTGGTCTCTGTTGTCCTTGGTAACTGCTGAACCTTACATTCAGGAATCTATGGGTCCAGAAGTGGTATGTCATGGTGTGAATCAGATGTACACCATAAACTAATGTGTTCTGAATACTTGGTCCCCATTTGGTTGTAATTTGAGAGTTGGAACCTTGCTGAAGGAGGTGTGTTGCTGGAGGTGGGCTTAGAGGTGTTATAGCAGCTTCTCCTATCCAGAGGTCAGCTCATTATCTGGCTGCTGTTTTCCATCTGCTGTGCCAGGAGTGATGTCCAGCTTCTGCTTATTCCATACTTTTCTTGTTATGAGGAAGCACCTCCTCAAGACTGTATGCCAAAATAAATCCTTTCCTATTCTTAACTACTTTTCATTGGCTTTTCATTGGCAATGCAAAGGTAACTACAACAGATGCCATCTGTTATGGGAATGTTGGATGGGCAATAGTAGAAGATAATGATGAGTGTCACTTATTCTCAAATACCACCTACAGTGATGGAGGCTCTAAATTCTCCCACTAATTTTTCTTGTGAGTATTTTATTCAAAAAGATGATAGACCAAAACCTGACACCATTTTTCTAAACCTGACAAACTTATTAGATCAATTTGTACCCATAAAGATATTCCATGAATTTCATATACCCAGTTGTCAGAAATTAAGTCTTTTTAGTCTGGTCATTGAGCTCTTTAGAAACTGTGTTAAGCACAAAGTAACTGAGCTTCCCACTCTCTGGAAATACAGAGAAACAGCCCCTGCTCTCAAAACAGAATCCTCTGAATGACCATTCCAGATTATGGCTCCTCACTTGTCAAAGTGAAGGTCTTCCCCTAGGGCTAAATTTGGGGCTACCTTGGGCCATTTTGTCTTGCTTTATTCCTTACTGCAGCAGACAGCTTCAGGTTCACTGAGATGAATGTCCAGACCAGGCACAGTTATGGGAGAAGGGATTTACTGACACTTGCAGATCCAGGGGAAGTTCCATAATGGCAGAAGAAGCTGGCTGCTTTCACAGGACAAAACACAGAGAGAGCAGAACAAGCCTAAAAGCCAAAAGCCACACAGAATACTTCAGGAACTCTAGCTAGGCACACTTTGCATATCTTTAGATTGAAATCTGAAACCAGTCACCACACCTCAAGATCTGCCTCCAGCTAGGTGACTACAGAAGCAAACTACAAACTAATAAAACAATGAATATATTGGGGGGCCATCTATTCAAACTACCACATTCTGCCCCTGGTTCCCAATACATTCATAACAATCACACATTTTAAATTGTACTCAGTTCAATTTCAAAGGTCCCCACAGTCTTGACCAATTTAAGATAGTCAGTCCTGTAAAATCAAACAAATTAAATACTTCCAATACATGAAGGCACAGAGTAAATATTTTCAACTGGTATAATGCATAACAAAAAGAGACCAAAACAATGCAAACTCACCCACCATCAAGCAATCAACAAACTTCTGCAGTCCAAGTTCAATGTAACCAGAGACTGCCAGTCTCCAGATTTTCCACTTCTGCCCCTCCAGCTGGGCAGAGTAGCCAGGGAACACTTCCATCTTAGTACAACTTTTTCTCTATGGTAGCCCTTGCATAGTCCTAGTATATCCAAAATGTCTTCAGGTCTCCATGAAAACCATGGTCCATCTTCCAAAGGCTCTTTCAGCCTATCAGGGTGTCAGGCCCTGCCTCATACTGCATCTCAGCAGTGGCTCCTGGAACCATGTGCAATTCAGGACCATACCTCTTATTTTTCATTCTTCTGAAACCAATACCAGGTGTGTAGGACACAGCATATTCTTAATTCAGGGACAAAATAAATCTTAACCTTGAAAAGCAGGTTCTTTTTCCACTCAACTCTTTCTAAAATGATAGTCTTTCCTTAGGCGTCTTTCCATTGTTTAAATGTAAAGCAGTTAGGCCATTATCCTTAAGATTGCTAATGTGTTTGACAATAGCAGGTTCAGTAAACTAATACCAGTCCCAGTGCCTACAATTTTAACTTACTTGAGGTTTTCCAGCTTAAAAATCTTAAATCTCTCAGTCCATTTATCTTTAGTCAAGCACATCAGTCCATTACAAATTTAACCTTAATCAAAATCTCTGGACCTGGGCAGCAGGATGCAGCCAGCCTTTATGCCAGTAGCCCAGTTACAACAAAGTTCTCTGCAGTCTTGCCTTCCCCTTAGAAAGCTCATAAGCCAATCCTCGAAGTTCAACACTGTCTTCACTTAGCATTCTCAAACTCTGGTCAGAATAATCCATAAAATTTGGCTTACTACTCCAGAAGGCATCTTCAGTTGCAAGCACCAAGTCCATGCCCATTCCTCCAAAACAAAGCTTCCAAAAAGTTAACATCCACATAGTCAGGTTCATCTTGAAGGGACTAAACTGATGCCATGACAGCCTTCAGCAAGGTGCCACACTAACTAGACCTAAGTTTCAGTTTCCCAGAGAGGCAGACAAGACTTCTGAGAAAGGGTGGGCTGTTAATCAACAGTGATCCTGACATGTGGCTGGAAAAGATAACCACCCAGGGGCTAAGTTAGTTCCTGGAGACATGTCCCTTTTGTGCCTTTTGCAACCCTTCTGACCCAACCAATCAGAGATGCACAACTACAATTGCTGCTTGCCTAGCCAATCATTTAAAAAAACTTACCTAACCTGCCTGAAATTCCCCTAAACCTAGCCTGCCAAAACCTTAGGACCAATCAAAAACATGCAAGTACAGCTACTGTTCAAATTAGCCAATCATGTTAGAAAAGACTAAGCCTGCCAAAATTCCTCTACCTGTGCTTAAAGGGATCCTACGAGCTCCTCTCAGGGTTGCCATTTTGTATGAATGGTTGAACACTGCATGCTGGCTGATTCTTCAGAATAAACACTCTTTGTTTTTACATACTATTTGAGTCTGGGGTCTTTCTCCAGCAAATCTCAGGCCATTACAATAACATCCCACTCCTGGGTACCAACTTCTATAACAGACAGCTTCAGGTTTGCTGACATAGATTTCCACATCAGGCACAGTTATGGGGGAAGGGATTTATTGAAGCTTATAGTTCCAAGGGAAGTTCCATAATGGCAGAAGAAGCTGTCTGCTTTCACAGGGCCAAACACACAGAGAGAAGAACAGGGCTAAAAGCCAAAAGACACACAGCACACTTCAGGAACTCCAGCTAGGCACACTTTGCATACCTTTAGATCGAAATCTGAAACCCTTCACCATACCTTAAGATCTGCCCAGTGACACTGCCTCCAGCCAGGTGGCTGCAGATGCAAACAACAAACTAATAAAACACTGAATATATTGGGGCCATCTATTCAAACTACCACACTTATTTTCTTCATTTCTTACATGAATACATAATAGTTGATCTTTCCATCTTCCTTCCAGATCTATATGCTCATGAAATCTCTCCTACCTTGATAGCTCAAATATTCTAATTTAACAGGCTTTCTGGTTTCTTTTATCTTTTCCTTCTCTTTTCTGAAGTCACTTGGATTATTTAATTCATATTCTTTATCAAGATGATATATACCTTAAGAATCCTCAGTTGGCCTGTTTTTTCTTTAATCCAACTAGTGACATTTGAACTCATTGTATCTCCACTTACTTCTATCTTTCTTCAAATGAAAGCACTGCAATGGTTTCCCATAAATATTACAACCATGAGACTTATGTAAAATAAGGCCTTCCAGTCAAGATGGTATGTGCCTAACCACTCTGCACCTCCCAGAGAAGGAAAGGCAAGACACTGAGGGTTCATTTGGTCTTCTATGGGGAAGAAGACTCTATAACAGACCCTAGTGGGTGGGCATGTAGGGGGGAAAAGGGAATTGGCCGATTTCTATGCTCTCAGGTAGTCCACCATTCCCCCAATGCCCTCAAGGAGCTGCCCTAGCCATAGTCCCAGCTGCAGGTTCCTCCTGTACTAACCACAGGCAAGGAGACCCAGGTCAGTGTAGCTACACCTGTGCCACACTGCCATATGTGCGCGGACATCATCCCACTCTCTCCGCCTTGTGCAAATGCCATCTTACTCGCCGCTGCATGCCAACAACATCCCACTTGCCTCTGCGTGCATGAACACAGTCCCACTCACCACTCTTCCCCAGCCTGTGCCCAGGTCCAAGCCAGAGGGCCATCATAGCTGTACCCACCTATCCAGGCTTGGGAATACAATCCCACTCACCACCGTCCCCCATCCCCATGCATGGACCCAAGTCAGCCAGGAAGCCAGGATAGCTCCACCCATGCCTCCAGGCTCAGGAACACCATCCTACTCGCTGCCGTCCCCCTCAACCCCACACAAGGACCCAAGCAGGCCAGTGTAGCTCCACCTATGTCTCCAGGCTGGGAATATCATCCACTCACCACCAACCCTCACCCCCTATTTGGGAACACTATCCCACTCACCACCATCCCCTCCCCTGTGTGCAGACCCAGGCAGACCAGAGTAGCTCCACAAACACCTCCAGGCTCAGGAATGTTATCCCAGTTGCAGCTGCCCTCAATTCCCTTGAGGACTCAGGCAGGCCAGATCACCTCCACCCATGCTTCAGGCATTCCACTTGCCATCATCCCCTTCCCCCGCCCACTTCATGCCACCTGACCATGCACTCACATACCCCAAATCATGGAAAAACAAGCCTCTACATCAGGTACTTGGGCCCCCACCAGAGCCTCATGGGCTCCTTCCCTCTGAGCAGGCAGGCCCAATTGCCACCACAAGCATAGTGGAAGCAAATATGAAAGGAAATAACCACTGAGCACACTTCAAGGGCAGACTATAGCTTCCTCTAAGTTAAATAAGGCTCCTATACTGTGATGGGCAGACCACAGCACTATTGGAATAACAAGAAAAATCAAATGCAAGTAAATCCAATAAGATCACCAAGTCCCACAATGGATGTCACTAATCAAAACATAGAAGAGACATTAGGATCAGAACCCCAAAATGAAGATATAAACAATGCAACCCTGACCAGGTAAGTAGCAGAACTTGCAGGAAAGCAACAAAGGGCTGATAGTCATATGAATGCTGTCCTTCCTAGACTAGACCTAGATAAGGTCTACTCTAGATAAGAACCTAGAAGGGTTCCAAAGACAGTTGAATGATCTGAAGGAGAGGGAAGCAAAAAAAGAGGACCTTAATAATCAGCAGGCTAAACTCAATGAAGACATAAAGAAATGCAAGGACAAATTCCAAGAAACATCAAGAAAATCAGAAAAGGATGTGAAAAGGGAACTTAACAGAGGGATGGAAACTACACATAAAAAAGTAGTAGAAAATGGAAACCAAATTGAACAAGCCCAAAACTCTATAGAAGCTCTGAAAAATAGAGTCAGCCTTGTGGAGGATAGACACTAAGTACTGGAAGACAAAATGGAAGAGAGTTTGTGAGTCCAAAAGTTTCAATAAGTTCAAAAATTTTTGTGAACAGGCCATGAGAGAACTGTGAGATACCCTTAAACATCCAAATATTTGCATCATGGGACTACCAGAAGGGGAAGAAGTTCAGACCAAAGGCATGGAGAAATTATTCAACAAAATTATCGAAGAAAATTTTCCCACTCTCTCAAAAAAAAAAAAAAAAAAAAGAAAGAAAGAAAGAAAGAAAGAAAGAAGAAAGGCCTATCAAGTTACAAGAAGCAAACAGAACTCCAAACAGACTGGACCAAAGGAGAAATTCTATGAGACATATTGTCATTAAGACTGAAAACATTGATACCAAAGAGAAAGTCCTAAAAGCAGATAGGAAAAAACAACACATTACATATAAAGGTAACCCCATCAGAATTACTTCAGGCTTCTCAATGCAAACACTGAAAGTGAGAAGGGTCTGGAATGGAACACTGCAAAGTCTGAGAACCTATGGCTTCCAACCCAAACTATTCTTCCTAGCAAAAGTATCCCTCATAATAGATGGTGAAAGAAAAATTGTCCATGATAAAATTCAGCTTTACAAATATATGAACACAAAGCTAAACCTGCAGAGAGTACTTTAAGAAATTCTCCACACAGAAGAATCAAATAATTAACCTCAAGTGCCTACATGAAGCAGATCACAATAACCAAACTCAGAGAAGGTAAAAAAAAAAAAACTACAAAGTCCAAGAAACACCAAACCAAATAAACCACTATGATATGGCAGGTATCAAGCCAAACATCACAGTCATTAACCTAAATATTAATGGCCTTAAATCACCCATCAGGAGAAATATGCTAACAGGACAGATCAGAAAATTAGACCCCTCATCTGTTGTCTTCAAGAAACCCACCTCACCACTAGAGATAGACATCTCCTCAGGGTGAAAGGATGGAAAATGATGTTCTAAGCAAATGAGAATAAGAAACAAGCAGGTTTAGCTATACTAATATCAGATAAAATAGACTTCAAAACAAAAGTAATCAAAAAAGACTCGCTGGGGCTATAAGGATGGCTTAGCGGTTAAGGCATTTGCCTGCAAATCCAAAGAACCAAGGTTTGATTCCCCAGGACCCACATTAGCCAGATACACAAGGGGGATGCATGCATTGGGAGTTCGTTTGCAGTGGTTGGAGATCCTGGAATACCCATTCTCTCTCTCTCTCTCTCCCTCTTTCTCTGTCAAATAAATAAATGAAGATAAATTTTTTTTAAAAAAAGAGAAAGACCTTGTTACTTGCCATACTGGATTATCACAAAAATATTAACAGAATCCATGCTTAAAAGTAAGATCCTGGGCTGGAGAGATGGCTTAGTGGTTAAGCACTTGGCTGTGAAGCCTAAGGACCCTGGTTCGAGGCTCAGTTCCCCAGGACCCACGTTAGCCAGATGCATAAGGGGGCACACGCATCTGGAGTTCGTTTGCAGTGGCTGGAAGCCCTGGAACACCCATTCTCTCTCTCTCTCTCTCTCTGCCTCTTTCTCTCTGTGTCTTTCACTCTCAAATAAATAAATAAAAGTAAACCAAAAAAAATTAAAAAAGACAAAGGCCACTTCCTAATTATCAAGGGAATGATCCAACAAGAGGATATCACAATCATCAATCTTTATGCACCAAACACAGGGGCACCAGAATTCATAAAACTAAACCTATTTGACAACAAAACAGAAATAACCACCAACACCATCATAGTTGAGGACTTCAATACTCCACTATCAGCAATAGATAGTTCATCCAAACAGAAAATCAACAGGGAAGTGAGAGAGCTCCACAAAACCATAGTATGCTTAGGCCTAATGGACATCTACAGAACATTCTACCCCAAATCCACAGACTACACATTCTTCTCAGCAGCCCATGGAACCTTCTGTAAAAGAAATCATATACTGGGTCATAAAGCCTACCTCCATATATTTAGGAAGATTGACATAATTTCCTGTATGATATTAGATCACAATGCTGTATTGCTAGAAATTAATAATAAAAGATGCACCAGAAATCTCACTGGCTCCTGGAAACTGAACAACACACTTTAAACAATAAATGGATAGTGGAAATAAAAAATAAAACTGCAAAATTTCTAGAAACTCATAAAAATGAGAACACATCCTTCCAAAATTTATGGGACACAACGAAGGCAGTCCTCAGGGGAAAATTCATAGCACTAAATGCCTTCATACCAAAGACAGAGAGAACCCAAATCAATAACCTAACCATCCACCTAAAAGCACTGGAAAAGCAAAAAGAATCCAACCCAAGAAGCTCTAGACAGAAAGAAATAATTAAGATCAGAGCAGAAATTAATGAATTGGAAACTAAGAAAACAATTAAGAAATTTGATGAAACAAAGCTCTGGTTCCTTGAAAAAAATGAACAAGATTGATAAATCCCTGGGACTACACCTGTTAAATTCTCTCTAAAACAACAACAGTTATCCCATTTATCTGGCACAAACTTCACTCTCCATTGGAGAATTTGCTTTTCTTTTTCAGATGGATGCAGATTCTAAGAGAACCAGCCTATCATGCCTCAAAAGGGCCCCAGCTGAAACTAAGAGTAATTAGGGAAATGAATGTGGTGGTTTGATTCAGGTGTCCCCCATAAACTTAGGTGTTCTGAATGCTAGGTTTTCAGCTGTTGGAGATTTGGGAATTAATGCTTCCTGGAAACAGTGTATTGTTGGGGACAGGCTTATGGATGTTATGGCCAGTTTCCCCATGCCAGTGCTTGGCACACTCTCATGTTGCTATGTTCCACCTTATGTTGGCCAGGGGGTGATGTCCACTTTCTGCTCATGTTGTCATTTTCCCTGCCATCGTGGAGCTTCCTCTTGAGCCTGTAAGCGAAAATAAACCTCCTTTTCCCACAAGCTGCTCTTAGTTGGGTGATTTCTACCAGCAATGAGAACCTAACTGCAACAATGAGCAAGAGTGCTTCTTTCTTGGTGAACCTGGTATCAGCACAAGGGTGAAGGAGATAGACACAGAGAACACTCAACTCCTATCAAACCAGATATCCAGACACAGAGAGGCTCCCAAATCCTCATCGCTGAAGCAGACTTGAAAATGAACCCAAACTGGCTCAGGGAAATTTATGGAAGAGGGGCCAGAAAAAATGTTAGAGCCACACATTGGGTCATTATGCAGAGACATTACCTCTTACCCATAACTGATGGCTAATCCCACAATGAATGACCCATATTCCCCAATGGAGAGGGTCCCTGTGGAGAGGTGAGTGGATGTTGGTATCAACATGACTGTATACACTCTGTGTACAAATTAATAAAAAAGAAAATTATGTAAAATGAGTCCAGATTTAAATTGTGCCTATATAAGTAATCTCCCATATCACCTAATTTTTTAAAATAAGTATTTTATGTATTTAATTACTCATTTATTTGAGAGAGAGGCAGAAGAAGAATAAGAAGAAGGAGGAGGAAAAGGAGGAGGAGGAAGAAGAGGAGGAGGAGAAGAGAGAGAGAGATTGAGAGAGTGAATATGGGCACATGAAGACCTCCTGGGCACTGCAAATGAACTCCAGGCACACATATCACATTGTCCATCTGGCATTACTGGGAATTGAATCTGGGTCCTTTGGCCTTGCTTGCAAGTGCCTTGTTTGCTAAGCCATCTCACCAGCCCCTCACCTAAATTTTAATAATGCTTCCCTCCTTACAATTAAACTGATCATATATTTCTCTGTTTCAACACTTAGACAGTAACTACTGCTAAAGAAAAGATGTAATTTTGGAGATATACTATCAGAGAATCAAAGATGAAACAATGTGCAGAAGAATGGAGACAGACCAGGAATTGGTTGTGGTTTAGAGCTGGCAAATCACAGGCTTATCCAAAACCCTTTATTGATGGTGGCAGTACACTGGACACTGATGAGGACACAGATATACTCTTTAGAGTTGTCGTTAGTAAGCAGCTGACTAATGGGAAGGCAGGGGATGTTGTAAAATAGCAATAAGCTTAGACTCCAGCAATAGGCAAGTAGAAGCGGATAAAACTGTTGGAGCAGAGATATGAGTGAAAATCTCTGTTCTTGTGAAGCAGGCAGTCATGAAAACAAATGCTTGGCTTTGCAAGAGGAGGAGACCTAGGAGACAAACACTGACACAGAATGTAATTTTTTTTCCCTGCTCAGTCCGTCATGCTGAAGGAAACAAAATTGGACAGACACTCTGACAGCAATCACTTATACTTCAATATTTTTGAGTTGCCTGAAAACCCATATTTTCTAACAGTTATAGCCAAGTTTGGTTTTGGATTAAATTCTTCCTTGAGATAAATTTCAAACCATAGAAAAAGTGCAGAGTTTTAGCTTCCCAGTCAGGCAACCTTGATTGTACTTTGTGGGAGTCTTAGGCCATGTTCAGCACAAAGGTTTCTGGCAGACACTGGCCCCTCTCAAAAGCCATGCTAATGGCTGTGATGGCAGGGTAGACCCTTCCTTAACCAGAATTCCTGTTTTTAGTGATGTTGGTCTTGTGATGATTGGCTTTATTTTGGAAATCCAGTCTTGGAAGCATTGAATCACACTGCAATTAAAGATACACTATAGAGCAAACAGGCTTTTAGAGTATTTCATATATCAGAGAAAATAAAATTATTCTGAACAAACTACATCAGGACAATATTTATTATCAAGTCATTAAATAATATATAATATGGAGAAATGTAAAGTAAAGCATTTTTATTTTATTTCCTTAGTGATTTACTATTAATGCCTAAAACTTAGTTGAGCTATTAATAGATACGGTTATAATGTTGTCTTCATATGTATCAGGAATTTATGATGATAACTACCATTTGCTAGGATGCTTTAGATATTTTACATATTCATTTCAATATTATTTTAAACTGCATAACTAGATCCTATTGATACCTCACAGCCAAGTAGATGGGGTATTAAAGATATTAAATATTTTCTTTGGGTTCTGGAAAGATGGCTTAGGGGTTAAGGCATCTGCCTGCAAAGCCAAAGGATCCTGGTTTGATTCACCAGGACCCACATAAGCCAGATGCACAAGGGGGCGCATGCATCTGGAATTCATTTGCAGTGGCTGGAGGCCTTGGTGTGCCTATTCTCTCTCTCTCTGTGTGTGTGTGTGTCTCTCTCTCTTTCTCCCTCCCTCCCTCTTTCTCTCTCTCAAATAAATAAGTAAAATATCTTAAAATATTTTCACTGAATTCAAATAGGCAGTGAGCATCGGAGACAGTCCCTGTATTATATTACTGTTTATCAAAGTGTTCTTTCCCTTCTGCAATATCCTCATTATCTGTGTTGAGCCATGGTGGTGTACATAGGACTTACTTTGACTAAAGAAATAACATGCCCTCATTCTGAGATGGAGTCATTTCTGGCACTGCCAAGCAGAATGGTTAGGAGACAGCATCTAGCTTGCCATGTGTCACTGTTTCTTACCACAAGCACAGCAATGCTCCTGTTAGAGATGGTTTAGCCTGTTTGTGAGTATAGCAGTTACTCAGATTATGTTAGTGTGACAGAAAAACAAACTTAGTTTGTTCTTGTCCTGGGATGCCATTTGTTCACAGGATATTGGTGCCTGGAATGATTCAATAGAATCAACAAGTAAAATCACATTGACTTTCCATTTTAACTGCCAAAATGATATTTTCATTCCCCACATATTTAATTTTCTCTGACAAGATAGCAAACAATTCTTCAGCAGAAATAAATAAGACATGTATAATAGTATTGGGAATGAACACTTTATAACATTATAACATGTTTTCACCTAATATTTTTACTAATGTATTATGAAATTGTACCTTGATCATTTCTAGATTGATTATCATAAATTTCTGTATATTAATCCACAATTATTTCTGTTAGGGCTTTGGACTAAACAGGCCTTTATCCTACTGCTTAGGACTAGAGAAAAATGAACATTTCTATATTCTCTATTTTGGTGCTTTAAATATATATTAATACTTATGTTAAAAGAAAAGAAAAAACGTCAGCTAATAAGCAATTAGTTACTATAATAGATTATAAGTACTTGACAGCACTTTTAAAAATGTTTTTATTTGGCTGTAGAGATGGCTTAGCAGTTAAGATGCTTATCTGCAAAGCCTAAGAACCTAGGGTTGATTCCCCAGTCCCTATATTAGCCAGATGCACAATGTGGTGCATGCATCTTGAGTCTATTTGTAGTGGCTAGAAGCCCTGGACTGCCCATTCTTACTCTATCTGCCTCTCAAATAAATAAATCAATCAATAAGTAATGTATTTCTTTAAAAATGTTTTTATTATTATAGAACAGTTTTTGTTTTGTTTCTAGATGCATTACATAAATCTTTGTATTTTACATTTGTATAGTGCATTCATTACAGTTAACAAGTTTATTGCATTGTTAATAGAAGTCCATATGTCCGTCAGTTTTATTTGGCTAATTATCTTTCTCTGGATTAGTATCCTGTTCCAGTGACTTATCACTTTTCCTTTGCTGAGATAAGTTTTTAGACTCCTTTACCTTGACAATTCTCAGTGGTACCAGTTGGCTTGTTTGCACAATATTCCTCTGCTGGGATCATCTAATAAACATGTTTAACACTTAAACTGGGGCTGTATTATTCTAAGTGTAAAATGAATGCCATTTTTATCACATCATAGCAAGAATCTAAACCATTAACTTGACTGATGACACTTAGCAGGTTGCTCCACTGTGAAGTTAATCACTTCTCCCTTTTCTACATGTTGCCTTTTCTGTACCAGAGTCCATCTCTATGTGCAACGCATGACAGCACAGACTCTACATAAGTCACTTCTGGGTGTAAGATTTCTATTTCCCCATTATTTATGCAATCACATTATAGCAGTGTGAACTCATAGATGTTTATTTTCAGGTTGAGTTATAATCCAATGCTGCCTAACTCTTTCAGTTGACTCTTATGTTCACGTGAGACTCCTTGTCATAATTCCCCATTTATTTTATTCCTTGTTTGCTTCTTTTTATGAGTCCTTTACTTTCAAAAGCTAGAAAGTGTACCACATGTGGCTTATGGGTTTCCCTCTCACATAGATTCATTTTACTTGCCCAGGAGGAGCCCTACATCATATTATTAACAAATAACATGAGAAATAAAAATTTGAGTACCAAATATACACATTGCTACAAAGGTGTCATAGCTTTTAGATCATCTCAGTTGAAATGCAGGAATACATATATGTATGGAACATCATATATATAGCAATCCAAGTATATCCAGATTAAATTAAATTTAAATTAAATTAGGTTAATTCTGATGTCTCTAAATGCAATCCATTTCCAAATTGGTCACTCTACACTTCCTCCTTTTCTTATATGCAACTATCTACTCCAATATAAAAATGTTGACCTTCTCCGTCTTTCCCACAATTGATTAATTTTTTTAATACCAAGAACAAAGTTTGACTTCAATCAATTCTAAGGCTTCATGATTATCATATGCATTCTAATTAATTTAGTGAAATTATTTCATGCATTTTGAATATAGTCACATTGATTTGTCACATTTTACACCCTCATTATCCAAAATGATTTCTTAAAACTTTCAAGTATTAATGCTAAATGCTGCACTGTAAAGTTTTACAGGTTTTGACAAATACGCAGTATGGTGTATGTACCATTATATTATCACACACAATAATTTCACTGCTGTAAAAACATTTCATTTTGTCCCCAAATTCTTATTAAACAATGAATAATATTGTATGGATATGTATGTATGTGTATGTATGTATGTATGTATGTATGTATGTACCAGGTTATTTAATTCCTTACTTATGGGAAAGTGTCTTGGTTCTTAACAGTCTGGGGCAATTATGAATAAAGTTATTTTAGACATATAGACTTTTTGTTAATTTTTTTTTTTTAGGTAGGGTCTTACTCTAGCCTAGGCTGACCTGGAATTTACTATGTAATTTCAGGATGACCTCAAACTCACAGTGATCCTCCTACCTCTGCCTCCTAAGTACTGGGATTAAAGGCATGCACCACCATGCCTGGCTCACAGACATGCAGACTTTGTGTAAAATCATTTTTCAGATAGTTGCATAAATATGTAGGAGTCTGATTCACAAAGTAAATTATGGGTATACTTACATTGTAATAAGTTGAGAAACTTTTTCCAGATTTTCTGCAAAATACTATGTTTTCAGTGCAGTGCCTGAGATTTCCTGTTGTTGCATATACTCATCATATATTTCTCAAATAAAGTAAATTTCTTCAATCCCACTGTAGAATAACTTAGAATTAAGTATAATGGCACTACAATTAAATATTACTTACTATGATCATTACTATTAGTTTAGACATTCGTAACATTATTTGAGTTTTTAAATACTTGCATCTACAAACTTAGTTAATATTGTACCTAGATTTGTGAAGCACCAAGTCTGAATTAAACCACAAAACAAATAAAAAGCCACCCAAATGATAACAAAACAAGGTATCTTTTCTGTGACATGATAGGAGCTGTGATGGGTGTTAGGCCATTTCTAAGAAAATTCAGTTTTTCATATTGTACTTTCACATCTGTAAGCACTAAGTGGCATGACATAAGGAGTCAGCATTTTTTTGTTAAATAACTCATACTATTTTATAGATGTTATGAAGAACCCAAACTAGAGCAGTTATAGCAAAACATCTCTTTTCACATCACTAATATATGCTTTCTACTATCCAGAATTAGTGAAGTGAAAGATATTAAATGAAGTTCTTAGGCATTAACATTTTCATAAATAGATTAAATTAATAGGTGATTAAACAGAGCATCATTTACATGGGCATTTACATAAGTTAAGTATGATACTTACAAAAGCCATAGGTTATAATAGAAAATGTATACTATACCTCACAGTGAGTCAGGGAAGCCCATGAGGCTCCTAAGGCAATACTGACCAGTGCTCTTGACTGACAACCATAAATATATGGTAAGACCCACAGGCTAAAGACACCACATGCTTTGGTTTCAGGACACTGAGAAATCAAATTGGGATTGAACTGGAACCCTCCTCCCTACTAACTAGCTTCCATAATGCTAATGGGGGAGAAAATTCATGAACAGTCTTAACCAGTAGTGAACCCTACAAGCTACACAACCAATCATCCAGGCAAGATATACCCATGGTGACAGAGTGGCATGCCTGTAATGGGGGTAACTAAGTGCTCTTTGATTGGATCTGAGTGAACCTCCTCAGTAGGACATTTATTCCTGGTACTAAAGAAACCTAGTCAAAAGCCTCCAGCTTTGATGGTTTTATTTCTTAGTAGGGAAGCTACTACTGTTATTTGGCTTAATGGATATGATGTGCCTATAAAGTTGCCCTTAAATATTCATGTTAATTTCCATAGATTAATGCCTTTCTCATTTGGGGTCATAGATGCTTCTTTTTGAAAAGATAGCAAAGTAGATGAGGAACTAGTTGGGAAGAAGGATCAATTCAGTGGAAGAAGAATAAGGAGGTGAGACAAGAAAAGGTAATACGAGGGCATTACAATGAAACTACATGGCATACATGTACGAAATTAAGTAGCATTCTGTAACATTAAAAATGAACATAAAATTTAATATTGTAAATGTGTTACTATAAAATACATATAAAATTACTTAACAGAAAATAAATATACAACAATGGAGTCAATTTGGAGAATAAAAAACTAATTCTATTGAAAAATTGTAGTATTTACATATGTATATGTTTCTTTCTTTTCTTTTTTGAGTTATGATAGACATTGAAACATAGTCTTGCTACATAGCCCAGGTCTCAAACCTGTGATCCTTCTGCCTCAAATTCCCAAATGCTGATATTGCAGACCAGAACTACCAAGCCTGACTGTATTTGCATATACATCTTGAAAAATCTGTTAATGACATCCCAATTTGAGTACCAAAGTGAAAAGCTAAAACCAGTGTCAGCCCGAGCATTGATGGTCTTCTTATGGAATAATAGATTGTTTGATCTTCCTTTAGAAAACAGTATCCAGCATGCTTTATTAGCTATATTCAAGCCGCCACTTGCCAGTTGACGGCATCTAGGTTGATTCCATTTCTTAGCTACTGTGACTGTAGCAGCAATGAATAAGTATGTTCAAGTATCTCTGGGGTAGGAAATCGAGTTCTTTGGGTATATGCCCAGTAGTATAGCTGGGTCATGATAGTTCAATTTTACCTTTTCTTTTAATATATATATATATATATATATATATATAAATTTAGTTATGGACATACTATGTAAACAGCACAGGTTGGTACCATCCTTACCCTCATCCCTGTCCCCACCTCCAAAGGGACCCTCCTCATTGGGGTGGCCAGTTATACCCATGGGGATTGTAGGTCAAGCATTGTGGTGGTAGCCATCTGTTATGGGGAAGAGGCAATGTTTCTGTGGGTAATGTCCCAACTTCTGGTTCTAACAATCTTTCCACCCCCTCCTCAGCAAATTTCCCTCAGCCAAGTTGGGTTTGTTTTAGGTCTACTTCAGTGATGGGCTCTTGGGAGCCTCTGTGTCTTTGGGTCTCTGATTTGGTAGGAGTTGAGTGTCCTCTGTGTCTATCTCCTTCACCCTTGTGCTTGTACCAGGTTTACCAAGAAAGCATCACTCTTGCTCATTTCCCCCAATTACTCTATTTTACCTTTTTGAGAAACATCCATTAGAGGATTTGTGTTCCAGACATCTCAAAGAACAGAATGGCATAGTGATAGGATGACAAGCAGAAAAAGTCTACCACCAATACATTCAAAATTCAACACAGAGATTCCCAAGACCTCCTGTCACTGAAACAGACTTAAAATGAACCCAACATGGCTCAGGGAAAGATTGTTAGAGCCATTAGTTGGGTCATTATGCACAGAAACATTGCCTTTCCCGCATAACTGATGGCCACCCCCTCAATGCAAGACTCACAATCCCCTTGGAGGATGTCAGGGATAAGGCTAACGATGGTACCATCATGGCAGTATACATGCATACTAATAAAAAATTAAATATGATCACTCTTAATGACATGTAATATCCAGTTGTCTAAAAGTCTTCTCAGACACCAGAAAGCCCTATATACAAAGTAGATTATTTCTAGTCCCAGTTTCATTGATACACTTAAGACATTAAAATTAATTATTTGCATATGTGTGCACATGTGCACCTGCATGCCAGGGTCTCTTGCCTCTGCAAACTAATGCCCACCTAGCTTTACAAAGGTGGCTGTGGAATTCAAGCATGGGCAAAAATAAATAAATAGCTTTACAAAGGTGGCTGTGGAATTCAAGCATGGGCAAAAATAAATAAATAAATAAATAAATAAATAATTTTTACCACATGCAGCCAGTCTGACTGCAGACTGAGCTTGCCCCCTTCCCTTTATAAGCAAAAATAATCAATAAATAAATATTGAGTGAATAGCTAAGACTTCCCATTCTGGTTTGTGTAGTAAGTGCCTATTCTTTGCAAGTTTAGGAGGCAAGAGTCAATGAATTCTAGAAGCCACCCCTAGTAATAATGTATAAGAACTTTTTTTGTAATTTTTATTTATTTTTATTAGTTTTGTACTCAGTGAATACAGTCAAGTTCGTACTATTGTTAGCCTCCTCCCTATCCTTCCCCTCCACAGGGACCCTTCTTGTTGGGGTATATGGGTCGTGCATTGTGTTAGCCATCAGCTATGGGTAGGAGGAAATGTCTCTGTGTATCATGACCCAGCGTGTGGCTCTAACATTCTTCTGAAAACCATCTGTCAGAGGTTCTATCCAAGGTTATTTGAATCTAGATTGTCTTCCTAGAGACTGGAGACAAGGATATTTATGGAAGATAGATAACTCAAAAATAAAAATGAAGAAATTTACGAAACACACCTGACCTCTCATGATTTCTTATCCACAGACATCCTAATGCTTTGTTTCTCGGCGTAAGATCTCAGATTAGAAACCTCCACACCCCAAACAAAACAGTCAAGACCATACAAATCCTCATGTTTTGTACTAACGTATGCTAAATTCAAGCCTTCACCCTGCCACAAAGAGATGATGCATGGATAGTTGGTTCTTTCTTCTTTGAACTTCTGATGGAGAAATACAGGATATATAGAACAGCAAAAAAGAAAAAGTCTTCATAGATGTTATAAAAAGGAAAAACTTCATTAGATATAAATAAAATGTATATGTTTCTTGTTCTTTAGGAGAAATAATTAGTTAAATACAAGAGCACTGGAGTCATAATCTTTAGTATAATCAAATAACATCAAAACTATAATACCTCTTGAAGGATCACATTAATTAAAATATATATCAGGAAAATTCCCAGAAGAGGGGGTGCAAAGATTGTTAGAGCCACAAGTTGGGACATTATGAACAGAGACATTTCCTCTTCCCCATAATTGATGGCTACCCCCACAATGCACGACCCACAATACCCAACAGAGGGTCCCTTCCTGAGGGAGGAGGACAGGGAGGAGGCTAACGATGATACCAACATGGCTGTTTACACACTGAGTATGTACATAACAAAGAAAAAAAATCAAGTCATCTTATTATCAGTTAACAGGAATGTGTTTTTGTTTTTTTAAATAATTCAACAAAAGCCTGAAAGCTTGTGGTTCTATTTTCCTATAATCTTGAATCTGGAGTATTGTCCTAAACATTAAACAAAAGCTTACAAAATCA
The DNA here is from genome assembly GCA_036346955.1 of Dipus sagitta. Lineage (NCBI taxonomy): Eukaryota > Metazoa > Chordata > Mammalia > Rodentia > Dipodidae > Dipus > Dipus sagitta. Next base: position 50,721,427 of record CM070774.1, read on the forward strand.
TACTTTGCATATACATAATTCCCTTGGCTCTGGTACACCTGAATTCACAACTATTGTAAGTATCAATAGAAAACTCAAGCATAAATGGTCAGTATGTTGTGCACAACTATAATCTCAGCACTAGGATGTTGAAGCAGGAACATTGCGGGTTTGAAGTCTGCCTAAGCTACATAGAAAGCTGACTCAAAGCAAACAAAAAGTATGAAAATAGCTGGAAAATTAATAGTTTAGAATGTTTCTGTACTGTGACATATCAAAAACTTTCAGATCTTTTGAGCAAAATTCGTATAGATCAAATAGTGATATTTAGGTTCATTTTCTGTTTTGCATTAACAGATGGTGTTTGTAGTTATCTTTTACGACCTGATATCTAAGAAAAACAAAAGTCTTTATGAAATGCAGTTCAAGTAGCCTATTTCAAAACCACATTTCTGCAGTTTGATAGTAACTCTCACTTATTATGCTGACATGCAACTTTTAAAACCATATTTTAACCCAAGTCATTGGCAAAATTTCTGGAACAGTGGCTTCATTCTGGGAAAACTTGCTGCCATGATTAGGGGTTTGACTGCCGTTTTCCAACTCGCTGCAGTAAGTCCACACTGATGTGCTTGTGGTTTCTTCATACACCAAAGAAGATTCTGCCATGAGTGTGGAATGGAAAAAGATCCTTCATCTCACAGTGGTTGCTCTGGCCACATCAGTCTATCATGATCTCTAGCAGTGGTCTTAAAATTTTACAATCAAAGTAAGTATCATACCTGTCAATACATATTCATAATTTATTTCAGTTTCCTTTAATGTTTATCTCTTTAGGAGTTAAAAAACTTAAACTATGTGTCTAATTTATTTTCAAAATGAATATCCTAAGATCTTTGGTTATTTGGCTTTTACCACATTCAGTCTCATTTCCAGAATCTTCAATTCTGTATCTCTTTCCTCTTCCTCGCTCCTGCCTCCCTCTAAGTATCATCTATCTATCATCATCGTCTATCTGTCATCTATCTATGCATATACATGCATGCATACATACATATATGTGTGTGTATGTATAAACACATATATCACATATATTTGCATATATGCAAATAGACATCTCTTTTTCTCTTGGTGGAAAAGAAACATAGGATGAGGGAAAGATGCCACCTGGATATAGGTATTTCAGTTATCCTTTCAAAACATGTATTGCTGAGGGATATGAAGGGATTAATGAAAGACAGTATCTTGTATTTTCTTCTCTTCTATACCCACTCAAAAGAACAGACTCCAGTCAGCACAAAAGGATCTCATAAGAAAAGATTTTTAACATACAGCATCTGTCTTAAATATTAAAAATATGACTCAATTTTTCCTTAAATATCATCCAAGATGACCTTTTGAGACAGAGCTGAAGTCTTTAAATTGTTCCTTCTTATGAAGAACAACACTGAATTAATGCATTTATTTTAATCTCATTTGGCTGTTCTTGAGAGCAAGCACATTCCAAAATAACTCTGTTCCTTTCAACATTCTCCAAATAAATTCACCGTTATAATTTTCCTGGTAATTGTTAAATATTAGTAATTAGATATAAATTAACATAAAATTATTAAAAAGATGTTTAAAAATCAAAATGGTTAAAAATCATGTACCTTTTCTTGTTCCACTTATTTTAGTTTTCTTGATGTTAGGCAATTTTCATGCATATTTTTATATTTGTCCAAGTTTCCTTTGACCTTCTAATTTCTAGTTGGGGAACATTGCGGGAAACAATCTGGTTTTCATGCAGTCCCAAATTTTTGTGACTATGTGTGTGTGTATGTGTGTGTGTGTGTTCTAAATAAACTAAACTAGGTCATATGACTCATATGCTTTCCATGGTCTCACTGACGTTATTTTCTGTCTAGAAATGAATTAATCTTGTTTGACCAGATGAATGCTCTTAATTGGTTTTTATTCCATTTTAAAGGAATTGTTTGCTAAGACGACCATGCTTTAGATTTCTTTTGTCATTTCATAAAATATGTTCTAATGATTTGCAGAAACTAGATAATTTTTGTAGCAGAAATAACTACTGGAGCCTCTTGAGGATTACAGGGCAGCTCTTGTCTCCGGCTTCAGCTCTCAGATTCAGAATGAGGAAGACAAGCAGAGAGGTGGGAAGTATGTAAGGCAGTTGTGGCCTTTGGAGTTTTATCTTTTCTACATTTTCCTTCCCTCAAAACAGATAAGCAAACCTTTAATGAAACAGCTACTCAAGAAAGCATCTCTCATCATGTCCAAATTGAGCTTTATCTGAGTGCATTTCAAGAAATTCTGCTTTCATTTCACATTCACATATGAAGCTTTATAAAACCTATGCACATGTAGGCAAGTTCTTAGGAAAAAACACACATACTTAAGCTGTTTATCCACATATTTCCATCCATATGGGCATGCCTAAGAATACTTGTGCTTTTCCATTTTGCCATAGCATACTTATATATTTAAACTTTTTGTTTGTCTGCTAGCATTTTTATAGTTTACTGGTCACTTGAAAACAGGAAGCTTTTGACTTCTATGAAGACATATACCATCCACCTAAGATACCCTGAAACTGTGACAAGCCAATAATACTTTTGTATAGAAACACAGCTCTACTTTCCTGGGGTTATTTTCTGAGGTCTATTTCTAAATATTGCCACAGGAGAAGGTACCTAGGAAAGGAGTAAATAGTAGAATCCTGTTTTCTTCTTTGCTTTCCACTTTGACTATTAAGGAATAACAAAATTCTGTGTGAAAGTCTATGTAAAATGGGGCTTTTCCTTCCTAGAAGCTAGTGATTCAATATTTATCTATGACTACCAAGTAATTAAAGGAAATGCATGTATGAAATAAATAAATGCAATTCTCTGGTTAGTTTATTTAAGACTTCTTCATTATGTCAAAATGGCTAATATTTGTCAACTTCAGGTGGCAAAATCCATTATATGATTTCGCAAAATCATTGCATGAATTTCCTAAGGGAAAACCAGATTAAAGCCATATAAATAATTGTAACTTCATAGCATGGAATTTTACATTTTTCTTGTGTTCCCTAAAGCTCAGAGTCAGTGATTTTAATTTAAATGCAATTCAATGTTAGCAATATTCAGTCACTTCACAACTTTAGTAAGGAATATTTAAAAAAAAAGCTTAAAGCTCCAGTGATTTGAAGATAGTAGTAGCTGTTTTGCTAAGTGCTGTTGGTAGCAAAAAGTCATGAAACAGTGACCATTTTATTTTCAGATACTCCCCATTTCAATTTCTCCTATCTACAAAGAGGTCTGCAGACAGGATCAGGAATCCAAGGACAAATGAAGAGGAATCACTGCGGAAACATTCTTCCATGTAATTATATCATTCATATTACTCCCTGGCCCACAGATGGGCCAACTGGTTTGGAAAATTAACAGGTTGAATGTGTTTTTATGTAGTCATTTTGTCAGGTAGTGGATAAATTGATCTGACTGAAGATTTATGATTACCTTTTGACTACCTGCCTCCTACCATTCCCTGTGTTGTCACTGTCTATTAAATCTCAATTTAATCTATTTTTCATGAAAGCATCTACTAAAAACAAATTTAGAAGTGTGTGTGTGTGTGTGTGTGTGTGTGTGTGTGTGTGTGTGTGTTGGGGGTGGAAGGATAAAGGGAAAGAAGGAGAGAGGACCAATTAAATTTGCCTACTTTTTTGCCAAGACCTCTGTACACATTTCTGCCATGTTATATTATCTAGTGATACCAATAGCAAACAAATGATTTCTCCCTGTAAGTAAAATAAACACAAAACAATAGCCTTTTCAAATGGCTCTTAGAATTATATTTTTAAACTATTAATAAATTCAGCCATAACATTCTTTCTTTTTGTTTCAAAATGTAGCCAAGAAACAAACATCCATCTTTGAAGAAAGAACCCAGAGTCTGAATCATTTCCAGGCCATCCAGACAGCTATTTCAACTGGAACAAGTGACCTTTGGAACCGACTAGAACACAGCAGTCTGGCTAGACAGCAGGGGAGGAGTCAACTAGAAAGGGACCCAAAGTGGTCTTATGAAACAACCTCTGAGGATGATAATAAAAAGTCAAGGGGATAAAAAAGAACTTAAAAAGCTACAACCAATGTAAAACTATGTGCTCACAGTATGGAATGTAAGCAAAGTTGGCGTGTGAGTTTTTAAGTGCTTTTCCTTAATGCTCATGCTTAACAGCAAATGAAGTTCTCCACCCTCTTGAGCACAGGGAATTCTCCTTAATTTTAAAATATTCACCTTTGAATCCTCAGTATCTTTGAAAGCTCAGTTGTCAGTTTTGTTTGTTTGTTTGTTTTCTCCCACAACCCAATCAAATTTCCATTTCCATTGTTTTGTGACTTGCTAAATGTTTAGACAATTACCAAGGGCTTCATTTAGCAAAGTAGTGACACAGTAATAATAAAGATTTTGTTTGAGAAAATAGTTGTCTCTATATGTACACATACATGTATATGTGTGACATGTAGTTATTTCCTTTCCAAAAGGGCTAATGAACTTTGCATTTATGCTATCAGTAAGAAGCAAACTTCAGGATTATACTGAAGACTTATAACAAAATGTTGTCCTGGCTCCCGAGAAGAGAGAATGACATTAAGACAATCCTTTCCTCAAGGTGGGTGGGAATAAAGGTGAAGGCTTTTTAAAAAGCTTTTAGCCATAACTGTGGGCTAACTCCACAATGCATGACCCGTATACCTCAACAAGGAGGGGCCAAGGGGAGGGGGTAGGTCACGGATGAGCCTAATAATGGTACCAAACTGACTGTATTTGCTGAATACAGAACTGACTAATAAAAAAAAATAAAAATAAAAATAAATAAAAATTAAAAAAAAAAAGCTTTATAAAAAGAATATTTATGAGCCAGGCTTAGTGGCAAATGCCTTTAATCCCAGCACTCGGGAGGCAGAGGTAGGAGGATCACCATGAGTTCAAGGCCACCCTGAGACTACATAGTGAATTCCAGGTCAGCCTGACCTAGAGTGAGACCCTACCTTGAAAAACAAATAATATTTATTAATATAACTGATTTTAAAAGCTATTAAAGTGATAAATTTATTAGGTAGGAAGTATCAAGAAAAGCAATGTGGTTCTAGAATGTGCATTAATGGAGAACTTAGGTAGGTACTCTATGGAGTAGAGAATTGTTTTAAGATGCAAATTTCACACCTTTTATCTAGGTATACTTAAGTGAAAATTCATCATTTAAAAGTTTTATTGCATATTGTAAACTGTTTACAAAGTGCTTATAAGGTGAAATACTTGGGTTCAAGGAATTATGAACTTGCACCTGAGCAAAATGTGGCTAAAACATGAAAAAGTGAGAATTTACAAATCTTTGTTAGAGTTATGGTGTTCCTATTGGTAGCAACATGTTTGTGATGTCTAAACTAAGTTTAGCTATTTCATTTAATCATGTTATAATAGAAAAATGAGAAATGGGCCCTTAATTTTTAGTGAACCACCTTTTGTATGCAGCTAACTGTGGTTACTGGAAAGTGTTATTTAACAAAAAACTATACAGTGTAAAATGAATTTATAAGACAATATTAAAAATACATAAAGGATATATGTAAATTTAGGAAATGACATCTTTGCTAAAGTACAGAAATCTCATTTTGGATGATTTGAAAGTGTTTTGTGGATAGAATTCTGGAAGTGTGATACCTTGGAGGTTAAATAACAACACCTGATCAAAACACAAAACACATGTATAAGAATTGTCAAGTTAATGAGACATTACATGGGAACAGGGTAAACAAATCCTTTAAAGATTTGTCTGAAGCTATCTGGGAAGAAAGTACTCTGGTAGGAGGCATATTGGTCCAAGGGCAAAACATCAACAGTTTGTTAGCTTCTTCAATGGGTATATATTAGGTGGAGTCAAAGATTTAGTAGTCAGAATAGAGTCCAAGATTCTACTAGTAATTTAACAGAGGCTGAAACCCAAAATCATGAGTAAATATTGAACTTGGAACTATACGTGGAAACACTGGATACAGAAATATTAAAGGCCAACACTTTTCATGGCTATAGCAACATTGAAAAGTAAAAGATATCAGTTTAGAACTACAATATAAAAACTATAAGAAATTCCATCTTAATATGGACTCTCATAATAAACAATGAAAGTTTTTTTAAATTCAAACCCAAACTCTAAGAACTGAGAATAAATGAAAAGAAATTTTGATAATGTCCTGTGATGATAAATAAACCTCCTACTGGATATCTGACAGTAATATACAGTAACTAGTACAAAAAAAAAAACAGAATTAAAGCATAGTCAATTGTATATGCTTCCCAGGGAAATGAGTGGTTCACATTGATATTTTAACTTTTAAATACAAACTGATTTTCAATTATTAAATCATATAATTTCTTACTTGTCTTTTATAATGATTTAACTGGAAGAGATTTTGTCAATTAGGTAATACCTGCAAGCAACTGCTGTAGATGTGTTCTTATGATCATGAGATATATTATTCAGATAAAGTGAATAACAACGAATTCCATTAATGAACTTGTGAATTATTTAGTGTGCAAAGGCTGTGCATTTGAGACATGTGTGCCACTGAAATGCTTAAAAGCATGTTTAAAATAATATTTTTATTTTTTTATTTTCAAGCCAAGAAAGAGAGAAAGAGAGAGAGAGAGACAGAGAGACAGAGAGAGAATGGGCATGCCTCAAGCCACTGCAAACAAATACAAGATGCATGCACCAACTTGTATATCTGGCTTTATGTGTGCACTGGGAATTGAACTCAAGTTGTTAGGATTTGCAGACAATGCCTTAACTGCTGAGCCATCTCTCTCTCTCCAGCCCAGAACCATGTTTTGAAGAAGTTAAAATATTCCACATAATTGCATAAATAGCCATAATTCTGTTATCAAGGCCTCTTACAAGACCATCAGCTGAAACACTGTGCCTAAATTAAGAGCTTCCAGTTTTGAAAAGTACTATTTATATAATACAGTTTTTACAACAAATTCTTCTGGTGAATGGAACAAATTATGGGCTTTCTCATCAGCAGGATCAAGTCCACATTTTCATGATGGGATGATATTTAATCATAAGTAAAAACGTGTATAAGAAATGATGTTAGAAGAAATACTTCTGTCTTCCTTCCTCTGTTTTTCCTGCCCCTTCATCTCCACTTACTTTTTTTTCCCTATTTCTTTCTTCAGCTCCAATTTATGAATGAGAAAGTTTATTATGTATATACATTCAGAATGCTTACATATTACTTAATGAATAAATCATGCAATTTATTTAAAATCTTTATTCTCAGCAAAATCAAACATATCATTGAGTATACATAGAAATACAATTTTAAACCATATCTTCATAGAAATGCACTGGTGAAATAAATGTTCATAATTAATTACCAATTATGTACTATTTCATCATGCCAGTAGCAGTAATGATTACCATTAAAAATTGGTAAAATAACATATCTTAAATGTGCAAATATCATCTTAGTACTCTATTGTGTTACAATTGATAATAAATGGCTGCTAAATATATACCTGTTACATAAAGCTTTTTAAAGTACAATAAAAATACAAATTCTATCTGTTAAAAAAAGCCATGTATGTGGCTTCTAAACATCCTCATTATACAAATTCCAAAATACTGTATGCCAAACAAAATTATAAAGACTTCTTTATGAAACATATACTACCATCTATTTAAGGTATAATTTAGCAGGTAACAGAATACAAATAAGAAAGCTCATATAGATCATGTGACATGATGGAGATGTTTACAATTATAATATTGCATAAGTATATTTGACTTTTGACCTAACAAAAATGTACCTTCAGCACTTGCATAAAATCACCACAAGTAAAAGAATCTACAAATGTATTTTTGAGAGCTACCACAATCATTTATTTTTCTTATAATCTAATAAATCAAATTAGAAAATTTGACCATACTTTTTTTTCTGTACTTTTGTTGTTAGCCTGTTACATATGGACAAAGATATCAGAAGCAAATGCACTCAAAGGTCACAATGCATCAGCCAGCAAGAATGACATGCCATAGAACTTTACTGCTCAGGGTCGAGGGGAAGTTGATCAGAAACTCTATATTTGTGAACAAGGAGAGTCTGATGTCAAGAAAACAAATGAAAAATAAATTTACTAGATAGTTTCAATTTATATTTTAAATAGCTTCCATGGATTTTATAGTATCAAAACTAGTAAGGTGTCAAAAAGGGAACGTTTGTGCAAACCTACTTGGCCAAAGGAAAAAAATATCTGAAAAATATTTGGTAAAATAAATATGGATAAGAGGCAGTACTTTATTAACAGCATATATTCCAGTTTTTAAAGAAAATAACAGGTCAGATGATGGCTAGATATTATATTCAAAATGAAATTTTGAAATTTTAAAAAATATCAGTTTTCCTCACTATAACTACTTATGAAACAAATTCAACATTATAACTAGCATCACTCCCTTGTATTAATATAAATATGATTTAGCTAATTACTACTGGAATATATATTCTTATTTTATCAGATAAAATTTAGTGACCTGGTAGGATAATACTTAAAGTTTAGATTTTAATAATGATAGCAACAGCAGTATATATGTAAAATGACTTCTGTCTGATGAGTGGCAACATGCTCATTACTTTGAAAATAGAACATGTTTAGTTTGGCATCAGCATATCTCTTAAAAATTTAAGAGCTATATATTATGGCTATTGGAACATCAATAATGAACTAATAGCATGGAAAATGTGCACAAATTTCAAGGTGATATTTGGTTAGAAATCACACAGGGCAGATATTTAGATAATTTGTCTTTCAATTATAAATTCACCTACAACAGAAACAATGTAACATGAACATGTGAAATACATTCCACCAAGTTGTTTTTAAAATAGAAATACATCAGTGTGAGGACATTTGACTACAATAGATTGCAAAACATTTTGATATTCAAAAATATATTGGCACAAGTATAATACCTGCCTTGAAATAATAATCAATGACATATATGTTCATAAACAAATTCAAACCAGTCAGAATTTCTTGTTCTTGACATCAGCACCTACTGTCTAATGGGTCGAGACAAAACACTGTTCCTTCAAGAGTTAGTCCCATTTTGAACCCCTCCTGTAAAAAACAGTAAGATTGTAAAAATAAGAAACATTTATGGGAACATAATACCAGTAACTATAAACAACTATGAACAGAAGTTGAAATGCATGTGCTTTAGTCATGTAAGAAACAATGACAAATGTTGAATTATCAAGTTTATGCAGATGTAAAATACTGAAGATCCTTTTATACTAGCATTTTACTGTCTTAAGGATATGAAAGGTGAGTGTATATGAAACAGAAGAAAAAAAGCAATATGTAGCCATATAATTTTGACTTATACACTGTTTCCAATAGAATCTATTCAATATTCCGTCCCACTGTAGCTTGATTCTCTGTTGGTTTTAAAGTTGATAGCATTAAGATAGCTAGACCTCAAGCAAATGAAGTTCAGGACTGCCTGATAGTTTTCATCTTTCTTCTTGGTTACTACTAGCTAAAGCCAAAGTAAAAAAAAAAAAAAAAAATTAACTTCCCTGTATCTTATCTGGAATACAGCAATGCAGAAATCTTTGCTCACATGAAAGCTTGGCTGTGTCTTGCTGGTGTTTTTAATGGGCAAGCTCCGTTGTGCTCTGCTCTCCTTTGTACGTATTAAATATTAATCTGCCATTCATTTATTATTTGAGTTATAAATGCTATGGAAGTCTTGTGAATTGGAACTAAAATTTTGAGTTAAAAGTTGGTGCCAAAGAAGTGTATCTTTCTCTCCTCCAAGTTCTTTTATCTTGCATAAAACAATTTGTCTGTGTGGCTATGTCTGGTCCTACCACCTATCCCCAGGCTCATTTTGACCCTCAACTGAGACGCACCAGCCTACCAAGAGACAAGAAACAAGCCAACTGACATGGGGAACAGGAGTTCACATTGTAGTTTTCTTGGTAGAAGCAACATGGTAGTACTCAAACCTATTTTCATATTTAATAAATGAAAAAAATATAGTGTAATAGAAGACAAATGCTATCTTATCGAGGAAGAAACAAATAAGAGAATGCAAACCCTTATTCATGTGCAGTCAGTATCCAAAGAATATTCAGTGACTCATGGCACACATACTACAAAGCAACAGCATTACTAGGAAGGTTTCCCAAACCTACCCAGCACCTGGAATGCAAAATGTATTCTCTTTGGGAAAGATCAGAATATTCACCAATATTCTTTTATTAAATATTGTTTTATAATAATAAATATTTTAATAATATTTTCTAAGCTTTATCCAGTATTCTGAAAATGAAATTTAAGCTGAACATAATATGAGCTGTTCATTTTTTCTTAATATTTTATTTATTTATTTATTTAAAAGAGAGAGAAAGAGGGAAAGAGAGAGAGAGAATGAGTATGCCAGGGCCCTTAGCTATTGTAAATGAACTCCAGATGCATGCACCACCTTGTGCATCTCGCTTATGTGGGTCCTGGGAATCAAACCTAGGTCCTTATGCTTCACAGGCAAGTGCCTTAACTGCTAAGCCATCTCTCCAGCCCTGAACTGCTCTTTTAAAAAAAGTTTTAGTTAGATTACTAAGAGCACTGTACTGTGTCATCTTCTAATATATTTTAAATAATACAGGATACACAGATGACAGATAGGTAGGTAGGTAGTTATGATAGTTAAAGTTTAGAGAAATGGATAGTTACCTTTGGAGAGGTTTGATGCTATAGTTTCAAAAACATTAGTTTATTTTAAAATTAAACCAGTATGACCTCACTTCCCCGGAATACTATTTACCAGTGTGCAGCAATGTTAGGGTGGTAGGGAAACAAAGGAAACAAATGCTCTTCATTGCGACAATAATAGCGTGCTTAGGTCACAATATCCCCAGTGATTTTCTTAATGAACCTTTCATGATCTTTAGGTTAAACTAATCCTCATATTTAACACATATGCTCTTATAATCCATTTTATTTCCTTCATACAATATACTCATAAAATAAAATTCCTGTGCATTTCCTGAACTTCCTTCTGAACTTTGACTTTGCAAATGATAATTTATTAGATTTTGAATCCTTCTAAGATTTCCATTTCCTTTTGAATTTTAAATCTCTGAAGCAAAATTAGACTTCTTAGTGTAGTTAATGATGGGAGTTATTATAAGCTAATATCACAAAACATCATTTTGTAATTGATTAAAAATTAGTCATATTGTCTATGAAACATTTTGCTTAATTGCATTTTCTTGAGTAATCAAAGAAGAAACCCCTCATGTGTAGCATGTGAAGTTTTTTTTTTATTCTCTATGCTTCTTATCTAAAAATATTTTACATTTAGTTAAAACATAAAAATTGTCTTACTTATATAATATACTATATTGTTTATTAATACTTTTCCTTATCTTATTTTCTTTAAAAAGACTAGATTTCTACAAAGACTGAGCATTCTCATAAAACTAACTTATTATGACTTTGCAATGTACTTTTAAATTTTAATGGAATTAATTTGTCCTATAATTTATAATCACGACTAAAGTTGACAGCATAATTTTATGTGCAGAGATTGAACAAACTCATAGTCACTTTCTTTTCAAAACAGATTGTTTTACAGTGCTTATTTACTCGTATTTTCACTTGTACTGATCATTAAGAAAGTAACATTACCATTTGTTATGGAAAATGGCATTTGTAGTTTTTTATTTACTTGTATGGTTGTTTGATTGCATAAAATATATGAGTATCATCCACTATGTATTAGTCACCTGTGGTTTCTATGAACTGCAGATTTTTTTTATTAATCTAACAATTCATTTTATAATCATGTCAATTATGTGGCTTTCCACTCATTTGATTAGTGCATTTGTCTATTCTAAAAGAGAGAATTATATAAAACAACCTTATTTTTGTACTTTCTCTTTATAAAATTGTCTTTTTATTTCAAAAGATATTTTTGATATTGGATATTCAGAGTCCAAACATGTTAACCTACTTAATTCTTTTGAAATTTATTTAGGTATTATTTAACTGAGCTACATATTTTTCTCTCTGAGTTATTAACCAGTTGACCTAACACCATTTGTGCATGATTAAAGCAACCTCCTGTGACTTGTCAATGTTTTTAAGTATATTACATTATTACACCCAAGAGTATATTAAGACTACCAATACTAACCAATTGTTTTGTCTATCACAGACATGCTCCTTGCAGTGCAAATTATCTAAGACCAACTGTCTATTTTATTTATTTGAAATAAATATCAAATTTCTCAACCATTAAAATGAAATATGGTTTAAAATTTCTGCTTAAATTCTTTCATTTGTGAGATATTTCTATGATTTCAAGTTTAATGATTCAACTCGGTAGTAGCTTACTTATAATTCTCTGTAAATGAAAGCAGAAACTCAAATATTTCATGAGGCTTATTGACTCCATATAATATTCACAACTTGTTATAGGGTAGTACGCTTTTACATGATATACAATGATAGAAATAGTATCTAAGTGTGTGCATTAGATTCATCAGTATAGCAAGAGTCATAAGAAAATCACTATGGACTTTAGCTGAGGAAAATTTTATTTTACTACAGTTAAAGTGACCTAGTGAATTTTAGACTAAGAAAAGAAAATAAAGTGAACAATGTAATAGTGACAGTCACTGGAAAAATAACCTTAGTTCAGACTTGTTAAACTTCCAGCATAGTGAGTAATCAAACACATCCATATGAAAATATCATTTGAATAACTGTTCAGCAAAGCATGGAAACATTAAAGCTTTATCTATAAAATGTTGTATATTCTTCAGAATTATTATTAAAATAATATACAAACCATCTCTGACGCTACCCACCACGAAAGCAGAAAAAAATAAAAAAGACATTATGAAAATATTAGAAACAGCTGAGACAAAAACCATCATAGTTCACTAGCATTTGACCCATCACTGAATCACACTGTGCTTCAGAAACTCAGTTACCCAAATCTCTGAAGATGAAGGTTTATCTTTTAAAATCTATTAAGTATTTTGTGTATTAAAACTTCATAGAAAAATAGCCACTGTGGAATACATCACTCTAAGAACAAATACTATCATTTCAAGTTTGAGTATGTTCTACATACACAAATTTCCCAGATAGTATAACCTAGTGGGCCAAAATAATACAAAAGGAAAGGTTAATTTCAAATACAGCATTCTAGACCATTAATCATGCATATATGAGTGTAGGTTTTGTAGTATTTGAAATAGGTCTATTATATTCTCGGGGGAAAAAGTGTGTTTGATGGAATCAACCTTTTAAATTTGAGGGGTTGGGGGAAGATGAATAGGTCATGATGCACTGAGAATGAATGGATTGCCCCAAGACAAACAAGTAGAAATATCTTCATTTTACTTAGTGTTCTCATCAGCTCTTCTCAATCTGCATCATGTGATTTTTTTCTGGATTCTACCAATTAAAAATCTTTTGATTAAAGTTAGGACATGACAGCTTCATGAAAATATGAAGGGACGATTATTCTAATCTATTTAAATCCGTTCACTCAACATGGTTCACTGTATGAAGCTTTTAACACTACTTCATCCAGGAAGCTTTTAAAACCAGTTTCATCCAGGTTTGAAATACATGTGTCTGGGGGGGAGGGGACGAATGAATCTAACTGGATTGCATTCTTAATTTTCACTAGTTTTTCAATAGGAACCCAGAAGTCATGAATTTCAGTTACAATGCCTCTTTTCAGAAAGAATGATTTTACTTACAAATATTTTCCTTCAATTACTCTTACAATTCTGGAATTCATGATTGTTAAGACCGAGGTCAAATCTGACATATCTAGTGTAGTGACTTTTTCTTTCAGAAGAATGAAGAATTAGAATCCATGCAATGTTGTATTGCAAAAGGAACTATGTTTTTCCAAATGGAAATTGAATTATTTAAAAAATTCCTTGATATCTATAATATGTACAAGTACTCTTAAGAGTAAGTGTAACTAATTTTAAAATTCTTATTTTAAGTGAGTCCATACAGTGAAAATAAGATAAGAGAGTTCTGTTACATCACATTTTCTTTTTCTCATATTCCAAAGAAATAAATAAGTTATGGTGAAATCTGCTAAAATATTCACCTGCATCTCATCTAGTTTTGACTGAATATCTGGAGGGAAATCCCCTGCTCCACAGTTAAACGGATCAAAAGGTTCAGCTCCAAACAGGTCCCGTTCTAAATGGAAGAAAACATGTTGGTAAATAAAATGACAAAAATGAATTGATATGAGTTAAGAATTCATAAGAGGGATTAAATTTAAAAATACAAGCTTAATTATAAACACAAACAGGTGTTTGCACAATCAAATGAGCCACTCATAACATTTATATTTTATGTTGGGCTCTCTGGACTAAGAGATTAAAGAAATTTTTTGATATTAAAAATTGTATGACCAAACAGAGTGGTGACTGTCTGAAATCTTAGCATAAAGGAAGTTGAGCCTGGAGGATCCTGAGTTCAAGACCTGTCTGAGTTAGATAGGAAGACCTTGTTTTAAATAAATAAGTAAATAAATAAATAAATACTGGAGAGGCAGGTGTGGTGGAGCACGCCTTTAATCCCAGCAATTGAGAAGCTGAGGTAGGAGGATTGCCATGAGTTTGAGACCACACTGAGACTACATAGGGTATTCCAGGTCAGCCTGGGTTAGAGCAAGACCCTACCTTGAAAAACCAAAATGAAAAGAAAAAAAAAAAAAAGGAAAGAAATCTCTATAGGTACAGAGTTATTTTTTTTTTCAGAGAGGTTTCCGAGTCATTAATGAAGATCGAATATTAGATAGTTCCTATATTATAATACCCTCTTTACTGTAGCATTTAAATACATTAAAATTAATGCAATACTTGTTGAAAGTTTTCTAAATCCATTTATGAGTGTCTTGCAACACCACAGGTATGACTGAATAAATTTGTAGGTAATTTTATTTCATGAAATTTTACCTCACATTTTATTGAGAAATAACTTAAAGTACATCGTATCATGTATTGTGAAATGTAATGTTTATAAATATTTGTATAGATAATAAGATATGTTTTAAAAACATATCTGTGTGCATGTATGATGTGTGAATATGTAGGTACACATATGCTCCTGTAGAGGTCAGAGGACAACTTCTGGTGATGATTCTCGCTTTCCTCCTTGGTGGCATTCTCTTTGCTGTTTCTCTCTATGTATACTAGGGTAGCTGGCCCATGAGATTCTGGGATTCTCCTGTCTCCACCTCTCATCCTGTTCTAGTAGGGTGAGGATTGCAGATGCTCATTAGATTGTTTGGTTTCCTGTGGGTTTTGGGTATCTAAAGTCAGGTTGTCAGGCTTGCCCAGCATGATATCTGAAATGTTATACTATGAAACAGATCAAATATTAAAGTCTGCCATGTAAATATCTCTTCTTTCAGCCTCCATACGGGCTTAATGATTGATTTTTGGCCACTGTGAAATATCCTTTCAGATTCTGTGACTAGGCATAAATCACTACACAGTCACATCATTAAAAGTGATCATCTGTCATAAGCTTTCTAATTTGTCAGAGACACCTTGGTGTTCATTACAGATATATAGAAGATAAAATAGAAAATCAATGTATTTAGGGCAATTAAGATATCAAAGAAAAATTATATAACATTAAGATATAAAACATCATAGGCTTCATATAATCTACATATTTCCACTAGTACATGTATATTGTGTAACAAGAGTATTTAAACCACTAGAGGAACAAATTAAAATGACTAAAATTATGACTTAAAGTTGTTTTTTAAAAGTTAAAATATTAAAACTATAATTGTAATTGCAATAAATACATAATGAAACAATTCCATTATGGTTTAAATAGCCCTATATCAAAATATTATTTTTCCTACATGTTCAATTCCAAAAAGGAATGTCTTTAGAAGTATACTTCAAAATTATAAAAGTGAAATAGAATTCACCAAGTTTAGCACATATATAAGAATGGGATGCTTTAGTAATTAAAGTTAATACTTAATAATTATATGTAATTTCCCACGAAGTATTAAATGAACACTGAAAATGTGCAAATATACTCAGACACATCACTATGTTTAGTGCGCTTACTGATTTCTGCAGATCTGCTTGGTACCGGAGGTGGCTGTGTGCCATTGCGAGTAGATATTGGAGATTGGTGTGATACGGGAGAAAATGGAATCATATCAAAGATGTCGGTGGAGGGTGACTTAGGCATCCCACTGCCTGCCTGAAATGATGACAGGGCTCAGGGTGTTGTTTCATGAAGACACATGTCAATGCTAAGCATTCCATATTCTTACAGAACATGTAAAGAACAGAAAATTCAGCTGAATCATATAAACTTACCTGTTTGTAACTCAAAATAGTTAATTATTCACAATTGTATTTTTTAAATTACATTCTAGATGCTCAATTGTAAAAAAATTGTAAAAAAAAAAAGAAATTCTCAATGGCAAAGGCAAATAGTATTAATGTTAGTGAAGATGAACAAACAAAACATACTGAATTTTTATCTCTCTATAATTTAGACTTGTGCCAGAAAATTAAAATCATCTTAAAAGTATGTGAATGAAAACATAATTTCTATAATATATTCTGTATAGAGTAGTTTTAAAAGGAAACAGGTATCAGTGATGACCCTTGTAAAAGTAACATTCACATCGATTACAGTTTTAAAGTTAGTGTTTTCATGTACTTTTACACAATGGAAAGCAACTGATACTCACTGTAGTATTCCTGGACAATTTTTATGTATTTTTCCAATAATAAACATGTGCTTTGTAAAATAAACTAATAGCTAATAATGTACTATGAAAAATACTGAATTACCTAATGCATTTTAGTGCAGGACTGAAAAAAATATATTGAAAGAAAAATATTCTATGAAAATAGAACCTACAATCTAAGATCTAAAGTGATACTGTCTTCAATTTATCAGACGAGAGAATGTGTTTATGTCTCATACCTTATAGAAACCATCTGACCTGATCAGGAATGAAAAGAAAGGCTTTCCCTCTTTTGACGGAAATAGAGGAAACATTTACCTCCCTGCTGTCAATGGAAAGAGATTGCCTAGAGCTAAGAGTTCTCAGAATATATCTGTACTTCTGATTCACAGATGATGCAGGTGATAAAATATGAGGATGGCTGTATGCATAAAGTCATAGAGTGCCTATTCAGTTAAAATGAATACTAGTGCATTCTTTCATGCAGAAATACTGCTTTCATCTCTTTAACAATCTGCTTACTGTATCCCTTGTCCCCTTCCTCTCATTCAGAAATTCAGTTTTCCTAACAGCACCAATCCTCTGCTTAGCTTCCATCTCCTGCTCAGCATGTAAAAACACTAAGATCTTGGTTGTTTTTAAAAAGCAATGAAGTATTTCTTTTCTTCTGTAGCCACTCTTCTTTCTTCCTTGTGCTTTATTCAATGCTAGCTTCTCTGAGACAGTTGTTTTACTCTAGCATCTTCAACATCATCTGATCCTTAATTCTTTTGCACTGTAGTCTACTGAAAATACTTTTATCCTCATCACCAATAACCTCACTTCCCAACTTCCCTACCTCACTTCCCAACTTCCTTATCTCCATTTCATTAATTTGGATTTGTACATTGTCACCGCTATGCTAGTTTCACTGTGATATCAGAGAACTAAAGGAAACAGAAATGGTACACACAAGCTCCAGCTACCAAGCCATTAACTTAAGACACACCTGCCTTTTTATTACTATGAAGATGACATATTCTGAAGGAATTTTAAAAAAGAGAGCTAATAAAGAGAATTTTCTGCTTTGCAAATTATTACATGAGGTCTTGGAAGGCTGCTTTCACTGACTGGCTTGGGTAGGCCACTTTTAGAAGGTGGTGGCAGTAACAGTCCCAGGGATAGTCTGGAATCAGGCGAGGTGATGGCAGTGACAGAAATGGAAGACATATTTAAGACAGGGAGATGGTCATCGCTACTAGGCCAGAAAGAGGCTGAGTGTCTTTGAGACCCGTGGGGCGCATGACCAGACTTTCTGTGCAGCAGCTGTAAAGGAACGACAGAAAGAGAAATAAGCTGAAGAAGAAGAATGAAGGCACATAAGAAGGGAACAGTTTATGTGAAAAGT
Source organism: Dipus sagitta (assembly GCA_036346955.1). NCBI lineage: Eukaryota > Metazoa > Chordata > Mammalia > Rodentia > Dipodidae > Dipus > Dipus sagitta. Next base: position 50,739,639 of record CM070774.1, read on the forward strand.
CTGTGTAAGGGGACATTTTGTGAAAATGAAAAGATACATTCACAATAACTTTACTAAAATTAAAATAGTTGAAATTGAATATCTTTTGTGGTTGTCCCTAGATTCTGTTACTCATCTTAATAATTTTTCATCAAAATACTCCTATTTTACATTTTAAGTGGGATATTGGATTCACTAGGATCTGAGCAGCCAAGAGGATAAGCAAGGGAGGAAGTCTGACATTTATTTGTGAGAGCGTCTCTGAGTGATGAGATGTGCAGAGGAAGAATAGTGTGGCAGGTAAGATGGAGTAGTCACTAAAGGAGAAGTTCTTATAAAGTCATAAATTGCATAATTTTTCAGAAGTGTTACACATTTTAGGTTTCATCCTCAAAATAGTTATCTTTATAATTTTTTTCACTTATTTATTTGAGAGAGACAGAGACACAGAGGGAGAGTCAGAGAGAATGGGTGCGCTAGGGCCTCAAGCTGCTGCAAACAAACCTCAGAGGCACACGCCCCCTTGTGCATCTAGCTTATGTGGGTCCTGGGGAGTTGAACCTGGGTCCTTTGGCTTTGCAGGCAAATGCTTGAAACTGCTAAGCTATCCCTCCAGCCCCAAACAGTCATCATTTAACTATGACTAATGCCAATGGTAATATGCCTGTATCATTACAGACACATTCAGCTAAAGGCCATAGATTCAGTGACAATCCTCCATGAGCTGTAAAACCGAGAACAAATTGAAAATTGTGTGGCTCCATGCACTGTGCCTTTCCTCTAAGCAGTGAGGAGATCCACATAATACTATGTTTGGTGATGGGAAGAAAGGGTTATCAGTAATCTCAATTCAGGGAAATAAATAAGAAAAGAAAGTAGTACACAAAACAGGGTCTGAATATCAGTCTTTGGGTGGCTTAGGAGTTATCCCTCCCAACATGGAAACCTACTGTAAGAACTGTGCTAGAGAAAAATTCTCAGTCAGATGCAACAGTTGCCAATGGCTTAGCCAAGCCAAAAATGAAAGAATTGACTGAGCCTTAAGAAGTCAGAATGGACGTTCCATTCCTCCATTTTCCCACAGGGAAGACAGCAAGGCCAGATGATTCACTTCAGAAAGGCGCTACCTCACTGCTGAGGGAGCCTGTGCATGCGGTTCCTCAGCTCTCAGCTGCTGGCTTCTCCTCCTCCTTTTATTTATTTATTTTTTAAACAAAGGACCAGCAAGAAAGAACAGAAAAGTAAAATTACCAGTGAGGGGCTTGGGAAGATGGCACAGTGGTTAAGAGCACTAGCTGCTCAAGCATGAGGGCCGCTCTGGACAGGAACCACAGACTTCTGCTTCCCACAACACACATAAAAAAATGACAGTGGCCTCGTACCTATGTCTGGAACCTTAATCTGCAGGTGACAGAGATCAGACAACTGCTAGGGCTTGCTGATAGGCCTGGATTGTGGGAGAAACCCTGTCTCAAGGAAGTAGGAGTATGCATGCTGTAAGAAAAGAACTTCTGGCACTTTCCTCTGACCTCCCCGTACACCTGCATAGGGCCCACACACACACATGTGCATATTTCACATCTCACCCACACATCACACCATACTCATACTCTACACACACTGAATCATGGGAGAAATTCGGTGACAATTTCCCCATCGAGAGCAGCCTTGGGAGAAACATTGAGGAGATACCTTGGCCTAGATTCCCACCAAGGTAGCCTCAGAATCAAGGTTAGGAATGCAGATAGGCCTGAGCAAATGGCCGGCCAGTGGAGGATAAGTAGCTGACTCAGCTAGCGATTACCTGGCCAGGGAGAGAAAGTGGGCTGAGCACCAGCCTTCCTTTTTCTCACATTCCTGACCACAGATGCAATATGACTAGCCTGCTCATGTTCCTGCTTCCATGTCCTCCTGGATAAGAAAGCCACCCTCCCTTAAGTTGTTTCTTGTTGCATATGGGGTCCCAGCAGGCAGCGAAGAAATACAACACCTAGATGGCATAAAGTGACATTTTGACACTAGATTAAATGTTTTGTGTGAGAGGACTAAATTTAATGGTTCTGACACTCTTTAAAATGTTAATCTTAACTGGTGGAGAACATTAATATTTTAAAGAAATTATAGATTGTTTTAGATGAAAACAGCTTAGTATTTTGGAGGAGATAGTCTTTTTTTTTGTTTGTTTGTTTGTTTGTTTTTGTTTCTCCGAGGTAGGGTCTCACTCTAGCCCAGGCTGACCTGGAATTCACTCTGTATCCTCAGGGTGGAAGCAAACTCATGGCGATCCTCCTACTTCTGCCTACTGTCAGTATTTTTAAACATTTTATTGACATCTTCCATACATGTGCACAATGTACTCTGATTATATTCTTCTCCCATAACCCTTCTTTGTCCTTTCTCTTTTGTCCCTCATCCATGGAACTTCTTTTCAACTAGTGTGGATTTTTCTTTTCTTTTTTCTTTTTTACTTTCTTTTCACTATTTTTTGCCCTCATTTTATACAAGTCTTGTGTAGGTAGTATCAGCCACTGTGAGATCATAAATGCCACTACCACTTTGTGTCTGGCAGACAGCATTCTAAGGCATTATTCTACATTCATTGGCTCTTACATTCCTTCTCTTCCACAATGGTCTCTGAGACTTAGAAGGTGTAATAGAGAAGTCTAATCATTTAAATCATTTAGTATTTTGACAGATGGATAGGAATCAAACATTTTGGACTGTTTTGCAGAAGTTCATGGAACCATTAGTTCACTAAGCTTTATAGCTCATCATTCTAAGTCTCACGACTTGGGACAAGAATCTACGTTGTTTTTATTAGGGTGAATTCTGAACTTAAAAAAAATGGCATGTCAGCTAGGTAGAAGTTATTGGTCATTAAGGTATATCAACAATGAGTATAAGTGTTTGAGTTTTCTGTAGTTTTCTATTGCCTTCTGTATTGAAGTACAAACTTGGTACATTTTAGTCCAGGCCATGGTACAGTTTTGCTTAAATGTGACAACAGGGCAAAATTTTCTAATGGTGTTTGCATCCTGTCAATAACTATTGAATACACCTAAGCAACAATAACAACAATTATCAACACCAAAACCACAATAGATTAAACAGTTCTGCAGTTTAAACCATTGAAAAATTACAATATTGACATTTTATTTAATGCTGTAAATTGCATTATCAATGTAAGTCTGCAGACTCATTTTAAATATAAGACAATGTCTACATTAAAATGTAACACCAGTTACTAAAATAGAAGTTCAAAGTTGTAACTAAGATTAAATATAAAAATAATATTCCTTTATATTTATAATTTAAATATAGGACTTTTAATTAAAAATTTCTGATTGAAAACTTTAAGATCACAAATTGCACTGAGGATGGACAAGATAATACTTGATTTGTTTTAGAACTTTCAAGAATGCCATGTTGACTCAGACTTCAGAAACTCATTCTTACATCGTGTGAATGTGTGTGTGTGTGTGCACGCATGTGTGTATGTATGTGTGTGTGCATATATACCACAAAGCATGTGTGAGGTCAGAGGACACCTCAGGATGTCCGTCCTCACCTCCACTTCTTTGAGACAGAGTTTCTCTTGCTGTGTGCCTCTGCAGACACTAGACCAGGTTTTGCACAACTTTACGGATTCTCCAGATTATGCCTCACATTGCTGTGGCACATTGGGATTCTGGTTTACATCCAGCTTTAGTTTCTGGGGATCTGAACTACAGTCATCGTAGTAGTGAAGAAAGCTCTTTTAATCACTGAACCTTCTTCTGAGCTCTACAGGGCATATTTTAAATATCTCTTTAAAAGTAATCTTTAAAAGCAATGAGTTCTCTAATCTAGAATTTATAGAGCCAGAAAAGTGCATTTTCAGGTTTCTAGATCCACAGTGGGATTATATTAATTCTTATATGTGTGATCTATTACCTTATAGTTCTTATAATAATCTTGCAAGGTAGCTAGACATGACCAGCCACAAATCATAAACAGAAGCCTAACAGAAAGTACTGGTAGGTGACTTGAGCAGGTACTACTAGGCAGACGTGAATTGGGAATGTTTACTTCCCATCAGGCAGGGTTTCAGTCTTCCAAATCACCAATATACTAGGAGAAGTTGGGGACTGCTGGGCATTTACTGTGGGTACCAAACTTTCTGGTGCTGATGTTTGTGTTTAAAGTTTGTGCTTTTGTTTAAAGATTCACATTTGTCTTGTTGTGTAATTGAGAGATTTTATAATCTGCCCTTGCCCAGCCTGACCTCAAGAGTGTTTGAGAGAGCACCAGAGAGAAATAAACAAGCAAGTTTGTTTACCCACAATGCAATACACATTTTAGGTTATAATGGTCTTATCAAGTCTAATCAGGGGCTGCACAGTTGATTATGTAAGAGTAGAATTTTATCTAACATTGACTAAGAGACATTTGTTTTGTTCAGCAACAGAAAGTCCAACATTCCTTAGAACTATAATTTTATTCATTTAACTCCCTGGCAACAGTCTGATATGTTTAAAAGCTCCTATGGCCAGCAATGTAAAATGTAAACTCAAACATAAGTGTCAAGAGAAACAATTTGATTTAAATTTCTATGGTCACATTTTATAATGCAACAATATTGTGGAGGTGTTCATGAGGCTAGGAGGGCAAACTAAACCCTTTTTTTCAAATAAAGACAAGCAACACTGCCACGTGAAAGTAATAAATGGGAATCAGATTGTTCCTAGATTATCAGAACCACATGGTTGAGAACCCACTCTCTCATCTATTGCCAAACCGCTGGGACATAGAAAAAAGCAAACAGCAAAGCTGAGTAACAGAACTTTCTCAGTGTATCTAAAAGATCCTTTAAAATAAGGATCAATTTCTAAAACCAGTGAAACCATTTTCACAGCATCAAAGTACTTCAGAGACATGTATTGTGGATACTATCAAATGGTAATTCATTTGCCAGAGAAGTAACCCTTTATTGAACCAACTAAATGGTTCTTAGATGACATGTCAACATTATGAGCTGGACTAATCAGCTGCGAAGAGTCAACCCATTGGGGACTGGGAAAGACCCCTTTACACCACACACTGAAAGCTCATCCAGCATCTGATGCCATATGAATTGTATACACAATACCCACCTATATCATCATTACCATGTGTGTAACACGACCCACATTGCATTTTAGTGCTTCTTTAATAACAGTGTAGTCTATCACCTGTATTTTGCTAATAACTTCAGTAGTTTTTTAGCATTCTATTCTTCATCACTCAAAATACTCAAAATACACATTATATAGAATCTCACTTTCAGAGCAACTAGGAGATACTTCTATTTTAAAATTGTGTTTTAATTATTACAATTCTGTCTTTTTCAAACACAACAGTTCACATCATTTATAAATCTTCAAAACCGGATATTCATTAGCATGACAAAAATCTCATATTAATTAATTACAGGTAACATTAAAAATTTTTTTATCAGAAATTTGGCAGCTAAATTATGTGAAATAAAAATCTGTACTTAGTGTTATATTCATTTGTGTCACAGCTACATAAAGCTGAAAGGAAAATTTGCAGCTATAATTCAAGTTATTTGTATAGTGGTTGAAAATACATTTCCTACGTAGTTGTTTTAAGTATAAAGAAGTGATTTAGACTGGGTGTGGTGGTTCAAACCTTGAATCTCAGCTGTTGGGTGGCTGAGGTGGGAGGATTGCCGTAAATTCATGGCCAGCTTGGCTTAGTATGAATTACATGTCATCTTGTGTTAGACTCAGACCCTTCCACAAACAACTTTTTAAAAGTGTTTTAGGAAAAATTATTTCTTTTTTAAATTCCCTGTTTCAGTTGTCATTGAAGCATTTTACTCAGATAGATTTGAATTGAGATTAATTATCAAATATTTATCAGTTAATTATTAATTTATCACTTAATTAATTATTAATTTATCAATTAATTAATTATTAATTTATCAATTAATTATCAAATATTCCAACATCAGAAGAACTAATTAATTTAAAGATTAAATAATTCATTTGTTTTATGTAACTGTATGATGAAAATTACTAAATAAATGAATACACTCAAAGTCTATATTTCATTTACACATGAACTCACATGATTATCAATATCCTAGAAAATGGTCAACAAAGCTAAGGCAAAGGTCGTCTTGTCATTCCTCCTGTACTGGAAAATATTTCTGTAGCTCACTTGTTAACTATATGTAATCCACCAATGGATGTTCATAACTCCAAGCCTGACCCACTTTCTTTCCAGTTATCCAACGTTGGTCCAGGGCAGTTTCTGTTTTGAGGAGATGGACTTTAAGAGGGCTAGGAGAGCTGGGTGTGGTGGTCCACGCCTTGCCTTTAATCCCAGAACTTGGTAGGTAGAGGTAGAAGGATAATGAGAGTTCAGGGCCACCTGAAACTACATAGCGAATTCTAGGTCAGCCTCAACTAGAGTGAGATCCTACCTCGAAGGAGGAAAAAAAAAACAAAGGGTTGGGAGAGAAGGAAACAGTTTATGTCAGTGTTTCCCAAAACCAGTCACTCTTCTCAAATCTTGCCCTTGCCCCTCAACAGGATTCCCTCAACTTTCATTCTCCAAGAAAGGATACACCCTTAATATTCTTTGGGGATATGCCCAGTGTGGTGCCACCCCTATTTTATTGCTTTGACAGCACAAAGGCTGAACCAAAGTATATGTGCCAAATCCCAAAAATAACAAACTGTTTTCTTAAGAGTCACTGAAAAAGTAGCATCCCTTGGCATTTAAAAAATATTATTATTTTTTTTAATTTTAGAGAAAGAAAGAGAGAGAGACTTGGCCCAGGGCCTCAATCACTGAAATCTAACTCCAGATGCTTGCGCCACCTAGTGGGTATGTGGGACCTTGTCCTTACCTCACCTTTGCTTACTCTTAGGATGGTTATGGTTTTCAATGAGGCTTGAGGGAGACTCAAAACGATGAGTCTTTGATTTTGAAACCTACGGTTGTAAATGGAGTTTGAACTATTATGTGTCTTGAGAAGAGAGAAACAAGTTTAAGAAATGGTTAGCATCAGAAAATAAAGAGAAAAATATTATTATAAAAAGCCATGCACACTATATTTCTCTTACGTAGAGGAGCACCCTCTCTCAGCCTAAGTCTGCTGAACCACAGTAGTCCCAATGTCAGCAATATTAAGTACAACTATCAAACTTTTCAGTATGGAGGATGTAAAAGGCAGAATTGAAAATAAAGTAGAAAATTCAGCCCATTTACTGGGTTTGAAGCCCAAAAATCTTTGTATAGAAGCATTCCTCTTCATGGTACTGTACTGGTGAACGATTGCAGCATTAAATATATAAAAGTTAAAGTAGGCATATTAAAGGCTCAAAAATTCTTTCAAAAGTTTACATATTCAAGAGTTGTGTTGTGGTTCACACTATCATGCCATGGCAGATATTAAATACATGGTAAAATAACTGCATGAATGGAGACTATTAATAGTACAGGTGATTTAAGTAGGAATAAAAGATCTTGTTCTACATATATTGTGCCTAGGAGCAAATAACTTTAAATTTTACCTCCTTTCTAAAAAATCCACTTTGCAAAAGTCCGTAATAATGATACATTATATGATAATGAGAAAAAGATATCAAAATTACAACAAATCAAAAACTACATACTTTAACTACAAATGCTGGAGTGTTGTCCAAATAGACTCATTTTACTGTCTAAAATGAACTTGCCTCACTCTCAAAGGGAACTGTTGCTACAAAATGCCAGAAACCACAGTTAGTCTTATTATCAATGCACTTCTTACAATGAAATTGAGCACTCCAGAGACAGACCAACACGTGTCAGTACAGCTAACCTCAGTAAATACTAATCAATAGGAATGGGAAGAAAGTATATGCCACAAAGGGAAAAACCAAATTAAACCTTAAGACCACAATGAAGTATAAATTAATTTAGAAAACATAAGGGAAAACAGCAACATAAAACACAATTCCATTCTGAATTACCAATGTAACTTTAATTACCCTGTTGGTCAATCTTCATATTTTTCCATATTGGTTTAAATTACAAATAACAAACTTACTAGGATTAGTACAGGATTTATGACCCCAGAGGTAATTCTATACTATAAAATCTTATTTCTCAAGAGAATAAAAACCTACTCCATATACTTACTGGAGATGTGGATACTTGAGTTATTCGCAAGCGGTTTTCCAAATCTTGTACTTTATTTTTGAGTTCCATGTTTTCTGTTTCTAAATCTTGGATCTAAAGAGCAAATGATTATTGAATAGCCTTCAGACGTTTTTCTTAGAAAACACTGGCTATTATATCAACTAAATTAATTATACTATTTGGAATTTAAATGTACTTTTCTCTACATGGACAAAATCTAGTTGATAATGTTTGGCAAATATTAAAGCATTCTAGGTCATTGGAAAGACATATTAAGTTTAAAAAATATTTTATGTTTGCAAGTTTTATGTTCCTAATGTGTCATCTTTGTGTTTTCTTGTTGCACTTTGGAATCTATACCCATAATCTTGGAGCACACCACAAGACAGTGAAGCTTGCTTAGGATGGTTTTGAAGAGTGGAGCAGGGGTAATTTAATTACAGAGGAATCAGATCTGCATGGGAAACCACTTACCCAGCATCTGCTGTTTCTGCTGCTCTGATCCCCATGAGAAGCATCAGGAAGTGAAGCAAAGTCACATGAGAACACTAAGTTCTTGTGGGAATTCAATATAAAACAGTTAAAAACTGTGCAGGGGATTGGGAATGAAAATGAATTATAGGAACACAGTGAAAGCAGTTCCAATCAGTGTGAGGGATATTTAATGGCAGGCCTTCTAAATTGTTTGATGATATGCAAAATTCCCTGTACTTACTTCATACATGTGAGGCAATAAGCTTAATTTACTCACTCTTTTCTGCAGCCCTGCAATCTGTTTTCTTGTTTCCACATCTTTTCCTCCAGATTCTAGGAATTTCCTGTATGCCAGATCAAATGCTTGGCCAATTGTTAAAGTTATCTCTTCAGCCTTTGTAAAAATCACACAATGAAGGTTTCCATTTTAATAGTAATATACCAAACTGTCATTTGAACCTAAAACAGAAACTAATACAGATACTCAGAGACATTCATAGCAGGTACTTTAAAAGGGCTATGGCTACGTGTAGAGATATAACATGTTAAGTAGTCAATGATGGGGTAATAATTCAATGTATTATCAGGAATAAGTTCAAAAAGAAACAGTTTTAAAAGGTGGCCACTAAATAGCTACTAAAGTTAGAAACTTACCAAGAGTTGTTTTTTTTTTTTTAAATATAAAACTTTTATTGTATTTTTTCCTAGTTGTTTTCCTTCTTTTCTTAAGTACTTAGGCCTATTAAATGAACACAGTACTGAGGACAATATTTCTTGCTATTTTATGTTTTTCATTGGTTTCCCAGCATGAAGGCTTAGTTAACCCTGGACAGATAAGTGGATTAGGCCCACTGCATGGTGGTGTCTTTGGAAACTTGAGGCAGCTCTCACCAAGTACAGCAAGCGCTTCAGCTCAAGTTCATTGCTGCCTGGTGGAAGGGAGCAATTCCAATCCAGAAAGGCCAGATATTAAATATGGGAGATGAGGTCAGAAATAGGAAATTTCATATGTGAGCTTTCAGTTTTAACTGGTTGCAAGCAGTTGATAAAATACATTTTGAATAACATTTATTATTCTGTGTTTTAAACTATGAACTCAATACGTCTATTCAATAAAACAGTTTATCCTCAAATCTTCAACAGCAGCACCATAAAGAAACGTGGTCTGCTATTCATGTGACAATCAGCTGATTTTAACTTTGTCTACTGCTTTTTCTGTCCCTACTGGAATGACTTAATTCTTATTATTACACTGTGAAGATGTCGAGTTAATCATTATATTTACTGATTTTCTAACAAACAAAAACTGAGTTCCTGAGATAAACTTTACCTGGTACTAATGCATTTTGCTTTTAATATGTTTATTAATTGGCAGGTTCAATTTGTAAGTAGTAAAAACTGCCCTATAAATTTTAAATTTTTATATTTTTTGAGGTTTCTTATTAAAGTAATACTGGCTTATGCTAATTTTGGAATTTTTTTCCCTCAATTTGAAAACACATATTATTGTCATTGTCATGTTTTATAAAGCTTACTAGTGAATTTATCTGAGCCTGGTATTTAATTAGCCAAGGAGTGTGTCAAAGACTTAGTTACATATGCAATCTTATTAATTCAGAATTATGATCACATATGTTTGTACATTATCCATACATTTAATTTCAATTCTAGTTAGTTGAGTTTATGATGTACTTATCATTGTTATTTGTCAATCTACTGGCATAACAGTATTTATGCAACATTTATCTCTGAAACCTTTTAAAGATTTCATGATCTGGTTCCATGCTTTCTTTTGTTTACAGTATTGGTAACTTGTACTTGTGTTTATTTTTCTCTTTGATATATATATTAGGGAATTATTAATTTTATTACTCTTATTGAAAGATAAAATGTAGGTCTTATTAATTATCTTTAGTTTTTATCTTTTTTCAATACACACTGACTGTTCTTTATTATTATTTTGTAATAATTTAGTTTTAATTCACTCTTATTTAAAAATATTTTTTAATCTCAAGACTAAGTTGATTAATTTATTTTGTAATTTTTCACATACACATTCAGATATCTCAAATTTCCTCTCAGAGCTTTAACTAGCTTTCACAATATTTGTTTTGCTTTGGTTGGTTTGTAATGGTGGGGATAGAACCTAGGGCTTTGTCATGTCCCTGACCACTAAGGCAGATCCCCCTCTTTTAAACAATTTACTATGTCTCATTTACTGCTACTCAATTACCAATTACCAATCCAAATCCCTTTTTGACTTTTCCCTGCATTGTATTTGGATAACATTACCATCATTATTTACTCTCCTCCATTCATGAGTGGAAAAAGTCTTTTATTGATCTTTAAAATGACTTTTTCTTTACTTTTTGTCATCCTGAATTTGTTACACCTACACAATTTTACTACAAGTGCCTAATCATTTTATTTTTGTTGTTTCTCAGATAAAATTTTACGTTTTCTGACTAGTACCTACTGGATTGTCTTATTTCATTAAACATATTAGTAAGAGAGCAGAAAAGCATTTTGCACATTACAGATAAATTTAAATTCTCTTAATTCTCAACCTTAATCTTCTCTCTGTATACCTTTCAATGAATAATGAATGAGAGTTTTTCCCTGTACACATATGTCAAAGGTTTTGCCTAAATTTACTATATGGATAGGTTTACACATGATCTCCAAACTTCATAACACCAACATTTAATTATGAAAAAACTAATCTAAAATCTCATTATATTTAATTCCATCAGCTATATTTCTCCAATAATTATGATAGGAATAATATGAATATAAAACAATACTGCAGGGCTGGAGAGATGGCTTAGCAGTTAAAGTGCTTGCCTGCAAAGCCAAAGGACCCATGTTTGACTCTCCAGATACCATGTAAGTCAGACACACAAGGCGATGCATGTGCAAGGTCTCACATGTGCACAAGGTGGCACATGTGTCTAGAGTTCCATTACAGTGGTAGAGGCCCCGGTGTGCCATTTTCTCTCTCTGCTGCTTTCACCTTCACTCTCTCTCATAAAAATAAAAAGGCCAGTCTGTTGGGCTTGCCTCAAAAAATTAAAATAGAAAAAAGAAACAATATTGCAATTTGATATGCTGTACTATTACCTGCGTAAGAGACTTCACATTTGGAATATCAACTTCTTTTGAAAATGGATGATATTTTTAACTAATATAACCAGAAAAATCTTTATAAATACAAATGGGTTTGGTAAAATAGCTTATGTGAGATAGAAATGAAGTTGAATTTCATCCTCATTAATGTTAATTTTAGTGTCCTTACTCATTTTTCTTAGGAGTAGTTGAGGTAGAGTCTCACTCTAGCACAAGCTGACCTGGAACTCACTCTGTAGTCCCAGGCTGGCCTGGAAGTCAAAGTAACCCACCTCCCTCTGCCTTCCAATTGCTGGAATTAAAGGCATGTACACCATTGCACCTGTTTATGTCCTTACTTTTATGCCATATTTGTTCTCTACATTAGATACACAATATTCAACATGACAAAAATATATCCATTATTAATAAATTATAATATGAAAATTCACCCTAATCTACAAACATATCATATAAATTTCCATAGTTGAATGTTTTAGTAGTTATCAATATAAAAGTCATTCGTGTTATATACAATTTCAGATAATAAATACCTCAGATCATGGTATTGATTTGCTAAAAATTTGACCTCTTTAACTATAATTTCAGTAGTTCATTAAACAAACCATATCCTCAATATGCATTTTAAAATAAAGTAATATATTTTTGTGAGGCTCATGAAGCCATTTAATGTTGCATAGTATTTGTAAACTATAGATTCACTAAAGAAACCTACATCAAATTCTTGAAAAATCATTCATATCCCCATAAAACTGTATTGTTAAGAAACAATGTCACAGGGCTAGCAACTGGGTATTTTAGTAAAATGCATTTTTTAGTCAGTGAATTTTGATCCACGATTATCATATTTTATTTCTAAATGTATACTGGGAGCACAATTTGCTCGCTGAACTAATGAAATCAAGTTGTAACTAAGACATTAGACAAGAGAAGCCTTTCATTTCACAACATTAAAAACTGTTCCAGAAGAGCTGAGGAGATTACAGAGCAGATAAAAGCATTTGCTTGTAAAGTTTGCTGCGTGGGTTAAATCCCCAGCCACTCATGTAAAGCTGGAACCAAAAAGTGGTGCAAACGTTGGCCATTGTATTTGCAATGGCAAAAGGTACTGACAAGCACGTGCGTGCACACGCACACACACACACACACACACACACACACACACACACACACACTTAAAAACAATTAAAGGAATTGTTGGAGAGGATGTCTTAGTTTCATTTATTGTCAAAAACCATTCTTTAACATACACAGTAAATTTATTAACATTTTTTAAAGTAATGAAAAGGAAATAATACAAAAGTAATTCTTAACACTTTACCACTGGCTATATTTGCTTACTAGTAAGGAAACCAAATCAGCCATCATGATAAATTACATATCCAGGTTTATTTTTAAAAACATGAAAATTATGGAAGTTATATAAATGTGAACTTGCAGTAAAACATTTAACATTAAAGTGAATTCCAGTTTTGTAGCATAGTAGGGGAGGTCTTTATCTAAATTTCAACCTAATTAAAAATCTATATTTTTGATTCTGTCACTGTTAAGCTTTATGACTCTGGGAACTTCAATATATCTCTTTGGTCTGTATTTAATTAAATGAAATAAAAGGTTTGCCCTAAATTAGCCATAGGTTTTTCACGTTTTTTTTTTTCTCTTGTGTCTGTGTATGTGGTGTACGCAAGTGCATGTGCCCTTGTGTGCCCATGCCGTGTCCTGTGCCTCATTTGCTCTTCTGCGTGTGCTTGTCAGGGAACAAGAGGGGATGTTGAATTGCCTTTTCCATTGTGTTTCTGTCCTTATTTTAGTTGGAGTCTCTTGCTGTTTCAAGACCATAATGGGTTCTTAAAATATTTTATTTATTTATGAAAGCATGAGCATGTACATAAGAGAGAGAGAGAGAGAGAGAGAGAGAGAGAGAGAGAGAGAGAGACAAGGACCTCATGCCACAGTAAGCTCCAGACACGTGCCACTTTGAGCAACTGATTTTACCTGGGAACGGGTGAATCAAACCCGACAATCAGGCTTTGGAAGCAAGCATCTTTAACCACTGAGCAATCTATCCAGGCCTTGATTTTGTTTTTAAATTCTTTCCACCACCCCCTGCACTCTGGAGATTTCCAGGTCTCTGTTTCTCTAAGGGACTAAGGTTACAGGCACACCTGACTATGCCTGGTTGTGTATGTAAGATCTGAAGATTAGACTTAGGAAGTCTCAGGGTTCTTCTTCCTGTGAAAGAAGTATACTTAACTCTCGAGCCATTTTCTCAGCCCCTCCTTTTAAAGTTTTTAAATAAGCTTTTAATTTGAAAGCATTTTAGATTTACATTTAATTTTAGTAGTACAGAGAGAATCTGTTCATACTGTATGCAGCTTCTTTCAGTATGGCACATTACAAAACTACAGCACATATCACAACTAGAATATAAATGATAAGGAGCCAAACTGCAGAATGAGTCTATGACAAGAACTGCATATTTTACACTCGATGGCATACTCTTTTCTGGCCTATATGTTGTATCCATCTGACCACTGCTAATTATATACATGTATGTATGTGTGAGTGTATTTTATTTGTACATATTAATAACATAATAAGCAACCGTGCAGAATTTAATTATTAAATATAGACATTTTGCAGAATAAGTTTTCCACATATATTTATGTTCTTCAAAAAGACAGACAGTTCATTTCTTCCTTTAAAATAAGCCTAATTTTTATTTTCTTTTTCTACTCTATTGCAATGGCTAGTACTTACAAGGTAGTCTTTAAAAAGAGTGGTAAGAGGCTGAATTAACTCAGTGGTTAAAGGAAACTGCTTGCAAAACCTGACAGCCTGGATTCAATTTCCCAGCACCCACATAAAAATCAGATACACAAAGCAGCACACGCATCTGAAGTTCATTTACAATGGCAAGAGGTCCTGATATGCACATTTCTCTTTCTCTCTCTATCTGTCAGCTTGTAAATAAGTATAAATACTGAATAAAAACAGTTGTGATAGGAGAAAAGTTTCCCATATTATAAATTATTAGGAGAAAATTAATTCATTTTTTCATCATTTATGTAAATGGAATTTTTATTCCTTTCTATAAATTTGAAGATATTTGCTGTTTTATTCTTAAGAATTTTAATCATGAGTGAAGTATTTCTAATTATTTGATAAACATCAACTGATCTGACCATGTCGGAAGAGGTATACTAAAATTTGAGACGTTATTCCATTCTAATATATTAATTTAGTTGGTAAAAGCTTATCAGAGGGCTGGAGAGATGGCTTAGCGGTTAAGCACTTGCCTGTGAAGCCTAAGGACCCCGGTTCGAGGCTCGACTCCCCAGGACCCACGTTAGCCAGATGCACAAGGGGACGCACGCGTCTGGAGTTCGTTTGCAGTGGCTGGAGGCCCTGGCACGCCCATTCTCTCTCTATCTGCCTCTCTCTATCTGCCTCTTTCTCTCTGTCTGTCGCTCTCAAATAAATAAATAAAAATAACAAGAAAAAAAAAGCTTATCAGAGCTGCTTTATTTATATCCATCCCCTTGATGTGCTCTATTTAACAGTTATTCACGTAATTAGTTTTTAAAGATTTCCTTTGATAATTCTCCTTAATATATAGGATATATAAATATGATGCTCCATTACTCAGCTCCTAGAGATTTTACTGTAATATTTCTATGTTGAGTTTTAGATTTGTTTCTCTGTAGTTAGATAATCCATCCTGTGCTCACATTTTAACATTTTTGAGCTTTGTTTTGTAGCACAGGGATGTCCTGCTTTGGTTGATGATCCTTGAGCACTTGAAGAAAAGGTGATGCTGGGTGGAGTTCTTTGTAGTTATTTATTTAATCCTATTGGTTGCTTAATCTTTCCCAAGGCTGTTGTGGGTCTTCTTCATATTATCTCTTCTTTGTTATCATATAAATTTTCCTCCCTCCCTTCTCTTTCTTTCCTTCCTTTCTCCTTCCCTTCCTCCCTCCCTCACTCTCTCCCCTTCCTTCCTTCCTTCCTTCCTTCCTTCCTTCCTTCCTTCCTTCCTTCCTTCCTTCCTTCCTTCCTTCCTTCTCTTTCTTTCCTTATTTCTTTCTTTCTTTCCTACCTTCCTTCTTCCAGTTAATTTTGTTTGTACTTATGTGTACTCGATTAATTAATATTTATTCCTACTTTCTTTGCATAATGGTAACATAATATACCTCTTTTTTCTTTTATTTTGATACTGTCTCTACCATCTACAGATTTCTTATAGGTAGTGTATGCTTGAATTGTGTTTTAATCCAATTTGACTATATATTTTAATTGGTATAATTTGACTTTAAATATAAATTAGTATTTTAATTTCATCATGGCTTATTTGGTATACATATATTTTTTTCTTTATTATTTCTCTTCTTTCTTTTACATTTCTGTGGGATTTAAAGGTGTCTCATTACAAGTTTCTTTATTTATCTATAGCATATTAAATAGTATAGCAGGAGTCACGTTCTAAGTTAGTTGTCTCATGCTGTCAAATGTCTCACAAAAGTGAGGCACATGAATCTGTCCTGTCATATAGCTTCTCAATTTTCTGTTTATAATATAGTTTCCTCACATATTTCACTCGTGTATCTATAAGCACATGCATATATACTTAGAATCACATCATTATTTTGTTTCACCATTGAACACAGTTCTGAAAACCAAATACTTGACCATATATTTGCTACTCATTTATTTCTTACTTCATCATGTCAGGCTGTTTTAGAGTTATCTTTTTGCTTATAGACCTCTACAAAGCCATTCTTTTAGCACCACACAGTAAAAAAAAAAAAAAAAAAAAAATGGCTTTCCTATATTTCATAGTTCATTAGTTTCTCTTAATTCTTGATGTCTACTTTTTTTTTCCTGGCTATCTGAATGTGGTAGATAAGCCCTCCCCTACCCACATATCAGCACTCAGAGAATAGTCATACTTTGGCTTGCCTTCATGGCTTCTGGTAAGGAAAACATCATTCAACTTGATTTTTTACTATGTGTGTTACCTTTTGCTGAACTTAGATTTTTTTAAGTCTTTTAAGACTGACCATTATTTTTAGTATGCAGTTAGTTGGAGTAATCCTGTTTAACAGCTCACTCAATTTTAGAATTGATAGATATATGTTATTTGACAGGTTGGACCTCATATGCATGTGTGTGCGCGCGCGAGTGTGTTTGTGGGATATATGAATGAAATGCCACTGAAGGAGTCAACTGAGTACACTGTTTGGTGTACAAGGTAGGAAATGTTATACATTACTCATGGGAGATATTTGAAAAACATCAGCTTTAGAATATTTTTATGCATTTATATATTAATTTGAGAGTGATGGGGAGAAAGAGGAGAAACAGAGAGAGAGAGAGAGAGAAAGAGAGAGGATACTAGTATGGGTACACCAGGGCTTCCTTGCAAATGAATTCTGTATTCATGTGCTACTTTGTGTGTCTGGCTTTACATAGGTACTGGGGTATCAAACCCAGGCCATCAAGCTTTAGAAGCAAGTCCCCGTAACTACTAAGCCATTTCTATAGCTCCTCTAAAACCATCAGTTTTAATATTCTCAACCAGATGTAGAAAACCATCTGTAAGCAATCATAGTGAGGAAGCAAATGAAGTATGTAAATATAGTAATGCATATGAAATA
Source organism: Dipus sagitta (assembly GCA_036346955.1). NCBI lineage: Eukaryota > Metazoa > Chordata > Mammalia > Rodentia > Dipodidae > Dipus > Dipus sagitta. The sequence goes on from CM070774.1 coordinate 50,757,050, forward strand.
TGTACATATAATGCACTCACACAATAGGATACATTTCAAAAAAAAGAATTTGAACCTCAATTAAAATGCCTTCTTGTGCACATAATACTGACATATGTAGATGAGCGTATTTTTCAGCTTTCAGATGAAACGTTCTGTCATGCTTACTAAATTCCAAAAAGATACTATCATACCAAGTAGCTTAGTACAATTAGCTTGCAATACTAAGCAGTAGGGCTTAAAATACTAAAATTAGAAAAACCAACAACAATAAAACAAAAAAAAAACTTGTGCTATAATAGGTAAATTTCAACATGGTGTTTTCCTTAAGGAAAAATGATCATTGAGCATCTGTTGTCCATCTGATGGAAAAACTACATAGAAAATAAAAAGGTACTTATTCTCAAGAAAATCATATGCTGAAACCAGGGAAATAAGTCACATAAACCACAATAGTATTAGTAATCTATTTCTGAGTGCAAGAAAAATAGAACATAAAGATTTATATTCTACTTCCTTTTGCTGAGACTAGATGTGCTCTCACTGAAGCCATCAATGGCTGCAATATGTGCTTGCAACTTGCATTTTATGTTTATAACAGGAATGCAGACTATGTTATGATTAAAATTACCTTAGGCTTTTAAGAAAGACACAGGGCTTTCCTGAGGTCTACATGATTAAGGAACTTTTGCATGACTTGATGCAAAATTTCCTAAATGTGTTTACTTGCTAAGGATTTTAATTAATGCTCCAACAACACATTACTACTGCTATCACTTCTGTTATATTAAATTTTCTGAATAATTGACTTCAAAACCCAACTTTGAAAGTACTGGAAAAAATGTATACCCCATAAAATGTTTTGTTGTTTACAATATTTGTTTTCATTAAAATGATCAAATCTCAGGAAAATTTTATTTTGATCACTATTATTCTTGGCATGATGTGATATCAATCTATTTTTGTGATTAAAATTAAAAATAAACCTAATGATTTTTGTGATAAAAGAAAAAAACAGGCCTGATGTACTAATGGAATAAATTTGCATGCAAGCTTTCACTCAGAAACATAAGAATTTAGTTAGAATGAGATCCTGAGGCATCTTCTCATGACAGGATGAAGTGATTAGTGCAGCTAAGTATGTGCAGACCTCAATCATTCCCAGATACTTTACTAATGCCGGAAACCAGACAATTACTGGCTTGTAACGGAGAACAAGCCTCCCTAAAACATCTGGCATACTTACACACTTCTCACTGTCAAACACATAGCACAAATGTTTATTTGATTCCGAATCTTTGCATATGAAAGTGAATATCCTCTTGTCTGTTTTATCATCTGCACAAAATGATATTCTGTGAAGCTGGCAATTGTGTTGGACTTCCTGTGAACACAGACAGGAGTATACTTAGTTGACTGTATTTCTTCCATCAGAAATATCAGCTATGCTTAATGACATATGACTTTAAAAGTGTAACAATTTTCCAGCTAGCTTTGGTTTGATGATTACATACATTCCAATGCTAAACAAAAGCATAATGGAAATAGTCCTCCTGACTCAGGATTAAATTCACCTTTATTCTAATAGTACTTAGAAAAACACAAGCTACATGCAAGAGGACCAGAGTTTCACAGTCTTTCTGTACCATTAATGATTTTAAGAGACCATATCCTTTAAACCCTGCAAGTTTATAAAAGAGAACATTGAGGCCAAGAGATTAAAATACCTCCAAAAGTTTATAGAAGTTGAACACTTTCACTGTGGTAAGGCCACTAAGTAACATTGCAGTTCAGAATGCAACCTCACCTGCACAAACTGTCACATGAACCCAATGTCATTTCATCCTCAGCTTTATTATTGAGTATTACTATGCTTGCCTTTATAGCTGCTCATTCAGCCTTGAAGCTTTTGTGTCTTGGAAGCTCATCCCTGTATTTTAGTAGTATAATGTTGTTTCAATCAACCCTGCTAGTCAATAGAAAGACAAACCCTACAAGCAGACAGATATAGCTGTCTTAAACACATGCAGAGACATATATACACACATGGTTATAAATAAAATTCAAGATAAAAATCATCATAATATTCACCTCCACAGTTTTCTAAAACACTTCGTATTTTCATTGCAACTATACATAATTTTATTTTCAAATGCATTATTATGCAAGGAGTACCAATCAGAACCTTGAGACATACATATTATTTAATGGGAGTTCAGAAATGAAGAAACTATAGTTTCATCCAAAGACTAGGTGAATGTGTCTATAGAAAGCCTCATTTTATATTATGTCTAGTAGTATTTCTCTAAAAATAGTTTAAGATAAAAATTGGGGGTTCCCACACTATAAACATTTTATTGTCTTCACCACCAATGAATCAAAATTTTAAAGATTTTGGTCAAAATTAATATCAATGATTTGATAATGACTTTTCACCTTCTGAGAGCAGATGTTAGTCACAGTTTGAGCTATCAGTCTCGTTTGTTTCATCTGACTAGTATGGAGTGCATAAAATGACATAGACAAACATTATGAGAATTTGTCTACAGCAATTCATTTTTATTTATTAGAGAGAGAGAGAGAGAGACAGAGGCAGATAGAGAGAATGAATATGGGCATGTGATAGCTTCCTGCCACTGCAAATGAACTCCAGACCCATGTGTTACTTTGTGTATCTGGCTTTATGTGGGTACTAGAGAATTGAACTCAGGCTGTTAGGCTTTGCAAGCAAGCACTTTTACATGCTGAGCCATCTTTCCAGCCCATACATAAGTTTTTTATTAGTGTACATTATCTGTATAAAATAACGTTTGCTTCTGTGACATTTTAATACAAATATAAAACATATTTGAACATACCCACACCCATTCTCTTCCTTGAACTCTCCTGCCCCATCCCCTCTTGATCCCTTACCTTTTCTGTAATACTTGCCCTTTAACTATCTTGACAGCTTCATCAAAGGACCTTAAAATCATATTTATTATTTATGCATGTATTTTATATGTATGTATGTGTGTGTGTACACATTCGTGTGTATATGCATATGTAAGTGTGGAGGCCAGAAGACAGCCTTGGTATCATTTCCTCAGGAACACAGTCCGCCTTTTTTGATACAGGATCTCTCATTGGATTCTCAGTCAGCCATTAGCTTAGACAGGATGGCCAGCAGACCCTGAGAATCTTTCTGTCTATGCCTCCCCAGTGCTGAGTTTACAAGTGTGAATCACCATGCCTGGAATTTTTTTTGGGAGGATCATACTCAGGGGCTTATGCTTGTAAAGACAAGCACTTTATTGACTGGGCCATGTCCCCATGTCTGATCAGGACAACTGCCCTTCCTTGTCGTTAGTGTTTTTGATAGCAGTGACCACTTAATGCCAAAAATTGGTTTTCTAACAACAAAATAGCAAAATATCATTAGCCTGAGGCTCTCTCCTTATTCCAGTTCTTATCTGACAAACTGAAAGCTAACAGGACGTATACAAAGCTTAAAAGGAGTACAGCACACTGAAGTTTCAGTCTATGGCAAACATCTGGATTATAAACAGCCACACACAACTTGTCACACTATGTCCAAAGAAGACAGACCCTAGATGCAGCCAATGGCAGCTCTACCTTCTTGTGTTTGGCTTTTAAATGTCACTGTTACGCTGGTGGGCGGGGCTCTTTCCTCCTGTGCTTCTAATTCTGCCAGACTTCTGAATTGTTGTTTGATGAAAACAAAACAAATCTGGAAAACTTAATTTGTCTAAATTCTTTTTCTTAACAGGAGGTATAAATAGAAATCAAGACCTTTTCATGGTAAAGTCTTGAGTTAAAGACAAGTTTTCCTGAACTTTAAACTGTGAGGATGACATTATTTTCCAAGAAAAAAACAAAAACTAACAAAATAAGAAATATTAGTGATTGTAGTATGCTAGTTTTGGACCCACTTTCCTTTCTATCTTCCAAAAAAACCTTTAACTTTAAAATAATAAAATAATTGAATCTGGTGTCCTTATAGGAAGAGCAAACTGGACATACAAGAGTCATGAGATTAGAATATGCCCATGAGGATGCAGCCAGAGGACAGCCATGTGTACCAGGAGAAGAGACCCCAAGGAAACTACCCTGCAGACATTATAATCAGGGCAAGCTACGCTCCACACGTGTGAAGACAATAACTTTTTGTTGCTTAAGCCATCTAGCTTTTGGTGTTTTATTAGGGAAGCTTTAGAAAACCAATACACATCCATTATTCCTATAGGCAAGAAAAGTGCATACAATACAATCTGAGCATACAATACAATCATTATTTTCTCTCATGCTCAGTGAGCCACAGATCTTTCTTATCCAGTGAATAAAAGTTTTAAATGTCTAGACCTAAAATGAACCCAACATGGCTCAAGGAAGTTCATGGAAGAGGAGGAAGAAAGATTGTTAGAGCCATATGTTGGGTAATTATACACAGAGCCATTGCCTCTTACCCATAAGTGATGGCTAACCCCACAATGCACGACCCATATTCCCCAATGAGGAGGGTCCCTGTGGAGGGGGGGAGGACAGGGAGGAGGCTAACTATGGTACCAACATGACTGTATATACACTGTGTACATAACTAATAAAAAATTAAATGTAAGCACTAATACATTGGAAACACTTAATAGAATACTCAAGACTCCAGAATTTGTACCTCTTCTCCCAAATTCCTATTAATTTTAAATAATCAATGAGACTAAACAGTTTAAGTTGTCAAGACATTTTAAGTATTCATTAACATAGACATGATTCCCATTAGTTAAATATTAGGGTGCTATGTCATTCAAATATGAACCTTACCTTTGTTTTGGGTTCTAGAATTTTTACTCCATAAATCGATATTTGCAATTCAACTTTAGGAATTTTCTGGCCTTCAGATTTCTTGATGTGTCTTGCAAACTACAAATGAAAAGTTATTCACAAAACTATAATTCTGTTATTTTGGAGAATGAATACAAATAAAATTTGGAGTTTGAATTCAGGGAATTTTTACCCATTATTATAAAGTAGCTTATAAAAATAGTCTCAGATATTTAGTGTTCATATTCATCTGTCATCATAATTCAGATGTATTTTCATACACTTGTATTTGAATTTTTGTGTATATGTGTATGCATTCTATGTTCATAAATATGTGGGAACACGTGTGTGTGTGCTGGTGATGAGTAAGCCTGTGGGTGTGTAAGCCAGAGGTAGACATAAGGTTAACTTTCTCATCTTATCTACACCTTATTCTTTAGAATAGGATCTGACACTGATATAAGAGCTCATTAATTGACTAGCTATCTGGCCGGCAAGTCTTAATCCCTCTGGCTCTGCTTCCCCAGCACTGGATGAGACATTAGCCACAATGACCGACTTTTATGTGAGTCCTAGGATCTAAACTTAGGTCCTCATGCTTACCCAGCAAGCACTTTCAGCCACCAAACCATCATCCCAGACCGTGTTTTTGTCTTTGTCAGAGACTCATTAAGTAGCCCAGGGTAGCCTCAAACTCATGGCCACTGTCTTGCCTCAGCTTCTTAACTGCTAAATTTACAGGAAAGAGCACAATGCCTAGCTGATTTTCAATACCTCTTAAGGCATGATTTTTACATACACTTTTTCATGCTATTTGAAAATCTGGCTCTATAACAGATAGTTAAAAATGAGTATTGTGTCAGATGTGCAGAGACTCGATCTTTTTCCTGTAGCTATTTGGATTTTAATATGTTCAAAGAACATGCTGTTCACCAGATGCTGGGTATGGAATCATAGACACAGCTAGATGCTCGTCTGGTCTGCTCACTGTCCTATCCAACCAGGTGAATGATCCAGAAGTCACAGGTTTCCATATCTGAACCAAACCTAAGAACTGAGGCAGTTATAACAAGTTGATGTGTAGGCATAAAGCTACACTCTCTCTAGAAGTATAAATGTAAGATCTAGAAAGCATAATACATTTCAGTGCTTTCTGAGTAGTAGTAATATGTCTTTTCATTTAATTAATGTGTTTGTCAATTTTTTTAGGTTCTGTTGTGGAGTCTAAAAGAAAGTTTGAGAAGAATACATTTAGGCAACCCCTTTGTTCCTTTCTTCCCTCCCTCTCTCCCTCCTTCCTCCTCTTCCTTCCTCCCTCCCTCTCTCTCTCTCTCTTTCTTTCTTTCTTTTCTTTCTCACTTCACTCCTGCCACCTCTATTTTAAGAGACATAGAGACAAAGAAAAAAATTTTTTTTCCTTATCCTTCTCTGGAGTCCTAGAACTAATTTCCTAGTATAACCTTTCTCAACACATGGCAAGTCCTCGTGCCTCAGAATCCCTCATCTTTACAGCAGGGAGGGACTTTGGTGTTCTTGCACGTCATATTTACTGCACTGTGGAGTTCACTCTAATTTAGGGCAGATGCAAGTACACATGGCATAGTCAATGAGTGTGTTCAAAGCGTTCTTCTCCCATGCCTTTGCACCACCACAGAGAATAATGTAATTAATGCCTACAGGTGTACATTGAACATGCACCTTCATATTCCAGTGGTACCATTCCTTTCAGTCCACTTTGGGAGGAATAAGTGCTCAGCTCATAGTCTTTTATGCATTCCTATGAATGAAGACCACTGAGTGGTTTTAATTTAATTTAATTAATTAATTTTTTGTATCTAGCAGTCATACAGTCTGCACAGAGCTCAAGTAAATTGTGCTGGATACTTTTATGTCTGTAAGGAATGTATTTTGCTTCAATGCAGACTGAAAATTATTCTAGCTCTCTCGCAAAGTATTCACTATCTTTTCCCTTACTACCCTACTAGATTTGGTGTCATTAAGGAATCTCAGGGTCTTTGCCCATGACTGCTTACAATAGGCATCAGCTTTCTACATCTACAAAAAGGCAAAGTTGGTTGCATGTCCATTGTAAATTGGCTCCTTCCATGTCTGCTTTCTACAAAGCACACAGCTGTAACTGCCAAGACTTCCCTCCAGTCTGCACTCATCTATTCCTGTGACCAATGACATTAGAAGAGTACACACTTATTTTGTGAGGAGCTTACCACAAAAAAAGCCAGGAAGATTAAAGTTATCTACTATGAAGATAGAATGAAAGGCATGAAGAAAAAGAGGAGGCAGTTTGATGAGAGAGAGAGATTGACAGACAGAAGAAGGAAGGAAGAGAAGGAGGGTGGAAGGCGAGTTCCAGAAAGGAGAAAATGAGCAAAAGAGAGGCATAAAACATCTGGTGTGAGATTCCTGATCCCTTTCTCTGCTTCAAAAATGAAGAAATTTTGCTCAAAGAAAGTACCGATATGACCCAATCCAAAGTTCCATTTTAAAAATGAGAAAAGATTTCTCAGAGAAATTAACTGCCTTGATGTTAAGACTCCAAGCTCTTTTGCAGATATGTATTCACTAGCGCTCTTAGTAGCACATTTTCTACATCCAAAAAATAAATTCCCAGCTGATTTTCACCTGTGGCAGGATTTATACTCGCTATTAGGCTTAATTGATGAAAATATGTTGTAAAAGTTTTCCTGTTAGAGACTTTCAGTTTACAGCATGAAAAGGTCAGTGTTTTCCTCTATTCCTGTATTTACTATTTTAGTGTTAATGTTTGAAGAGACTTTTTCACATATCTTTTTTGATTTTTTAGTATGAAATATTTTCTTAAGATATCTAAATAGGCAAAATGATTATCTTTATGATTTGATTGTAATAATCTACCAAAAAATATTCAAAGGGGACATAAGCATTCTGTGTAATATCTTCAGACTTCAACAAAACCAAGGGTCTGTTCCCATAAAGTGATGGGGAAAGATCACTTGGCATACATACATACATTGTTAGCTGTACATACACCGCTACCCAAGAGAGCCACGTAGGGGAATGTAAAGGAAGCATGGAGTTTCACTATCATCCTAATAAAATTTCTGAAAATACATTTTACAAAGCAATATCTACATATATGACTACAGGGCATGGGTCTATCATTTTGCATTTCTACTGTCCTTTGTGTTTCTTATTCTTAAATGATAAAGTATTTCCAATCACAACAGTGTTTATATATAACTAATCTCAGAATGCTTCATTAACTGTGTAACTGATTGTGAAGAGAAAACACAGCTATAATGCTGAAAAGGTAAGAACCAATGGAGAAGGTCCCAGGCTGAGGCCCATAGGTCTTAACAGATGTTTCTAAATGTCATTGAATCACTTCCTCTAACTAAATGAGCTCCTTTGTGCTGAAGGAGTCCCTCCTCAAATATGTTCCAAAGAGGCTGTGCTACGTTATTGCCAAGTTGTTTATATAAGCATATAGATATCTCTGACATTTGTATGTTTATATTTTAAAAGCACAGTTTGAAACATGAAATTTACTACAACACTAAAAAAATGATAAGTTAAATAAAAATAAATAAAAATTAAGTACAAATATAATCAAACACGAAACTAATATATTTACAAAAACAGGATGCACATGTGTTTGAGAAAAATAAGCAGAAAATTAAAATGGGGCTGTGGACACTGGTAGAGGAAAGCTCTCTCTGAGATAGAGCTACAGCGCCACCTGCTGGACATGTCTACAGACAACAAAATGCAAGTCAGCAACTGAAAATAACTTAATATTCTTGAAATAGTTGTATTGTAGTCTCTCACCTCTGACACAAAATGAAAGGTATAACAAAACAGACAAAATAATTACTCTATTAATGCTCATTAGCATATTAGTATTTTCCATTGTTGAAAATTTCCTGTGCAACAAAATTTTTGCAGCCAGTAATATTTATTAAATTAGTATTTATTTTGTTGAATAACTGAGTAAAAAAGAAGCTACCAACAGCTTGATATACATTTTACAATATATTTTAAGTCCTATGCCATTGTAAATCACATTTCTTAATTAATAGTACCTTACCATGTATAAATCCACAAGGGAATATTATATAAAACTTCATGAAAATGTGTGTAAACTAATCATTGGTTAAAAATATTTAATTTCAAATATCTCTTTACATTTTTCCTAGTCATAATACAGTATTTTGGGATTTGGTTTTTTAGTTATCTGAATAAAGATCACCATAGATAGAAAGAAATGTTAAATGTAAACACAATTGTTATAAAACAATTTGATTGTAGCGAAATAGACTCAAATCCAGCATTTGCAACATTATGAAAACATTTAAATAAAATACTATTCTCAATGTTTAAAAAGTATGTGATCTTCTACCTGTAATTCAAAATATTGTTCAAACCAAGACAAGTCTGAATTAACTAATGAGTAATGTAAAGAAATAGTTCATTAGCAAACACATTCTCAAATCTGGGTGATATTATCTTGGGTTGCTTAATTCAAATAATTAGGCTTAATATTTACATTGAAATGGAAGGATAGAATATTGTCTTCCTTTATTTTTATCTATAATACAGACTATATGTATGTGTGTGCAGTATGCATGTACGTGCTTGTGTTTGTACGCGTGTGTGGTGGACAGAGGTTGATACTGGGATCTTGCTCGATTGCTGCCCACTTAATTTTCCAAAGACATGTCTTTCACTTGCACTCAGAGCTCCCTGAGTTCAGCTAGTCTAGCTAGCCAGCTCTTCTCCTGAGTCTTGGGCACATGGGCAGGCTGCCATGCCTACCTGGCATTTATGTGGGTGCCAGAAATCTGAACTCCCCTACCCATGCTTGCATTGGTAAGCACTTCATCAACTGAGCCACTTCTTTACTTTGATAGTCTCTCCAAGTTAAACACTGTTGCAGATTCCACCTGCTGTGTCTATTGCCAAACAAAGTCATAATTTTCAGTGTTTGTGATCTGGCCTGAAACAATCAGCATCTAATCCTCCTATAGAGTAATTAAACTACCTTTAAATCAAATAAAATCACAAGACTGTTCCTCCAAAAACGTGAGAGCAGTCATAGAGAAGAAAAACTAATTTTCCATACAAAGCAGTAGTATGTAGAACATTTTATACAGAGTAGAGTTTTGTTGAGGGAGTTTTTATAGTTTTAAGAACTCAGTGTGAATAACGTCTTTTGAGATGGGTGCTATTAGCTAGACATACTATGTGGCGGCTTGTGTAAAATCTTCTCAGGAAACTTGATTATTATGCAGCTTTGCTTGGATTTTCTCAGGAATCTTGCTGATAAGGGAGTGTGCTGTTTATGGGGTGGTTCATTCCCTGTCCTCCTCTGCTCTTATTCTCATGAGTTCCTCCAAGATTGCTCATGCACGTGACTATCCTCTTGGATTTTCCCACTAGGAGACTTTAATATACAGTGACACTGAAACAGTTTTCTTTAGAATAAGCAATAACTCCGTATTTTCTACTGGTACATATAATAATGTATTGTAAATTGTTGACATCATTCTATCTCCAGTTTTGAATAAGGGTATGAGTTACATTATCCAATAAACATAAAGGCAACATCTTGCTGTGAGCCCTTATAAAATATTGTCATTATATTTTTAGTGATAATAAGAAATTACACTGTAGAAAAAATATAGTATAACAAAGTAAAACCTGTGTGTGTGTGTGTGTGTGTGTGTGTGTGTGTGTGTGTGTGTGCATGTGCAACTACTGATTCAATATGCCTGCTTGAACTGGTGATATCCAATAGTTCAATTTCAACAGAGTAGAGCTATACCTACCAAAGGCGTATTTATGCTTTGATTTCCATCACTGTGCTGAAGACAGGACCAGGTCGATGCTCTGGCCATGTCTTTGAGGGCCCTTCCTTACCTTTAGTTTTCTCACAGCATCCCTCACGACTTCTGTTCCCTTTGGCTGCTCCACTTCTGTGCTGCCAAGAAACTGAGAATGATCATCAGTGAGACTTGGGCTTTATTGCATCACACAGCATCCATGAGATACAAGCTTTATTGCATCATGTGGCATCAAATCACTTTGAACAATCACCCTGCTTATAATTTATGACCATGGTTCCACAGTAAATCAAAACATAACCTAAAGCCGGGCATGGTGGAATATGCCTTTAATCTCAGCACTCGGGAGGCAGAGGTAGGAGGATATGTTCAAGGCCACCCTGATACTATGTAGTGAATTCCAGATCAGCCTGAGTTCGAGTGAGATCCTACCTTAAAAAAGGACAAAAAAAAAAAAGTCCTTAAGAGAATAATTCATAATTCATATGTTTATAATATATAAAACTGTTACTTGATCATTTATATTACCCACTATTCAGTGTTTCCTTAAAGAACTATTTTTTTGTAAGTATTTTAGTTGTAGTTTTATCCCTGAAAGAAAATTGAAGGTAAAACTTAAATCTCAACAATTCAAATTTAGGAAATATACTAATTCAGATTTTAATATCTTGTCAATTGTGATGGTTTCATGTTATTCTTAGCTAATTTCTCAAGAATAAAGTATACTCTGATATGTGTTCCTAAAGATTTAAATTCAAATATACATACATTTATTTCTTACTATATTAACTTTAGTAGAATATTTCATAGTTTATATTTTTAAATCAGTATCTTTAAATTTTAATTATGAAAGTCACACTTAATGTAGAAACTACAAGACAGATTTTTCAATTATATATTAGATACTATTCAGTAAAGCTATACCTAGACTAGATAAAAAAAATAAAACAAACATGATCAAAAATTTAACGAAATTTTAAAATAATCCTGGGGTAGCCATGATCGGTGTCTTTTGTTAATACTTGACTAATACAACATTGAAATTTTTTTCAAAATGGTTACCATCTTATAATAAACCCTTACTATGAAGAGACACAATTCCTTCTAAACAGATACCACTATCATCTAATACTAAAGGCCAATGAAAATGAGGATTATTTATCCTAGAAAACATTTTATGTAAACTTCAAATGATCATCAAAAGCCTGTATTACATATAGTTTTCCAAAAGCTGATATTTTTCTCATCACATTTTACTAATTCTAACACCAAAGACAATCATAAATTCATTATTTCACATAGATATGGGATAGAAACTTGGGAGAGTATATGCACACCTGACAAAATAATAAAGTGGGATAAATGAATGTAATTTTTGTGTTAATATAAATTGAAAGTAACAAAGAAGTTAAGGCATCATATCTTTTATTCCTTCTTTAGTAACTACTAAGATATTAGGACTTCACTTTTTAAAATGGGTTTTCTGTATGTACTCTAGGCTGGAAAACAGCCATGGGGACAAATTAAAAGAGTAAAGATGCAGATTTCTTTGTCAAGCAAATCAGAATCTTTAGAAGTAGGTCCTGAAAATATTTTTCTAAAAGGATTCTAAGTGATTTCTTGTACTAAAGTCTGTGAACAAAATTGGAAGATATCAGTTTATGAGAATAGTTGAGGGTTGATTAAACAGGTGAAGGTGACAACAGTGTTGCTCTCCTCTGATGAGTTCATGGAAGAGAACCAGTGAGGTCACTTTCACTGAGACCAGTGTAATATTCTGGAAGACACTGCATGCCCTTTATATAAAATATTCAAATTCTATCTGTCAAATGCTATTCAGACTTAAAAAAAAAATATTTCAGGCACACAGTTTGCTCAAGTGCCACCAGAATGTTGGTTGACCAGGAGCACATAAAAGACCAAAGTGTTGGTGCACACCTTTAATCCCAGCATTTGAGAGGCAGAGGTAGGAAGATCTCTGAGTTTGAGGCCAGCCTGAGACCATGAGACCACATTATGAATTCCAGGTCAGCCTGGGTTAGAGCAAGACCTTACCTTGAAAAACCAAACAACAAAAAAATAATAAAATAAGTAAATAAAAAAATAATTGAAAACATGGCCACACAGTGTGGGGAGATAGCTGAAACTGTTCCTGATATCACTTGGCCAGCCACATTTTTGTTTTATGTCAGCATTTACAACCTTGGCTGCATGAATGATCCACAAGAGGCCATTCACGGTTATTACATATGCCCACATGTCTGACTTAACTGGCTTGGGGCAGAGCCAAGATGTCTACATAATTCAGCACTCCAGAGTGAGCTGACTTTCATGTGCCACCAGGTTTGCAATGTGCTGCTCTAGGTCACCCCACAAGAAGACAAGGGGCAGGAGGCAGAAAATAATTTAACATACTTTTGAATAAAACCATAGGGATAGAGTAGTCTTTTTTTCACCTTTCCTGGCTCTCTTGAGGCAGCGAGACACTAACTCATGACTAGTGGGTATGCAAAGCAGATTCTTTATGCTAAGTGATGCTTGAAGTAGAAGGAAAGGTCTAGTGTGTCAATAGCACATTTTAATAGCAACAATAGTTTTGGAAGAAGATTCATGCTTTGGCAGAAATGACATGGGTTATATACACTATGTGCAAATAAGCCTCTATGTGCAAATAATGGAAGAATTCCAAGAATATTTGAAATGAATCCACTTTGAGCTGGGCTCGGAGAACCTTTTAGCATGTTTCTTTCATGCTACTCTATTTATTTTTAAATTATTTTTTAAATAGTTTATTTATTTATTTGACAGAAAAAAGGGGAGGGAGCGAGGGAGAGAGGGAGGGGAGAGGGACAGAGAATGAGAATGGGAGCGCCAGAGCCTCCAGCCACTGCAAACAAACTCCAGATGCATGTGCCCTCTTGTACATCTGGCTAACGAGGGGTCCTGAGGAATCAAACCTGGGTTCTTTGGCTTTGCAGGCAAACCCCTTAACCATTGATCCATCCCTCCAGCCACATGCTGCTTTAAATAAGCCAGTGGCATAATAAAGCACCAGAAGCCTTGCACAAGGGTGAGAATTAAACTAAAGTTATGGACCATGCTATATAACCCAACTGTGGTGGTTTGTATGTAAAATAACCCCCCCCCACAGCCCCATATGTTTGTGATTAAGCTTGATACTTAACTAAGTTCATACTTCACTTCATTGCTAATGGAGTCATTGGGAAGTAGCACCTTGCTGGAAGAGGTGTGTTATTAGTCCAGCCCAGATAGCCAATGACAGCTAACTCATGCTCTCTTTTACCTCCATGCTGATATGTGATGATGTGAGCCAGCTTTGAGTCCATGCCATACTTTCTCTGCCATGAAGACATTTCCGCTAGAAACTAGAAGCACAAATAAACCCTTACCTTCCATGCTACTTCTGGTTCAGGTGTTTGGTCTCAGAAAAAAAAAAAAAAAAAAAAGAAGGTAACTGTTACACCAGCTTTTTCTTATGTAACTAAGAAGGAAATTTAGAGTTTAATATGGTGACTTACATCTGTAATCACTGTGCAGTAGAAAGGCTAAGGTAGGAGAATCATGAGATAAAGGCCAACTGACACAATGAGATGCAGACCAGATTAGATTACACAGCAAGACTCTCATACAAAAACAAGATAAAAATAAATAAATAAAATAAAAACCAGAAAATAAATGAATAAAAACCAAAACCTAATTAAAATGATTAGGATTTTTAAACTGGAAAACATTTATTCCTTACAATATCTCCAGTATTTTTAAATTTTAAAAGTCATGATTCTGGGGACTGGGAAATGGCTCACTGGTTAATGGTGCTGGCATGAGAGCCTGCTGACCTGAGTTGGTTTCTCTTCAGTGCCAAGCACAAGGATATGCCATTCACAATAATATATGTCATCCATAATAATAGCAGGATAATTGAAAAATCTTCCCTTACAGAACAAAAAATTCATAGATATATAAAAAAATGACAGTGCAATTTAAAAACTAGAAAGAATATTAGAAAATTAGAATATAAAGTTGAAGAAACTCATCAAAAAATAATTACTGGATGGTTGCTGTGCCAGAAATATACCAGAGAACAAAACAGAGCAAACCTTGCCCTAACAAAACTTTCAATTAGTGGGCATGAAGGCAATAACTGACATTAGCCACTTAAGTAAATTACATAGAACTTCACAAGGACTTTGGAGGCCAGGGTGCACGGATTATATGAAATGTGCAAGTGTGCCTTTATTCTGTTTGCATCACTGTCTGAAACAGGATTGTTGGAGAAGAACTCACTGATAAGGTGAAATGTGGGCCAGCCAGAAAGGGTATGAAAGACTGATGGAAGTCAGACCAGGCAAAGGCAAGAGAAAATGTGGGCTCAGATATTCAAAAAGAATATACAGAGTACAATAATTGGAAACTGGTCCAGGTCATTTTTATTCAAACACTGGTCCCTATACCAGTAACACCAGCTTTATCTGTAAAATGCTTAAAATTTTCTTAACATCTCTTCAGAGTGATTCTCATGTATGCTTCAAAGAGAGAAACGAAACACTGTGCCAGAAAATCCATCTAACTACTCAGAGTTCTGGAGACAGAGAACAGAAAAGCCTGAAAAAAGAACATGACAATGCTTCCAAATGAAAGTGATGTGTTCCAGGCTAGAGGGCTCTGTTCCACCATTGCAATGATTATATACAAATATAAGTCATCATTCATGCACCAGAGACACAGCAAAGATGATAGAAATCCCAGGAAGAGAAAGAGCAACTAGACCATGAGTACAGATATCAGACTTATTCGTATCAGTCACAGGAAGAGACATAACTCTGAATTCGGTAGGGAAATGTCATTTTAAGCTAAGTTCCAGTCTATGAGAAAACAAAATCATGCTGATATGTGTATGTCCCCAAATACTGTCCTCCTATAGCATTGGTCTCACTAACAAAACAGAGGAGGGGAGAGAGAAGGAGATTGAGAGAGAGAGAGAGAGAGGAAACACAGGGAAGAGAGATAATTTCAGGAGAATAACGGTGTCTCTACAAATATGACAGATGAATGAACAGCATTGCAGTATGGTATCCAGTAACAGGTTAAAATACTTCTGGCATGTCAAATAAAGATGTAGACCAGGACTTCCAGTTAAGATGGTGGCATAGGTACCATGCCAAAGCAGCCCAGGGGAGAAAAAGCAAAAAAAAAAAAAAAAAACCAGCAAAATACACACTTTTACTAAAAAGTGAGGTGTATAGGAAAGTGAAATGGCAGCAGAGAAGTAGGAGAGATCCAGTGCATCCAGAGCCCACACAGCCTGGCAGAAACTGCTCCAGCAGGTCCGCCGGAAAGCATCGCGGTACCACAGTGGCTGCATGGGCGTCGACCAGCCACCAGGCTTGGCTTGAGCAGCAGGAAAAGCCAGGTGAGGGGATTTTCCACTCACACCAAGTTCTCCGCAAACTCAAGAAACATAAAAGGAGAACGGCAGTGAACAACATAAGAGCAGATCACAAGGTAGAAGAACATGTGGAACAGCGAGAGAACTAGAGCAGCATCGGCAGCCTCCCCTCCCCCACCGCCAGTGCCCGGCTCCAGCGAACAGAGCAGCGGTCCAGGGACTCGGCCATGCCTGCTTGAACCCACAGCAGGACTCAAGCAGGAGCAGAGGTAACTGAGATTACACCAGGGAAGGGTCTCACCTGGTCACAAGCTGACTTGGAACCCATAACAGACCAGAAATCTTAACCTCCTTGTTGTCAGGGTTAAGGGAGTGGGTGAGGCACCACACAGCCTAAGGGACAGACTGAGGATCTGGTTGTCATAATACCTATTCTTGGATAAATACTCTGTGCTGTTTTTCATTGAAAGTGTACATTGTTTAGTTAAATTTTAGAAACTATCTGTATTTGGTTCCACTCAGCCTACTTGAATACTCTCATAGCAGGCAAACTCAACACCTAGGGTCACTTTTGTAGATACTCTGAGAGTCTTGAGAGCCACACCTAGCACCTTAAGGTCCTACTCTGAAGATATATAACATCAGACTGATTGATACATCTAATAATACCCAGCTAACTAGAAAATCCAATCATTAAATGATCCAGGATGCAAAAATATATACATTATAACACAAGAAACACCAAAAATCAAGACAATATAAATCCATGAAAAAGTATTAATGCATCAGAAATGACCTCCAGTGAAAATGATTTAGAGGAAATGCCTGAGAAAGATTTCAAAAGAATGATTATAAATATGTTCAAAGAAGTAAAAGAAGAAATCAAAAGAATGAAAGAGGAAATCAAAGGAATCAAAGAAAACAGAGGACACAAATTTAATGAAATAAAGAGGTCAATACTAGACATAAATAAGGAAATAGAAATAATAAAGAAAAATCAGTCAGAATTACTAGCAATGAAGAAAACAGTCAATGAAATAAAAAACTCTGTAGAAAATCTCACCAGTAGAATGGATGAAAGAGAGGACAGAATATCTAAGCTAGAAGACCAGGTGGCAGATCTAATACAGTCCAACAAAGAGAAAGACAAACCAATAGAAAAGTATGAGTGGGAATTTCAAGATATTCGGGATACTATGAAAAGATCAAACAAGAATTCAGGGCATAGCAGAAGGAGAAGAATTTTACTCTAAAGGCATAATAGGCATCTTCAACAAAATCATAGAAGAAAACTTCCCCCAGATTGGGAAAGTGCCAATGCAGATACAGGAATCCTTTAGAACACCAGCCAGACAAAACATGGAAAGAACCTCTCCTCGCCATATTATAATCAAACTACCAAACACACAAACCAAATAAAAAATATTGAAAGCAGTCAGAGAGAAAAATCAAGTTACCTACAAAGGCAAGCCTATCAGGATTACAGCAGATTACTCAACATAAACTTTAAACACCAGAGGGAGTGGAATGATGTATTCCAAGTCCTAAAAGATAACAACTGTCAACCAAGGTTACTTTATCCTGCAAAGCTATCCATTCAAATAGATGGAGAAATAAGGACATTCCACGACAAAAGCAAGCTAAAGGAGTATTTGAAGACAAAACCAGGTCTACAGAAAATAGTTGAAAGAATCTTCCATGCTGAAGAAAAAGAAAAGCACACATATAAGGAACCAGGAAAAAACAAACAATACTCAAATACTAGTTAGCACAAGAGAGCAAAGGTAAAACCGGAAGAACTACAAAAAATGGCAAAAATGAATACACACCTTTCAATATTATCCCTTAATATCAACGGCCTCAATGACCCAACCAAAAGACATAGGTTTGCAGACTGGGTTAAAAAGCAGGATCCTTCAATGTGTTGCCTCCAAGAAACCCACCTTTCTACAAAGTAGGGACACTATCTTAGGGTGATAGTTGGAAAATGGTGTTTCAAGCAAATGGACCTAGAAAACAAGCAGGGGTTGCTATCCTAATATCAGACAAGGTAGACTTCAGTCCGACATTAGGTAAGAAAGGTAAGGAAGGCCACTTTATATTGATTAAAGGCACCCTCCAACAGGAGGACATTACAATCCTAAACATATATGCACCTAACATGGGGCCCCCCAAATTCATCAAACAAACGCTATTAGAACTAACTTCACAGACAACACCAAACACAGTGGTAGTGGGTGACTTCAACACCCCACTCTCATCAATTGACAGGTCATCCCGGGAAAACATAAACAGAGAGGCATCTGGACTAAATGAGGTCATAGAAGGAATGGACCTAACAGATGTCTACAGGACATTTCATCCAAATGCTGCAGAATATACATTCTTTTCAGTTGCACATGGAGCATTCTCTAACATAGAACATATATTAGGACACAAAGCAAATCTTAACAAATACAGGAAAATTGAAATAATTCCTTGCATTCTTTCTGACCACAATGGAATCAAACTACAAATCAATAGCAAGAAAGGCTATAGAGCATACACAAAATCATGGAAATTAAACAACACACTACTAAATGATGAATGGGTCAATGAAGAAATCAAGAAGGAAATCAAAAAATTTATAGAGTCAAATAGTAATGAGAACACAACATACCAAAATCTCTGGGATGCAATGAAGGCAGTGCTAAGAGGTAAATTTATAGCTTTAAGTGCATATATTAAGAAATTAGAAAGGTCGCAAGTATACGACCTAATGCTTCACCTTAAAGCCTTGGAAAAAGAAGAACAAGGCAAACCAAAAATAAGTAGATGGGAAGAAATAATAAAGAGTAGGGCAGAAATTAATGAAATAGAAACCAAAAAAAAAAATCCAAAGAATCAATGAAACAAATAGTTGGTTCTTTGAAAGGATCAACAATATTGATAAACCCTTAGCAAACCTGACCAAAAGAAAGAAAGAAGAGACACAAATTAATAAAGTCAGAGATGAAAAAGGTAACATCACAACAGATGCCAGAGAAATTCAAAAAATCATAGGGACATACTATAAAAGCACATACTCCACAAAGTATGAAAATCTGAAAGAAATGGATGATTTCCTTGATTTATATGACTTACCTAAATTAAATTAAGATCAGATTAATCATCCTATAACAAGACCTATAACAAGCATGGAGATCCAAGCAGTTATCAAAAAATCTCCCAACTAAAAAAAAGCCCAGGCCCAGATGGATTCACTGCTGAATTTTACCAGACCTTCAGGGAAGAACTAACACCATTGCTTCTTAAGTTTTCCATAAAATATAAAATGAAAGAATCCTACCAAACTCCTTCTATGAAGCTAGCATCACCCTGATACCAAAACCAGGCAAAGATAAACAAAAAAAGAAAATTACAGAACAATCTCCCTTATGAGCATATATGCAAAAATTCTCAACAAAATATTTGCAAACAGAATACAAGAATATATCAGAAAGATCATTCACCCTGACCAAGTAGGCTTTATCCCACAGATGCATGGATGGTTCAACATACACAAATAGATAAATGTAATACATTATATTAATGGACTGAAGAACAAAAATCACATAACCATCTCATGGGACACAGAAAGCATTTGACAAAATCCAACATCCCTTCATGATAAAAGTCTTACAGAGACTGGGAATAGGAGGAACATATATCAATATAATAAAGGCTATTTATGACAAGCTTACAGCCAACATATTACTAAATGGGGAAAAACTGGAAGCTTTTCCACTAAAATCAGGAACAAGACAAGGGTGTCCACTGTCCCCACTTTTACTTAATATAGTACTGGAAGTCTTAGCCATAGCAATAAGGCAAGAGACGCACATGAAAGGGGTACAAATTGGAAAGGAAGAAATCAAGTTATCATTATTTGCAGATGATATGATTCTATATATAAAGTACCCTAAAGACTCTGCCAGCAAACTGTTAGAGCTGATAAACACCTACAGCATGTAGCAGGATACAAAATAAATACACAGAAATCAGTAGCCTCCCTATATGCTAACAACAAACACACAGAGGATGAAATCAGAGAATCACTCCCATTCACAATTGCATCAGAAAAAAAATAAAGTACCTTGGAATAATCCTAACCAAGGAAGTAAAGGATCTCTACAACGAAAACTATCAAACACTCAAGTGAGGAATTGCAGAAGACACTAGGAAATGGAAAAACATCCCTTGTTCTGGATTGGAAGAATCAATATTGTGAAAATGGCAATCTTACCAAAAGCAATCTACACATGTAATGCAATCCCCATCAAAATTCCAATGGCATTCTTCACGGAAATAGAAAAAACAATCCAAAAATTCATTTGGAATCACAAAAAACCTCTAATATCTAAAATAATACTGAGGGCTGGAGAGATGGCTTAGCAGTTAAGCGCTTGCCTATGAAGCCTAAGGACCCCGGTTCGAGGCTCTATTCCCCAGGACCCACGTTAGCCAGATGCACAAGGGGGCGCACGCGTCTGGAGTTCGTTTGCAGTGGCTGGAAGCCCTGGCGCGCCCATTCTCTCTCTCTATCTCCCTCTTTCTCTCTCTCTCTGTTGCTCTCAAATAAATAAAAATAAACAAAAAATTTAAAAAAATAAAATAAAATAATACTGAGCAACAAAAATAAGGCGAGTGGTATCACCATACCTGATTTTAACCTATACTGCAGAGACATAGTAACAAAAACAGCATTGTACTGGCACAAAAGCAAACATGTAGATCAATGGAACAGAATAGAGGACCGAGATATAAGTCCAGGTAGCTATAACCACCTGATATTCGATAAAAATGACAAAAATAGTCATTGGAGAAAAGACAGCCTCTTCAGCAAATGATGTTGGGAAAACTGGATATGTATCTGTAGAAGGATGAAAATAGATTCTTCTCTCTCTCCATGCACAAGAATTAAGTCCAAATGGATTAAAGACCTTAACATCACACCTGAAACTCTGAAATTGCTAGAGGAAAAAGTAGGGGAAACCCTTCAAAATATTGGTTTTGGCAAAGACTTTCTGAATATAACCCCAGTTGCTCAGGCAATAAAACCACAGATTAACCACTGGGACCTCATGAAATTACAAAGATTTTGTACTGCAAAGGACACTGTGAATAAAGCAAAAAGGCAACCTACAGAATGGGAAAAAAATCTTTGCCAGCTATATATTTGATAGAGGATTAATATCTAGGATATACAAAGAACTCAAAAAGTTAAATAAGAAATCAAACAAGCCAATTAAAAAATGGGCTATGGAGCTAAATAGGGAGTTCTCACAAGAAGAAATACAGATGGCATATAAGCATCTAAAAAATGTTCTACATCCCTAGTCATCAGGGAAATGCAGACTAAAACTATGTTGAGATTCCATCTCACTCCTGTCAGATTGGCTACCATCATGAAAACAAATGATCATAAATGCTGGCAGGGATGCAGAAAAAGAGGAACCCTTCTACACTGTTGGTGGGAATGCAATCTGCCCCAGCCATTATGGAAATCAGTGTGGAGGTTCCTAAGACAGTTAAAAATTCATCTACCATATGACCCAGCTATAGCACTCCTAGGCATATATCCTAAGGACTTATCCCATTTCTTTAGAAGTACATGCTCAACCATGTTTACTGTCGCTCAATTCATAATAGCTGGGAAATGGAACCCGCCTAGATGTCCCTCAACTGATGAGTGGATAATGAAGATATAGCACATTTATACAATGGAATTCTACTCAGTGGTAAAGAAAAACGAAGTTATGAAATTTACAGGACAATGGATGGATCTGGAAAGGATTATACTAAGTGAGGTAACCCAGGCCCAGAAAGCCAAACGCTGCATGTTCTCTCTCATATGTGGATCCTAGCTACAGATGATTGGGCTTCTGTGTGAGAAGGAAAAAACTTAGTAGCAGAGGCCAGTAAGTTAAAAAGGAGATATAAAGGGAAGAGAAAGGAAGGGAGGAGGGTACTTAATTTGTTGCTATTGCATATATGTAAGTAGGAGAATAGATTAATGGGGATAAAAAGGCCCAAAGTGAGGTCAGGGGAAGAGATTGAGTAAAGGAAAGGTGGAGGGAGGGCTAATCAAAATTTAAGAAGATACAAATAAATCATATGGAATCCTCTGGTTTTGGACAATGGAACACTCAGCAGCCATAGATTGTTGTTGGAAAATTTTCAGTACCAGGGATGGGATACCTTCCTGTGAGTTGTTGGCCAGGGAGGTCCCTAATGCCCCCAAAACATTATAGGCCATTGCTGAGGCCCTTGGTTTCCCACCAGGAATAGATGGTAAGATCCTATTGCTGAAAACTCCACATACTTGGGCCGCAAGGCCACTGAGAAATCCTGCTGGAACTGAGCTGATAACCTCCTCCACGTAGACCAGCTGACAGAAAGCTAGAAGAAGCCATTCTGCATGCAGTTCAATGGGAGAAAGAAAAATTACCAGTGAAGATAATTGTCAGTGGACACTGCAAGCCTTGTAATTGGCAAGCTAGGCCAAATGAGCCAACAGGTGCAATAGTGGCACCTCTGTAATGGTGGAAACCAACTCCCCTCCAATTGGACTGGAGGCGCACTCCATGGGAAGGAATACATCCCTGATACTTAAAACAGGGGTAGTCATGAGCCCTAGGGGTGTAACATCTGCTGATGTCTGGATAAATGTATATACTATGCTTATCAAACTGCCCAGTAAGCACTTCTCTTAATATTCATACCCTTATATTAATGCTACTCTCACTTTGGGTAGAGAATCTTCTCTTTTCAGATGGTAGTGAGCTTGGGGCAACTCAGAAGGTATCATAGTGCTGGAAAGAAGTGACTGGAGTACTGAGTAAAATCTCGATCACACCTTCCAAGACTCAGGGTCTAATGTGGAAGAGGTGGCGGAAAGAATGTAAGAGCCAAAGGAAGGGTAGGACTCCTTACAACGTGCTCCCTCCAGACATAAAATGGCCTGGATATCCATGACCTCATAATGCCTGACACTACCTGCACAAGACCATCATAAGAGGAGGAAAAGATCATTACATCAAAATAAAAGAGAGACTGATTGAGATGGGGAGGGGATATGATGGAGAATGGAATTTCAAAGGGGGAGGTGGAGGTAGGGAGGGTATTACATATATATATATACATGGCATGAACACATAAGGTAGCACATAAGAAAGGAGGAAGAGGTCTAAGGAGAGGAGGGGGAGTGAAAAGAGAAGGTGATGAAGGAAAGAATGACCCGATACCATGTTTTCTGTCATAGATTTAATCACACACACACACACACACACATTCGAAGACATTTTGAGAAAATGAAGGGAATCAGAAAGAGAAGGATAGAAAGTAGGATAGGAGAGGGTAGTCGGGGTGAATAATAGCAAGGTACAAGAATTACATTTTGCAGATATAAAGAAACAGGCAGAACCAACAGCTAATGTACAAACTTGGTGCTGGTGTGAAGGATGCCAGGTAGTACATGAGATTAGGGAGAAGTTCCACTGAGATCACAATGGAAGGATGAGAGATGACGACGACTGTTAGAGTCATGGGTCTCCAGGGAGTTGCTGAGACTCTGAGGAAGGCAGAGAGTAATGATGCAAAGAGGATGAGGTCATTATTCAGGGACATGGCAAGGGGATTCAGACATGTGAGGATATTAGTACTACTCAGTACAGTGCCAGTGTTAGCAAATACAATTGCAGGATGCCACTGCTGGTGCCAACATAAAGCATTATAGCCATGGTACTCGATTTATCTAAAAGTGCTGGATGTACTCTTAGTCTGTATTGTGAGGGATGACCATGCGGCAAATACTTTTCTCAGATTTAAAAAACTTAGAATGCCATTTTAAAAGGTCACAATATGCTGATGGATTAAAAAAATCTAATATTGTTGATCTAGTTTTATATTCCCTACAGACTGTGCAGCCCATCCTTCATTTTTGTTCAGTACAATGGAAAACTTACTATTTGCGCCAAAGAACAAAAATCTAAGCATTTTTGCAGGCTGCAGTCAGCTAGAAATAAAAGCATAAAAATGTCATTGAATTTTCTATTACATAAAAATACTGGCATTATATAATTTTAAATGAAGTTTTGTTAGAATATGTCTTGATTAATATTTTCTCAAATGCTCCCAAGTATTTTTCAATTAACTGGTGGCACAGACTCCTTGTTTAAACTAATGTCCATCCGTGAGGTTATTTACCACCTAATTCTTCCCATGGATCCCCTCATCCAATCATGCTTACAATAAACACCTTACAAAAGTATGGAAAAGTTTGAGAATTCCATCTTCATTTAAGCCTTACTTAAATGGACTTTTGGGGCGGCTTGCAGAATGAGTTGCCTCTCTGCCAGTAGAGAGCAGTGTTGGAGCATTTGTTCCGCTTGCTTCACTGGTTCCGCAAATGTTTCAGCATCAGGAATAATGCAGGGTTGGAAACAAAGCAAAACAAAAGCCACCAAGAACTGAAAATTACTGAGTCTGTTATGAAATGTGTCACTACAACACACTAGAAGGACCTAACATATCAGAGATATGGAAAATACACATTCCATTTATGTCAAATTTGAAATAGGCCACTTTCATGTACATATTCTCTACACAATTATTTCAAAATATTAAGGGAAAATTCTTTTTAAAACAGAGAAGCTTTAAGGCTACAAATAATAAATAATAATAAGTATTCGTAGCATATTAATCAATGTTATATTAAAAATATATTTATGAATAAAAGAGAGAAGAGAGAGAGAAAGAACATGCCAGGGTCTTCTGCTGCTGCCAACAAATTATATTATAACATAATGATTATAATATATACACACACTGGTATCTTTTTAATCAACACTACAAACCCCTAAGTAAAATGAGGTGAATATCATCTTTTCCTTTCTTGTTTTGCATGTGTATGTGTTTATGTGGTGTTTGTGCATGTGTATATGTATACAAACATGTATGAATGTGTTCCCATGTGTGTGTACATGTGTGTGAAGATGACCAATGTTGGCTGTCTTCCTCAGTTGTACTTTACTTTAGTTTTTGGACAGGGTATCTCACTGAAATCAAAGCTCACAGATGCCACTGGATGAGCCAGCCAGTAACTTCTAGGGACTCATATGTCTCTGCCTCCTTATTACCATGCCTGGCACTTTTCATGGAATCTGAACTCAGGTCCTCATGCTTGCACGGCAAGCACTTTACTCACTGAGCCCTATCCTTAGCCTGGTTTATGGGATCAAGTTTATAAGTCAACTTGACATCTTAAAGAAGCGATTTAAAACCTTTGAGCTTCTCAACTGCATCCAGTAGATAAGGCATATAGAAATAGCCAACTTGATTTTACAGTCTTTCTTTCGCTGAATCACCATGTCACAGTGCCAAGCAACACAGGAAAAGCCATTTATTAAAAGCATATCATAACTGTCAATTGCCAAAGAAGGGTCAGAATCAATTGGATATAAACCTATTACTTAATTGCTCAAACCATAATATGGAAATAAATTAAAATAGACCCACTAAAGAGAGAGGTTATAATTTAAACCTTAAATTAAATAATCCAAAGGTTATCCTTTAAAACAGGCCCAGGAAGTTTTGATAGAGAATTAAATAAAATAGGCTCAGTATTAAAAGGCTTACATTTTCCATTTGATTTGATTTTAGTTTTCTCATTTTGTTACAATCATTTTCTATTAAGTTACAGTCATATTTTTCATAGACATGGGGTATATTATTTCAGTAGTGTCTTGCTTTTAGAAGAAGACTGCAGGACTAAAGATCTGTCTCAGTGGTTAAGAGTACTTCCTATGCAAACCTGAGGACCTTGAGCCCCTTGAGTTCCATCTCTAGGATCCTCATTAACAGCTCGACAGGGCCACACACATCTTTCACCCCAGTCCTATGGAGATCAGAGACTGAAGAATCACTGGATGGGGCTTGGGGAAAACAAAACAAAACAGAATAAAACAAACCAGCAAGCTCTGGGATCAAAAGAGACTCTGGGTCATATAAAAATATGTGGAAGAGTGAGGATGGGGCCAGTCTACATTACTCTCCAGTCATCACAGGTGAGGACACCGCACCACAGAAAAGCACATGAGATGGGCTGGAGAGATGGCTTAGCGGTTAAGCGCTTGCCTGTGAAGCCTAAGGACCCCGGTTTAAGGCTTGGTTCCCCAGGACCCACATTAGCCAGATGCACAAGGGGGCGCACGTATCTGGAGTTTGTTTGCAGTGGCTGGAGGCCCTGGCATGCCCATTCTCTCTCTCTCTCTTTCGCTCTTAAATAAATAAATAAATAAAAATAAACAAAAAAATTAAAAAAAAAAGAAAAGCACATGAGGCACCTCCTAATGGACATATACATGAGGATATACCACACACATGTACACACCACACCATACTCACATTACATACACACAGGCACACATGTGCTCTTGCACAAAATTAAATAAAATTTACATGGCTTAAGCCCAAAGATACCCTTATGTTACAAACTGGTTCCTCCAAGGACTCCCAGACACAGCTTGCATCACGTGTCATAGAAAGAAGCATCAGCAAGCTTTCGTCCTCCTGCTAGAGGCCCCTCCGCAGTCAGACACCCCACACAGCTGAGGAGTGAGACCAGTGGAATGAAGGACAGTGCATTCACTTCTATAAACATATGTGTCAGTAAAAATACGAAATTTACAAATTTGTGCAGGAAACCAAAAGGTTAGTCTTTTGAGCTATATAGTGCTCATAGTCCATTTCTCAAGTGATTGTAAAGTAATGGAGCTGTGGGAATATTCCTTTCTCATTCAGGTCCCATTATTTTATGGCTGGATGAGTGCAAATTGTTGAAGAGGCTTCCAACGTCACAAAGCTTGTTACTAGCAAAGCTGGAGATAGAACCCCAGCTCTCCTGACTCTCGGACACATACATACTCTGCATTTTGCTATTTTTAAATAAACAGAATAGAATGAGAAGTTATATGGTACATTGGACATATGACTATTAGGATGATATTACTCTCGATGCCATACCTAGTTGGTAAATTATTTATGCTAAATATTCTTTATTTTTTACCAGCTAGCTCACATAGTACCAGTACCAGAGGACGCTAGGCAGTCTGCTGGGGGAGAAAGTCATCAATAGCTTCACCCAGAAGTGGACCCTGAATGCTAGAATACTGATATTCCAAACAAGAGTTGCCCACTAGTGCAATAGTGGCATAGTGGCTTTGCTGCTATGGAGATAATCAACCACTTTCTGATGAATTTGAGACACACTATACAAGACAGAATCCATGTCTGATATTATAAACCAGGTCAAAAAACCATAGCTGCTGAATTGACAGGCACTAGAAGGGGAAACTACTACTGTTGTCTTGCTGAACAGATGTATTGTTAAACTGCCTTCTAAATATATTTATCCCCACAGTTTAATGCTGTTCTTGCCTTGGGCATAAAAAATGTGCTGTTGGCAATGAGCTGCTGTTAATAATAGCGTGTCATAACTGGTCAAAGTACTGAAAGAAAGAGACTAATGAACAAACATCCCTAGAGGAGGCATCTATGTCATCTTTCTCTAGGGCTCAGACAGTGTTCTGGAAGTGGAACTGCAAAAATGTAAGAGCTCGTAGGTGGAGAAGAAATCTGTGGGACTCTCTCTCGGACATGACATGGTGACTGCTCTCATGAACTCACAGGAGCTGTGGTTACTTAGGCCAAAACCTGCACAAGATAGGGCCAATCACCACTCCATTATGGAGGCAGGGGCACAAGACTCCTCATCCATTCCTGAGGACTATTGGTAGTTAACGGTTGCTGAGAGAAGGTGAATCATTCTCTTTATACACTAGTATGGGGTTGGGGTAGGGAGAATAGGTTCAGTGGGAGGGGATAAGAGGGTAATGGCAGAATTATATGATAAAATTGCAATATGTATGAAATTGTCAAGAAAACAGAGAGAATAATTTTTAAAAAGCACTACAGAGTCAAGAGAGTATTCAGTTTACTCTTCAGCCAGATAACCTGAGTTTCCACAATTTGTTTGCCAAACCTCTCAATGACTATTTTCTCATTCATAAAACAAGAAATTGCTGTAATAAATTGCACAAGCTGTCAGAGTTGAGTAAAAATTCAATGAAATAAGTTTTAGAAATTAAGATTAAAAATAAAATAGCGGGGTAGGAAAATTAAAAAAACACACACACACAATCATTCACAATTAATTGTGAAGTACACATTCCCCCAAAAGGAGAAAAAAATATTTTAAGTCACTAGATTTTGACTCTGAGGTAGTTAGAACCCTTACCAATATAGACACTCAATGTATTTCTTTTCTTCAAATTAAATTAGATCTTTGAAAATATTAGTTTTCTGAATTTTCATAATAATATATTAGAATTTTCATTACAATTTAATCAAATTTGTACAATATTAAACAATAAGTTTTAGAATATTTGTACACATTTATATGTAATTGTGAATGCCTTTAAGCCTATGCATATTCTATAATTTTTCAGAAGCAATGAACACATTTTTGCTAAATATATTTCTAGTTGCATTATAGTTTTAATAATCAGAATTATTTTTTCAGTCTTATTTAAAACAAATTATTGCTATTCTAAGAAATATTTACCCTTTTTCCAAAAGGGTTAACACAGTTGTTTATGATTGAAGGATGCCGGCATGCAATTACTGATAAGTATTATCACCAATTATGTGATTATCTTGCTCACTGTATTAGTTGCAAAGCAATGCTAAATGAGACAGTTGTTAAGTATCCGTGTCTCGGTCTTAATTTGCATTCCATCTAAGCTTTTGACAATACACTGGTTATTGCCTTCTACATAGTAGTCTTCCCAAATCTGATTATGCTCCTGAACTTCAAATACATATATCCAACAGAAGTAATATTTCAAATAGGTTCTCCAATCAACTGAGCTAAATTTACCGTTTTCTCTCTTTTTTGGAGAAAGAACCCACCCCAAATGCTTCAGCACTACTCCTCTTTCATGGATAGCTCTCCTGGTAATTCCTCTTTGAGACACTGTATTATCCCTGTGATGGTTAATAAGTCTGGGGTCCCAGCAATCATTAGTCACAGAAATTACTGGGACATGCTGGCCCTGGAAAAGGCTTTGGCACAGAGGAAGTTCTTTTGGGTTGTAAATAACTTCCTAAACCATAACCTGATAAGGTAAGGTCTTCTGTGGTACAGGAACCTTGCAGACAGGCTATCATCAAAGAACAAGTCAACCTGGGAAATGGCCCTGTTACATTCTTTTTCCATCTCTCTTCCCCCAACCTCTGCCCTGCTTGGGCCTTCCCTTTAAAGGCCCTGCTCAGCTGCATCTGAAGAAGGCAGTCTCAATCCCCCCTTGCCCCGAAATGGGGCTGGCCATCCTTCTGTTCACCAGCTTGCTCTCCAATAAAGAACAGCCTGCTGTTGAGGTCATATATTTTCTCTCTTTATTTCCACGTCACTCTAGTTGGTTTAGCCCCAACTCTGATCCAACAATCCCTATTCTCATTAAAACTGTATTTCTGTCCTTATCCATATCTGCAAAGGTTGACTGTGCATATCTGTGCATCTGGCACTCTTCTAGACACGGGCGAAGCAGCAGAGCAGACAACAGAAGTAATCCCTGAGCCTCTAACGCTGCTCTTGGCTGTGCTCTTGAATCACCAGAGGAGTGCTTGGTTCACTCACAGGTTCTCCTCCACGCCACAGGGAACCTCCGGGTTTCAGAGGAGTCCAAACAGACTGCCAACAGAAAGCTTCCAAGTATACAATAGTGTCCACAGCAGGTTTCAGGGGCACACGTGATTATGGTTTTGAAATCTGAAGCCATTTTGGAGAAGAGCTGATCCAAAGCTCAGAGTAGAGCCTCTCCTTTACACTTGACTCGCACAGATGAATAAACACCAGAAGGGACTTCACTACTCAACCGCCTTCTTCATTGCTTTTGGATGGTGGGGTGAGGGGGTCAAGTTTGGAGAGCAGGCTAAGCCGTAATGATTCTTGATGAGAGCATGGCTGAGAGCTGACAGTGCACCTGGAATGTATGTCTATCGATTTCATTTAACAGACTTTGTCAGTGATTAATATACGACCCAATGGATTCCTCAAAACACCTTTAATGCATCACTCATCTCATGCTAAGAGACCTGAGGTAGTGAGGATTGACCACCTCCTAGGGTTAGAAATGTAAACTCAAGTGAAGAATGACAGGTGATAAATCCAGCCTTGCCCCTGGGGTGCAGCGATTTGACACAGCTTCATGTCAGCTGCAGGGAACGCACTGCTTTCTCCACTTCCCCTCCCACACTGGCGAGAACAGGCCCTGCTCTTCACAACTTCCTTTACTCAAGATATTCCTTGAAGACCTACTCTGTGCTAGGCAGTGTTCCATGAACCTTGAGACATTTACAGAAAAGTCCAAGATCCCTGGGGTCACGACCTGGTATAAGTATGACAGTAAGTTTTAGAGTGACAAATCGGGTTGGAGATTTAGCTCAGTGGATGGGCACTTGCCTAGCAAGCACAAGTGCAAGGCCCTGGTTCGGTGCTCAGTACTGGCAGTGGGGGGCGGGGATGTCACAAAAAGACCAAACACACACACACACACACACACACACACACACACACACAAAAGGGAACTAGAGTAATAAATCACATAAACTCAGGGTAGGGTTTTAGTTCAACTCAACTTTTCAGCTCTGGACCTAACGGCAGATTATTACTTTGTGAATTGTACAGAGATAAGGTAACACCTTAAGGGGCTGTGAGAAACTGGCATGGGTGACATCCCTGGTTACACACACGCATAGTAGGCATACCAAACATGTTTCTTTCCAAAACAGATTTTTCCCATGTTATGCCAGGCCTGTGTCATCTGGTAGGTCCTACAGTGATGTTACAATAGGTGTGTGGGTCTTATTCTTCCAACAATGGTCTGGTTTGTCTTTTTAGCAGTCAACATAATACTACTTCTGGGACTTAAAGTAAGAAATAACTTGGCTAGGAAGCTATAACTAGAACATTAAATGGCACATGGGGAAGTAGCAGCCTCATGTACCCAAAAATGGCTCTGTCCAGGGAAGAGGAGCGGACCATTCTGGTTTGCACAATCACTTGGGTCCTTCTCACTTCTACCTTGCAAGCAGATGCAGAAGTGACTGTGCCATTTCACCTCAGCAGCTAAGGGCCTGATTCTCTCTTCCCAACTGGTAGAAGAGAACATCTATCCTGCCTCCAGTATTGCAAGCAATGTCCTCATTATGATTAGGCCAACCCTGCATACCTACAAATTCAAGTTGGCAATATTTATATTTAAAGTCCATGCTTTTTCTTTTTAAACATAACTTTATTTACTTCTTTTTAAACACTTGAAGGCAATTAGCAGTAATTAGCCCTATTAAGTATTTACTATAATGCTTAATTGGTTTTGTTTGAACCGTACTGTATGCTGATTTTATTTGACTTTCTTAGGCTATAAAAAGATCATTGACGGCATATTTTAGGGTACTCCTAAGATTAATTGTTTCACTGCCCTTTAAAATCCTAATCCTGGTATTAACATAGACCTTTAAGGTTTTGTTGGAACACCTCTAAATTCCAAATTTCATTGGAACTTCACTGTATCCATACAGAACCATACTGAACTTAAATTGCTTTTCTCAAAAATGGATACATTCTTGTTGCCTATGATTTATTTGATCAATATAGTGAATATTCAAGCTAGCTTCCAGACAGCAAAGTTGGATTTTGATATGAATCTTAATTCTACTTCCACATCCAAACAGAGCTGGGGACTATGCACTTGATAGTCATATATGAATGACAAGTAAGTAAGTATGCACTTCTATTTATTGATAAGCCTACATTTTATACAAAGCCACTTATTCTGAGCATATTTTAAGGTAGACATTTTGTGACATGCTGTTTCATTTTCTTGCTCATCAGCTTAATATGAAAGGCATAGCTGATCCAATCACAAAATTAACTTGCTTTCACCTAAAGTGTTAAAGCTATTAAAATACACAAATAAGTGAACAGCAGGCAAGGACAGGATGACACTAAAATAGCAATTTATGTGCACCTCAATTCAGGACTTACCTAGAATACATCTCAAAAGTATGTGAGACTGTAGAAGGTATAGAAACATTAAGAAATAAATGGCATTTTTTCTTTGATTTGGAAATGTTCACCATTAGTAAATACTAAGGTATTTACTAATACTAAGTGTAAGCTACATTGCTAAATAAAAGTAAAAGCACAGCGAAAATTTAATAATCTCTAAGAATGACTGCCATCTTATCTTTTAAAAAATATTTTATTTATTTATTTATTTATTTCAGAAAGCAGCAGAAAGAAGGGAAGGACAGAGAGAGAGAGAGAGAGAGAAGGAGAATGGGTTTGCCAGGGCCTACAACCATTGCAAATGAACTCCAGATGCATTCACCACCTTGTGCATCTGGCTTACATGGGTCCTGGAATCAAACTGAGGTCCTTTGGCTTTGCAGAAAAGCACCTCAACTGCTAAGTCATCTCTCCAGCCCTGCCATCTTACATAAATCGTTTATTCATAGGCAGACAGCATTTCATATGACCAATGGTTGGGAAAGGCCTTTTATAAGTCCCTGATGACATCCACTTGGAGTCCAGAGAGGTACTAGTGACCAATAACCCCTCAGTTAGGTTATGACTATGGAAATTCTGTCAGCAGCCTGCAGGGAGGAAATCAAAGTAGATGAGCTGTTGGGCAGATGCCTAGATTAAGAACAGAGAAAAGGCAGACAACTTTATCTTACGGTCTTGTTAGCCTTTCTACAGTAAGCATTATGGGAGAATTTCAGGTTGTGATGGATTCTTTTCCACTAAGTTTGAATGTTCAGATATATTAAGATGGGAAATTCATCAACGTACCACATAAACTATAATATAAATCATAAGTGCTCAAGCCATTCTGCAGTCATTCTTGCAGGCAAGCTGGCTAGCTAGTCTTGCTGAATCAAATCATTGAGTGCTGGCTTCCTGTGAGAGATCATAATATGGTGAAATAAGGTGGAGAGATATTGAGGACAACACCTAATGCCAACTTCTGGCCTCTGCATGCATACACACACACACACACACACACACACACACACACACATACATACACACAGAGAGACATGAATACACACATGCACAAACATTACAGATACATACAGACAAAAAAAAGAAAAAAATGAGTGGATAGGCAAGGTATTATTTATCAAATGTTAGACAGTAATATCTTCATCAAACATCACACTACAACTCTCAGGTGTTATTTATAGTACAGATGATCTTTTTCCAGAAACTTCTCTTCTAAATTTACTAATGCAACTGATTTGATAGACTAGTATAAGTGTATTTATTAAATGATGTAGTATAAGTGAACTATCTAAGTGCATGGTGATCTCATTAATAGATTGTACAGTTGCGTACATATGGTACAAAAGAAGTGACTCTGAGATATGCACAAGAAACAATGACTCAGTGATCACAATTTGGTTAAAACCTAAAATGTGTCCTGTTGAACCATTTAGTTTATAAAGGTTAAGACACAGTATTCAGGAAACAACATGAGAACCATTTCAATGACCCAAATTTATATATGTATATGTATATGGATAGATAGACTTTTCAGTTTTCTGGTAAAGCCTTTAACATCTTGGTTATAATTTTCCATATGAATAAACAGTGTATCTTTACCCAATGAGTGAATGAGACATGGGCCACATATGCAAACCTGCCATGTTGCTTGAAGATCATTATTGATGGGGTGATCACTATCTCACAAGAGCATATACTCCTATACTGCAGCATATAATCCATTGTGATATGCATACTATATTCTGTATTCTACATATGTGTCCTTATATGGAGTTGTCTGGAGAAAAATAACGAAGCTATGAGTTGAAATATTGACCTGAGAAAGTGACTTGAGGAATGTAGATGACATGAATAAGCAGAGGGATGGTGATACAGTTTGATGACAGCAGAGTCAAAGCTTAAGGAATTTAGGGACAAAGACAGCCAAGTCACCCATTTTATCTGGTGTTGTATCACTGATAACAGGGAGAGGAACAGGGGAAAGGCACTGGAGAGGCACTTGTGTTTGCTGAGGAGGACTGGTTTTTATTTGGAGCAAGAAGCAGCAACAAGGGTCAGCAGACAGACTCAAGACAAAGGAGAGTTACCAAATTGTGTGTGTGTGTGTGTGTGTATACTGTATGGACACCTGTGTGTGAGCGCATATGCACGTGGAAGCCGGAGGTCGACTTCTTGTGTCTTCTCAGTCGCTCTTTATTTTATTCTGTTTATAATTATTTATTTATTTGGGAGAAAGAGGCAGAAAGAGAGAGAGAAAGAGCAGGTACACTAGGGCCTTCACCCACTACAATCAAACTCCAGATGCATGTGCCACCATGTGCATCTGGCTTAGGTGGGTCTTGAGGAATTGAACATAGGTCCTTTGGCTTTGCAGGCAAGCACTTTAATTGCTAAGCCATATCTCCAGTCCCCTTCATCTTATTCTTATGACAGAGCTTCTCACTGAATCTGGAAATCACTGATTTAGCTAGACTAGCTAGCCAGCAGGCTGCAAGATGAAACTGTCTCTGCCTCCCCAGGGCTGTGATTACAGGGCCAACATACCAGGTGGATACTGGGACTTTAAACTCGGGTCCCTGTGCTTGCAAAGCAATCACTTTCTCCACTGAACCATCACCCCAGGGTTCTTCAATGGATTCCTATATCATGTTCCCAGGGGTCCAAACTGTTGTGTTTTCTTATTCTCCTCCTCCTCTTCTTTAAAAAAATAATAAAATAAAATAAAACATGTACCACTTCAGGAAATCAATTACAAAAGTGTAAAAATGAAATAAAGCAAAATATTTAAATACGTGTATGTCCAAAAGCCATGCAACCTTGTACATTTCTAGAGATCATTCACAAATGAGGCTATTACTTTATTTAGAAGTATAAAGCTCATTTAGAGATATTCTGTTGAGATGAAATAAAAATAAAAGCTGTTCATAGATATGATAGGTCTTTGATTTGCAACTGGATATATAACTTCACTGGCAGAAAGTGTTTAGTTCATTAAATTTCAAATAGCTTACTACATGTTTGTTTTGTTTTTATAGCTATGAATACAAGAACAGCTTCACTGTTTATTATTGACTTAGCACATCAGCGACTCCATTTTCAAGTAGTTTTCAGAAATACTTAACATGACATTCAAAAGAAATAAAAGGGCTGGAGAGATGGCTTAGCGGTTAAGCTTGACTGTAAAGCCTACAAACCAAGGTTCAATTCTCCAGTACCCACTTAAGCCAGATGCACAAGGGGGCACATATGTCTGGAGTTCAACTGCAGTGGCTGGAGGCCCACGAGTGCCCAATCTCACTCTCTCTGTCTCTCTCTCTCTCTCACACACACTCACTCTCTCTCTCTCTCTCTGTCAAATAAATAAAATATTTAAAGAATAATAATTAAAACATTAATGACTTTTCCCATTACTTCTACAGTTGCTTACATAAATAGCACTCTTTATAATTATTAGATGAAAATTTAACGTACTTAATCATGGTCTAACTTTTGGTTGTAAAATGTGCATAAAGTATTCTAAGTGTGTGTGTATATATTCACATATGCATGTAAGCACATATTCACATTTTATAGATAGATAATGGATGATAGTTATACCAACAGAAGATAGATAAATGAGAGATAGACAGGTGATAGGTAGACAGATAAACCCATTGTGAACAGATACATGGTAAACAGAAAGATGATAGATAGTGTGGTGGTTTGATTCAGTTGTCCCCCATAGACTTAGGTGTTCTGAATGCTAGGTTCCCAGCTGATGGAGATTTTGGAATTAATGCCTCCTGGAGTGAGTGTATTGTTGGGGGTGGGCTTATGAATGTTATAGCCAGCTTCCCCTTGCCGGTGTTTGCCACACTTTCCTGTTGCTTTGCTCCACCTTATACTGGCCAGGGGATGATATCCACCCTCTGACCATGCCATCCTTTTCTCCTGCCATTGTGGAGCTTCCCCTCGAGTCTGTAAGCCAAAATAAATTCTTATTTTCCCCCAAATCTTCTCTTGATCGGGTTATTTCTACCAGCGATGAGAACCTGACTGCAAAAGACGGACAGACAGAAATGATAGATTAGATGAAGGCTTGATTTTAAAAGTGATACTCTTAACTATATAGTTTCTATATCTAGACCACAAAGATTTTAAAAGTCCAAACAAGTTTCTAGAGTCACATACAAAATTTTAATTATACAAATCCTAACACTTTTGCCAATTTTAATTTCAGGAAATTAAATATACTTTAAAGATTTCCTATGTCAACATTTATAAAATTAGAGATATAAGTCAATGTATTTCCTTCTATAGCATAGGGTAGTGGCAGCTGAAAAATTTCTTCTGCTTCACTCTGCAAAGTGTCATTGGCATGACTTTTAAGACACACTGCAGTGACGAAAAAAGGGATGGTAATTAACAGAAAAAATACTACACACAGATAATGTCAAAAATTTAAAAATATCTTAATAAATATTTATGTTAATAAATATACTTTGACAAATCATGCAAGAGTTAGAAATCAGAAGGTAAGAAATTCTTAAAATAAATTTAAATGTGTAGGTATCACTAAAGTTTTCTATTCCATAATGTTATTAAATAAACATGATATTTGTATCACTCATCCAAGAACTTACATGGAATCTGCAGGGAAATTCAGCTGGCAGCCACTTGTAAATAGATTCAATTTTACATGTAAAGTCTGTGGCCATCACTTTTGTGTCTAGGTAAGCTTCTAGGGAAAGGATATTATCAGTTAAGAATATTTATGCTTCCTCAAAATTGGGCCAAAATTTAATTTCCAAGGAAGGTATAGTAAGAGATGAGAATCCAGAGGTGGTAGCACTCCGGAGGATTTCCAACTCTGGCAGCAAAGATGGGAGGATCAGGAGTTCACACAAAGCCTGAGCTAGATAGTAAAACCACTTTTAAAATGAAAATAAATAATTCAGTGAGTTCTTCAGATGCAATTATGACACGAGGGCTATGATTTCATAAATGGATTAATGTCCTTATTAAAGGACTCAAGGGTATCAGCAAGCTTTTTCTGGGCATGCATCCCTTCTGTGGTGTGAAAATGGAGTATTCTTTCTGGAGGATGTGAAGTTCAAGTTGCAATTTGATAATCAGAGACCAAATCTGCACATGCCTTGATCTCAGATTTACCAGCCTCAATGAGAGCATAAAAATGATAATTCTGGGTTAGAGAGATTGCTTAGTGGTTAAGGTGCTTGCTTTCAAAGCCTAAGAACACATGTTTGCCTCTCCAGGTTCCACAGAAGCCAGATGCACAAAGTGACCAAAGTGACACAATCAATCAAGGTAACACATGTGCATATGGCGGCGCACATATCTGGAGTTCGGATTTCAGTGGCTACAGGCCCTGGCATGCCAATTCTCTCTCTCTCATAAAAAAATATTAAAAATGATAATTCTGTCTTTTGTAAGCTATCCAATCTCAGATTTTTTTTTTTCTACAGTGGCACTAACAGACTGAAGCAAATTTCCAGGAACATTTCACTGATATACTTTTTATTATTCTTTTACTATAATTGTGTTATGTGGGGTTTTTTTGGGTTATTTTGTGCTTCTTGCTTTATTTTTTAGACAACATCCTCTTATATTACACAGGCAAGCCTGGAATTTACTATGTAGTCCAGGCTGGCCTCCAGCTCAGAATCCTCCATCCTCAGTTCCATTAGTGCTTAAATTAATCGTATACCATCATCCCTGGCTAGTATATACTATAAAAGTTCCTTCAAGCTATTATCCACTCCCCCTACCAGTTCCCTGGTCCTGAATATGTTCTTGTTTTTCAGAAGGTAGTGAGAACTGGGGGGATAAACTACCCCTTGCACTTCAGCCAAACCAGAGCTGAATAGGGAACAGAGGAATATGGAAGACGAGCATGAGTGCTGCTCCCATGCTGAACCTGACAATCAGTGCCAGGTTGTGGGAGACAGATCCTGAGGATACTCAACCCCTACCAAAAAGAGATCCAGAGGCTACGAAGAGCTCATCACTGAAGTAGACTTATAACTCACCCACCAAGACTCAAGGAATTTTGCAGAAGAGGGGGTGGAAAGATTATAAGACCGACAGGTGGAGACGTCATGCCCAGAGGCATTCCTTCCCCCCAAAATAACTGACTAGTGCTCCCACAATGCATAAACTACAACTCCATGGAGAATACTTGCAACCCCACCTGAGGAGTGTCCCCAGCAGAATGGGGGTAGGAATGAGGGAAAAGAAGGTACCAATACATGATGTATCTATATGAATAATGTTGTTAATAATAATTATAATAACATTAAAACATTTCAAATGAAAAAAGAATGTAATTACAACAAAGAATGGAATAAAAATAAAAATTGATTTAACTATGAATAAAAGTTCCTTTAAGATGTAATGCCCTGTGGGCATTTTAAAATACTCAAAGATTAAGAGATTAAGTTAAGTTATTGAAGAATTTTATAAATATTATAGAAAATGTAAGAAAAGTGTTTAATTGTAATAAAGAAGCCACATATTAGATATACATATGTGGTTGTGTTTCATAAGTTTATACCTGAAGTAGATAAATTTTGCCTTGGTAAGTTAATGAATGTAGATGTCTATATAAATTTAAATATGACCATCATCTTTAAGTGAAAATGAGTAATGATCAAATTCATATAGAACTAATAACAAGCACACAGTAGTATTTGTATTAAAACTGAGTCCTGGAAGAAACATGCATTCTGATGAATTGTCAAGGAATGGTCTGCACCTACACATAAAAGAGGTACATCATGACAAAGTAAAATCCAGTGGGAAAATCTCCTTCATCGTTATCAGATGCAGCTCACTCCCCTCTTTCTCTCATCTCATTAGAACTGGCTGGTTTAGTTGCAAGGTCATCCAATTCTCCTATCTTCATCCTTTAATGATGCTCTCTTACCTTGCCAGGGCTGTATTACAAAAAATGTTAACAGTTCTGGCCAGTGATGGTTGTGAAATTAGTACCAATGAACAACCAAAGGACTTTTTGAACAAAATAGTGTCTTCACAGGCTTGCTGGTTCACTGGAGCCCATTTATAAGGGTTTAAAATTGGAAATAGGGCTCTGCAAATCATGGTACATCAAAGAAGGAACACAGTGATAGTGCATAGTTGGGAAAAACTGGTTGGGAGTGGAAAAGATCGTCTCCCGGTTGGAGTC
This sequence comes from Dipus sagitta, assembly GCA_036346955.1. Classification (NCBI taxonomy): domain Eukaryota; kingdom Metazoa; phylum Chordata; class Mammalia; order Rodentia; family Dipodidae; genus Dipus; species Dipus sagitta. Next base: position 50,796,430 of record CM070774.1, read on the forward strand.
AGGAAAAACAGCGAAGACAGGATATTTGTCCACTATGTTATGGCAATTTCCTAGAATAAATTGTGAGATATTATTCATTGGAACAGAAGAGACTCTCTCTGCCAGGGAATGAGACATAGGACCACCTCTCTCCTAGCCAAACAGAACAAGGACCTTCAAGTCCTACAGGAAGCCAGTGTCAGGAAGAGGAGTGTCATTAATCCCTTTGTTCCCCTTGATAGTTTTTCTATCTGCTGTAAAACAAAGAAGTGTTTAACAGTATTCAATCTCTATTTACATAATAGAATTCTCCTACTTGACATGCCACTGACAACAGAAGTTCATGCTCTGTCTGCACTAGAGCACAATGTTGATTACTGACTGTTGAGTATGGCTGATTACTATTGTTGAATGCAATGATGACTACTAACTCTTGAGTACTGTTGAGTAGAATGTAGAGTACTGAATGTTACCTTGAGCAAGGTATTCAATTCCCCTAAGCCTCAACTTGATTATTTGTCAAATGGAGTCATAGTACTTGTTGGGCTCTGAAAGGCCCAGGTGTGAGGCCTAGTGGAACTTCCTGAGCCTAGCTAAAGTTTGGTGATCTGCCTCTGGCCAGACATGACTCAGCAAGACGCCTAATGGCTTCTTGCCTGCTACTTCCGCATGGGATTTAGAATTATCATTTCAATAGTCACAGTTTACTATTGGCCCTTACCTTTCCCCACCGTCCTAAAATCCCCGCCTTCATCCCCAACATTATATAGGCAACTGCTCATAGCAATAAATCGAGTTCCTGCTTCGACAAGACTCCTGACTCAGTGTGGTTTTTCTCCGGTGGCCAGGAGAGGTCTGAGTCTTCGGACGCTCATCTCCTCCTCAACCCCTTGGGAGGAACCAGCAGGCCTGGTCCTTCCCTCGGCACTACCTGCCCCCGCCGGTGGAGCCCGGCAAGTACTAGCTGACATAGATAAGTATATAATATAATTTTATAAGTACTGTAGTTACCTAGTAATCTTAAGGGATTACCAGGAAGTAGAGAAAATTTGAGTCTTACAAGTAGCAATCAACCTCAGAGGCCAGTAGGAGTTGCTAGCAGCATGAGTATAGTTAGAATTGTGAGCTGACACAGACCAATGAGCAGTCTCCACCCTTACCCAATTTGACGGAATATAGGAGATTTGAAGATATGAATTTGGGGACAGGAAAGTTCTCACTTTCAGGAGCATGGAAGAGAGAGTAGACAGGGGTAAGGAACTGCTATGATAAATTCTAATTTTTTTTTCTGTCAAGTCATGTTAACCATGCATGGACATTCAGAAAGTTTTGATGGTGATATATCTGCACTACACAAACACATACAACAATAGCCTAAGAGAAATATGTCCATTGCATGGGAAAATTACTTCACATTTCATCAGTCAACTTCATTAGTGAAGCTTTTGTCCTCCAAAGGCTTATTTATCTCGTTGCCACCTACACAATGGATTATACAGTTCCTGCAATTTTTCTTCATTCCCCTAAATCATCACCTTTGCACAATTCTGATGCTTATTAACATGGCAACAGCTGGTGACTAGAAGCAGAAAGAATTGAAACTAACACCCCTCAGTCTGACTGCTTATCATTAGCTTCCTGTAAAGACTGGTACAGTACGGCACAGATAAACAATATTGATTAATACCACCTTGCTCTTTGCATTGTACTTGGTTTGCTATTTGATTCTCTAATACAAACAAAATAACCCTATTGTCCCCTGCACTTCAGAAGAACACTGAAGTATAAATGCAGATTTCTAGGCTCTTTTTAAGACTTCTCAAACTTGTGGACAAGAAAATGACATTTAAAAAAATCAGCACACCACTTTAAGACACAATATTTCTTGAAAGAAACTCAAATAAAATTAATGTTGCATTTTGAGTGAGAATATTTCACCTGGCCACACTATCTTATGAAGCTCTTAGTCTGTTCGATGTTACATATACCTTACTTGCTTAAACATTTATCTGTATGGAGTAGTGCCAAAAGAGAATTGCAGTAGCTTGAATGTATGTCCCCCACAGACCTGTTTTTTTTTTTTTTTTTTTTTTTTTAAGCTTATAACTTGGGTCTCCAGATGCCTGGCTATAGATGTCACTGGGGGCAGATCCTAGAATTTAGTCATAAAGGTGTGTTTGGGGATGTATCTGATTTCTAGCCCAAAGGCAGGTACAGCCGTTTGAGCTCTGCCCCCTGGATCTGTAAGCTTGAAATAAACCCCTTCCTCCATAAACCATGTGTGGTTTGGATGTTCAACCCAACAACATGGAGCTGTCTATGAAAGGAGTTAATATACTAAAACTAAAATACTGTGGGACACTAGAGTACCCAACATAGACCATTTCCATGGTTTAAAAAATCGCTGCTCTCAAAAAGAGTTTTCTTCTTATAAAGGATTGTTCAGCATAATCCAAATAATATTTGGATATATATTACCTCAGCATATGTATAGAGATATATAAAAACAGTTAAGCTATGCATCCCTCTGTTCTTAAATTTGTGAAACTAGAAAAGGTACAGCAAACATAAAAGCACTTATTTCAAATAAGTTAGGATCTAAATGTATGATCTAAATTGTATGAAAAGTGAGTCTTCTCTCTTTACATGTGGGAATTTAGACTCATAACTTATCCACTTGGAGACTGTATTCCTTTCTAGGGAATATTGCTTTTGCCTACTTCACTGGAATATAATAACAAAAGGTAAAGTAGTAGCATTTCCCAGAGACAGGGAAGTTTGCAGAGGTAGACAGGGCTCTATACTATATGATATATGTTACTTTGTGGATCACAGGGAATAATTATTTATCTTTACCTTTTAGACATCCTATCCTAAGGCAGGATGAGATACACACAGTATAATACTTATTACTCTTGCTATGTAGTTACTGAAGGGAGTTGGTCCATCATTCAGGAAAGCATAGTTTTGTGTTGGCTTGTGTTTTAAAACAATCACTTGGGTGAAAAACTTTTGCCAACATGAAGTGAGCTTGATGTAAAAGCTGGAGCTGGGCCTGGGGAAATGGCTTATCAATTAAGGCATTTGCCTGCAAAGCCTAAGGACTCCGGTTTGATTACCCAGGACTCATGTAAACCAGATGCATGAGGGGGCGCCTATGTCTGGAGTTCGTTTGCAGTGGCTGGAGGCCCTGGTATTCCCATTCTCTTTCTCTCTATATGCCTCTCTTTCTCAAATAAATAAATACATAAATAAATGTTTTTAAAAAGATGGTGCTTGTTGTCACTCTATGTGTAAAATGAAGAGAATTCATAGTTTAACATGTGTATATGTTATGTGAGTCTTTTTTCACATATGTGTAAAACACAAAAATGGATTGGACTTAAATAAATTCTAACTTCAGACATTGATTAAAATCATTGGATAAAGACTAAAGTGGAAGAAACAAGAGAATATTTCACTGACTGTACAAGTTCAAGAGAAGCCACACCCACCTCCAATTCCTTCACATCAAGCTGAGATCTACTGGATGATATAGTATACCTTTCCAATGGAGAAAATGTCCTTCCCTCTGACAATGTAGAAACTTCAAAAGAGAAATTTATTGTAACATAAGTGGAAAGCATAACAGACTGAAAACATTGTTCTTTTCCTGTTTGTAACATATTTTGACAGGACACATTGAAGCTCCGTAGTCTTGGTGTTTAATTTTTGCTGGGTGACCACACAATCTTACATGGAATAAACAAAAATATATAAAATATATAGGATATGTGTTCCATATATTGGGAGTTTAATATCTTAGTTCAGACTTGAATACTCTATAGAAACTCAAAATTCAGTTCCTAGAGCTACGATATCTCTATGTCCCAGTGTCTTTTTATGCCATGACTCAAGGTCAAGTATGTCACTATATTTCTATTACAAAGGAAAATCATTGAATTAGCGTCATCCTATTAATTCTTAATTTTACTATATGAAGTCTAAATTTTAAACACCTGAACGCTTAGACTTTTTTTTTTTTATCCCAAACCATGGTATGCCGCTGTGACGTTGGCTATGACATTACCTTGGATTAGAATGATTCCCTCAGCTCAATCACTGACAAAATTTCTCTCTCTCTCTTTTTTTTTTTTTCAACAGCCATTTTATTCACCCTTCCCATGAATTCTCCTCAATGTAGGTCAAGGTGACAAAATATGTAAGATAGTAAGCCAGCTGCATGTTTATCTCTAGAAGTGTGGAAGTTTGATACGGCTTTCTGGCCCATAGGCCTCCAACATAGGTTGTTGCTTCATAAATTGGAGATAAGTTACCTCTGACTAAGCAGGGTCCCACAGGGCAAGCTAGGGAGCTCCTCAGCCTTCTGGTGCTTTTCATATGTTTTATTCTTAGTGTGTAGCATTTGCTTTGCCTTGAGAAAATCTTTCAGGAGTACTCCAGGGCATCTCTTATTCCCAACCAAATTTGTGGGAACCTTACCAAAAAAAGGTAAACATGTATGTCTTGTTGATCAGTTACTTTGGAACTGAAAACTTGCTTTAGATTGTTAATTTATGTAATATAAAAAAGCTCACTACTGCCGGGCGTGGTGGCGCACGCCTTTAATCCCAGCACTCGGGAGGCAGAGGTAGGAGGATCGCCGTGAGTTCGAGGCCACCCTGAGACTCCATAGTGAATTCCAGGTCAGCCTGGGCTAGAGTGAAACCCTACCTCGAAAAAACCAAAAAAAAAAAAAAAAAAAAAAAAAAAAAAGCTCACTACTGTTACATCAGGATAGGCTTGCAAAATGGAGTCACCAAAGACAGCAGCATGGCCACAGACATAAGGAAGTGGGTTATCCACATTCCTCAAGAAACTGCCCAGCCATTATTCCTTCCTTGCCTAACAATGGCCCCAGGTCATGGTTTCATGCCTCCTTATCTTGTAAGTCACATGGTCACTGTTCTGGTGTCACACCCTGGGTCTCTTAGATCTCCACTGTGGCTTTTTGATTTAGGTGTTCTGAGTGCTACCTTCCCAGCTGATGGGGATTTGGGGATTAAAACCTCCTGGAGGCAGTGTATTGGGGGGAGGAGAGCTTATGGGTATTATAGCCAGTGCCCCTTGCAAGTGTTTGGCACACTCTCCTTTTGCTATGGTCCACCTTATGTTGGCCAGGGGTGCTGTCGTTTTTCCCTGCAATCATGGAGCTTCCCCCTCAAGCCTGTAAGCCAAAATAAACCTCTCTTTTCCCCATAAGCTGCTTTTGGTGGGTGATTTCTACCGCAATGCAAACCTACCTGCAATAGGAAAGTGGTACCGAGGAGTGGGATTGCTGCTAGATAACTGAATGTGTGGTTTTGGCCTTTGGAGCTGATTTTCAGGAGGAATATGGTAGGAATTGAAACCTTGGCCTGAGACACACTTTTCAGTGCTATAAATACAGATTGATGGACTATTCTGGTCAGAGTTGAAAGACCTGAATGTATAAGAACTATGGGCTGTGAGGTTTGGCTTATGAGGGTGAGAAAGAGCTTTGCTTGGACTGGGTTAGAGGCAGTTTGTGTGAGAAGCTTGCTGTTATGCCCATGTCCTGAGAAGTTGTGCAGGGTTGCTTTGCATAGAAATGAGCTGTTGTGAGCAGAGGGATATGGCATAGAAAATAATGAAATCTTTGTGTGAACTGCTGCCCGTTCAGCTGCGATTGAGAGATTACAACCTTTGAGACTGGGCCAGCTGACCTACACTGGGGCAGCAGGAAGAAATGCAGGAGACAGAGGGTCATTGAGTTTACAATGTGGTCTTGTGTTTTGGAAATGGCCATTGGCAATGTGAAGCAGGTTTGCTGGATGGGGTCATGGGGATGAACCATGGCTTGCATTGGAGACCCAGTGGAGATGGCAGGACCATGAGATGGCTGCCAATGAAAGCTGCCAGTCCTGGATGAAGTTTTCCAGGACTGTGAGTAGCCTAGGTGGAGGGGCAGAATTGGAATTCCTGAGACTTGTTGCTGGTTAGAATTTTTGGACTTGGAGATTTGTCACTGGCTAGAGTTGTTGGACTTGGGAGTTAACCTAACTGCCCTGTTTAAATCATGTATTGGTTGAATGTTTCTTTGCTATGCCTAATGCCATCTTTTGCAGTTTGAATATTTATTTTGTGCCATTATGTCGGGCACTTCCAGGCACAGGCTGGAGCCTTCAGAAGAGGGGCCTGAGCTTGCAGGCATGGCTAAGGACCCCCAGGCTACAGTAGGACACTCCCTCTCCAAGCCCAGCACTTCTGAACCTAGGCTCTGCCCATGGCCCTGTAACCTTTGGCCAGTTGCCTAGGAAACTCCTTATCAGCCAGCAGCCTTCACAGAATCCTGAAACCTTAGATCACCTGACACCCCCCTGCCATTGCCTATGTGCTAGAATGAATGTCCCCATATGCTAATTAGGCATCAGAAATAAACTTGGTACATCCAATCCCCTTAGGGTCCTCCCTCCACCCTCAGATGCTTATAAACCCATTTTCCCTGACAATAAACAGAGAGAGCTATTCAACTATCTCCCAGGAGTGTTTCACTTGCCAAGAGCTCACCCACCCTGGTTGACTGGGTGCCTTCGGGTGGGACCATGGCCGGGCCCCGGACACAGGAACCCACAGCTTGCGCATGAACAGGGACATCATGAGATGGACAGGGTAGGTGAGTGCTCTCCCAGAGGGACTGGGAGACATTGGCCCATGCGGCCTTGCCTCCATGCTTTCGGCAGGTTTCTCTTTTACCTCTTTTATTTTCGGTTCACGATAAACTGGCAACTGATGTCTCTTGGCTAATGCTCGCTATTGACTGAAGGCCAGCCATCCTCCGCCTGTACTCCGACAGCCCGTTGGGTATTGGCAAAACCCTCTATTTATTTCTCTTTCCTCCATCAGACGGAAGCTATTTTTCTCTTTTTCCTCCTTTACTTTAATATTGTCTCAAATCAAAAGAAATCACAGATTCATAGATTATGGGCTCTTCTGAAAGTTAGAGGAATTAGGGTCTCCTAGAGGGAGGCTGGCTCCTTTTGTGAAGTCCTCCAGGTTGCCCACTGGATTTCTGGGCATCCATGTGGCCCGGACATGGTGGACCTGCATAGCTTATCCGGCTAGGAAATGAAAAGTTCAAGAAGGAATTTGCCCCTCACTCCCTTTAAGCGGCGAAACTACAAGCTGGCTTTGCAAGTGCTCCAAAGCGGCTCGAGTCACAGTCAGGTGGCGGGCTCACACATGCCCAGACAACGGGGCCTCGGCCTGTGCAGGCGCCATGTCTCTGTCTCCTCTCCCACTGATTGCCTGGGTGCCTGGGGGGGGGGGCATGGCTGGTCCCTGGAGGACACAGGAACCCACACCATTATGGGTTTTGGGGGATTATTTCTATTATGGCTCAGTTAGAAGATCTTGGACTATGGAGATGTATGAACATCACTGGAATTGGTAAAAACAATGGGGACTTTTAAAGTTGGATGAATGCACTGCATTTTACATCATGTATGGTTATCAGTTTATGGGGGCCAGGGGTGGAATACGGCAGTTTGATACAGGTGTCCCCATAAATTTAGGTATTTGAATGCTTTGCTAACCAGCGATTGGAGATTTTGGAATTAACACCTCCTGAAGGCAGTGTATTATTGGGGGCAGGCTTATGGGTACTATAGCCAGTGTCCCCTTGCCAGTATTTTACACACTTTCCTGTTGTTATGTTCCACCTTATATGGGCCAGGGGGCTGATGTCACCCTCTGCTCATGCCACCATTTCCCCTGCCATCAAGGAGCTTCTCCCTTGAGCCTGTAAGCTGAAATAAACCTTTTTTTTCGCCCACAAGCTGCTCTTGGTTCGGTGATTTCTACCAGCAATGTGAACGTGACTGCAACATCCCGTAAAGGAACTTTGTTTTTTATTCAGCTTTTCCCTTCTTCACCTTCCCCCAACTGAAGAGCCCTGCCCACTATCTGGAATCTCAGGTTGGCTATGCTCCACTCTTGAGAGTCAGCCCTGGAAGCTTGTGTTTTTCCCAAATAGAAGCTTTCATCTTTGCCTCAGAGTGGTTTGCATGGTCTTGGTCACTCCCGAACCTTACATCTGGTGCTGTGACAGACAGGAGGCTTCTGGTTGCCCTCTTGGGTGGCCTGAACTCCTTTCCCCTGACTAAACCACTGAGCTGCCATTGACCCTCTGCTTCGGACCATCTCTGCCTGGTACTGGCTTTCACACCCACCACAACTTGGCCTCGCTCTTCTTCCCTTGTCAATTTCCTCCCTGCTTCTGGGTAAGTGTCCCTCTCAGGCTGGCCTGCCCTTTGGTTTAATCCAAGGGTGTGGGACACTTCCTTGCTGGTATTAGTCGCTCATCACACGCCTATCCTCATCAGACTCAAAGACCCCACATCCTTTCCCTGATGCCCTTCAATACCCAATCTCAATTAAACATCGCCAGGTCTCAAACCTATTATTTCCTTCCTGCTTCAAGCTGGCCTCCTTCACCCCACTTATTCCCCTTGCAATACTGTGATCCTGCCTGTTATTAAGCCTGACGGGACCTCCTGCTTAGTCCAGGACTTACACCTAGTCAATGCTGCTGATATGCCCATTTATCCAGTAGTAGTCCCCAACCCCCCTATACTCTCCTCTCTCACATCCCCTCCTCCACTATTCATTCTTCAGTTCTTGACCTCAAAGTTGCCTTCTTTTCCATCACCCTCCACCCCAATTCCTACAATCTCTTTGCTTTCACGTGGTAGGATGCTGATATTCATACTGCCTCTTAACTCACCTGGACTGTCCTTCCTCAGGATTTTAGAGACAGCCCCCACCTATTTGGTCAAGCTCTCTCCACCGAACTTGGTTGCCTTGATCTGTTGCCCAGCACACTTTTACAACATGTAGATGATCTTTTGCTCTGCTCACCCTGTCTTTGTCTATCTAAACTACATCTTAACTTTGTTTGATCTAAGGGGTATTGAGTTTCCCACAAAACGCTCAACTTCCTTTAACCCAAGTGAGGTCCTGGGCTTTCTCCTTGCCCCCACCTCATGACAACTCACCCTAGATGGCAAATAACATCTTTGCTCCCTCTCCCCACTTATCTCTAAGGACGAAATTCTCTCATTTCTTGGTTTTGCTGGGTTCCTTAGAAGATGGATCCAAACTTTGTCCTCCTGGCAAAGCCCCTTCTGCACAAGACTAAGGGAAGCCCTCATGAACCCCCAAGACCCTAAGTCAGAGACATATGCTGCCTTCTCCTTTTGGAAGCTGCAGCCCTTACACTTCAGACCTTCAGGAGCCTTTTCTTCTTTATTCCACAGAAAAAGGGGGCATGGCATTGGGAGTTCTAGGTCAAATGCAGGGCCCATCCTTTGCCCCTGTAGCCTATCTCTCTAACACCTGGAACCCTCTAACTGGGGCTGGAAACTGTGCATATGCACTCATGCCGCAGCTGCTCTTCTGGCCCAAGAGGCACAGAAATTCACTTTGGGACAACAATGCACTGTCCTCTAACCCCAACTGGCTTAAAAGTCTACTCTCCAACTCTTCCTGTCTACTCTAACCCCATCTAAAATTCAACTCTTTCACGTCACTTTCCTTGAGAACCCTAACATCACACTTGACTCTCGTCTTCCACTTAACCCCACTACCCTCCTGCCTCTACCCAAAGAACTTACACATTCCTGTCTAGAGACCCTAGAGGAACTTACCCATCATATCCTAGAATCTATCTCCTCTCACCAACCCTGAACTGATGGCAGCTCTTCTGCTAACTCACAGGGGTCTCAGATAGCGGGGTATGCTATTGTCTCAGATGACCAGATAATAGAGACTGGCCCATTGCCTAAGAGGAGTACAGCCCAAAAAGCTGAGTTGGAAGCTCTCACTAGAGCTCTAAACTTGGCACAAGGCAAGGCAGTTAACATCTATACGGACTCTAAATATGCTTCCCATATTCTACATCACCTTACTGCTGTCTGGAAGGAGAGAGGATTCCTCTCAGCTAAAGGAACTCCCATTACTGACAGATGCCTCCTATCTTCCTACAAAGGCGGCTGTCATTCACTGTAGGGCACACCAGGTTCTAACTTCATCTGTGGCCAAGGGAAACTCTTACAGACAGAGTTGTCAGGGAATCCGGCCTCTACAGCATGTATTCAGCTTCAGCCTTCTTCCTTGCCCCTACCTCCTTCACTCCTTCATACACCCCAGGACCGTACCAAACTCTTAACAAAACTTGACGCTATCCCACGACCACAAGGCTGGGTACTCCTGGGGGAACCTCTACTGCTTGCATGAGCTCCAAGCTACTACCATCCTGACCCACCCACATAATGTATTTCATGTGGGAGCCCACCCTCTACAAAGATTACTGACCCCACCTTTTCCATCCTTGCTTCTCCTCTCTAATCTCCTCTGTGACACACACTTGCTCACTCTACACCAAGGCTTCTCCACAAGGTATAGTCTGTCCCCCTCCCTCTTTCAAACCCCACCAACACATGGGCTCGCTTCCCGGGGTTGACTGGCAGATAGATTTTACTCACATGCTTCCTCACAAAAAAACCAAATACCTTCTCACTATGGTAGATACACTTTCTCAGGGTGGGTTGAAGCCTTTCCTAAAACAGGAGAAACTGCAAACATGGTCACCTCTCACATCCTTGAATCTATTCTGCCCCGCTTTGGCCTTCCCCTTACCATTCAATCAGACAATGGACCAGCCTTCATTTCCAAGGTAACCCAGGAAGTATTCAGAGCCCTGGGGATAGATTGGAAACTTCACATAGGCCTCAGTTCTCAGGCAAATAGAAAGAACAAATGCCATTCTCAAAACTCACCTGTCTAAACTGACTTCTGAACTTTACCTATCCTGGCCCTAGCTCTTCTCTTCTGCCTTAGCTCGAATAAGAGCTACTCCTTGGGCCCCCTCCTTCCTTAGCCCCTTTGAACTCATGTATGGGCACCTCTTCCTGTTAAACAACCTTTCCCCACTACCAGAAACTCCTCTCCATGGGTACTTACCAACTTTCTCCTTTATTCAGAACCTTCTCCAGGAACACGCTGACTGCCTACTTCCCCAACCACCAGAGGGAGCCACAACTCTCACTTAACCCTGGAGATCAAGTCTACCTTAAGCAGTCTTGGCCACAGGGTCTTAAGCTGTTCTTGACTGGACCTCATCTGATGATCCTAACCACCCCCATAGCTGCAAAGCTTCAGGGCATCCCCATTGGATCCACCTATCACAGCTAAAGAGAGTCAAGTCACCTCCTTCCTACCCTACCGCATCCAGGGATAAGTACACCACAACCACAATAGGTCCTCTTAAACTTAAATTCTCTCGTGTCCCCACTCTTACCCGAATCCAAGGACGTTACTCTTGACACAAATGCCCCTCTGCCTCCTCTCTCTTGCCCCAAGTCCTCTATCCCTCGCTACTGAGTGTTCATCCTCCCACCCCCACCCCCACTTTGTGCCTGGTGTCTTGATGTCATAGCTGTTGGCAAGGGTAAAAAGCTCCTTAATTCTTCCTTCTGTCCTCTCATGGTATGAGAGAAGTCTCTGCTTCGCTCAGGTCCAAGTAGTAACAGCATGCTACACTGGCTCTATTGGAGGGTGCTCACTATCATTCTCACCATCCTGTTGGTACCACTACGTTCACTAAACTAAATCCTATGGCATTCAACCACCACAGCTCAGATTTCAGGGGGTACTCACAATTTTTTCCATCACAGACCCAAGGGACCAAAAGTGGGCAGATGGGATGGTAGGGGTGGCAACCCAATATACCATGCATGGGCTCTCGCTTTGGTGGCTGAATAGAAATATTTATATCCATTAAAAATGCCCCTAAGGATGTGAGGGCAATCTGGCTGTGACATCTGTCACCCCAATGATCACCCCAGGGTTGATTCGGCTGATCTGGCTGGCTAGGCGGGTGTCTCCTTCCTCCCCCACCACTCCGTGCTGTGTGCTCAGTCGAAGAGGATGACCTTCCCCCAAATAGAGGACCAGTCTTCAGTCAAGGGTATACGAGTAGCTGCACTCTCGTGCTAGAATATCTAAACAAGCTCTCAAAATGCCCCTAAGACTGCCCCAAATGCCCATATCCAGACAGTTGTGGACATCAAACAGGCTCATTACAAGCTCCAGGAAGATCTGTGTGATCTAACCTTCTCTACCACCCTCTGGATGTCCATCATTAATTCTTCTCTCTCCCTCCTCAATCAACTTGATCTTACCAATAACACTGCATGCTTCCTGTGCACTTCCCTTGAGCAGCCTCTCATTACTGAAATCCCTCTGTTCAATGTCACCTCTGCTTCAGACACTCCCTGCTTCTGGCATCTTCTCTCCAAGATCCCTATCCCACTTTCTCTTCTGATCCGCCTTGAGTGCGGGCATAAGGACATCTCTCAATGCTGGTCAGGAGCTTTCAGGAATAACTCTATTGTTAAAAACCACACCTTAACTAAGGGAATTTATTTTGGTGTGACTCCATGCTGCATATTTGCATCTCTCCGAGAACACACTCAGGCCCTTGCACCCGAGTCACTTTGGTACCTAGCTTCACCATGTATACAGAGGGTGAACTAGCAGTCCTTCTTCCTAAGCAGGCTCATAATGAAGAGCTGTCCACCTGCCCGTGATGATAGGGGTAATTCTGGCAGCCTCTATAGTTGGCTGCAGGAGGCCCGAGCCATAGCCTAATATCCTATAAAAGGTGTTCTACAGAACTGAGCATCACAGTCCGGGCCCTGCCACTGCTACAAGAACAACTTACTTCTCTAGCTTCAGTCATGCTACAGAACCACCGAGCCCTAGAACTCTTGACTGCCAACAAAGGAGGGATCTTCCTTTTTCTGAATGAGGAATGCTGTTATTTTGTTAACCAATCAGGCAAGGCAGACATTGAAATTAAAGAAACTAAAAAACCTGGCTGACCAGCTTCACATATGAGCACCAATTCCCTCTGTGTCATGGAACATCTTTGGGATGGTCTGACCCTGGCTTGTGCCATTCTTAGGGCTTATATCTGGACTATTCTTGCACTTGTCCTGGCCCCCTGCCTTCTAATATGCATCCAAAATCAGGTGGACCAATTCACCCACTGAAAATTCAACCAACTTTTACTGACCTGTCCCTCCTCCATCTCCTACCAGCCTTTGGCCACCGAAGAACCATATCCTCATCACCTACCCTGAAGGGAGACGCATCGACCACATTATCCAGCCTCTCTCATAAGAACTCGTCGCTCCCTACAGTCAGCATGAAGATACTACAAATGAGAAAAACCACTGTCCCTTTTCATTCACATAAAGGCTGGAATGTTAGGTAAGGATGGGCTCCCAAAAAGCAGTCACCAAGAACAGCAGGATAGTGACAGACATAAGGAAGTAGGTTATCCACATTCCTCAAGAAACTGCACAGCCATATTTCTTCCTTGCCTAACAATGCTCCCAGGTCATGTTTTCATGCCCCTTTATCTTGTAAGTCACCTGGTCACTGTTATGGTGTCACACCCTGGCTCTCTTTAGATCTCCCCTAAAGAAACTTTTCTTTTTTCTTTTTTTATTCAGCTTTTTCCTTCCTAATCTTCCCCTAACTGAAGAGCCCTATAAAGCCCATTATCTGGAATCTCAGGTTGGCTGTGCACCGCTCTTGAGAGTCAGTCCTGGCAGCTTGTCTTCTTTCCTGAATAAAAGCTTTCATCTTTGCCTCAGAGTGGGTTGTGTGGTCTTGGTTACCCATGAACCTTACAACTATGGCTACAAATACAGACTTTATATTACTAAGAAGAGATTCCTGGGAAAACAAAATAAAATTACTTATATCTGTACTAGCCAATTTTTTTTAACTAAAAAATACTTTCATTCTCTGTTAATGGCCCCTGAAGGAGATATTATACTGAGAGGGGTTACTAAATTATATTCTTCTCTGTTTGGATGCATAATTTAAACAAGGTACTACCATTTTTCTTCTTCTGCGACTGTACATATTAAATTTTACTCATTTTTCCCAGAAGTTCCTTGAATACATTTTAAAAATATTTTTACTTATTTGTTGGAGAGGAACAAGGAGAGGAAGAAGGAGGGAGGAAGAATAAAAGAGAGAAAGAAAATAGGCACACCAGGGCCTCTTGCCACTGCAAACAAACTCCAGATGCATATGCCACTTTGTGCATGTGGTCTTATGTGGGTATTATAAAACTGAACCCAGGTGGTCAGACTTTGCAAGCAAGCACATTTAACCACTGAGCCATGTCTCCAGCCTCATTTTTATTTTTTTTTAATTTTGCATATTTGTTAATGAAATAGCTTCTCTGGTGGTAAGTGTAGCTTTTTTTTTTCTTCCACAATGTGCATGTGCATGTGAGTAAGTCTGGAGCAATACTACTCTATTGAGCAATAAAGCCAGACATGAAACCCTGCAGTGATGTGCCAATGCTACAAATAAGTCCAAACTTGGGGGTGGGGAACCAAAGACCTAGGATTAATTATTTAGGATTATAACTAGAGACCAATTAACAGCAGATTAAGCCCCCTCACCTCTTGCTTTGCTGCTCAGGGTACCATTTCTTATCAGAACCTGCAGATTCTGAGGTGGAATGTTTTATGCTTCTCTGAGTCTATATCTCCTAGGAAGTAATTAGCCATTGCTGCCATGCCTCTCATCATTAGCCAGTGATTCTGTCACAGATAAAATCTGCCTATAAGACAGGGCACAAAAGAAGGAGACTATGCAAGTCTATTCAATTTAGTTCTCCTATTTCATAATGCCAAACCTTGAAGTGGTGTGTCATTAAAATGTGCAAAGAATCAAACAGTAATCTGCTAGTGAACATGGTGTAGTCTAAAATCCCACCTGTAGTTGTGGGAGTTTGTTATATAATTGTATAATCTTATTTTTCCCCATAGTAACGCTGTTGAATTAAACCTTTATTAAATCTAGGTAAATCTGACAATAAAAAACTAGAAAAATCATTTAGTGAGCACAAGCCATGTACTAAAATTTGTACAGATGTTATATTTAATTGTCCAAAACACTTTTTAAAAAGGCATTATTTCCTTTTTACATACATACTTTTTTTAATGTATACTTGTTAAATGTTAGTTAACTACAATGCCCACATTAAGTTATACAGACCACTTCTAATTAATTTCTCTGAGATCTCAAAAGGAAGCCATGCTCTCTTGGTCCGAGCACAGAGTATTTCCTAATCCAGAATTTCTGGTTCAGGGCTGATTAAAGGCAGTGTCACTCTTAACTATATTTTCTGGGTCCAGAGCAATAGAGACATTTTCTGAGATGAAAACTGGAGTCAAGATACCAAGGGAGGATAATAGGGCTAGTACCTAAGAAGTTCAGAAAGAGTACATGAAGGTCTAGGGTTAGTACTGCTTGTGGAACTGACTGCCAGAATGTCCCATAGGGCTTGTGTGCTTTCTTAATATTTCCTCAGATGACAAGGCATCTGACTACATTTATATAATGTGGTATTTGATATTTTCAGTTTTTTTATTTTTATCTATTTATTTGAGAGCAACAGACAGAGAGAGAGAGAGAGAGAGAAAGCTTGGGCACACTAGGGTTTCCAGCCACTGCAAACGAACTCCAGATGCATGCACCCCTTGTGCATCTGGCTAACATGGGTCCTGGGGAATCGAGCCTCGAACCAGGGTCCTTAGGCTTCAAAGGCAAGTGCTTAACTGCTAAGCCATCTCTCTAGCCCATATTCAGTATCTTATAAGTTTGTAGTTTGCATCTGCAGCCACCTGGCTGGAGGCATGTCACTAGGCAGACCTTAAGGTGTGATCATGGGTTTCAGATATCAATCTAAGATATGCAAAGTGTTCCTAGCTGGAGTTCCTGAAGTGTGATGTGTAGCTTTTGGCTTTTGGCTTGTGCTTCTCTCCCTCCCTCTCTCATTCTCTCTCTCTTTCTCTCCTTGGTTCTGTGAAAGCAGGCTAGCTTCTTCTGCCATTATGGAACTTCCCCTGGATCAGTAAGCTTCCAATGAGAGTTTGAGAATGCTAAGTGCAGACCGTATTGAACTTCGAGGCTTGGCTTATGAGCTTTCTAGGGGGAAGGAAAGACTACAGAAGATTTTGTTGGAACTGGGCTACTGGCATAAGGGCTGGCTGTGTTCTGCTGCTGACACCCAGAGAGTATGATCAAGGTTAAATTTGTTATGGACTGACGTGCTTACCTAGAGATATTGGACTGGGAGAGTTAAGATTTTTAAGCTGGAAAACTTCAAGCACGTTAAATTTACTGGCACAGAGACTGGTTTTAGGTTACTCAAGCTGCTATTGCCAACACATTAGCAATCTTAAGGAAGATGGCCCAATTGCATTACATTAAAACAATGGAAAGGATGCCTGAGGAAAGGCTATCATAGAAATGCAAACTCTTCTGGAAAGAGTTGACTGGAGAAGGAACCTGCTTTTCAAGGTTATGATTTATCTCTACCCTGAATTAAGAATATGGCTGTGTCCTGCACACCTGGTATTGGTTTCAGAAGCATGAAGGATGTGAGGAGTGGCCCTGAATTACCCACAGTTCCAGGAGCCTCTGCTGAGATGCGGCATGAGTCAGGGTGTGATGCCCTGATAGGCTGAAAGAGCCTTTGGAAGATGGACCATGGATTGCATGGAGACCTGAAGACATTTTGAATATACCAGGACTATGCAAGGGCTACCATGGGGCACACTGTTGGCCTAAGATGGAAGTGTTTCCTGGCTACTCTGCCCAGCTGGAGTGGTGAATTACAAAATCTGGAGATTGGCAGTCTCTTGTTATATTGAACTTGAACTGCAGAAGTTTGATTTTTGTTTGATAGTGGTTGAGTTTGCATTGTTTTAGTCTCCTTGCTATGTATTATACCAGTTGAAAATGTTTACCCTGTACATTTATATGTTGGAAGAATTTAACTTGTTTGATTTTACAGGACTTACTATCTTAAATTGGTCAAGACTGTGGGGTCCTTTGAAACTGAACTGAGTACAATTTACAATGTGTGATGGTTATAAATCTATTGAGTGCCAGGGGCGCTACGTGGTGGTTTAAATGGATGGCCCCCAATATATTCAGTTTTTTATTAGTTTGTAGTTTGCATCTGCAGCCACCTGGCTAAAGGCATGTCACTGGGTGGATCTTAAGGTATGGTGGTGGGTTTCATATTTCAATCTAAAGATATGTAAAGTATGCACAGCTGGAGTTCCTGAAGTGTGCCTGTGGCTTCTGGCTTTTGGTTTGTGCTTCTCTTTCTCTCTGCTTGGTCCTGTGAAGGCAGGCCAGCTTCTTCTGCCATTGTGGAACTTCCCCTGGATCTGTAAGCTTTTATAAATATCTCTTCCTCCATAACTGTGCCTGGTCTGGAAGTTCATCTCAGTGAACCTGAAACTGTCTGCTACACATAATAAGTACTGAACATTAAGAAAAAAGCTACACTAGAGGGGCAGAGATTTTATCACAGCCAATATCTACCCTTAGTGTGGTGGTTTGATTCAGGTGTCCACCATAAATTTAGGTGTTCTGAATGCTAGGTTCCCAGCTGATGGAAATTTGGGAATTAATGCCTCCTGGAGGGAGTGTATTGTTGGGGGCGGGCTTATGGGTGTTACAGTCAGTTTCCCCATGTCAGTGTTTGGCACACTCTCCTCTTGCTATGGTCCACCTTATGGTGGCCAGGGGGTGATGCCCACCCTCTGCTCATTCTATCATTTTCCCTGCCATCATAGAGCTTCCCCCTTGAGTCTATAAGCGAAAATAAACCTCCTTTACCCATAAGCTGCTCTTGGTTGGCTGATTTCTACCAGCAATGCGGACCTGACTGCAACACTTAGTTTCTAGGACCCACTGGTCTAGTGATAGCAGACTGATTATCAAAGTCACCTAGAAGTTTTCAGTATCCAGTTATAAGAATTAGGATAGGTTCCTAGAGGAAAAAAAAAAAGTACGAAAACAAACAACAACAACAAAAACTTAATCTGGAAAGTTTGTTGGGGGTAAGTGATATGAACTAAGTTTTCCAGGAGGAAAGCACTAAGGTAACTCAGAAACCATTGAGATATGGCTAGGAAGTACAGTGGAGTCTATAGCCTCGTAGGACAGCAAAAATGAGAAAGAGATGAGAAACCAAACCAAGCAGTGAAGCACTGGAAAAATAAAGAGTGTGTAAACCAGATGAAGCTGCAGAAGGCAAATCACTGGCCACCTTAAGAGTGAAGAATGGGCTATGGCTAACTTAATCACTGAAAATGAGTGTAGGTAGCTATCCTTTTACGAAGAAGATAAATAAAGACAGCAATGGGTTGGATGTCAGTTTTAAAGCATTTTGACAAAAATATGTATCTTACTAATGAATTTGTATGTTGTATGTGCTTCACAAAATATCAGTGCTAGAGAGAGGGATAGGTGTCTGCAAAAGACTTTTTCTGGATAAAAAGAGTCTATTGTTTTATCACAGACATTTTGAGGGCCACTGGGCCATTCAAGGTAATTGGGAATATCTATATTGAGAAATAGACATATACAGGAGATATTCAGAGAAACAGAAAATAGTTGGTACTGAGGGAGGGAACATTGAGAAAAATCTGTATTGGTTGTAGAGAATGTTTTATATTTGTATAAATCACATCCATTCTTCCTTCTTCTAGTAAAGACTTGGTTTTCCTTTAAGGACATACCGTCAGCAATGTGGGCTGAGTCAACGAATTCATTCCCCTTCCCTTAGACCTTTGGCTGGGAAAGGCACCCAATCCATCCCTATCAAATTTACCAGGCTCAGGCCCAATGAGATTCTATTCAGGAAAATGCATCTGAGTTTTTAGATAAGTAGTCTGGAGAGCTGTGATAATGGAAAACTGAGAATGCCTGAGCTGTCAAGCAGCATGAGATCTGAGGTAACTCAAGGAAACTTAAGTGAAGAGCTCATAGTGATGAACATCAAGTATGGTTTGAAAAGAGCTGCCCTAGAAATGGCACTCCCAAGAGGTTTGCTTTTATATAACCAGCACATTCATTGACTCAGTTCTGTCACTGGAAACCAGTATCATTTCTAAGATGGAGAGATTACTGGAGGAGGAATAAGGTTATTGAAAAGTATCATGAGCCTTATTTGAGACATGTCCATGTATTTTGTTAGGTAAAGGCATTGTGGAAGTGCTGTATTCACAGGAGTAATGTGTGAGGCTAGAGCTCAGGACTGAGATCTGGGAGGATAGGGGAGTCAGTGAGATGTGGATGTCATGCATATGAGTAAGAATGCCTAGGGGTTGGGGATAGAGGAAGGAAGGAAGATATTTAGGAGAAATAGCATAGTCCCAATCAAAGACAACTGAAAAGGAGTAAAAAGGATTTTCCTGTACAGTGAAAAAAAGTTATTTGCAGGAGAATAGGGTACACTATATAACAGGAAGCAAAATGAAGTAGGGCAATGATGCAATATAGCCAGCCATTAAGTGGCCAAAATTGAAGAATGAAGTATCAGCATCCCTCTAAGGGGGAGGGTGCAGACTTAGATACTGTTCTGCACAGAAAAAAAATGAAGGAGACTGTGCATGCTCTAAAGGAAGAACAAACCAAGGAGAAAGATGACAGGTAAAATTCTGTAATGTCAGTTATTCCATAGAATGTTGGAGTCAATTAATCTCTTTTGGGAAAGATTTTAGAGAAAGAAATCCAAGATTAAATGAAGACCTAAGAAACAGGTAAGAAATGGCAAGTGAAGACATGGTGAGCTGAATCCACTTCAATTTGAAATTATGATTTCAGAACAATATATAATCGAGGCATTTCTAGGCAAGGAAAAAGGAAATAAGCAACAAAAATAGGGGGAGTAAAGCTTAAGTACGCTAATTTACTCATGGTTCATATATGCATATTGTCAAAAAGAGAAATGCAAATCAAACACTTCATAATTTTCCAAACTATTTTCCATTAACCCCAGAGCAATCTCTTAGAAATTAATATTGATTTTCACAAAGAGATACATATCTGCAAGTAGTAACTCTGGATTCATATTCATTGCATTTCTGAAGTTAAAAATTCAGTGACAGTTAAATTTTTCTCAATTTAAAAAGCATGTATATTATAATTTATTTCATAAATCTGACTCTTCCTTATATTCATTCAACTTCTGCCTCACCTTCCTATTTACAATTTGTTCACTGTTACAGTTTAACAGTTGAATAAGAACTAATAATATTCCTGTTCTCATTGTGGTTTATGAGGATTGAGACATGTGCAAGGTGTTCAAGAGCTTACTGGTAAGAGCTGCTTACATGCTGTTTCAAGTTATTTTTTATTAATATAGCTATTGTTGCACATTAGTACAGGAAAACAAATACATAAATGTGAAAAGATAACTAAATGTTAACACTGGGTTGTTTCTTCCTGGTAGGATTTAAAGAATATATTCATTCCAAATCTTTTGTGCTTTTTAGACTGTTTCAATATTAATAATTCTCTAATATAATTTTCTGACATGAAGTTATTATTCTTAGAAAACAACTGAAGACCCAGTAGTTTAAACAGTTGACTTGTCAATGTTCCATCCTTTGCTAGAAGATATATCATCTATGTTTATATGCATTATAAACATAGATATAGATATAGAAGATATATCATCTATGTTTATATGCATTACATTAGATCTTTACCTCTCCAGAAACCTTTCTTTGTACTGCTTAGGTATCACAAATGATTAAGAAATGAGTGTTCTGATAGTATCTGGCCGAGAAGAAGACTGGCACTTTACTGTATTAAATACCAATTTAGAAGACAAACCACTTGGTTCCTACAGAAAAGAAGAAACAAATGCTAAATACTTTTCTAGAAATTGAAGCAACTGGGACAAAACGGATTATCCTTACATGTAAAATATGCATAGAATTACTCTGAAGATGAAGTTTCCCATCATTCATAAGATTAGAATAAAAGTTTTTTAAAAGGCAAGAAAGACATTATTTAGTTTGATTTAAAATATATGTATTTATGGGTACATTTCCTAAGGGATTAAAAAATAGTTTTCCTCTAACATATCTCTAAACCATGAGACCACCTTCAGTAGGAGTGTCTTTACAGGAGTTCCTTATGTGAGCTGGCTGCCTTATGTCATATCAACAAAGGGGATGACAGAGAGAGAACCCCAAGAGGAAGCTTGGCAACTAATGTATTCCTAATCAATGCAGATATCTCTGGATAACTGTAGAAGAGTGGCTCCAGGACCAACACAGATATAAATGTCAGGTGGTTTGATATGTGAAATAGACTGGGTTTGCATATTACCTACATACATCTTCCCCCATATTACATATACTACTAAAATATCCTAAATGTCATATAAAGTAATTTTTTTTTTTTTACTATTTAGGGATTGACAACAAAAAAATATAATCACTAACTCTTCAGTTCAGTTTTCCCCCAAATGTTTTCCATTTTCTGTTGATGAAGTACACACAGCAGAGCCCACACAAGAAAGGGCCTCCTGTATCTGCAATACAACCATAGAACCTGTAAGGATGCTGACTCTACATTCAAATACAATTTGTTTTCTCCATCAGGATGTTTCCTGTCACAGTTTTCCTTCCACAATAACTCCCTCATCTCTATTCTCATTTTATATTTCTTCTAAATCTTTTCATAAATAAAATAAATCCCCATCTCTTCACTAGTTTCCTTATATTTACTATGCAATGATCTTAGCCTCTCATCAAAAATACTCCTGAAATATTTATGATAAACACTTTCTAACCTTTGATCTGTCACAAGCATATTTCCGTTTTTTTTTGTTGTTTTGTTTTTTTGTTTGGTTTGTTTGTTTGTTCTTTTCCATTCGGCTTAGATCCTTAAGTTTTCATTTCAGCCTTCAGAATTCACCTGCTTGACCAAATCAACCAGAGGTCAAATGAGCTCTTGATAGTTTCAACACATCATTTTTTTTTCATGAACAAGTTTTCATGCTATAACACATAGAGCTAAATTCAAAATGGTGAATATATCTAACCACACAATTCCTCATTTATAACTAGACGGTGCTTTTGAAGAAGCTATTTAGGAACAGATATAACAGCAATGCATTTTATGGAGGGATTTAATAGACATGTCATTACACAAAACAGAGTTAGGGAAAGTTAAGCCAACATAGTGTGGCCTCATTGTCAGGGTGGAAAATAAATGTAGAAGCTTTATTTAGCCAGCTGAGATCATTCACAACTTGGCTAAATACCTGATTGGTCTTAAATGATGTTCAAAGCATTGATTAACAGTCAGGACAGGGACCCACAAGTGACAGATTCAAAGGGCAGTCATCTACACATGTTCTACTTTGTAATGAGCTAACTCCTTTCAGAGCTAAGCAGCAAAGTCTTTAAAACTGGAAATAATCCAAAAATGAGCTTTCTCCCCATTATCAAGCTCCCACCAATCATGGGCTACAAGCAGACCTTTACATATTACATTCCTCAAAAAAAAAAAAAAAGGTTACCCCATTTATCTGGTGCTAACTTTACTCTCCATTGGAGAATTTGCTTCTCTTTTTCAGATAGACACAGATCCTAAGGAAAGGACCATACCATCATACCTCAATAGGGCCCCAGCTGAAACTAAGAATAATTGGGGAAACAAGCAAGAGTGCTTTTTTACTTGGTGAACCTGGTACCAGGACAAGGGTGAAGTAGATACACACAGAGAACAATCAATTCATACCAAACCAGATATCCAGAGACACAGAGGCTCCCAAGACCTGATCAATGAAGCAGACCTAAAATGAACCCAACATGGCTCAGGGAAATTTGCAGAAGAAGGTCATAATACACAGAGATATTGCCTCCTATTCATGACTGATGGCTAACCCCACAAAGCATGACCCATATTCCACAGCAAGGAGGGTCCCTGTGGAGGGGGGTGGTCAGGGAGCAGGCTAACAATGGTGCCAACTTGACTGTACCAGTGAGTACAAAACTAATATAAATAAATAAATAAATCTGGAAATAGTGCATTGCAATAAAAAGAAAACTGAGGCTAGGCATGGTGGCAACACACCTTTAATACCAGCACTTGGGAGGCAGAAGTAGGAGAATTGCCTTGAATTCTATGCCACCCTGAGACTACATGTCAATTCCAGGTCAGCCTGGGTGAGAGTGAAAGCCTAAAAAAAAAACAAAAAACAAAAACAAAAAACTGAAGATTGAAGAGGAGACATAATTCTACAACTAATTTTCTATTATTGTCCTGTATTGACTTAAGCAAATCACTTAACTTCTGTGGACTTCAAGTTACTTTATTAATAGAATGATAGGATTGAAATTGAGTCTGAAGTCCATTTCAACACAGACGTCTTTGAATTTGTACCCATGTAATGCCTTAAAAAAATAAAGTAATTGACTTAGTGGTTAAAGCAATTGCCTGAAAAGGCTGACAATCTGAGTTCCATTCCCTAACACGCACAAAAAGTATGATATAAAGTGGCACATGCTGCTTGAGTTCATTTGCAGTGGCTGGAGGCCCTGATGTGCCCACTCTGTCTCTCTCATTTCTCTTTGCTTTCAAGTAAATAACAATATTTTTTTAAAAAATAAGTAAAAATAAAGTAATACCATAGTGAAATGTTACACTGATATGAAGTGTTCAGTTTCTATTCAATAATTTCTAGCATCATTGTACATTTTTCAGAACATTCTCATATGCAAAACAATAGTGTATGACAATGACCTTTAAAATTATGTTCAATACCTACCTCAACTCTGTGAGAAAACTTGGTTGAGGCAGAGGGACTAAGCAACCTCTTTAAAAGAGGTATATATTTTTCAGAAATTACATTGTTTCTCTAAACTCATCTCAAGAACTGAGAAGCTAAGTCTCAAAATTTACTATCATGTTTCTTTTTTCATTTAACCTTGCATGTTTATAATCATAACCATAGAGATAATGATTCAACAAACTTCATTATTTTATTTTCTTTTTAAATTTGTTTTCACAGTTTTAGTTTTAAAAGTATTTAACAGCTTCTCCCAACAAAGAAAACTCGGGAAAATAACATTTTGTAGACTTCTACATTGCACTTAAATATGTATCAGTGCTGCTTTGACACATAAAAGAACACGTCACAGGACTACAGGAGCAGAATTACCTAGAAGCATTACAGAATATATTAGTTTCTCACTGGAAAAAATGACAGTTAACATTTCACTTACATGCAAGTTCTTCAAAATGAATATAAATTGCATGTATTAGCATTATTGAAGCACAATTCTAAAATCTAAGATAACTCCTTTAAAAAAAAACCTTTATGCAAGCCAGGCGTGGTGGCACAAGCCTTTAATCCCAGTGCTCAGGAGGCAGAGGTAGGAGGATCACCATGAGTTCAAGGCCACCCTGAGACTGCATAGTGAATTCTAGGTCATCCTGGGCTAGAGGAAGACCCTACCGTGAAAAACAAAAAAAAACTTTATGCACACAGCTGATTAAAAAAAAAAAAAAACTCTGATTCCTATGCTCTGACTAAAATCTCATATTTGAATAAGTGAAATCGGCGCTAGAGAATGCACCTAAGCTTTTCTTTACTTTTTTTTTTTCCAAATTCCACCTACCTGTGTATCTATAGCTAGCAAGAGTGACCCATGATTATGTTTACTGCTAGTATGAAGTGATGTGTAAGTTTCCTGGGTGTTTGGAATTCTAAACCATTTTGTGTGTATCAGCAACACACTGCTTCCAGTGATGTGCCTTAGACTGATGTCAATGATTTCACAGAGTTCAATGTGAATAACGCTTTTTCCCCATTTCATTTTCTTCTCCTTTCTGATATAGCAGTGAATATCATTTATTCCTAAGACATGAGGGTTTTTTCAATTAAGCTGTAGATCAATATTATTATTTCATTAAAGTGTAATTTATTACTTATTCACCCTAATTTAAGAAACATCAGGTCATATAATGAAGTAACTGCCTCTCTCATCATTAACATAACTTGTTACCTCCTACCCAATTTTAGAGAAGTATGTATCCATGCACTTCCCTGTGTTTCTCTACTTGATTTTAAGACTAGGACAATTTTCACATTAAGTTTTAGTTTCAGTTGTTGAAAACCCAACATAATAGAATGTAAAATCTCCATGGTATCTTTCTGTAATGGCAAAAACTTTCTCTTATATGTAAATCTGCCAGGGTGGCAGCTTTCATTCTGTTGTCATGCCTGCAGAAAAGGTCATTTCTTACTCATTGCAACTCTCAGAGTGGCCACTGCAGAGACCTTGACTGTCACAGTTTCTGATGGAAACAGACAAAAATGAAATAACTGACATATATGACTTTTATGCTTTTCAGTTAACAGTGCAAACACTAAATTACTCTCATGGAAAACTAGTGGCAACTCAAGATGACAGAAAATTGCTTCTGGCAAAAGGTTTTAAAATAAATTCTTAACAAATAAGTAAAATCTTTTTAAAAAAATATATAAGGGTTGTACAGATAGCTTAGCAATTAAGGTGAATGCTTGTGAAGCCTAAGGACCCAAGTTCAGTTACCTAGTACCCATGTAAACCAGATGCACAAGGTGGCACATGTGTCTAGAATATGTTTAAAGTGGCTAGATACCCTGGTGTGCCCATTCTTTCTTTCTTTCTCTCTCGCTCTCTCTCTCTTTCTCTCTCTCCCCCTTTGTCTCTCTCTCTTAAATAAATACTTTCTAAACTCTTAATAAAACATTCGTGACATAGTAGTTCCAAATATAACAGTTTTAAATATATGTATGTATGTGTGTTCACTTAAATCCTGTTGGAAATCAGCAAGAATGTATCAATTGCTAATCTCATTTTACATATGAAAAGAACTAATTCAAATGTTAAACACTCAAATATGAGTTAAGAAGTAGAAATTTGAACCAAGATAGCTTAGGAGTTTGATAGGATGTTCTAATCACTGTAGCAAGGGGCAATAACTTTGTAAGTATCTTTTAACATTTTTAATTGGCACTTAAAATGCTATATACTTATGGGGCACCATGTGATGTTACAATACACAAATATGCTGTGTGATGCTCAAATCAGGAAAGCTGAATCTCCTTACTGATGCACGGTATCCCATAATGTAATAATTAATCTCTTTAAGTCCATATTTTCTATATACTAATATGTATATGTATATCTGCATATGTATAATGTATTGGTGGAGATTGAACCTAAGACCTCTCATTCCTAATGCTAGAAAGTGTTTTCAGAGAACTGTATTCCAGTCCTATCTCCAAATACATCCTAAAGTTAGATATTTCATGAAAAGTTAAGGATTAGTGTATTAGCCTTCTTAGGGGCAGTTATACTTTTTAAAATAAAACATTTTCGGCTGGGGCGATAGCTCAAGCATTAAAAGCGATTGCTTGCAAACCTGCTGTCCCAGGTTCTATTTCCCAATACCTATGCAAATCCAAACACAAAGTGGCACATGTCTGGAGTTTGTTTGCAGCGAAAAAGAGTCCCTGGTACGTACATATGCCTTTCTCTAATAAATAAATAAAATATAACAAAATAAAGTAAAACATTCGACAAATGTTTCATAGAAAGCAATTGTCACTATTCATCTGGAAAATGATTATACCCACAGAATAATAAATTGATGAGAGTAAAATTTTCCAGCGCTCCACTGTTACAGAAAAGACAGTGTAGCACTCTCATCAGAAATTGGAGGCAATGGAAAATGCCACAGCCTCCATTACACATGGTTTCTTTTGAAAGTTTCTCCCTTAATATCCCAGTAATAGCAGGAGGAAGCCAATGCACACACCACCTGAAGGTCCTACCAGAAGGTCCTACCAGCTCAATTTCAAACTGCACCAGCATTCTCACTGCTATCTTCTCCAGATCTTCCACTGCTTCAAGTAGCAATTACCTCTGCCCTAGACTTACTGCTTACACCCCTGATGCCTTATAGCCAATTCTGGCTAAAAAGTTGTTTGGACACAAGCACAGTGGCTAACTTACGTCATCCTAGGACTTGGATGGTAAAGTTGAGGCATGCCTGGGATAAATAGTGAGACAGGGAAGGACAAGGGGAAGAGGGAAGGAAAGGGGCAGGGATAAGGGTATGGAAGGAAAGGAAAGAAAGCAGAGGGGAAGAGAGGATGAGAAGGGAAGGAAAAGAGAAGAAAAGAGAAAAGAAGAGAAGGGAAGGAAAGGGAAGGGGAGCGAATAGACTCTTTTATTTGGTTTTGTAATCAATTCTCATTGTCTAGGTCAGGCCCTTGTGTAAGGCAGAGGAATATGTCTAAATAAAATATAAAGAGAAGCAAGTGAATATTTAATTATTACTGTATTTTTCTATTAATCTGTATTCATATGCATGTTTCAGGAAACATTGCAAGGTCACATTCAGTGAGACCATATACCTAAACTTATTAATCCTGTCTTCTATTAAATATGTAACAGCTGCTACTAGCAGCCCTGTCTCTTATTGTTTTATGATTTAAATTCATTTCATCCACATCATCCATAAATCTGGTTCTGTTGAACACTGGGTTACCAATGAAAGAAAGAGGCTTGCAAACCCTCTGTACTGCAAGCCTGTTGGAGAAAACAAGTGAAATGAACCACATGTACTATGACTATTCACTTCCTTCTGTATTTTATTTTACTTCATCTTTAAATACAGGCTTCTGATGATCAACTGCATGGATTTCATGCACAAATTTTTCATAGGTTATAACCTGTGGGTGGAAGACATTACTACCAAGTAGAGAGGATAATGTGAGAAATTTCCTACGAACTAACATTAAAGCTCTTATAGTACATTAAAAAATCACAATAAATAAATCCCAGACAGACTGATACTCATATAAAGCTATCTATTATTTTGTATCTACATATGATCTGGAATGATTATACTATAGATAGCAAATACGAGTTTTGGAAACTAGTATTGTACAAAACAAAAGAAGGCAGAACTAAAATGTGTCCTTGAAAGAAATTAAAGAGCCTGGAATACTGAAATAGAAAACCATTACTTTAAAACTGAAGATGCCTCAACATAATGTAATCATATTACTTTTCCAGGGGAAAATTATCATTCTTAAAACAGTTCTGTTAAATTTATTTCCTTAAGTTTTAATCAGCTCATGTCAAAAGTGAGTGAAGTGAGGGGACTCTTATTTTCTTCTAGCTGAGATGAAAACAGACATGTGCTGTTCTCTACATAGGAACTGTTCCTATGCTGTGTTAGTTATTTGTTGTGAAGCCTTGGAACATCTTTATTTTCCAGAATACATGCATTTTCTAATGTCCAGTATACTTCCTAGGAGACAATGCCATTTCCCAATGAATAAAAAATAAACTTTTAGGGCTGGAGAGATGGCTTAGCGGTTAAGCTCTTGCCTGTGAAGCCTAAGGACCCCAGTTCAAGGCTCAATTCCCCAGGACCCACGTTAGCCAGATGCACAAGGGGGCACACACATCTGGAGTTCGTTTTAGAGGCTGGACGCTCTGGCGTGCCCGTTCTCTCTCTCTCTCTTTCTCTCTCTGCCTCCTTCTCTCTGTCGCTCTCAAATAAATAAATAAACAAACAAAAAATTTAAAAAATAAACTTTGATTTCACTGCAAATTTATTTTCTTAAAATCCTGATTGAAGAGCTGCACATGGTAGCACTTGCCTTTAATCCTAGCACTTGGGAGGCAGGAGTAGGAACATCAATATGAGTTCTAGGTCACACTGAGACTACATAGTCAATTCAAGGTTACCCTGGGCTAGAGTGAGACCCTACCTCAACCAACCAAAAAAAAAAAAAAATTCTACCCCCCAAAAAGAATCCCGATAGATGTGTTCACAACCTAAACTATTTCTTCTGCCATCCAAAGCTTTATCAATTTACCTTTTTTAGCCTTGGCTATCATTATACCTGTGCTCTTTGGTTTTATGTGTAAACATGGTCAAGTTACAGAATCCATATTTGATCAACTTCTAATGTAGGTGTTACTAGGACATTATTTTGTAGTCGTGACAAACATGTTTAACCAGTCATTCCATTTAACCTGGGAAGGTCTGACATAAGTAAGCAAAAAAGTTCTGGGAACAGAACTGAGACAAACTTGATGTTTTCTGGGGAAAGATGAAACTCCAGCAGAGGCTCGTAGGGTCAGTTCCAGCCTGCTCATCCTGATGGCCCAACAGGTGAATTTCAGGCTTGTCTATTCAGCTCCCAACAAATGTGTAATCCACACAGGTGAACATCCTACCAGTTCCATTTCTTCCTCCGCCCCCACCTCAGGTTCCATTTCTTGGATGGATCTTTGGTGGATAAAGTATCTCAACATTTTTTAGTACCGAAAGCAACTTACTGTGTTCGGTTTGTGCCTTATCACTTATTGACAGTCAGCAAGACGTGGCACTCCGCCCTTGTTTTAACTCCTAAGAATGCTACCTCACAGAAATGACTCACGAGTCTCTGACTCTACCTCTTTCAATGTCATTTAGATGGCAGAGGGCAGCTCTGATGCTGGCTATTAAGTTTGTGGCAATAAATCCAACTGGAATATGAGCAATGCTCTACAGAGCCATGAAGTGTCCCAGCACGCAGAACAGACTCAGCAACAGTGCCTTATGCATTACAGGTAATATCACAGGCGTCAAGGAAAATACAGCTTTTAACTCAGACAGAATTGTTTTCCACCTGGCTCTATCTTACTATCTTTGGGAAAACAGACAAATTATAGAAAATGTCAGCATTAGTTTTAATTAATTTAAATACTTTCATCATTAGTTAAATATAATAATGATAGCATTGTTACTTGCCATACTGGACTATCACAAAAATATTAACAGAATCCATGTTTAAAAGTGAGATCCTGGGCTGGAGAGATGGCTTAGCAGTTAAGCACCTGCCTGTGAATCCTAAGGATCCCGGTTCAAGGCTCAGTTCCCCAGGACCCACATTAGCCAGATGCACAAGGGGGCACACGCGTCTGGAGTTCGTTTGCAGTGGCTGGAAGCCCTGGCATGCCCATTCTCTCTCTCTGTCTATCTGCCTCTTTCTCTCTCTGTCTGTCGCTCTCAAATAAATAAATAAAAATAAAACATAAAAATAAAAAATAAAAAAAGATCCTGCTGTCCATCAAGAATGAGTGAAATTGAACTATTTTGGTATCTTGTTAACATAATGTTCTGCATAAATTCATTGTGTGTGTGTGAGAGAGAGAGAAAGAGAGAGAGAGAGATACCTATATGATTGTCACTGTGATAATTTCTATGGAAAATAAAAAGCAAGAATGACTGTTAATATTTTAGGTGTTACTTTCTCTATTTTATTTCAATAATTATCCTAAGATTTCATGTAATGTAATTCTCGTATTTATAACAACTGTAGTAAGAAATTATTGGCATCCCTATTTAGGGGTGAAGACTCAGAGGTACAGAAAAGTTATGTTCTCTCTCCAATGACACACAGATGAAAGCACTAAAGTCAAGTGGTTCAGGGTCTACAGTCTGTTTTCTGTCCTATGAGGAGCTACTTCCTGTTAAGAAGGATTTGGCTTTCCTGCAGCATACACTCTAACAAGGGATATACACATCTTCAAATAGGGCTACAATAATGTCAATTTGCAAAGTGCCATAAAGAAGGGAATTTAGAAAGAGTTCTTCAAGTTGTTTTAATGTAATTTGCTACATTCTCAGATGAAACCAAATCAAGAAAGACAAAGCCAACCTAATTAACCTAACTAACCTCATTTTCTGCATATTGCAGAACTCATTCTGAGAAGGTGTTTCTGTACCTATTAATTAATGTTAGATAGCATACAGTTAGAAACCTGTGATTTATTACTGGTGACTTATCACTTTCAACAAACAGATCTTCATTGCCACATTAGGCTACAGTACTAAAGTAAACGAGAGTTTGGATTATTATAAAATCTTCCAAAACTTTGCAAACCAGTTTTTCAATATGACATATTTTAGTTACATAAAATCAAATAACCTTTGGTGGTTTCATTTGAAGTATATAATTATACTCTGATTATGAAAACCTGAACATACAACAGAAAATAACAATAATGATAGGTTTTCAGAGGAGTTCATGTGATAAAAAATACTGAAGAAAAAAATCTAAATTTTCATTGGTTATGTAACTTCATAATAAACCTTGATCATGAATCATTACAGGAATTTCAAGAAATTGTGCTTGACATAGAAAATATTTTAGTGCACTTTCTTTTCCATGAACTCAGCAAGAAAATATATACTCATTACACCCTATAAATCCTGCTGCTGAGCAAGGGTTGGGGAGGCATTTCTTTTCACTACCTTTCCTTTTTCGCTGATTCAGAAACACACCAGCACTGTACAGGATGCTAACAAACACTGGTATTCCGTTCAATAATGTGTTTTACTTTTCCTAAAACAATACAGAAGTCTAATCTTTTTATAACCCAGGAATGAGTTAAGGAGTCCAAAGACCCTTAAATTCTCTTCAAAAAATACTACAATCCCCTATTCGTTTCATGCTGTCTCCAATTCAGCTATTCAAGTTTGATTTTTATTCAGAATCCCAACTCTTTTTTTTTAATTCACTTTTGCCACATCAAATTTTTGACTCAGATTTCTCTGATATATACTTTGCTTTGAGGCTAACTATGAAATAGCACCTGTTTTTAATATCTGTTTTGTAAGTTATACTCATTCACTTTTTACACATTCCAAAAACAAATCCATTTTTAAAATGCAGGATATAGATTATTTTTCTTTATTAGAACAAAACAAGTCTAACAACGAATAACAAAAATGCAGTTTTCCTGATTTTTATACTTTAAGTTTCATTTGTTTATTTTTTGGATGCCACCTGCATTTATTAAAATTGTGCCTCATTTTTATAGTTCATATATTAGTTTTTATTTCTAGTCTATTTAGTGCAACATTACAGTGCTTTTAAAAGAAGGTAAATTGTTAGTTTCCAGTTTCCCACTGGAAATAACATTGCAAATACTTTTTAACAACAGTCCAACTCATGCATGCATAAAATACATGATTTAAATAGAAACTAAAAAGGGTATGTTTTAAAGGACTCTTTTGTTTGGAGAGTAAAACTCCTTCTCCTACTGTACACTATTTACTTAGGCAATTTTTATCACTAGTCATTAGGAAATGCATAGTCAGTTTTCTAGGATTAACAATAATTACTAATTAATAACATGAACAAGTAATTTAAATAATATTCTATAAGCTATCTTTACCTTTGCATTATAGGGAATGTAATGTTTTGATAAGGCTTCAGGAGTATGCATCCATGTTTTGTCTGCAACAAAGAAAACACAGCATTAAATTAAATTCCAGAGTCTATAGCATCGTATTGTTACAGCAGCACTTTAAGGGAATCTCAGATGAGTAAGAGCATCCAATTACAATATTATTTTCCTGAATTGAGAAACAAGACAACAATGCAACTGGAAAACATTTATGGGATTCCTATCTTAGTATGAAAGTTCTTATTTATATTTATCTATTTATTGAATAAAGTGTTATTTCCCAGTCAGATCTGGAACTTATCATGCTCCCCAGACTGGACTTGAACCTGCCATATTCCTACTTTAGTCTTTTGAGTACTAGGATTATAGGCATATACCACAAAGTCTAGTTCTCATTTTAAGTTTTCAGATAATACAAATTATACTGAATTTTTAATTACTGTGTAAAACTAACATCTATGGGTTATATATAATGACAAGTATACGATTTAAGATACTTAAATGCCATTGAATTAAAACTTTATACCCATGTACCACCTTGTATGCATGCACAAACTTGCAGATGTGTCACCTTGTGAGTTTGGCTTACATGGGATCTGGCAAGTCAAACATGGGGCTGTAGAATTCACAGGCATGTACATTAACCACTAAGCCATCTCTCTAGCCCTGACCCACACTTTTTTTCAGGCTGACCAGGAAATTACTATGTAGCCTCAGGGTGGCCTCGAACTTGTGGTGATCCTCCTACCTCTGCCTCCCGAGTGCTGGGATGAAAGGGGTGTGCCACCATGCCTGGCCCTGAGCAACACTTTTAAACAATGACTGAGTGGTGGAAAAAAATAAAATAAAAAAAAATAAATTGTATAATTTCTACAACTGAGTGATAATGGAAACACAACTTACCAAAACTCGTGGGGCACAATGAATGCAGTCCAAAGGGGAAAATTCATAGTGCCAATGCCTTCATAACAAAGGTGGAGAAATCTCCAATTAATAATGTAAACACCTACCTTAAGGCATTCAAAAATCAAGAAGAATGCAACCCTACAAGCTCCAGACAGGAAAAAAAAAAAAAAAAACAATACAGAGCAGAAATTAATGAATTGGAAACTAAGAAAACAATTAAAAAATTGATGAAACAAAGAGCTGGTTCTTTGACAAAATAAACAAGATTGATAATCCCTTGGCCAATTTTATCATATAAAAAAGGGAAGTCTCAAATTAACAAAATCAGAAATGAAAAAGGTGAGATCACAACAGACATCAATGAGACTGGAGGAATCATCAGAACATAATTCCAAAACCTGTACTCCACAAAACTGGATGAAATGGATGAATTCCTAGACATACACCAGCTATGAACAATAAGAACGAAGACTCAGAGCAGACTAATCTCCTAAGCAAATGTATCACATCCATCACAATTAAAAAGCTAATCAAAAACTTCCTCAAAAAGAGAAGTCCAGAACTGGCTGGCTTCTCACCTAATTTCTATCAAACTGTAATGAAGAACTGATAGCATTTTTTCTCAAACTCTTTCACATAACTGGATAACAAGGAATGTTCCCCAACTCCTTTTATGAAGTTGCCATCACCCTAAAACCAAAACCAAACAGAGATACAACAAGAAAAGGAAACTATAGGCCTATACCTCTGGTAAACTTAAATACAAATATTCTGAACAAAATTCTCACAATCTGAATTCAACAAAACATCAAAATCATTACCCACCTTAATCAAGCAGGATTCATCCCTGGGATGTAGGATGGTTCAACATCTGGAAATAGCTCAATGTAATATATCATTGAAATAAATTTCATGAGAAGAACCACAAGATCATCTCAATAAAGGAAGAGAAGGCCTTCAACAAAATACAACATCACTTCATGAAGAAGACACTGGAGAGAATAGGCCTGAAGTGTTTATATCTCAACACAATAAAGGATATATATAAATCCCATAAATCCCAAATATTACTTAATGGGGAAAGATTCAAGGAGTTCCCACTGAGACTGGGAACAAGACGGGGTAGCCAATTTCACCAGTTCTATTCAACATAGTACTAGAAGTCCTAGGCCAAGCAATAATATAGGAAAAAAGAAATAAAAGGGGTACAAATTTAAAGGAAAAAATAAAATTAAATCTATTCGCAGATGACTTGATCCTATACATTACTGACCCAAAAGTCTCGATGTGAAAACTTCTAAAGGTGATCAATTCCTTTAGCAAAGTAGCAGAATACTAATTCAACACACAAAAATCAGTAGCCTTCATATGCAAAGGACAAATATACAGAGAAAGAAATCAGCAAGGCTGTCCCATTTTTAATAGCCACATGAAAAAAAAAATCATACCTTGGAATAACACTAACCAAGGATGAAAACATAAAACACTCAAGAAGGAAACTGTGGATCACATGAGAAGGGGGAAAGACCTCCCATGCTGCTGGACAGGTAGAATTAATATTATGAAAATGGCAATTCTACCAAAAACAATAAACAGATGTAATGCAATACCAATAAAAATAACAGCATTATTGTTCACAGAGATAGAAAAAAGATCTTAAAATTCATATGGAATGGCAGCAGGCCTTAGATATCCAAACATATCCTCAGCAAAAGAAATACCTGTGGAGGTATCACCATACCTAATCTAAAGCTATACTACAAAGTCATAATAACAGAAACAGCATAGTACTGTCAGAAAAACAGACATATAGAGCAATGGAACAGAGGGGATTAAAGTCTTAGTGCTTAGGTCAAGTAACTATAGCTAATTGATTATTGACAGAGGTGCCAATAAAGTAGACTGAAGAAAAGACAACAAGTGGTGCTACATAGATTGGATAACCACATGTAGAAAAATGAAACTAGACCCTCTCATTTTCCCACACATGAAAATAAACTCCAAATGGATAAGAGACCTCAATATAAACCTTGAAACTCTTCATCTACTGGAAAAAATATAGGATGAACAGTCCATAATATAGGTGTGAGGAAGGACTTTCTGAACCATACCCAAGTAGCCCAGGAAATTAAACAATCTCTCAATTAATAGGATCTCATGAAGCTAAAAAGAAAAGCTTTTGCACAGACAAACATACCATAAGCAGAGCCAACAGATTACCCACAGAATGGGAGAAAAATTTTGGCAGCTATACCACTGACAGAGGCTTAATGTCTAGAATCTACAAAGAACTCAAAAAACTAAACAATAAAACATCAAACAACCCATTAAAAAATGGAGTCAAAAACATAATAGGGAGTTCTCAGAGAAATAAATACAAATGGCTACTACACACTTAAGAAAATGTTCAACAACCCTAAGCATCAGGGAAATGCAAATTAAACCAACTATGTGATTCTACTTACTTACTTACTTACTTACTCCAGTAAGGATGGGAATCATTAAAAATCCTACAATAACAAATATTGGTGAAGATGTTGGGAGGGAACCCTCATTCACTCTTGGGAGGAATGCAAACTTATACAAGCACTATGAAAATCAATATGGAAATTTCTGAAAAAGATGAATATGGAACTACCAACTAAATCAATTATTCTCTCCCTGGGCATTTATCATGAATGCTTCACACTTCAGTACAGAGATATTTATTCATCCATGTTTATAGCTGCTCAATTCATAATAGCTAAGAACTGGAATCAACCCAGTGGTCCATCATTGGATGAATGGATAGCAAAGTTGTACTACATTTACACAATGGAATTGTTCTCAGCAGTAAGTAAAAATGACACAATGAAATTTGTAGAAAAAATGGACTTGGAGTAGATCCCACTCAGGAAACTCACATAATCACAGAAACACAGACACCACATGGTATCACTTATCTGCAGTTCCTACCCTGGACCTGCTAGAGTTGCTGTCACACCTGATAGGCAGCACAAGGCCCAGATAATAGCGATGGAAGGGTTTGGGGGAGGGGGAGAGGATAGGGGAAATGAACACTAAATTAAATCCAAATGAGCTGAAACCATAGAAACTTTTATCCTGGGAGATAGCCTAAAATATAAACCTTCAATAGGAGTAAGGGGGAGCACCTGAAAAGTAGGGCTCTGGTGAGGGTGGGATTTAGCCTAAGTTTAAAAGATTTTGTTTCCTGTCTGTGACCTGTAACTTCTAGTACCACACTGGTTGCTACCCACATTGAGCTGTTGATTGGAGAGACCTATTTAGGTCCCCAAATCAAGAGAGTTTTCTGTCAAAGCACTTGATTACCCACCTGAGGCAAAAGGTAGGGCCCTAATGCTGAAGACACCATATGCTTCTGACACAGAGCAAGGAGAGAAATGGCTGGAATTCAGAAGAAAGCCAGTCCCCAGACAGTTAGTCTGTCTAGTGCTGAAAAGCACTACATGAGCTACTGGGGAAAAATGGCCAATAGTCTGAGCAAACAGAGGTCTAACTTACACAGAAACAAACACCTCACATGATGTACGTGCCAGTGCAATAGTGGCACAACAGCCTCAGTAGGTAACCAATAGTTTTATGATTGGCTAAGAGATCCACTCAGTGTAAAAGGGGACCCATATCTGAAAGTGGGAATCAGATCAGAATCCTATGGAGACAAAAATTATGTTTTCCAGTGTCAAGCTCTCACTTGTCTTTGGCTAAAAGAGGGGTTGCAGCCATCATATTCTCCCTAGATTAATAATGCTTATCCCACTTATACTATGCTGACTTCACTCTCTGTTGGAGAGTATGTCTTCATTTTCAGAAGGTAGCAAGACCAAAGGAGATAAACTACCCCTCCCACTCCAGCCAAGTTACAGTTGAATCCACAAATTGGGGAAACAAGCAAGAGTGCTGCTTACATGCTGTTTCCTGATAATCAGCACCAGGGTGAAGGAGACAGACCCTAAGGACACTCAACTCCTACCAAAGCAGAAATTCAGAAGCTCCTAAGAGCTCCTCACTGAATTAGACTTAAAACTTAACCACCATGCATCAGGGAATTTTGCAGAAGAGGGGGCGGAAAGATTGTAGGAGCCACAGGTTGAGGTATAATGCCCAGAGGAATTCCCAACCCTCAAAAATAACTGACTACTGATTAGACAACGCATAAACCACAACCCCATGGGGAATACCTTCAACCTTACTGAGGAGTGTCTCCAACAGAATGGGGGCAGGAGTGAGGGAAAAGAGAGTACCAATACATGATATATCCATATGAAACTTCTTGTTAATAATAATAATAATAATAATTGGCTCTGGCTATAATTTCCTGTTCCAGAAATCAGTGCTACTCATACTGACCTGTTGCCTAGAGAGACCTATGAGGTCCCCAAAACAAGACAGGCTTCTGTCAACACACTTAATTCCCTACATGAGTAAAATGTAGACACCATGTTGCCAATACACAACACAGAGATACCTGACTGGAATTCGAAAGAGAGCCAGTCCCCAGACAGTTACCCTGTCTAGTGCAAGAATGTGCTACATGAGCTACTGGAGGAAAGTGGGCAACAAAAGTCTGAGCAAGCAGAGGACTAAGCTACTCAGAAGCAACAAGCCTGAAAAGAAGTAAACACCAGTGCAATGGTGGCACACAGCCTTGCTGGGTAACCAAAGCTTCCTGATTGGGTAAGAAAGTTGCTCAGTGGAAAGGTATCCATATCTGGAACTGGGAACTAGGTCAGAATTCTATGGAGACAGAGATTATGCTGTCCAATGGCAAGTCCCCACTAATCTTTGGCTAAAAGAGGGCCTACATCCACCAAAATTTCACTAAATAATAATGTTTATCCAATTTAACCAATGATGACTTTATTCTCCATTAGAAAATCTGCTTTTCTTTTTCAGAAGGTAGCAATACCCAAGGAGTTACATCACCCTTCAGATTTCAGCCAAGGCCCATGTGAAACGACAGAGAACGGGGTAATGGGCAAGAGAGATGCTTCCATGGTGAGCCTACCAATCAGCACCAGGGTGAATGAGACAGACATTGAGGATACTCAACACTCACCAAGGCTCAGGGGCTGTTGCACAAGATAGGGCAGAAAGATTGCAAGAGTCCCAGGCTGGGATTTCATTGCCAGAGGCAATGCCTCCCCCCAGTAACTGCCTGCTGTTCCCACAGGGCATAATCCACAACCCCATGAGGAATACCAGCAACCACCCTGAGGAGGGCACCAGAGGAATGGGTGCAAGGAGGAGGAAAATGATGGCACCAACACGTAATGGATCCATAGAAAGTATGCTCTTAAATAAAACAAAATAGGGCTGGAGAGATGGCTTAGTGAGCAGTTAAGGTGCTTGCCTGTGAAGCCTAAGGACCCAGGTTCTATTCCTCAGATCCCATGTAAAGCCAGATGCACAAGGTGGCACATGCTTCTAGAGTTCGCTTGCAGCGGCTGAAGGCCCTGGAGTATCCATTCTCTTCTCTTTCTCTCTACCCCCCTCTCTCTCTGAATCTGCCTCTTTCTCTCTCTCAAATAAATAAATAAATTATTTAAAAAAATAAAATAAAAGAGACAAAGTTAAGCACTTTTGCGTGCACACACACATGCACACACACAAATAAAGTAAATAATAAATAAAATATGATATGCAGTATACAGTGATACTAGTTATGAAAGTAACAACTGAATTATATATTAACTCAGGATACGATTATGGTTCCAGATGTCAAGATATATAACTTCTCTCAAAAAATTCTGCTTTTATATGTCAAACTAAAACCCACTGAACTAGTTCGATTGGTAAATACCACACACAGAGCTCTAAAAGCTTTTCCTTCAATCAATGAATCAGAAATGGTGGTCAAGATAAAGTTCCTGGTACAAACCTCTACTGTGGAGGTGGAGCAAAATGCTGATGAGTACTTTCCTGATTCTGAAAATCATTAGAGTCAAAAGATAATTGAAGATATAAATGGCTTAAAAAGAATGAAGCAAACCAGGATTTCACACTGTTTCTATTTCTAACTGTGTACTCCTACTATGAACAAATGAGACCGATATAAAATCTCTGAATACTAATCCTAGCCAAATGTATTATCATGTACTCCCTGGGATATGTCTAGGAAACATCACTCTATAATCTCCTTCAAATAAATACAAAACTCAATATGTGTAGCTTCAACCACAAAACATTTAGAAACAGAATTATAGGCAGATTTGGTTACACACACACACGCACACACATGTGCACGTGCACGCGCACCCACATGCACACATGCAAATACACACATGCATGCACGCACACACACACCAAACGGTCTCACGGACCTCATTTTTTAAATAAGTTATTGTGAAGTAAATAGGTGATGAGTTGTGATGGATGGGTTCTATTATTGTATTAGAAGTATTTCACTATGTCAAAGCATGGTTTTCAGAACTTGTTACTACTAAAAGAAAACATTTCCCTTTATATTGGTGTGAAATCATAAGCAAGCTTTAAGTTGTAAAAAATGCTATTTGGTTCCTTTTATGCAGAAAAATAAGTAAAACAACATAGTTCTAGCTTCATAGCCTTGACAAATGACTTCAAGGTCACATTATCTAAATGCCTAAGAACACATTAGTCTTCAGGTCCACATTCAAGTGTTTGAACACTAATCACTTCACTGACAAAATTTAGTTAATTTCGTAAATCTATTATACTTTTACAGGATTCCGTTGGATTGTATTTTTCCTACATTAAATCAATGATCTTATAATCTATACCTATTTGTCCTTCATTAAACTAAGCCCCATGGCTTAAAAGCAGCCATCAATCAATGAAAGTCGTCGCTAACAGCATACCAAGTTCCTCAGCTACACTTCTGAAAGCGTTCAAGTTCCAGCTTTGCTTTCCTATCCTGCCATGTACAATGGGTCAGTTGACCCCTGACTCCTTTCAGAAAGAATGTGTGTCATATCTAAAAACAAGAGTAGAACAGAGAATGCTATCCCCTGGTTCCGGACTCTATATTACTCAGATATTAGATAGTCTAATGCTTAATGTTAACATTAGGCATTTTCCCCCACACAACACTTAAGAAATAACTTCAAATTAACAATACTGTATGAAAATAACAAATTAATTATATTTTTTTTCTGAACATCTGGCAATTAGCAATATCTAATTAAAAGGTCAAAGATGACTGGGTTGTTTTTTTTACTCCTTACACTCAAAGCATCTGTAATTCTACCTTTGCCAGGTACCTCTTCCTGCCTTAAATAAACTATAAATTTGAATGGCTTAATTTCAGCACTTTTTTCTCAGTTCATTGGTAGTAGGCTAAAAAGGAGAGAACCCCTGTGACTTCACTACAGAGTTCCTTCCAGAATGGAAGGATGTGCTGTTGGGATGTCACCTAACTACAGAAAACTGAAATAATCCTTCCAAATGAGTGTATTTGGAAATGCTTTGTCAGATGCATGTTTTCATGCTTCCCAAAAGCAGTATGTGTTACATTCTTTCTTTTAATACTGTTACTCATGACTATGATGTATCTAGTTATATTTATTTTAAATCCCTAACAATATTAATAACAAACTGGCTTTGGTCTTGTTGCTACCAAATCACCCACCAGTTATCCAACAGTAATCCGTCATGCATGGTATGTCCATTGCACATGAACACACACATACATACATACAAATACTCTGAATGATTTCACATTTTACACCTTCATTAAGCACAGAAAATCTAGTACTAGATTTCAAATTTTTTGGGGGGGTGGGGAAGTTTCGAGGTACAGTTTCGCTCTAGCCCAGGCTGACCTGGAATACACTACGTAGACTTAGACTGATCCCAAACTCACAGGGATCCTCCTAATTCAGCTTCCCAAGTACTGGGATAAAAGGCATGTGTCACCATGCCTGGGGGAGGATGGAGAGAGGATGGTCACACTGGGCCTCCAGCTGCTGCAAATGAATTCCAAATGCATGGCCCCCTTTGTGCATCTGGATTTATGAGGGTACTGGGGAATCAAATTTGGATTGCTAGGCTTTACAGGGGAAATAGTCTTAACTGCTGACCCAGCTCTCCAGCTGCAGATTATTTTATTCCATGATTTTACAGAATTTTAAAAGTGCTTGTAATTGCATATGTTTTGTGAGCTTAGTATATTGACTCCAGTCTTAAGGATAGTAAAATAATTGAAGCATATTAATTTGCATTATTTATGGATTTGAATTGCAGTAATATAACTTCACTGGTTTAATAACAGGAAAAAAAAATAATTTCTTAACATGTGTGCTTTATCTCTACAGCAACTGTGCTTTGACTCCCAGGTTCTCTTACCTTTCTTCCTGCTAAAAGCACGGTTCATGATGACAATCCTCCAAGTCACCGTTCAGTTCAGTAAGCTCTAAATCCTACAAAATGACAAAATGTTAAAACATAAATGAAGTATCACGGACCAATATCTTCTATGTTAATGTATTTTTGTTTATTTTATTTATTTATTTATTTATTTATTTATTTGAGAGTGACAAACAGAGAGAGAAAGAGGCAGAGAGAGACACACAGAGAGAATGGTTGTGCCAGGGCCTCCAGCCACTGCAAACGAACTCCAGACGCATGCGCCCCCTTGTGCATCTGGCTAATGTGGGTCCTGGGGAGTTGTGCCTCAAACTGGGGTCCTTGGGCTTCACAGGCAGGCACGTATCCGCTAAGCCATCTCTCCAGCCCTTAATGTATTTTTTGAGACATAATCTTGCTATGCTGCCTTGGGTGCCCTGGTACTTGCTATATAGGCCAGACTGGTCTCAAATTCAAAGCAAACCCACTACCTCAGCTTCACTATGTTCAGCCTTTAGTACTGAATAAACATAATCAGTATTATGAGGGGAATGTTTAGGACTAATGTATCAATTAAAATTCTTTCAAATTGCTTCTATGTTATCTACCTCCTGAGTACTGTCAATAAAGGTAAGTTCCTCAATGCTTTTTTTTTTTTTCAGAGACAGAGGGAAAGCGACAGAGAGAGAGAGAAAAGAGAGACATAGAATTGGCAAACCATGATCTCAGCAATTACAATTAAACTCCAGACACTTATGCTACATAGTACACATGTGTAACCTTGCACTTGCATCACCTTTGTGCACCTGGCTTATATGGGATCTGGAGAGAGATTGAACTTTTGTCCTTAGACTTCGAAGGCTAGTGCCTTAACCACTAAGCCATTTCTTCAGCCCTCCTCAGTGCTTGTTTTAAAGAGCTGCTCTAAATAATCAATAATAATTGAATCAATTGAAAAATTTATGTTGTGTTGTTTCTGTACATTAAATATAACTACAATCTTATTTTTGATGTCTCTGACTAAGACAGAGTAACAGAGATTAAATTTATCATAATACTGAAAACACCTCAAAAACAAGAAAAACAGGGACTATTAGGCAATAAGGACAGTAATCTATGAGGGATGAGAAACAAAATGAGACACATCCCACAGTATATCATCTTACTTCTTGGAGAACTTTCTAGATTATAGTCCAGGGATATGGAACCTGGTCAGATCTGCAAAGCGCCCCTCATTATGTGGGCATAAATGAAAATGAGGTACAACAAAAGAGTGAACTGGTTCAGTTCAGGGCATTAGGGTAGGGAAAACTACAGAATGAGAGAAGTCAATTGAACATTTTTCTGAAACTGAGAAGTAGAGACCTAATGTGAAAAACTGAAGAAAGAAGTACCCACAACATTCACAGAAAACAGTATCTGTCACTTACATGGAAACCAACAGCAAGGGAGGAAAAGCATATTTTCCAAGACAAGGAGTTTAAAAGGGAATACTTCACTTTATCAATGGGGAAAGAACAAAGCTAGAATATGTGCTGCTTTGTCACTACATAATAAATTTTAAAGCAAGACCTCAAAGAATCAAAGTGTTCCCAAGTAACTTCAAAAAGTTATGGTCAAGAACATTTTATAAACCAGTTGTTCATATAGTTAAGTTTATTATTTATAAAAAAGAATACAAAAATATTCACTATTCAATATGGGAAAATTCATATGACCAGCATTTCCTAAATAAATAAACAGAAATCCAGAGTGCAATGAAGTCAAACAAAGTTCATAGTAATGTGGGAAAAATAAATCAAAACTGAACCAAGAAGCTAAGGAATAGATAGAGGAATTGTTACCTACCTAGAAAGACAGAAGATGCATATTTTTCAAAACCTAAAGCAAACTTCATGGAAGTAATGGCACATATAGTATTGCAGAAGAAAGAAAGCAAGAGTCAAAACACAGAAACCAGTCAAAGTTTGGCAAAGAAATGAGCTTGAGAAGAGAGAGGGAGGAAAGAAGAGGAGGAGGAAAATAGGGAGGGAGACACATCAGCCACAGAGGTGAAGGTTTAGGATGGCAGAAGTCTCACATCCGAAAGATTGCAAACTAGAAGACAGAAGAGTAACATCTTCAAAACATTAGAAATACCCAAAAGAAGGAGCAGAAGATAGGTCTATATGTAGGGAAGAGGATGATTTTAAAGCCTGCTTAGTTTCTTCATAAACACTAGTATATACTTTTCCCAGTATCTTTCTTAAGGTTACAATACCAAATGTTTGTACATTGGTGAAAATATCCCTAAGCAACCTTATTAATTCATTTTATATCTTCATTTGCTACACGTAAACCTAGAAATACATTATTTCAATGTGACCAAGAAAATATTTCATGATAATTAATTTGTTTATAATTTATTGAAGCATTATCATGCCACAGTTGAAGTAATTGGGGGGCAGTTTAATATTGAAACAACAAACATAATAGTAAAATATTATGCGATAGAAATAGTGGGTGCCATTAGACTGATTATTTTAATCTCAAATTTTATTTAAAATCAGTCATAACACAGAAGAAACAATGAAGCCTCAAGATATTAATATTTTAATTTAATTAAATTTAAAATTTTAGTTTATATGGTGAATATTTAAAGAATTTTAAAGACACTGGAGAGGGTAAGATTAAGACTAACCTTAATCTCCTACATCTTCCCTCCCTCACTTCCCCTCTCCCTGTCTCTCTCTCTCTCTTATCTCTAACTCTTGTATATTAGTTATCTTTTTCCTCATTTTCTTAGTGGGCACTGACCTGTAACTCCCAGATCCAGCATGGGGCTATCATCCACAATGAG
This sequence comes from Dipus sagitta, assembly GCA_036346955.1. Classification (NCBI taxonomy): domain Eukaryota; kingdom Metazoa; phylum Chordata; class Mammalia; order Rodentia; family Dipodidae; genus Dipus; species Dipus sagitta. The sequence goes on from CM070774.1 coordinate 50,840,719, forward strand.
CTTTTGATCAGAGAGACCTACAAGGTTTCCTAAAACACAGACAGATTTCTGTCAGAGTACTTGATGACCCACCAAAGGCTAGTGGTAAGACCCTACTGCTGAAGATACCTTAAGTGATTGACATGCAAATTAGAATGGCATGGCTGGAAGTTGGAAGAGAGTCAGTCCCCAGACAGTCAGCGCGTCTAGTGCCAGAAGGTGCTACATGGGCGACTGGGGGAAATTGACCAATATCTGTCGAAGCAACGCATGGTCTAACCTACTTAGCAGCAAAGAACTTGGTGTGATGCCCACACAAGTGCAGTGGTGGCACACAGCCATGGTGGGGAACCAACTGCTCTCAATTTGGCTAACTGATCCCCTCATTGGTATGGGACCCATAGCTGGAGCTGGGAAACAAGTCAGAACCATATTCAAACATAAGCCCACTCTCCAATATCAAGCTACCATCAATTGTGGGCTACAAGAGGGCCCACACCTATTAAATTCTCTATAAAAAAAAAAAAGTAAGGGTTATCTCATTTGTCCTGGTGCTAACTTACTCTCCGTTGGAGAATCTGCTTCTCTTTTTCAGATAGATGTAGACCCTAAGGAGAGAGCCACCCCATCATACCTCAAAAGGGCCCCGGCTGAAACTAAGAAAAATTGGAGAAACAAGCAAGGGGGCTGTTTTCCTGATGAACCGGACACCAGCACAAGGGGGAAGGAGATCAGCACAGAGAAAAATCAACTCCTACCAAATCAGAGAGCCAGAGCCTCAGAGGCCCCCAACACCTCATCACTGAAGCAGACCAAAAATGAACCCAACATGGCTCAGGGAAATTTTGCGGAAGAGGGGGCGGAAAGAATGTCAGAGTCACATGTTGGGTCATGATATGCAGAGACATTTAGCTTACCCATAACTGTGGGCTAACTCCACAATGCATGACCCGTATACCTCAACAAGGATGGGCCAAGGGGAGGGGGTAGGTCACGGATGAGCCTAATAATGGTACCAAACTGACTGTATTTGCTGAATACAGAACTGACTAATAAAAAAAAAAAAAAAGAATTTTACAATCAATAAATATTTCTAGGGCTGGAGAGGTGGCTTAGCGGTTAAGTGCTTGTCTGTGAAGTCTAAGGACCCCAGTTCAATACTCGATTACACAGACCTACGTAAGCCAGATGCACAAGGTGGCACATGTATCTGGAGTTCATTTGCAGTGGCTGGAGGCCCTGGAGGGCCCATTTGCTCTCTCTCTGCCTCTTTCTCTCTCTCTGTGTCTGTCATTGTCAAATAAATAAATAAAAATAAACAAAAAATTAAAAAATAAATATTTCTATATATAAATTTTGCACATTTAGGTCTGAAAATTAACAATAACGAGATAAAAAAAGCAGTTTCCTGTTCTTCAACTTGCTACTCAAGTTCTTGAAACATTTAAATCACAGATTGTTATGATTAAGAAAACTAGCTATGGTGTGACTATTAAAACCTATAAAACGGGGGGTGGAGAGATGGCTTAGTGGTTAAGCGCTTGCCTGTGAAGCCTAAGGACCCTGGTTCGAGGCTCGATTCCCCAGGACCCACGTTAGCCAGATGCATAAGGGGGCACACACGTCTGGAGTTCGTTTGCAGTGGCTGGAGGCCCTGGTGTACCCAGTCTCTCTCTGTCAATCTGCCTCTTTCTCTCTCCCTCTGTCTGCTACTTTCAAATTTAAAAAAAAGTAATCATAACTTTATACTATAAAGACATAATATATGACAAAAATTACTTCATCTCTTGTAGAGCCAGTTATCACTAAAGATCATCAGACAATCAAGTCCTTTTTTTTTTTTTAACTGAGGCAGAGTATCGTATTCCTTGCTGATCTGGTACTCACTGTGTGATTAAAATATAGATCATCTAACAGCTCACAAGTTTCTTTAAGATCTTGTTCAGGATCAGAGATGAAGCCAAAATAAAGTCTAGGCAGTAGTATGAATAGGTTTAATTCTACCAAGAAGATAAACTTGGTGAAGAACTAAAGTTGTTTCTTCTGTGAATGTACAGACAACACATTTTGTACTCTCAAGCCATTTGGACATCAACCCCCCCCCCCACATATATATATGATATATATACATATATGTATATAAAACTTTATTTATTTGAGAGAGAAAGAAAGAAAGGAGGGAGGTAGGGACGTAGGGAGGGTGGGAAAGGAAGGAGGTAGAGAGAGGAGAATGGGCACTCCAGGGCCTTTAGCTATTGCAAATACTGCAGACACATGCACCACCTTTTGCTTCTGGTTTTACATGGGTACTGGGGAATTGAACCTGTGCCCTTTGGCTTTGCAGACAAGCACTTTAACTGCCAAGCCATCTCTCCAGACCCCTACCTGCACAGTTTTGCAAATATAAGTCAGGGAAGTAATTACTTAATTATATGACAATTTCCTATCCAGCATTGACTGCTATAGATGTCACAGCAACCTGAATAGAGTCCAACTATGGAAACTTCATTGTTTACGGAGGTGTCCAACATTCTAGTGTACACCTTTGTTTTGACACTCTTGATTTAATTAGTGATTGCTGTGAAGGTGCTCTGCTTACATCCTCCAAGAGGAAGACATGTTACAATTTTCTGCATTGATTTTATGCCTGTATATTGTAAGAAACTTTACACTTAAAGATCAATAGTACTGCCAAACAAACAAAGCAGTACATGCACAGAAACTCCACATCACCAGGGGAGAAGCCATATGATATGTAAAAGAGAAATTATAATTGGCTGAGAAATAACAGCAGCATCATCCTCTGAAATAACTCAATTATATATATATATATATATATATATATATATATATATATATATATATATTTATCCTAACCTTCCTTTATTACAAGGTTTACAAGTGCCTAGCAACATTCATAAAACATTTGCTCTTCCCACAGGTATATTTGGAACCATGTTAGACAGAAAGCACTGTACCAGGCATAACAATATGAAAATAAGTGTGAAATAGTTTCAAATTTTAAAAAGTTAACACCCTTAAAAGTATGGAAGGATTAACATGGAGCTTTGAAAATAAGGGACATCTCTATATAGGAGAAACATGCAAGTATGAAGCATGGAATGACTTCAGAGTAGTAATTTCCAAAGGCCAAAGGAGAAGTATGTTTGCAGCAGGAGGGCAAATGCGTGAGTATGGGTTTATTAGTGCACAGAGATTCTCCGCACATTGCTATACTCCTATAGCGAATCATCAACTTTTGCCTGTGGTACTCCAATAGATTATTCAGTGTTGCAGTCATTTTCAAAGACACTTTTCATTCCCTTATATTGTGCTGGAGGTGATTTAACAATCAGTTCTGGGATGAGATACCTTCTACTCCTGCCAGTACTATCATGCATCCTTATTTTAACTACAGTGGGGACACAGTAAAGTGAAATTTGTTAGGTTTCTGTTACAGTCAGCTTCACAACGCTGGGACAAATATCCAACCAGAAGCATCTTATGGGAAGAAGGGGTTTATTTCAGGCTTACAAATTCCAGGGGAACACCATCAAATGGTGGAAGAAGTGGGCTCCCTTTCATCCAGTGAAGCAGAGAAACACCACCAACAGGCAGAACCACTAATGGCCAGAAAACACCAACACCAGCAAGCAGGAACTGCCAGAGCTCAAAATGATCTCTCTACACCTTAGACTTGGACTTATGATCAGCCCACAAACACATCTTAGAGCTGGACTCCAAGATCTGTCCCAGGTGACACACCTCTTCTCCAGTAGGCCTCCACCCTCTGGAGACTGAAGATTCAAGCCTGAGTTTATAGGGCCACACATTTCTTCCTGTGGCTTCCTACCAATCTTTTAAGAATAGCTGATAAAACATTTCTCCTTAAAAAAAAAAAAAAAAAAAAAAGACCGGAGAGATGGCTTAGCAGATAAGGTGCTGTAAAGCCTAAGGACCAAGGTTTTTTCTCCAGATCCCATGTAAGCCATATGCACAAGGTGGCAGATGCATATGGACTTCATCTGAAGTGGCTAAAGGCCCTGGCATGCCCATTCTCTCCCTCTCTCTCATAAACACATAAATAAAAATTCTCAGAAATCCTCCTTTTGTTCATTTTGAAAATGTACTTCACCCTGTGATTTGGCCAACAAAAACAACATTGTCAACAAAAACAAGAATCCAGTCATTCTCCCATTCCTTTCTAATTTAACAACAAAAAGAAGCATTTCCTGTGTGGCTCAGTTTGAGATTCACTACACTCCCTGTTGCAGATAGGGTCAAACACAGACCTCAAAATTCCTGTTTGCCTCCATAAGTGATTAGCAGAACCATTGTTGTCCACCCACTGATTTGTTAGAACACATGCCTCATTGTCTTGATGGAATTTTAATCTCATTTGGCCAAGGCTCCTAAATTTGGGCCTTCCCCCAGTCCCATTAACCCAACCCTTAATTCCTGCCCTTTCCTAACACAGGCTGACTTCAGAGTCAAACTCCAGGTGCATGTGCCACTGTGTACATATGACTTTACATGGGTACTGGGGAAATGAAGCCAGCTCATAGGCTTTGCAGGCGAGCACCTCAACCGTTGAGGCATCTCTCCAGCCCTGATCCACAGTTCTTAATGGCACCTCTCACTAATGTTTTCCTATACCCAGTTCTTCCTAGCCCTGTTATTCTTCCCTGGAGAAACATGGCTATTCTTCTGATGGACATGTTATTTCTACATTAGCTATCTTTCTGGACCTGCTAAAATCTTCAAACAGTCTCTTCTTACCAAGTCAAGATATCATTTTCATTTGACAATTCACTTTATCTTATGTAGGAAAATTTCTGTAAACTAACCTCACATTACTTTGCTGAACTAATCTGCAAACTTTCCTTTCAAAGCATCCATTCAAATGAAGCAGACCCTTTTGTTTTCCTGCACTAATGAATGCTTTCATTTCACTATCTACTCCATTCCATCAAATGAGGTAGAAAATGATGTCCTAGAAAAGTAAGTGAAGGAATATTTAGAGATTTGTTATCTTTGAACATTTAGCTTGTAGAAGATTCATAGTAGACTTCCAAGTCAAATAAATTGCATTTCATAAAATAACACATTTTATTGATATTAAAAAGACAAATTACAGTCTCCAAATTTGCTGAAAAAATATGATGATTTAAAATCATTTGCAAGTCATGATCAGAATAGTATTTCTTGCAATTATCAGTAAAATGAGTAACACAATGAGAGTTGTGTATATAACAACTATTCCACAGATAATAAAATATACAAAGACACACATGTTTTCAAAGAAACTGTTGTCAACATGCCAATAACATATCTCTCACTTAAGAAATTTTTTTTCTACTAAAGAAATGTGTTAAAGCATTAAGTACATTGAAACAGGGTACAAAAATGAACTTTAAAGTAAAAGCACAGATGTTTTCAAACAAATGTTTCATTCTGGTTGAGTAAATACTATGATAGCCATAATACTGAAGCATTAGGAAGGGACAAACATGGCTCCAACAAGGATACACACTAATTTTATTCAGGTTTAGCATTCTATTTAAACAAAACCCAAATAAGAAAATAGTCATAGTGTCAAATGGAGTGCGAGTATACTGTGAAATGAGTATTTTTCATTTTTTTAGGTACACTGCTTACATTTGGTATATAGTTTTTTTCCCCTTTTCTGCTTTTCATGAAACAGTTTTTCTATATTTCACTTAAAAGATGTATTATTGGGCTGCAGAGATGGGTCAGCAGGTAAAGGAACTTGGTTGCAAAGACCTGGGTTCAGTTCCCCAGTACTTACATAAAGCCAGAGGTACAAAGTGACACATGTGTTTAGAGTTTGCTTGAAGTGGCAGGAAGCCTTGGGGTGCCCATGTTCATATTCTCCCCCCCCCACCTTCCTCTTTCCCTTCGTTTTTCCAGCTCTCTCAAAAAAATAAATAAAATTTAAAAGAATGTATTATTGCAGTTGTGACTGCTTCCTTAGAATGAACAAAGCCCTGAGTTTGACTCTGTAGACACATGCGCGTGCGTGCGTGTACACACACACACACACACACACACACACACACAGTGAATGGAAGTTTTTAATGTGCTTATTGTTCAAAACTGGAAGTAAATTTTACCACTGAGCAAAAAGTAATTATCCTAGTAAAATAAAGTAAAAGAGGTGTTATCATTAGTAGTGAAATGATAACTTGATAGTAATTATAACTGGTATCCTCCTTTGGAAAAGTTGGCAGAAAACCCATTTGAATTTATGAAATTTCAGCAAGATTTCCAAATGCAAAATCAACTTATAGATTAATAGTTTTACTAATAGATATTAAAAAGACACATCAGTCTTCATAATTTGCTGAAAATGTGTAGCAATTTAAAATTGTTTGCAAGTCAACATTAGGATTAAGACATTTCTTAAAATTAGTCAGTAAAATGAGTAACAAAATGAGTGTTTTATATATTACAAATATTTCACAGATTATAACACAATATACAAAGACATAGATGTTTTCAAATGAACTGTTGTAAACATGCGAATAATGGTAATAGCAGATCAATCTCTCACTTAGGAAATTTTTTGTACTGATGAGATTTGTTAAGCCATACATAAATGTATTGTTGAGTATTACTTTGTACAGGTTGATCACTTTTTTTAGAGTGAAGAAAGAACAAAATTGTTTTTTTTCTGTGTTTTTTAAAGGAATATAAAATAATGAAGGATGTATAATTGATGCCAAATAAGCTTGTTCTTTAGTCACGCCGACGTCTTGTTTTTCCCTCTAGGCCAGTTCTGTTTCTAAGGTATACAAGGACAATGTTACAGTGTAAGAAACTCCACATTCATATGTTCCCATTCGCATTTTGTATTGGTTCAGGTATACCATTTTTACAAAAAAAATAATAATAAGTACTATAAAATATCTATCTTCTTAATTAAAAAAATTAATGTTAAAAGAGCCATACATATTTTAAAACAGTGCACAAAAATGAACTACCAGATAAAAGCAAAATTACCTAATAAATAAAATACTACTTACTAGAAGAATAAAACATCTAAGAATTTTAGAATTGCTGAACCAAAAATTCATAATATGCCAGTCAATGCCATTTAGGAGGCTGAGGCAGGATGATCACATCAGCTTAAGACTAAGACCAGTATGTGAACATAATGAGATACTGGAAAGAATAAGGATGGAAGGAAAGAACATATGGAGGGAGGAAAGATTATAAAGTGTATATGGAAAAATATTATATGTAAGCATTTGGACAAAATATTTATTGTCCAGAGATATACGACAAGCATAGGAATTATCCCTCAAACAATTTATGTATTCATTTCATAAAAATCACAGTTTTTAATAGGGTTGAACAACTTGGGAAATATAATAAATATAAAATTGAAGAGTGGCTAACCATATGTGGTATAAATTTATTCATCTAAATTTCCATATAAAACTAGTTTCACACAGATTTTGGGTAAGTTTGTACTGAACTTTTAATAGATCATTACAAAGAATGAAACCCTCAAACAATAAAGGCTATTACCAATGCTCTTGTTTGCCCTCCAGATCTAGGCAATAAGATACTGAAGATTGCAGTTGTGTAGGTTGCAGGATACTGAGAAATAAAGTTGAAGCAGAGCTGGAAGCCTCCTCCAGGCTAGCACCCTAGCACTTGAAAACATTATGTAGTCTGCTGGGGGAGAATCATCAACAGTTTTACCCATCAGGGGATCTTGAAAGCTGCACAATCAGCCAGCCAGGTGATGTGTGAGCACTGTTACAATAGTGGCATAACTGTTACTGGGTAACCAACTGTTGATTGAATTTGAGGCACAACCTATAAAAGAAGTCATGCCAGGTAGTGAAAACTTTATCAAAAGCCAATGGTTGGGGGATGGAGGAATGGCTTAGCGGTTAAGGCATTTGCCTGTAAAGCCAAAGGACCCAGGTTTGGTTCCCCAGGATCCACGTACAGCAGATGCACAAGGAGGCGCACACATCTGGGGTTCTTTTGCAGTGGCTGGAGGCCCTGGCATGCCCTTTCTCTCTTTTTCTCTTCCTCTTTCTCTGCCAAATAAATAAATAAATATAAAATATATCTTTTAAAGCCAATGGTTGGGAAGGTCATAGGGCCTAAGGGGAAGCTACTACTCTTGTTGTATGGCTATGTGGGTATGTTATTCTCATCAAATTGTTCTCTGTATATTTGTGTTTAAGTCCATAGATTAGTGCTCTCATTTTAGTGATAAAACCTTTTTGCAGACGGCAGATGGTAGTAACTACCGAGAAGATTCAAGAGTAATCAAAGCTCAAAAAGAAGTGACAGCTAAGTACTTAGCAATAAATAAGACATTTACAATGCCCACCACAGCTCAGAGAACATTGCAGAAAAATTTGCAGAAAGGATGTGAGAGCAGAAGATGGGAAGAAGTGCTTTGTAATCATATTCATGACCACAGTGTCTGTTGTTACCTGCACATAATTGTATGCATCAACTGTCATATGTATAATGAAGGAAGATAATAAACAAATGAAGCAGATATCAAACTAGAAGACAATCTATTGGAAAAGAAGAAGGGATTAATGTAGAAGGGCTATGGGGAATAGAGACAAAAGAAAATAAATGGAGAGGATTATGATCAAAATACATTATTTTTAATTTTTTTATTATGTAGTTATTTGAGAGAGAGAAAGACAGGAAGGAGGAGAGGAAGGGAGAGAGAGAGAGAGAGAGAAAGAGAGAGAGAGAGAGGATGGGTGTTCCAGGGCCTCTAGCTACTGCAAATGCACACCAGACTCATGAGTTACCTTGTATATCTGGCTTAGGAGCATATGGAGAAGTTGAACCGGGGTCCTTAGACTTTGCAGGCAAGTGCATAAACCACTGAGCAGTCTCTCCAGCCCCCAATACATTTTTAAATGTGTCAAAATTATCAATTAAAAATCATCTGATTAAAAAATAGAAATAAAAATATCTCTGTGAAAGCCTAATGGCCCTAATTGGATTCCATAGTACTGACATAAAGCCAGATGCCCAAAGTTGCAGACACCTGTGGAGTTGATTTACAAAGGATGGGAGCCCTGGTATTCCCATTCTCTTTCTCTCTCTCTCTCTCTCTTTCTGCCTCTATCCTTCCCTTCTTCCCTCCCTCCCTATCTCTCCTTTTGATGTCTCTTCTTATAAATAAGTAAATAAAATATTTTTTAAAATGAGACTAAAGATGATATTTAGCTAATATGAAGTCACATATGCTGAAAAGTTATTTCAATTAAAAAAAAGGTGAACACTGGCTAGCTTGAGACTGAATGGGTAGTTAATTCATAAACATATCCCTGAAAAAGAAATATTTAAGTATATGATTAAGAGAAAATCACATATTAAAAAGAAAAGGTAATCTTTAAAAGATAGCATTTGGAGCAGGGAAGTCAGTGGGTAAAGGTTTATGCCTATAAAGTCTGGCCCAGGTTCAATCTCCCAGCCATTCTCATAGAGCCAGATAGGCAATTGTATACAACACAAGAGACTCTGATGTGTGCACACACACATACTAAGAAATAGAAACAAAGAAAGCTTTAAAAGATGGAATTAATAAAGTTGGCTTATTGTATTAGGATGCAATATGGGAATTTATGCCAAATACTGCATACTATTAGTTGGTCTAAAATTCATTAAAAAAAAAAACTCCTAGCAAAAAAATAAACCAAAATGCTAATGCAATAAAACATAGAATTTAATGTTGAACAAGAGCAAGAGAACTCTTTGGAAAATATTTAGAATATAAATATGTTGTTGCAGTCAGATTCACGTTGCTGGCAGAAATCACTCAAGAGCAGCTTTTTGTGCGGGAAAGAGTTCTTATTTTGGCTTGCAGACTCAAGGGGAAGCTCCAAGATGGCAGGGGAAAACAATGGCATGAGCAGAGGGTGGACATCACCCCCTGGGCAACATAAGGTGGACAATAGCAACAGGAGAGTGTGCCAAACACTGGCGAGGGGATACTGGTTATAATATCCATAAGACTGCCCCAAGAATACACTGCCTCCAAGAAGTGTTAACTCTCAAATCTCCATCAGCTGGGAACCCAGCATTCAGAACACCTAAGTTAAAGGGGGACAGCAGAATCAATCCATCACACTCCACCCCTGACTCCCATCAAATGATAACCATCCGTGATATAAAATGGAATGCATGTAGTCCAACTTTAAAAGTCTCCATTTTTTTCTTATCAAACCTAATGAAGTTCAAACATCCGAATAATACAAGGTCTTTTAATTGAGCCATAATACCCCCTCCAAAAAAAAAAAACACCTCCATAACGGCACAGAATAAACACTCATACTGCAAAATATGGCACTGGGCATAGCAAAGAAATATTCAACCAATATAAGATTTAAACAGGGCAAATGTCAAACACTATAGTTCAAAATCCAACAACTCCAGTTAGTGAACAGTCTCCAAGTCCATTAATTCTAACCAGCAACAAGTCTCTGGAGTTCCAATTCTGCTCCTCCAGCTGGGCTACTCACAGCCCTGGAAAACTTCATCAGGGGCTGGCAGCTCTCCTTGGCAGTCATCTCATGGTTCTGGCTTCTCCACTGGGTCTCCACTGCAATCCACAGTTCATCGTCATGGTTCCATCAGGTCTCCATGCAGGCATCCAGCAAACTGCTTCACACTGTCCATGGCCATTTCCAAAACACAAGACCACATTGCAAACTCAACGACTCTCTGTTTCCTGCATATCTATCAGATAGGGTGCCAATTTGTTAGTCCAGGGGGAAATAAAGCAGACTTTGAAGAACAGGACACTCCTTGAGCATTCAGGCCCCTTCCAAAGAGTCTGAATTCTTTCTGTTGTCCCAATGCAAGTCAGCTGGCCCAAATTCAATGGTTCTTGTCCCTCAATTACAGTAGAACAGGCAGCAGTTTCGACCAAAAGATTTCTTTCTATGCCATATCCCTCTGCTCACACGAGTTCATTTCTATGCAATGCAACCCTGCACAAATTCTCAGTAAACAGGCATAACAGAAAGCCACTCACACAAACTGCTTCTAGCCCAGTTCAGGTAAAGCTCTTTCTCAGCCTCACAAGCCAAACCTCACAGTCCATAGTTCTTACTGCATTCAGGTCTTTGAACTCTGACCAGAATAGTCCATCAAGCTGTGTTTACAGCACTGCAAGGCATCTCTGAGGCCAAGGTTTCAAATCCTTCCACATTCCTCTTAAAAATCAGCTCCCAAAGGCCAAAGCCACATAGTCATGTGTTTAGCAGCAAATGACAACACTCCTCGGTATCAATGTACTATTGCAGTCAGGTTCACACTGCTGGCAGAAATCATCTGACCAAGAGCAGATTTTAAGAAAAAAAAAAAAAAAAAAAGGTTTACTTTTGGCTTATAGACTGGATGATATGCTCCATGATGGCAAGGGAAAACAATGGCATGAGCAGAGAGTGGACATCAACCCCTGATCAGCATGAGGTGGACAAATACAACAGGAGAGTGTGACAAACACTGGCATGGGGAAACTGGCTATAACACCCATAAGCCCACCTCTAACAATGCACTCTCTCCAGGAGGCATCAACTCCCAAATCTCCATCAGCTTGGAACCTAGCATTCAGAACACCTAAGTTCATGGGGGATACCTGAATCAAACCCCCACATATGTCTACATCAAAATAAAATTTGAATTCAAATGTAGGTCATCGTGAAAAAAAAAAGAAACACCAATAACTTATTTTAAATAGATATTTCCTCTCTCTAAGCCTGACACAGAAGCAGTATCAATAGCATACAAAGCATTCTCCACATGTGAACAAGAAAATTTGAGTACCACGATGGACAATGGACAACAGAAAAAGTAGTGGGGTTGACCAAACAGGCAAACAGAAAGTTAAAACGTGCAAATTGAAGTTCAAAGTTCTCAGCGATCTTAAAAGTGCAAATTTAAGCTATATTATCTCCTGCAGATTAAACTGGTTATGTAAGAAAACTGTAGTCTGTCTACTAGTAGTGATGAATCAAGATTGTAAAAAATGTCCTCACTTAAAGAGAATCATCATTTGAAACTTGAATCAACAGTCATCTTACAGAGATTTAAAAGTACTTATTGCCTTAGAATTTCCTCATTACTTTGAAATCAGACTGTAGTCTGGTGGTTTCACAAGGAACAGAAAATTCACATGTATGAATTTTAATTCTAAAGTAAAACCAGAGTTAAGGATAATTAGATTATAGTTCCGTTCAGTCATAATAGGTATGAATTTTTTATTAATGTGACTAATTTAAAGAATAACTTAGGCTGGAGGGATGGCTTAGCAGTAAAAGTCCTTTATTTGCAAAGCTTGATGGTCTAGTTCAATTTTCCAGTCCCTGTGTAAAATTAGTAGCCCTTGCATCTGGAGCTCATTTGCACTGGCAAGATAACCCATTTTAGTATTCATCTGCTGAGTAACTCAAAACCTCCATTCTTGAGTACATATGCCAAAGAACTCTCATAGGCTCACAAATGATTGTGTGAGGTACCTTATGGCCATATTGAGTGTGGTGATGGAAACTGCATTCTAGATGTCCATCTCTAGTGGAGGGGACAGAAACAACGCTGAAGATATACAGCATGCAGTACTATGCAGAAGAAAGGACTTGAAACGGTGGCTGAATGTGCACAAAACAACATGGCAGAATCATAGAAAATACCCACTTTATCAAATAAGATGAATCAGAAAATTAAATATAATTGTAAAAGTAAACACAATTGTAAAATATAATAATTATTTCACAAAAAAATCCACATTGAATGATTGTGGTCAAAGGAGGAAATGATATGAAACAATATAATATTAGAGAAATGATATTAAAATTGACTAGATTTATTCAGTGATCATAATTTCTAATGATTTGAGAAATAAACTCATTACTTGGTGTGATATCAGCTCCATGTTGCTGGGACAAACATCCAATGAGACACAGTTTTATGAGAGGAAGAGATTTACTTCATGCTTACAGTTCCAGGGGAAATTCTATCAATGGTGAAAGAACCTGGCTCCCACAGATCCAAGCAGAGAGACACCACCAACAGGCAGCACACCAAAGTAAACAGTCAGGCTCAAGATCCATCTCCAACCACACCTTCTCCAGCCAGCTGCTGGACACTTAGGCAAGATGCTTAATCTTTGCCAAACATGCCTTCGGCTATGGTGGACATACATTCACATTCAAATCACCACACAAGGTGCCTACAGTACATATAAACCCTCTTGCAACACTGGTAATGTCTTGTTTATCTTCATTGTTTGGTCAACCATGAAATCTGGAACCACTTGATGAATTCATGAGGTGACATCACAGCATCAGCCTTAAGGACAGGAGAAAACAGGATCATTGAATGCTAGAACGTCACCGTCTTCATTTGACCAGGACATCTGGACCAAAAATTCTGCTACTCAGCAACCCTTTATTCAAGGTCTTTGATACTTCCTGGCAATTTGTTCAAACTATTTTTGTTAAGTGAGATCCTAGGTAAACACATTGCTTTCTACTTCACTGAGAGAAATTATGTCAGCTTTTTCATCTTACTCGATTTCTTTCAATCTCCACTGGAAGAACTGACATTCTAACACCCTGTCATTAACCTTTTCTAACTCTCTTTCCTTTGATCTCAAATGAACAGAAACACATTCCTGCCTCTTATGTCTTTGCTTTCTATCCTAGTATGAACCTAGTCATTTCCAACTCCTGAAAATTGGTGCAATTATCACCCTCTATTTCTTGAAACTTAGTAGTTATAGGCTTCTTTTTTACTGTGCCACAATATTATTGACATTTTCATTGTTCTACCCATTGCACCCTGTCACCAGACCATCTTCCATCTTGTCCAGTGTATGCATTTCAAAGGGAGAGCTGATTGCTCTAATTGATGGATACATGTTTAAGAAAAGCAAAAGAAAACACAAGCATAATTGCTATATATGTGTGTGTGTATGTATGTGTATGTATACATATATATATATATATATATATATATATATATATATATATATATATTTGTATGTACATTTTAATTAAGAGAGCTACACAACCATGCCCTAAGAGTGAGATACTTGGGGAAAGCAAAGTTTGAAAGGTAGAACTGTAGACTACTCATTATTCTATTATAGCTCCAGGTATCAATCTGGTAGCTGAGAAGAGACTCTGAGGGAGTGGCATGAATTATTTAGGCTTACAGTGGACATTACTGCTCATAGTAGGAACGAAGTCATGGCAGCACAAGCTTGATTCAGCTGGTCTCATTTAGTCCACAGTAAGGAATCAAGAGAGTGATGAATGCAGGTGCTCATCCAACTCGCTCATTGGTATATAGTCCATGACTCCAGGCTAGGGAGGGGTGCTAATCACAGTTAAGGAGGGTCTTTCCATCTCACTTGGCAAGGATAAGGATAATAAGGATAATCCCTCAAGGCAATCTGTGATTCTAGGTCTTGTCCAGTGGATAACCAATAAAAACCACCACAGAAAGAATAAGCTAGAGATAGACAAGGAACAATCATTGGGGTCATATGCTAATGAAGAAAAGGTCCTGTTATAGCATCAAAATGAAGACTATTTTCATTAGGATAACAAAGATGATAAGTAATTTTGAGAATTTTACAAAGAGAAGGGCAGACAAAAATGTTAGTTTGACAACATGGAGGATACTGGCGACTTTTGCACTGTAGTTTCAGAAGACAGAGCTATGACAACATTCCTGGTGTTTAAATATTACAAGTGAAGAAGCAGAGACAGAAAATAGGAAAACAAACAAAAAATGGCATCAACAGAAGCAAGGACATAAGGCAGAAACCACAGAATGCTATAGACTCAAAGAAAACACAGTTTAATCAGAACTCTTGCATCTGTATTCGGGCTGGTAGAAAACTTGTATGAAAGGGAGAAAATTGATGATGCAGAAAAGAGTGTGGAAAAATGCAGGAACAAATTCCTTGAACAGGCATGAAAGGATATGGCCAAAACCACAAGTGAAATGACTGTTCTCAGATAACAGAAGAGGAATTCTCTCATCAGAGGAAGGGAAGGCTGATGTTGGGGGACACAAAGAATTACTTGCTGGCCTGGTTGAATTGGTGATGAGAAAATGGGAGTTTATTCTCTGATTTCAGGTATTTCCTCAGTTAGATAAGATGCAGATCATTAGTTTTTTTCTTACTGAAGATTAGGAAAGCATGTAAGGATGAGAAAGAAAAAAGGAGGGGCAAGAAGGAGGCATTGATGAAAACATTTGAAACAAAAACAGTATTGATGATAACTATAATAATAACTCTTGGAAGTCTGAACTTTTTTAATGGCTCAGAATACAAAATTGAATGCATATATTTACATATAAATGCATTCAAGAGGCCCTGGTGCTCCCATTCTCTAGCTCCTTCTTCCTCCCTCCCCCTCTCAAATAAATATTTTTTTAAAAAATTAAGAAGAGTCAATTCAAAATTTGTATATTCAAACTAGCTATTCATATATATTTATTCAAGCTCACTATCATTTCCTTAGTTCAAAATATCAGCAAGAACTCTTTCAAAAAGAATGGTTAATGTCTGGTGATAAAGCTCAGTTGGTGAATACTTGCATATCTCAGAAAAAGTCGTGGGTTCTGTCCCATCACCACATAAACAGGGACAGCTGATGCATGCTTGTAATCCTAGCACTAGGGAAATAGAGGTTTAAGGTCACCCATAGCTCCACAGTATATTCAAGGGCAGCCTGGAATACATGAAATCCTGTCTCAAATAAACAACAAAACAATGGTTTAAATATTTTCACATAATTTAATATGATGTATATTATATATAATATGATATATATATATATATATATATAAAACATAGGTATGTCTATACATATACATCTATGTATACATATACATATACCCCCAAAGCAATAAGCAGTTACATGCTTCCATATTAAGACCAGGAAATTGCAACTACAGGGGCTGGGGAGATGGCACAGTGGATAAAATGCTTTCCATGCAAGTGTATGAACTGGAGGTTGATTAATGCCTGGCAGGCATGGCAGCACACTTCTAATTTCAGCACTCTGGAGGCAGAGACAAGGGATTCCCTGAGGCAATCTGAATGAGATCAAGTTTCAAGTGAGATATTTTGCTTCATAAAATACGAGAAATTATAGAAGACAGCTGAGGGCATCCTCTGGCCTCTACATACAAAAACATGCCCATCTGGATACATATGCATAGGACCCCCTTGCACACAAACATGTGTACAAGCACATATACACACCACACATACATAAACAGAGTAAAAAATGAATTCATAATTACACAGCAAAATGGGTCTGAAAGTTCCAACTTTCTCTTTAGCAAACAGTATTAACTTTGTGAATGTTAAATCTAGTACAGTACCAACAATGTCACATAAAATCACTAAAATATCTTTCTTAATAGTTTTGATGACAACAACATAATTAATACTTTGCCAATGCATTAATATGATGTATTTCAATAACATACATGATAATCACCAACTTGTATGCACTATTATGTTATCAGTAGCTAGGTAGAATTGGCTAGACTTAAGAGAAGAGAAATTAGCTCAAATCTCCATGTTCAGCGTTGAAAAGAAAGAAAATAAAATAGATGGGGAACAATTTCCAAAATATCTGAGTGAATAAAAAAATGAATAAACTCAATATAGGCACTAGAGCTGCTGGTAAACACTGCCTCTCTTTAAGTTCCCAGGAAAACCAGTTTCCTCACTGAAGTTGCCAATAATGCAGCAATTAACACATTTTGCCCATTATCTTATGCATTCCTTCCAGCACATTACTTCCAGGCAGTATTCCAAGGTTCTGAATCCTAGAGCAGCATTTATACGTCCTCTGTAATATTTTGCATTACTGGATATGTAGTGTCCTTTGGAAAATCTACAGTAGAAATACCCATCTTAATTTCCTGCCTTTATCAGTGTGCCACATACTCCCTGCTGCATGACCAATGCAAACCCTACCTACAAGGATCAAGCCGTCTTTCTCTGATACTTTTGCATATTGAGTTTCAACATGTTGTTACTACACCTATATTTACTACTTAATAGTCATTCACTCTACACAATTTCCTCAGTGAGCAAAATAAACATATGTATTGAGGAGGTTGGCCAAAGCTGTTAAATCCCAGAAATTCCCTGGAGGGACAGGAAGAATACAAACAACACTTACGGAAGAAAAAGAAAAAAAGAAAAAATAAAGGAAAATTTTCACTAAAACATAGTTCCTAGGTTAGCTTTACAACTGACAAAGACCACCGCAAGCGCAGTTACTATAGGTCCAACCTAGTTTTGCAAGATGAATATTCTGATTCTCTGCAGGAAAGAAAAATGCTGGTAAAAAAAATATTGCTTCAGGTTTGACACACATCTACTGCGTGCCTGTTCTGTGAAGTTTCTGAGCAGGCAGTCATCCTCTGTTCTCTTCATTTCACAGATGAGAAGATCGACAATTATGAAGATTATAAACATCTGGGGCTGAAGAGATGGCTTAGCAGTTAAGCGCTTGCCTGTGAAACCTAAGGACCCCGGTTCGAGGCTCGATTCCCCAGTACCCACATAAGCCAGATGCACAAGGGGGAGCATGCGTATGGAGTTCGTTTACAGTGGCTGGAAGCCCTGGCGCGCCCATTCTCTCTCTCACTCTCTGCCTCTTTCTCTCTCTGTCACTCTCAAATAAATAAAAATAAACAAACAAAAAAAATTTTAAAAAGATTATAAACATCCCCAAGTTGACATATCCAGAAACATCTAAATGAAAAATCTTCTCATGGCAAGTTCAGGAGAATTTCCTGATATACTAAAATGTATTATAAATTCAAATTTCATAATGTAATTTCCAAAGGAAGATACTCTAAGAAGTAGTTATTTGTTTACTTATATAGTTATTTGAAAGAGGAGAGAGAGAGAGAATATGAGAATAGATTAGCACATCAGAGCCTCCTGCCACTGTAAATGAACTCCAGATTCATGCATCATCTTGTGCACCTGGCTTTACATGGGTACTGAGGAATCAAAAACTCAAGCTGACAGGTTTTGCAATCAAGCACCTTTACCTGCTGAGCAATTTCTCCATCTTGAGAGATACTTTATATAGACTATTTCATCTCTCTTTTGAAGTTACATGGAAAAATAGGGTTTTTTTATGTCCACTTTATGAGAGGAGGGTAACAAAGAGCACTAAATCTGGAATTGCCAAGGAAGAAAACTATGTTTTGAGCAATTGTAAAATAAGATAAATGACTGCTATAAATATTTCACATAACTATTATTTATCATTAACAACACTACTTTTACAAATACTGTCCTTTGCCTACCTAATCAATACATCACAGATTTTCTGTGATTCCAATTTTACAATCATAAGTGGTAAATATTCCAGAATATATTCCAGAAGTGTTCTAAGAATCCAAAACATCTCTTTGATTTTACCTTTTCAGACTGTACCTGGCACAGAGGACATGCTTTCATGTCGTAAATTGTCATTGCTTGACTTTTGCTTTGACCAATATTCTCTATATTCTCACAGTGCTATCTGTTGTTGATAATTTACTTTATGCTCTATTCTAAAAGGAGTAAGTTCAAACTCATTTTCTCAAAGGACCTCTTGTGAGCCATTGCAAGTGGACAAAACACATGAAGAAGAATATTGTGTCTATAAGCATGGGAATTCATGAACAGCTAAAATTCCTGTATTCAATCTTGAATTTAGGGAGCTATGAAGAATTTTTATACCATACATTTGGCACCTATTATGTATTTGCAATTAACCTCTGCTTTAAATATGGCATTTACTTTCCACAATAGAACTTTCAGAGCCGTACTTATTCAATGTGATTACATCTGGACTAACATAGCACAATAATTTGTGCAAATTTATGTGTCAGTCAATGAAGTTATAATTTCACTGTAAATCATGGGGGATTCTTATTGGTCTGTTTGAAGAATGAACTATATCAGGCTGACTCCCATGTTAGATTCATTCTGATCACAGGGATCTTCTCAAGTGTCATGCATAGCAATGACAATGACTATTGCAACTCTTATTCACAAATCTGTCCTATTTAGGAAAAAACATAAGTACATCATGGAAAGTCATGCTGCATTATGCAAGTTGAAACATGGACTTTGTTTAGATAGAAATTGAAATTTCTGACTTAATTGTTGTGGTAGACAGTGTCAGGTTTGCTGAGAGGAACTTCCAAACCAGGCACAGTTATGGAAGGAAGGGATTTATTGAAGCTCATAGATCCAGAGGAAGTTCCATAATGGCAAAAGAAGATGGACTGCTTTCACAGTACCAAACACACACAGAGAGAAGAACAAGCCAAAAGCCACACCACTGAGCATACTTTGCATATTTTTAGATAGGAATTTCAATCCCACCACCACACATTAAGATTCATGCAGTGACACCTCCTCCAGCAAGATGGCTGCAGATGCAAACTACAAATTAATAAAACACTGAACACATTGGGGGCCATCTATTCAAACTACCACAATTGTTTTAAGTCTTTCCTGATAAATATCAGGAGGTTTATAAGTATCAGCAGGGTACAACAAACACTGGTACAAAAGCAATTTAGCATCAAAGGACAGACAAGTAACCCAAAGTCAGTTATAATAGCAGAATCAAAAATAAAAATAAAAAATAAAAAAATCCAGTTAAACAAGTTGAACTCAGTCTAAGAAGTTACAAGTCCAGAGTTCCA
Source organism: Dipus sagitta (assembly GCA_036346955.1). Taxonomy (NCBI): domain Eukaryota; kingdom Metazoa; phylum Chordata; class Mammalia; order Rodentia; family Dipodidae; genus Dipus; species Dipus sagitta. Next base: position 50,860,474 of record CM070774.1, read on the forward strand.
TGTAATTTTATGATGGCGTGTAAGAAAAGTCAAACACAGGTCCAGTTCGTCTCACATCAAATTGGTTGGGCATGGAAGCAACAGACTAACTGCAAGTGGTTTCTAAACTAGATTGTTATCTTATGTAACAAGAAATCAAATAGTAAGCCACTCCTGGCTTGGTAAATGCATCCACATGTAGCCATAATCAAAGACCCTATTGTTCCCAGTTTGGGTCTGCCATCCTCAGCACTTTTAACTAGATAGCAGGCTGCTGCTGTGAGCTCACATGTACACACATACACGCATGTGTGCACGGTCTGTCCATGTTCACTAAATTTGCATACAAATGCATATCAGAGAACATTTCATCACAGAGAATACAAAAACTTTCTAGAGAGCTCCAAAGTTATCTGTCTCATGGAGAGTTGTTTAACTCCAAGAATAGAAAGGTAAGTATTTATCATTTTAAAGATGGCAGATTCACTGACCAGAAAGGGTAGGAGGATAATTGAAGATAACAACATCTATTACATGTATACCTTGGTTCATAAAGTTTACAGACCTCATATGATCATTGCCTGTAACAGTAACTGAATTTAAATCTGTAAATAATTATTTTGTATCAATACAATAATATGAAAGCCACTTTTTCATTATCATAAGTATCCTAAAAATCAAGAGTTTCTAATAAAAACCAACTTGGTGCATCATTTTGTGCTTATCTAGTGTCCTTACACACCAAATGATTCTATGGGGAGTTGTAGGCTGTTAAAAGAGATACAAGATATATGTAGAGGTCTCAAAAGTGCCTTTCTGTAGCGAATCTTGATTGCAAATATTTCTCACTAAAGGTAATAACTGCTGGAGAAAGTGGTATAGAATTATATGTGTATTAGAACAGATGCGCTATATGATGCAAGCTTTCAGAACGATCAAATCATCACCCAGTGCAACACACCCTGCATCTGTGTCTTTCTTGCCTGCTTTCCATGATTTTCATGCTTCTCCTTTCTTCTCTTTCTCTTCCTCCCCTCCCATGTGTGTGTGCATGTATTTGTACATGAATGTTTGTTCAGATTTAATTCATCAAGAGTCTTGAGTAAATTGCAAGACAGTGTTGGCAGGTGCGATGGTTTGATTCAGGTGTGCCTAATAAACTTAGGCATTCTGAATGCTTGATCCCCAGCTGATGGCAATTTGGGAATTAAAGCTTCCTGTAGACAATGTATTGTTTGGGAAGAGGTTATGGTTGTTATAGCCAGCTTCCTCTTGCCAGTATTTGGCTTACTCTCCTGTTGCTGTTGTCCATCTGATGTTGGTCTAGGGGTGATGTCCACCCTCTGCTCATGCCATTGTATTCCTCTCTCATCATGGAGCTTCCCCTTGAGTCTGTAGGTGAAAATAAACCCTTTGTCCCACAAGATAATTTTGGTCAGGTGTTTTCTGCCAGCGATGTGATCCTGACTTTAATGGCAGGGTAAGAAATCAATCCTATCCAAAAATAACTATATTATTATTATTGGATCAGTGAACTATATATGAGGGGGAATTACATTCTGACTTCATAAAGTTGGATCCTTTACATCTGTGACAATTAGAAAGTTGTAGGTCTTTATTACTTTGATAAGAGAATGCAAATGACTACATAAAAATACCTTATGATTACTTAAGGTCTGCTTTGAAATTCCTTTATATTTAAACAATTCTATTATTCAAAACTCATTATTTATTACACAAAGCCCTTAAATACTCTGTAAGATCAAGTTTTTTTATGTACACCAGAATGGAATATTCCTATTAGAATCCGTATGTATCATAGGAGACAACATGGAGAACATTTGTTGTCTTGGAATATTACCTGCTTATGATCTGCCAAGCACTGACCCTGATAATTTCTGGTCAACCATAACAGTTATGCACGAGTCAGTGGAATGCTTGTGGCATAGACAAAAATTGCTGTAATAGGATGTGGACATGGATGGATGCCATGTGGCTGTGCAAAAACGGAGGGACCTAGAAGTTCAGAGAAGGTAGAAATCACTGTTTGCTGGCTTAAGTAGGAGCTAGCTTTTGCAATTAAATTTATGGGAAGAAAAACATTTTGGCAATGTACTACCAATATAAAATGGTATGCCAATAATACAAAGGCTGAAATGAATAGTATGTTTTCTTTTATATTTTCAAACTGGAAGATAAAAAAATGACATATACTTAGCATGAACAATATTATTTTGTAAAGAGCTGTAAAGAACAATATTATATTGTAAAGACCTTTAATCACAGCACTCGGGAAGCAGAGGTAGGAGGATCGCTGTAAGTTCCAGGCCACTGTGCGATTACATAGTGAATTCCAGGTCAGCCTGGACTAGAGTGAAACTCTACCTCGAAAGGGCAAAAAAAAAAAAAAATATATATATATATATATAGTAAGGTATGTGTACATTGTAGAATAACTATATCTAGCTAATTAGCATAAATACTACATTGGTGGCTTGAATAAAATATCTGCCATAGGCTTGTGTATATTGAATACTTGTTTCTCAACTGGGGGAAAATTGGGAAAGTTGTAAAGCCTTTGGAATGTAAACCCTTGTTGGAGGAGGTGTGTTACTGGCCAGAAACCTTGAGCTTTACTAGTCCAGCCCACTGGGTGTTCACAGGCAGCTCCGTCACACTAGTTCCTTCCCATTAATGAAAAGATGTAACTCTGCTCAGGTCTGTCATGTTTTCCTCACCATGAGGAAACACCCCCTCAAAATGATAAGATGACATAAAACCTTTTCCTCCCATAAGAAGTTTCTGGCCAGGTGTTTGAGAGTGAACGAGTGAGAGACAGAGAAAGAGAAAGAGAGTAAATTGGTGCACCAGGGCCTCAGCCACTGAAATCGAACTCCAGACACTTATTTCAGTGTGCATGTGCGATCTTGCGCTTGTGTCACCTTTGTGTGTATGGCTTACGTGAGATTTGAAGAGAGTTGAACATGCATCTTTAGGCTTCACATGCAAGCACCTAAACCTCTAAGCCATGTTTCCAGCCCTAGTTAGGTGTTTTATCATAGCAATAATAACTATACTAGTTCATATCATAATTTTTGTGATGATTTAATCCCAGCACTCGGGAGGCAGAGGTAGGAGGATTGCCATGAGTTCAAGGCCACTCTGAGACTCCATAGTGAATTCCAGGTCAGCCTGGACCAGAGTGAGACCCTACCTCGAAAAACAAAAAAAACAAAACAAACAAAAAAATAATTTGTGATGACAAAACTCTGTCAGCATTTTTTTAGTTTTTTTTAAAATTTTTTTCTTTATTAGATAGTTTTGTATTCAGCAAATACAGTCAGTTTGGTACCATTATTAGGCTCATCTGTGACCTACTCCCTCCCCTTGGCCCCTCCTGAGGTGCATGGGTCATGCACTGTGGAGTTAGCCCACAGTTATGTGTAAGATAAATGTCTCTGCATATTATGATCCAACATGTGGCTCTGACATTCTTTCCAACCCCTCTTCCGCAAAATTTGCCTGAGCCATGTTTTTGAAGAGAGTAATGTGCATTTTGTTGACTACAGTCATCATGCTCTACACCAGATCTTGAACACATTCCCTCTACATAACTGACATTTATATCATTGGGAGAAGAACCACTGAAAAAGGAAACTTTCCAAAGCAGGAAGATCAGTTACAAGTGTACTGTGATGGCATAGAGGGAGACAACAAGAAGTATGACAGGAAAGGGCGTTCTGGGAGCACTGCAATAGTCTGCCCAGAGGTAATAAGCACCGAGAAGTACAGCAAGAAGGAGAGAAAGAGTACCATAAATTGGCCTCAAACATCTGAAAGGAAGACAGTATGCCACTTTGAATCTAATCTCTAAGGTTTAAGCAGGGATGATGGGGGGAGGACCAGAGGAAGGAGAAGGGAGGGCTAACAAAAACTAAGGATGAGAGCATATAACCCCACTGAAAGGGGTTTCAGGCGGATTGGCATGTGGGAGAGGGAACATGAGAGTATAACCTATAAACTGATGTAACTATGACCAATATGTAATATGTTATCTAAATAACAATTAAGAGTGTATTTAAAAGCCTTATGGAAACTTTAAACTGTATATGCTATTTAAAAAAAAATTACAACAAAACATTATGGATAGTGTTGCTCTCAGAAGCCATAAGCTATTTAATGAAAATCCCCATATCTGATGCAGATTACCTCCTAGTGAGTTATTTGTCAGGTAGACCCTCCCCCTTCCAAAAACAAAAAACAATGTAAATTTAGTTGCCCACAGGAGCTAGGTAAGACATAATTGCTAAAGATGCCACATACTTTGCTGTGGTGGAACTGAGCTCAAAGAATGTAAGAACCAGAGGACAAAGAGAATTTTTCTGAAATGTTATCTTCTGGATATGATCTAGCCATTGAAAGTATGAACTTACAGCAACTGTGGTTACCTGCACAAGCAAGCATGGGCCCATCAACACTGCAGCATGGATGGGGCAGAGGTCCTGAGGAACCATCTTTCCTTGCGGTGCTCTGGACAGATAAAGGTTGCCAAGGGAGAGGGAGTAATGTTCTTCAGTCCTTAATGCCCTGAAGTTGGTCACGCTCCTGTAACTTAGCCACTCCACCCATGCACATGCAAACAATACCAATCAAGTTCAGTGGGTCACACCAAAACGCATAATAATAGGAAGAGGAGACTAGTTGGGAAGGAGTTCAGAAGGGGAAGAGGATAAGGGAGGTTTATGGGGGTGAATATGATCAAAGAATAATGTACACCTGTATGAATAATGAATAACATATACCTCTATGAAATTGTTAAAATATATCTCTAGAAACATCTTTTGGAAATTACAAATACCAAGACGAATATCTACCACTGACTTTTCAAAGGAAAAACAAATTATTCTCTAAGTGATATATTTTTACCCCATTTTCAATTACAGATTTAGAAATTCGGAGCTTTTTGGTTCAAGATATTTTATTTAGTCATCTTTTAGCAAAAAAAAATTAAAAACTGATTCTTTAGTATTGTTTTACTCTCAGCACAGGTTCTTAAGTAGCCCAGCTGACTGGAACTCTTGATCTCCCTGCCTAGTCTCACAGTGGTAGATGTATGTGACTGACAGCAAGGTGAGGGAAGGGACTTTTAGAGTTCCATATATAACTTGCAATATAAATGTCTAATAGCACAAACTGATAAAATACTGTTCCCAGTTGGGGGGGGGATGTTCTACTTGGATTTCCTTTACCCTTAGGCTAGAGAATAACAATCACTCATCTGTTTTTCTTATGGAGACACAGTAGCCATTGTATTTATGGTTAACTAAAATGTCAAAGGAATTCTCCTTCAATGTCTATAGTTTACTGGATGTGGCTTTAGATCAGACTTTGAGCAGTCCAATGTACTCAAGACTCAGGAGGTAAAATAAACATGTAAATCACCCAGCCACAACAAAGTAGGGTAGAGAATGGTGCAGATCTAGATATGCACCTCCAATTTCAAGGCATTTTGCTAGCCACTTTGTAAGCAAGAAATTTAGAAATTTGAACACAACGCAAGGGCCCTGCTGCTCGGCACTCTACTGTCTCCAGATCCTTGCGCATTCTCTTTTCTCTGTACATATTCTTACAAAGACTATTATGTAAACCCAATTGAGAATTAAAACCATGAACAAAATTATAAGATAATATTGATAAAACTATTAAAATTATAAAAAGACAAAATTATTGATGATCAAGATATTATTGTTTTGGGGTGTGTATGTGTGTTTGTGTATTTTACAATAGAAAATGAAATTTTCAGTTCCCTAAGACTATTTACCCCTCTCTAAACTTTGTTTCTTAACTAATTCCCTCTTGATACAACACTGAGAGACAGGATACTTGTCAAAAACATGAGAAAGTTGAAAAGAGGAACAGAATCTAACATGTAGTTTACACAAAAGTTATGAATTTTATTATAGCAAACTTACTTACAAAGAGCATTAGCTATGTGATAAAATAAGAACAGCTATAAGTTAAAGAGAACACTGCATTTACTATAACTACTGTCTCAATCCTTGCAACAGTGCTAGTGGGTAAGTCCTCTAATTACACTTATAGATTAAGGAAACAGAAGTAGAGATATCTGTCTACAGTCATTCAAGCAGTAAGAAATTCTCTGGTATGCTGTTTACCACAAAGCATCTCAACACTTACCTCTCTAAAATTAATACAAACAAAAATATTTCTATTAATTTAGATTCCTGTAGTTAAAACCAGTGTATGAGAAGGTGTTTCTATTTAGAAAGCAATCCGGTGATCCATCATCACAACTTCATTAATTCCATCTCTACTCATTGTATAAAATATGCAGAATGTGACTATGGATGTTAATGACTTTATATATGGCCCAAGGACTCAACTGACATATTTGTTTGGCATAATTAAAAATGAGAAGCTAAGATCAAAATAACAATGAAAACTATGACTCAATATTATATTCAAAAATACCAAGTGGAGGAAAATTAATTTTGACCTTTAACTATAAATTTAAAATGCCAATAACCACTGTTTTAATTCTAAACATGTCCATTATTTTGCTTTCCACACAAAGGATTTAACCCATATAATTATTGTTAGAAGGAAAATTTTACTGACATTTCAAAAATAAAAGAACATTCCTATTATCTGACATTTGGTATTTTTCACTTGGATTGTTTTCAAGGCTGCTTCTTGTGTTTTTGTAAAGCAATAGTCTTAAACTGTCAACACATCATTGTAAAGTCTAATTCAAAGTGTCTGCTCAGTATACAGATCTTTAAACGCATAAAGTTCTACCGGTCAGGGCCCCTATAGACACATGGAAGATCAAGTCTGCCATATGGCAGAAATGCAAGGGCTTTGCCCCTTTAGACTAACGTAGCAGGCGGAAACTCACTGACGGATACACTCGGAAGAGGCCCTGCTTAATGTAGACTGGTACAACATCACACCTCTCTACTATGCTCCCATTTTTTGCACAACCTTAATTTATTATTTTAAGGAAAAGAACCTTTAATTTCTCCCCTTCAGATATCTTTCTAAAGATTCGCTGTGGGCAGAGGATGAGTTCAAGCACCCTATGTGTGTGGCCCGAGACACCCTAGCCTGAGCTGCAGGCTGTTGACAGTGGCCCAGCACTTGCTGGATTTGAGAAGGGAAAATCATCGTTATATTGCAGCTGCAAAATTGAGGCTGTATTTTATTTAAATATTAGTCCTCTTCCTCTTCAGTTGCACATACTTTGAAGGTCATAACAGTTATTTATTTTAAATTATTGTTCAATGAAATATCATGTTAAAGGGTTTACAGAGGACTTTATACACATCTAACACTTATTATATTTGCTATGAGACTTGAAAATAAGAAATGTATGGTTTCTTCTATAGAAATGGATTCTAGGAGAATCAACCAAAAATCTAAATATTTAGTAAATATTAGAGCACTACGCATTATGTAAGGACTACAATAAAACAATAAGCATCCATTACCTAAAGTAGTACTATGTAAATATTAGTCATATATAATATTAATCCATTAACTTTGATTTGTACATTTTCTTACCATATGTTGGACCAGTGCACTGTACCTCATTTAAGAGAGTTAAGGATGCTATTCCAGAGTTTTCTGAGGGAGCAAAGGAGCCCAGGCAGAGGCACATTCTCACATCTCTGGTTCTTGCCATCCTTTAATCCTTCCTAGCACAATGCTGGGTACACCATAAAGGCCAGCATACATTTGAGAACAGTTATTAACATTTACTGTATCATCTTGCCATCATCAGAAATAAAAATTCCCAGTGATAAAGAAGATGTCATCATTTTTTCCTATCAAAATGCATGCTTTAGTAAAGTATTTATTGAGTAATACACTATATGATTGTTTATGGGTCCACTTTCAACTTGTCAACACAGTACTGCATCTGAATGTTTTAAGTATGTGCTACTTCTTGGAAAAATAAAACAAAATTGTCAGAGAACACTGAAGTTAATAAAAATTGTGGCCATGATACAAATAATACAGGGGGTAAACTATAGACTAGGGCTAATTTCAAATTTGATATACTAAAACATCAAAATACATTCTTTTGTAAATGTGATGCTTCCTGAAATATATGAGTTCCTTATGTATTCCTGAGAATTGAGCTATTCAACACCAGAGCCTTTTACATAATGTACATCTTTGGACAACCTGGTGTTTATCTTCTTTCGAGTAGAACCCTTCTAAGTTTGCCATTTTAATTATATTCCAAAGAACCTTCAGCAGTTATTATCCACTGTGCTCTATACTGATGGTGATGCAAAATAATCTCTGCAGTTACCTAATAGCAGATTTGCTTTTATATCACAGGCACTGTGAGACTTTTCTGGCTGCTAGACATATCAAACACGTATTTATGATCTGATTTTAGCCAATGTGGTAGATTTCCAGGGTATGCCTTTCAAGAAGGAAGAGGAGGAGGGAGTATTATTTTCTATTATTGCCTAATTTTTCACCCTAAATGCCCCGGTTTTATACTATTTTAGAAAAATTAGAAAGTGCATAAAAGTTTATTACCTACAGGTGCTTTTTTCCAGCTGTTGATACTACTTGATGCAATGCAATGCTACTTAATTATCCTTGCTCATAAAGTGCCTTAATCACTAAGCCATCTCTCCAGCCTGTTGTTCCTAAAGTGATTGGTACTCTCTATTTCCCATTCCAATGTTTTCATAGAAAAGGACATATGAAAATACTGATAGTGGAAGCAAAAAGGAAAGCCTTTTCCCTCAGTTTAACAACTGATTTCACTGTTTCCACTGTCCTGTCCCTCTAGGCTATTCTCGGTACATATTAACCACTGACAACAACTGGGTGTATTATCATTAAAGAAGACATGAGTGTGCATGTGTGCACATACACACACACACACACACACACACACAAATAAATGTTTGTGTGTGTCATGACTTTGTACATTTTTGTCACTTGCCATATACTTAAAGACAAACTCCTACTCATAGTATGGATATGTTAAAATTTACTTAACCAAATACGGGTATTTTCTGGTCTATAATCTCCATATATTATATATATATATATACATATATATATATATATATATATATATATATATACACATATATATGTATGTGTATATATATATACATACACACACACACACACACACACACACACACACATATATATATATATGTATATATCTTAGTATGTGTCTATGTATTACTCTAGGATGTATATTTTCTTTCTAACTTTAATTTAGTAAACTTAAATTGCTACCAGACAGGAATTTAGAGAATCATGATGATTACAAAAACAAATAAAATGTAAAATGTGCTTTGGAAATCCATCCCTTCCCAACACTTACGGCCATTAGTTTTTCTCAATCGAGTCTCTAGAATAATGACATACCAGCCAACCATTCCTAACTGGCATGGTTTTTAAGTGCTGACAGTTTTTAGGAATAATAACATTATGAAGAGGCATAGGATATGGTTCCAAAAAGAACAGAAGAATATAGTTTCAAATGATAATTTTATCACATCCTTAATTACAGAAATTATCAGTAAATTCATTTCCTTAAAAATAAACTTTAATCTACCTTCATTTACAGTGACTAGTGATATATTTGGGTTTGTTGATACAACTTCACACTGTATCTTTCCTTAAGAAGTATTGCTTCCTCTTCAACTCATTCCTTAGTTCCTACTGGATTTTTCAGTGTGGGTGAGTGAATTATTATTCTTAATTTTTCACTCTGCTGCTGTAAGTCTCTCTCTCTCTCTCTCTCTCTCTCTCTCTCTTTGAAGAGAGAGAGAGAGAGAGAGAGAGAGAGAGAGAGAGAACATACAAAGCAAAGTTTTTATCTTCACCTTATGCTCTAGCTTGGCCTGTGAAATGACAGGAGACAAAAACGTTGGAGGCTATGCACAGAAATGTGCCTGGCCAGTTAATTCTGAGTCCAAGTAGTAGTGCAGACTGTGTACAGGATACTGTACTGGTGGGATGTGTTTCCTGCATTGGAGGCATGTAGTATTATCACATAGTATAATACAGTACTATCTGTCTGGATCATGGTCAGTGAAAATCTCCCTCATCACTGCTTATTGGCTTCTGTTGTGTTTTGTTTTGTCATGATGTTGGAGATTACTATCCCTGCTGTTTTTTTAAGCCTAGGATTTGGATTATTTTATTGAATTTCATTTTTTCCCATCTAAGAAGTTTTTAATCTACTTCCCTGGGTCTGCGGATAAACTTTTGTTGTTGTTTTTAATATTTTTATTATATACCCTTTTCATAGCAGAAGCAACACTCAAGTATTAAACATGTGGCTGGCTGTTAGCACCCCTGTTTGATGGAAGCCCAAGGCCATAGCTTCTGTCCTAGAATCATATTGTTTTAAATTCTTTCAGTTTGACTGTGAACTTAAATATATATATATATATATATATATATATATATATATATATATATATGAAATCAACCAACATTTTGCTGTATATGTAGCAGGAATAGGCGTTAGTACCCACTAAATTAGTGTAATAATTGCCCAAAGCCAGTCAACTCTTCTATACCTGATTAGTTATTTTTTTTTCAGAGAGGAAAAGTGAATAAGAATCATTAGAAGAAATTAATCAGGAGCTGGAAATGTAGTACAGTGGAAGAATGCTTGCCTAGCACAAGCAAGACCCTGAGGTTTTCCCTATCATTGCAACAACAATAAAAAGTTACAAAGAATAATAGTTCTATCATAATTTACTCTCTTGCTTGAAAAACATGTCATATCAAAAACCCTACCAGGTATGAGTAAATAGTATCATCAGTTTGTTTAAAAGTTATTTATTCAATCCTATGATACTTTGTATTTTAAGGAATCAAAGGAAGCAAAACTTGAATTTAAGGAGATGTGTTTCGAAAGAGAAAAAATAATAAGTGCACACAAATAATAACAGGAGAGAAATAAATGGCTAAGTAGAATGATAGGAGGGTAGAAAAAACTCACTGCAAAAGGACACTGAAAGTAAGCTTGGAGGAAGTTGCTCCTTCCTTCTTCCCTTTCCACACCTTCCCTTCCTAAGCAAGTATTTATTAAGCATTTTCTGTTTCTAGGCTCCCATCTGAGCTGTGGAGGTCGGGTTGAAGAAGACAGACAAACTAAGTCCCTGCTCTTGTGGAAATGGAATTCTGTTGTAGATAGGAAAGCAGTGAAAAATAAACAGAATTGTAGGCAATGATGTGTATTATAAAATATAAGGCAGAGCCAAGGGTTAGAGAGTGACACAGTGGCACATACTTTTAGAATTGAAGTGATGAGTGGGGGCTTTTGAATTGACCTGAGTGACATGAAGCACTAAGTCTGACCAGAGGAAAAGACAGACAAGCCAACTGGATGGTAGCAGAGAACACGGAAGTAGAGGCTAGAAAGTCAGCTATTTGGGGGGCTCTGTAAACCTGCCAGGGCTGTGTATTCTGTGCTAAGTGCAAGAGGAAGACAATGAGGTGATTGGAACCAAGTTGCCATGGTCTGACTTTTAACTAAAAAGTTTCTGTGAAGAAGAGGAAAGCAGCCCAAAAGTGGAATCAGACAAGTCGCATAGGGCCAGTGAGAAGCAGAGATGAAGGTAGTTTGACAGAGTTGCTCACAGTGTAGCAATGAAAAATAGATGAGCCTTTGAGCCTTTGCATATAGCTTGACATGGAACCAGTAAAGGCTAGTAATAAACTGTGCAGGTAGCTAAGAAATAAGAAATGTGTGAGCAGGTGTAATTTCCATGTTGATACCTATGTTATGTATCACTATTTTTGTTTATTTGAAGTTTTTATTAAAAATTCTTAGCATACGGACATTGAACTTGCTTTGTAGTGGAGGACAGCCTCGGACTACTATTCCTCCTGTGTACCACCAGGTTCCTCTAATTCCTGTGTTTTATAGGGCATGGTTTAATGAAAATCAAACTTAGAGGGAGTGGAATTGCAAATTAAAATCAATAATATTCTATAGTTTGCACTAGAATATCACTGTTGATTTGAAGAAAAAGAAAACCTTTTATTTAAAGGTAATTTTAAAGCATTCCTCTCACATTCAACCTTAGTATCTACTCTTTCTTTCATACTTGATAACTAATACCAGATCCATTTTCTAAAGCACAAAACCATACAGGCGACATGGTAAGTATACATTCTCCTTACTTCTTATGCTGTTTCTGTTTTGTCCAGACTTCAGTACTTTCTATTTCATAAATGAAAAAAGGTAATCAATGCAATGTTTAAAATTACTTAAATAAACATCCTTTTGTGGTGCTCATGTTTCACCTGTGGAAATCTGAGTGGTTTCCAATTTTAGAAGGTTTTTGTTATTTTTGCTGTTCAACTGATAGCACAAACTGTCAGCAAGCAAATACATTGTTTCCAGAAGCTTGCAAGCTTTTTGCCTTAAATTTAGTATTTTCTTGAGATACTAATTATTTCCAGGTAAGTTAGATCAAATACAATAACTAAAGAATCAGGCCAAAGGGATTGAGCATTCCCACATATGTGCAACTAATCTCAGCTGATTTGCCTAAACCCACAGAGCAAGTGCCAAGCCCATTCCCCATCATGCCTTATTTCTACTTCAACAAGATAAAATAATTTATCAGGAACCAAAAACCAAACAAACAAGAAAAAACCCTCACAAAAAGACAGGTACAAGTACACAGTGCAAGAAAAGGAACTGTTTGCAGAACAAAAAAGTTATGGTCTAAAACAGAGACAAACAGATGTCTAAAAATAAAACAAAGGGCTGGAAAGATGGCTTAGCGGTTAAGGCATTTGCCTGCAAAGCCAAAGGACCTTGGTTCAATTCCCCTGGACACACGTAAACCAGATGCACAAGGGGGCACATGCATCTGGAATTCATTTGCAGTGGCTAGAAGCCCTAGTATGCCCACTGTCTCCCTCTCCCTCTCTCTCTCTCTCTCTCTCTCTCTCTCCTCCTCTCTCTCTCTATCTCCCCCCTCTCTCTCTCTTTCTCTCTTGCTCTCTCAAATAAATATTTTAAAAAGTAAAATAAAATAAGTACAAAACCCCTTCAGTTCTCTTTTTTAAAAATTTTTATTCACTTATTTGAAAGCAACAGAGAGAGAAAGAGGCAGAGAGAGAGAGAGAGAATGGGCGCACAAGGGCCTCCAGCCACTGCAGACGAACTCCAGATGCGTATGCCCCCTTGTGCATCTGGCTAGCATGGGTCCTGGGGAGTCGAGCCTTGAACGGGGGTCCTTAGACTTCACAGGCAAGTGCTTAACCGCTAAGCCATCTCTCCAGCCCTTCAGTTCTCTTTTAAGGAGTAGGGGTAAAGAGTGTCTTTGGTATGGGAGTGGTGAGTATGTTCACAAATCAAGAATCCATGATCCATTTCACACCCTAAAATAGCTCAGGCTCCTCTGGCAGCTAATGCTTTCACCATTACAGGTCCTGCTAAGAGAACAATGGACAGAAAGGCTTCCAATTACCTTAACTCACCTAGGTGCACACACTGTGGTTAGTTGAAGGAGACTGTCTCTTTGTCCAACCTTTTAGCCAAAAAGAACCAATAGATACTGAAGAGGTGATGTGATGGTCCAGATATTGGAGAGAACTGTGATGAGTACTGAATACCTTGGCAAACTCCCATGGCTAGAGAGGCCATAGGCCCTAGGGGGGAAGCTAATACTATCTATAGTATGGCTAAATGGATATGGTGTGCCTATCAAATTGACCTCTGAATTTTTCTGCTCATAGATTAGTGCTGCTCTCACTTTGGTTAGAAAACTTCTTTCTGCGGTCGGCAGCTAGTACTGGAACAACTCAAAACATTACATAGCTAAGAATAAGTGACTCCAAGGACCAGGAAACTGATGAAGATGAGGTTCCAAGAATATCAGTCCTAGGGGACGGGGAGGAATGCTGTGGAACAGCTGTGTTCTGGAATTGACAGGGCTACTGAGTTCATGACTTCGGACCAACTCATGTTACCAACACAAGATCTGCACAACATGGGGTCCACGAACATTCCATCACGGATTATGAAGAAGGGCATGATTATCTGCCCCAGTCCTTCCTGAGGAGTAATTGGTACTTAATGGTTGCTGAAGAAGCAGGAGGCATTTTCTGAAATGGCAGAGCGTAGTCTAAAACTGAAATAATAACAATAATAATAATAATAATAATAATAAAGATTTAAGCATATAGATGGATAGACAGATACTTTTAAGACCAAAGCTGTTTGAACACTGCAGCTCTTTTCAGCTTCAGCTTTACGTACCCTGCATTCTCTACAGCTAATTAAGCTGAAGAAGCTGTGGATAAAACTTTAAACAAAGGTTAATAAGGTTCTTTGACTAGTAAAAATAAATCATGCTAAAGAATATAATTTGAAATCACCATGTAAATTTATATTTGTGTTTTAAATTCTGTAAGCACAGGAGCAAAAAGGGAAACAGTAAAACAGTCCCTGACATCTTGAAAGCTTAACTTGTGGTTTGGACACATGGCTCCCCCTGCATCCAGGCAGCTCACACCTGCTTGTGTAACTTCGCATGCAATGTTCCAATAGAGAACCTTTTTGAGATTTATGAAATTACAAGTGTTATTTTGAAAAATCCTTAAAAACTTAATCTTTTAAATCTACATAACTTGGAAGACTAAACACTTTCTTAAATGGGTAATAAAGCCAATGATGTGAATTTTCAACTCAAAACAAAACTACCAGACAGATCCTGTGTAAAACAAACGCCACCTTCAGGTTGGTACATACAATTGCTGGTACACAGTACAGGCTGTGAATTATAAAATGCCCTATAGAGGGCTGAAGAGATAGTTAAGCGTTTGCCTGTGAAGTCTAAGGATCCTGGTTCGAGGCTCAATTCCCCAGGACCCACGTTAGCCAGATGCACAATGGGGCGCACGCGTCTGGAGTTCGTTTGCAGTAGCTGGAAGCCCTGGCGTGCCCATTCTCTCTCTCTTATCTGCCTCTTTCTCTGTCTGTCGCTCTCAAATATATAAATAAAAAAAAATAAACAAAAAAAATTAAATGCCCTACAGAACATTGGCAAAATGCATCAATAAATTTAGTTTTTAGCACCTTAAGTTTTTGGGAAACAAAATATAACCTAGGAAGCATAAGGGCAACATTTTATCAATTATTCTGGGCCATTTCCTTGTAATACTCATCCCATCATTTAACAGATATGGATAGATCTTATGAAAAATATGAGTTTTCAGACAGTTAAATGAGAATGTTTTAGAAAAGTTAACCTAGCATGAATAGTATATAAAGGCTAATAAAAAGATAAAAGTCTAGTAGGTAATCCTGTGGTGCAGTGAGATGATAAGACACATTGGTTTATTACAGAAAAACAATTTTTATCATCTTCACCTATGAACCCAGGGCTAAGAATATATACATTGAGGTGGAAATGTACAGTTCCTCTTAAACTAATTCACTATCTAAAATGTAGAGTACAGAATCTTTTCTTCATAAGGACTACATGTAGGGAATGACTTCACATAAATCCCACATCTGTACAAATTACTTATTAACATATAAATCATATAGAACTACAATATATATCAAAAGACATATGAACTCAGACATGGTGGCATACACCCCAGCCCTTGGTGGTAGGTAGAGGCAGAAGGATTGTGTTCAAGGTCAGCCTGGAACTGCAGAGTGAGTTTCAGTTTAGCCTGGGCTAAAGTGAGACCTTACCTTGAAACAACCACCACCACAACAACAAAAAGACATGGGACAACATTAATCATTAATATAAGGTATAACATTTCTTTTTCCCCTTGAATTCATGTGTCCTACTTTAAAAACTACTGATCAAAGAAAGCAGATATTAAAATGTGTAAATTACAATGATAAAGGTGTGAACATGCCTTTGAGATGAAATGGAGGAGGTATGTACTCTAGTGTGGAAGGCGATCAATAGAGAATGATAAAAGACCTGGCCCCAGGCTTTGGTAAAAATGGAAGGTGATTCCTATGATGCTGTAGTGGCTTTTAATAATTAAAGTAAGACTTCCTGAACATGAAATTTAATGCTAGCATTTTAGGAAAAGGTGGAAAAACTTTGTGAATGGCAAAACTGGTGAATCCTTCTACAAAAAGAAATAATGCAGCGAGGTTAATAATATGAAATAGGTAACATGATGTGATGGTCAGTTATAAAGGGGTCTCCAATATTCTTTCCCCTCGGGTATATATGCCTTATATACACCACATCTGCCTCCTCAAGTGGACAGTAACTGAGAATACAATGGGAAAACATTCAATATTAAATGATTTTCAACAAAGAGTGAGAGATTCTGAAAATATTAATAAGGTTTCAAAATGATTTGTTTTGATATTTGAACATGGCTTAGTTAAAGAGGGAGTCGAAATAATGGATCCTTTATGAAGAGTGACTTTCTGCTGTGGCCTTGAGAAAGGAAAGAATGTTATGAACTGTCTGTGAAGAGAGCAGCATTGCCAAAATGAGTCTCTAAAACGAACAGGATTTTCCTCTTTCACTGCCTGTAATAAACAAGCTTCCATCAGTTGCACAGAAATGAGAAAATAAGGTCTGAGTGATTTCGGAAGCAGGTTCTTCCCTTGCAGAGCCTAGAGACAGCAGCACGCCCCAGCTAACACCTGAAGCGCTGAAAGCAAAGAATCAAAGAAGGCCATAGGACTTCTTAGGCAGAAAAAAATTGTGAAGTACTAAATCGCTATGAGTATAAGCACCTAAGTATGTTGCACAGCACAGAATTTACTACAGGACGTAGGAAATGAATATATAAGCTGATGACATGAGTCTCATCACGTAACTGAGGATACACCATTCACAGCCAGAAAATGGTCATGGTACCAACTACAATGCTGTTAAAAAAAAAAACTAAAAGGAAATTAAAATCTCATTTTTATGCCAATATAACCAAAAGGCAGTCTGTGAGAGTAATAGCAATTGAGAAATCATTTTCTATCCCAATTCCCTAAGGACAGCAAAAGGCTCAGATGTTTGAACATCACGAACCTAGGAAAAGGAATTGTAAGCAACAAGATTAAATCAAAGATTTAGAAACCTAACCTCATGTCGAAAATTAGAAATGAAAAGGGACTGGGTTTGCACCAAGGATCAGGGAACTTTGTGGAGCAAAGGGCAGAATGATTGGGAAGGGAAGAACCACGGGGCAGGAAGGAGTATCCTGAGGCATTGCCTCCTCCACACCCTAAGACTGACTACTACATTCATAACCCCATAGTGAGTACCAATAAACCCACTGAAGGGGGCCCTTGGTAAATGGGGGTAGGAAAAAGGGAATATAAGAAGATAAAAAAGGGAACAGGACATGATTTGTCCATACAGTAAAGTTCCTAATTATTAAAATATTTTAAAAAATTAAAAAGAAGCCCGGACAGATGGCTTAGCAGTTAGGTCACTGGCCTGCAAAGCCAAAAGAGCCAGTTCAATTCCCCGAACCCACTTGAGCCAGATGCACAATGTGTCTGGAGTTCATCTGCAGCAGCTGAAGGTTCTGGTGCATTCATTCTCTCCCTCTCTCTCTCCCTCTTTCTCCCTCAAATAAATGAAATTTTAAAAAGATTATTTAGAACAAAACAATTTTTAAAGGATTGGGTTTATATCTCATAAGAATATAAAAGAAAATGAGGCAAAAAAAATAACACCCCTATAAGCAAACAAAACCTGCCAAAAAAGATTATCTATAAATAAGGTTAAAAATATAGCCTAAAAATTCAAAATATGATAAGAGGAATTAAGAAAATAGAAAAAGATTAAATGCATGGGTAGGAGGCAAGGCAATAGTTCAGTCAGTAAAGTGTTTGTCTTTGAAGCATAAAGACCTTAGTGTGGTTCCCAAAACCTATTTAAAAGAAATCTGGGGATGATGATGGGCACCTGTAATCCAGTGCTGGGTAGCCAAAGACAAGAAGATCCCTGGGGTCTAGCCCATCTAGCCTCCTTGGTGCACTCCACGCCAATAGGAGACCCTGTGTCAATAAAGGTGAATGGCGCCTGAGCATTGACAGCTGAACCTCTGGCTACCACATGCAAGTGCACAAACAAGCACACATATGGGCATATTTCTGTAAGGCCCACTCACACTCATTAAAGAACATGAATAAATGACAGAAAATCTCGTAAAATGGGGGATGAATTTTAATACGTTTAGAAATAAAGGGTTTAATTTTAGAAAAGAACACTAAATCATAATAAAAATTAGATAATGCTACAAAGAAATAAAGGTCAAAATAATAAATGGAATGCTGTACTACGGACTAGAAAAGAATTCACAAATATAAAAAGCAGAAAAAGATCTAATGCATTTTAATAAAAACCAAAAGGAAAATTTTAAGTTTCATTAAAATGAAAAAAAGAATTAGGGCTGGGCTTAGCAGTTAAGGCATTTGCCTGCAAAGCCTAAGGACCCTGGTTCGATTCCCCAAGACCCATGTAAGCCAGATACACAAAGGGGCGCATGTGTCTGGAGTTCGTTTGCAGTGGCTGGAAGCCCTGGCAAGCCCATTCTCTCTTTCTCTCTGCCTCCCTTTCCCTCTCTCTCTCTCTCAAATAAATAAATAAAAATATTTAAAAATAAAAAAAATCAGAGATATATGCAAATAAATAGTTCATTTTGTCTATGAACAAGTCACCAAGAAAACTTAAGACACATTCTAGTCACATCTACTAAACTTTAAACTAGAAAAGGAAAGAGAAAGAATGGATGTCTGGATAAAAACTAGAAGATATTTTTATTTATTTATTTTTATTTGTTTGAAGGAGAGAGAGAAAGAGGTAGACAGAGGGTGAGGGAAGGAGAGAGAATGGACACGTCAGGGCATCCAGCCACTGCAAATGACGTGCATGTGCCAGCTTGTGTGCACACTGGGGAGTCACACCTGGATCCTTTGGCTTCGCAGGCAAACACCTTAACTGCTAAACCATCTCTCCAGCCCCAAATACTTCATTTCCTTTTTCTATTTATATTCACAAGAGGATGGAGGGAGGGAGGGAGAGAGAGAGAAAGAATGGGCATGCCAGGGCCTCCTATCCCTGCAAATAAACCCCAGATACATTGTGCATCTGGCTTTAGGTGGGTACCGGGGAACAGAACCTGGGCAGTCAGGCCTGCAAGCAAGCACTTTTAACCTCTGAGCCATCTCTCCACCCTAAAAGATATTTTTAAATGGGAAAAGTCAGATTATAATCTAGGTTCTGCCAACACTACCATCAATGCTTTCTAACAGAATACAATTGCAGTATGATTGCAGAAAATTCAAGGTCCTGATTTAGGAACAAACAAATAACTTTGTAACTTTAAAGTGTGGACCACTGCTACCTGTATGTGAGAACAAAGAAAATATTATTCCAATAAGCTCTTCCCAAAGTTTCACCTCAGGCATACAAACTAACTAGGGGAACAGTGACATAAGGCTACTATTTAATATTAAATATCTTTAGTAGAAATTTCTAGTTTAAAAAAGAAGAGACCAGTCATGATTCCAAGACCCCACTATGTACCTACAGTCAGTCATAGCATGAGCGATAGAGGAAGGAATACAAAATATGCTTTATAAAGGGGTAAGAATTTAATTAAATTATAAAGCAACATTAAATTAAAAAGATTATCTTCCCAATACAGAAAATGATAAAAATGACATGAAGTATGTGTCAGATTAATGTTGTAAACAAATTGATTAGTAGTATAAACAATTGGTAGTATAACCAAATATATAGGAGCTATTTCAAGTGACTTTATAACAAAGTAACTTGACTTCAATATCCCAGTGGGAGTATATCATATGGCAAAAAGTGAGCTGTAAAGAAAATTTAAACTGATCTCAGTAGCCATATAGATAGGAAAGGCTGTTTGGAATTGCTGTTCTGAGTCTTTTTAAGTGTAGCATGAAAAAAATATATAATATTATTTTCAGGAAGAATGAACTAGGAACTGCAGGCAAAAGGACATACACACACATGTATATATATGTGTGTATATATATATATATATATATATATATATATATATATATATATATATATGTATCTGCCTCTTTCTCTCTCTGTCCCTTTCAAATAAATAAATAAAAATAAAATTTAAAAAATACTTGATTTATAAAAAGCTAAAAGCTACTAGCCTCAGTGGCAAAGATTGTCCTAGTAACAAGATTTGGGTCTTGAAAATACTATTTTCCAATAAAACAACAGTTTCTGGACAAATCCTTGATTTATGGTCTGGGGCAGAAATTATAGAGAGTAAGGACAAAACTAAATGATTAAAATGAGAAAATTACCAGGCATCAAAAAATGTAATTGATTAAAATGTCAAATATGTCTAAATTAATAACTCAAAAGTAATATAGCACATCCAATACCAGTGAAAGTTCCTAGCAAGTAAAGGGGAAACACTCAACCATTTGTGTTGACATTCTTTATATAAATTATTTCATTACATAACTGAAGCATAAATAAATAAAGGGTAGGTTTTTCTCCTTAAAACATGGCAATAAATATAAAAGTAATGACAGAATTGGAACATGTGCTTTCAATCCCAAATAAGTTATTGAAGTCATTGAGTATTAATCACAAACAAAAAGCAAAAGTTGCTTAATTTCCAAAAACCGAGCATACAGCACTATGAGATACACTTGCAGGATCTGATACTATTCAAAACTGTCTCTCCAGATGACCGAGTACTAGAAACTCAGGGAACTGAGAAACATGAGTACTCCACAGGAATGTCATCATTAAAATCCAGTCTGAAATGATTGAGCTTCTTCAAAATTTATTTGTTGCATGGGGCATAAAAACGAAAGATGAAAGAGAAAAACATTGATCAAAGAAACAAAAAGACAAACAATTGCAAATTGTGGACATGTTATAGAATGTAGGTTATACTGAAAATAAGGAAGATTAAAAGTTCATGTTGTTTATGAAAACCTTGAGATTTTGAGTGCTGGCTTTTTATTAATATCATTAAGGTATTACTGAATATGATAATGGAAGACTAATTACATTTACAATAGTCATGTATTTCAGTAATTTATATTTTATATTTTAGAAATGCATAATTATATTTATGAACGGAATGACATAATATTGGAATCCACATAAAAATATTGAGGAGGAGGTAATGAGTTAGCATTTGTACTAGAGAAAACCATTCACGAAATAGATTAACATGGGCAATGACTACATGGGTGGTCATTCCTCTATTCCATAAATCTTGTCACTGATTGGAAATTTTTCACCATAAAATTTGGCAAATCTGGGGAAGATAGCTCAGTGATGAAAATTCTTGTCTTGAAGCCTTTCTATATGCAAAAGACAAGGATACAGAGAAAGAAATTAGTGACATTGTCCCATTTTCAATAGCAACAACAACAACAAAAATACCTTGGAATAACATTAACCAAGGATCTGAAAGACTTATATAATGAAAACATAAAAACACACCTACACAAGACCATCATTATAGGAGGAAAAGATGATGACATCAAAATAAAAGAGACTGATTGAGAGGGGAAGGGGATATGATGGAGAGTGGAGTTTCCAAGGGGAAAGTGGCGGGAGGGAGGGAATTATGGGATATTATTTACAATCATGGAAGCTGTTAATTATAAAAAAAATTTAAAGAAAGAAATTGAGGAGTACTTGAGAAAATGGAAAGACCTCCCATGCTCCTAGATAGGCAGAATTAACATTGTGAAAATGTATACCTTACCAAAATCTATATACAGAGTCAGTGCAATACCAATAAAAAAATCCCAACATTTTGCTTCACAGAGATAGAAAAAAAAAATGATCTCAAACTTCGTATGGAATGGCAGAAGGCCTCGGATATCCAAGCACATCCTCAGCAAAAAAACACCTCTGAAGGCATCATCATCCCTGATCTAAAGCTGCATTACACAGCCATAGTAACAAAAACAACATGGTACTGGCATAAAAACAGGATTATAGGCCAATAGAACAGAACAGAGGACTCAGACATTGGGTCAAGTAATTATAGCTACTCGATATTGGACAAAGGCCTTAACAATGAGGACTGGAAAACAAACAGCATCTTCAACAAATGGTGCTGGACAAAATGTATAACCATATGCAGGAAAATGAAACTAGATCCACACATATTGCCATGCACAAAAATCAAGACCTCAATATAAGACTGGAAACTCTGCTACTGCTGGAAGAATAAAAACAGGAGGAACTTTCCAAAATATAGGAGAGGGAAAAAACTTCTAGAACAAAACCTCAGTAGCTCAAGAAATTAAACAAGCATTCAACCATTGGGATCTCATGAAGCTGAAAACCTTTTTTTTCCACAAAAATATACAATAAGCAGTGCCAATAGATTACCCACAGAATGGGAGAAAATTTTTGCTGGCTATACAACTGACAGAGGCCTAATTTCTAGAATCTACAAAGAACTCAAAAACCTAAACAATATAAATTCAAACAATCCACTCACAAAATGGGGCAGAAAACTAAGCAGGGAGTTCTCAGAGGAAGAAATGGCAAACACACACTTAAGAAAATTTCCAACATCCCTAACCATCAGGGATATGCAAATTAAAACAACTGAGATTTCACCTTACCCTAGTAAGGAGAACAAACTTTAAAAAATCAAAGGACAACAAATGTTGTTGAGGATGTTGAGAAACAGGAACCCTCATTCACTGTTGGTGGAAATGTAAGATGGTACAACTACCATGGAAAGCAATATGGAGACTCCTAAAAAGGTTGACCATAGAGTTACTAAGAGACCCTTACTGGGCATTTACCCTAAAAGCTCCATACCTCATTACAGAGAGATTTGCTCAGCCAGGTTTGTGGCTGCTCAAGTCATAACAGCTAAGAACCACTACCAACCCAGATGTCCATCATTAGACTAATAGATAACCAAGATGTGGTATATCTACATGATGGAATCCTACACAGCAATAAGGAAAAATGACACAATGAAATTTGAAGAAAAATGGTCAAACTTGGAACAGATCTTACCCAATCACAGAAAGACAATCGTCACATGGTCTCACTCATCTGTGGCTCCTAACTTGGATCTACCTATGCTGGCATACCTAATAAGCATCTCAAGGACCAGACAATAGGGAGGGTGGGGCAGGAGGGGAGGGTAACAGTGGCTAGGGGTCACAAAGCTGGCCCCAAATGGAACTGATACCATAAAATCCTATATCCTGAAAGATGGACTAAAAGGTTGAACCTTCATGAGGTCCTTAGAGGGAACATCTGAATCAAAGGGCCCTAGATAGGGTATGATGAATAATAACCTTAATCTTCTCTTGTTTTTCTCTCTTTCTCTTTTATATTACCTATCTTTTTCTTCCTTCCTTTCCCTTGGTGCTGGACTGTAACTCCCAATACTAGGATGCAGTTATCATCAACAATGAGCTGTTGATCAGAGAGACCTACAAGTTTTCTCATAAAAAAACAGACTTTTGTCAGAAAACTTGATTACCCATCAAAGGTTAATGGTAAAACCCTAAGGCCAAAAACACCATACACTGTTGGTATGGAACATAGAGACTTGCCTGAAATCTGGAAGACAGTCAGTCCCCAGTTAGCTTGTAAAACCAGAAGGTGCTACATGACCTACTGGGGGAAACTGGCCAGCATGTGTCCATGCAACTTGTGATCTAAGCTACTCCACAGCAAACAACCAGACGTGACACTCACCCAAATGAAATAGTGGCACACAGCCATGGTGGGTAACGAACTGCTCTTAAATTGGCTAACGGATCTGCTCAGTGGAACAGAACCCATAGCTGAAACTATGAAACAAGTCAGAATCATATCCAAAAAAATGAGTTCACTCTCCAATGTCAAGCTCCCACCAATCTTGGGCTTCAAGGGGGCCTACACCTATTAAATTCTCTGAGTGAGTATGTACATTTCTAATAAATAAACTAAGAATGGTTATCCCATTTGTCTGGTGCTGACTTCACTCTCTGCTGGAGAATTTGTTTCTCTTTTTCAGATGGACGTAGAACCTGAGGAGGGAATCAGCCCATCGCACTTCACCAGGGCCCCAGCTGAAACCATAGTGCAAACGGGAAAATGAGCAAAAGTGCTGCTTTCATGGTGAACCTGGTATCAACACAAGCTTGAAGGAGGTAGACACAAAGAACATTCAACTCCTACCAATACAGACATCCAGAGACACAGAGGCTCCCAAGACCTCATCACTGAAGTAGACCTAAAATGAACCGAACATGGCTCAGGGAAATTCACTGAAGAGGGGCGAAAAGATTATTAGAGCCACAAGTTGGGACATTATGTTCGGAGACATTGTCTCTTCCTCATAACTGATCACTACTTCCACAATCCCCATGGGGGTAACTGGCATCCCCAACGAGGAAGGTCTCTCCTTCTGAAAAATTGGGCCGCAAGTAGTAAAATGTGACTTTTATTTTACCCTGGGAGCAGTAAATACAATGTAATACTAAAAGAAAATGAGGACAGGGAAGAGGCTAAGGATGGTACCAACATGTCCTGTTTACACAGTGAGTATGTACATTTCTAATAACTAAAACAAAATTAAATATTTTAAAGGTATATTTCAATTATTACTACAGCCATATTTCCTTAGTCTTGTGATCAACAGTGATATTTTCTCATGCAGTTCATTTTGCATCTAATTTAACTGAAGACCTATATCACATACAAGAAAATGATTCTTGGAATAACAGCACATCTAAGATCACACAATTCTTTTTTAGCATATATAATGAATGAAATACTGTACCATTCACCTGAAGTAGAGTAGAAGTCTTTTGATTTTAAAGGTTTTATTATGAAATTCAAGTTTGGAGTACTATGTGTGTGTATGTATATGTGTGTATGCACGTGCATGTGTGTGTGTGTAAAAGTGCCAGCATTGCAGAAACTTGAAAACTGGATGAAAAAGAAATAGGTATTTGCAGTACTATTTGCAACTAGTTGTATTGCACTAATCACTGATATTTATATTGGTTAACTTATTTGAGAATCATTTTAAAACAATACATTTTTCACAATGTACCTTTTAAGTTACTTTTAAGTTAAAAATAATAAGTTACAAAAAATGGTGCTTTATAACATATTTTTAAATTTAAAACAATGCCTTTTTTCAGTATTTCAAAAGAATAAATTTTAAAACTATAAAGTGTTCTTAGAACAAAATCGAGTCATAATCATGGATTCTTTCGAAAAAGTAACTTTCTTATTTCAAAATATTGAATGGTGTGAAATAGAAATGTATAGTAAAAATAATTCTACCATATGAATAAAATAGTAGGTTCTAAATATATGAATCATATCTATACAGCCTAAAGAAAATCATGTGTTAATCTGAATTTTTTTCATTACTTCCAAAACATGTGAGTATATTGTTTTAGTAAACACACTCAACTATCTGTAAATATAAAGCTGTTTACTTTCAAGGCTGTTTTTCTGCTTTAAAGTAAAATGACTATAATAGTGCTACTATTTACCAGGTTCTTTTGAGTGTCATTCTACAGAAAAGCAGGTAAAATTATTTAGCTGGCATATATTTTCTGGAAAATTGGGCCTTGAGTAGTAAAATGTGATTTTTATTTTACCCTGGGAGCCGTAAATACACTGTAATACTGAAAGAAAATGCATTCTACATTGTTGAATCCATATAAGATTATACTGTACTAGATTTTAGTGGGAGACTCATCCCCTAGGTAGTGTTTTCCAGAATAAAGGTTCATCATTTCTTTCTTATCATTCATTATTATTTCTTCATCTTATGTCTCATTATCATTCTCTATATATCCTTTGTCACACTATTTGAATGATTTTACTCTAGTAAGTGCAAAGATATTCCATATGCAATGTGTCTGCTTTCTGAGTCATTTTAACACTAAGCCTGACACATATTGAAGATCCAAAACAAAATTAAAGTACTTTTCAAGGGTTGTGAATGAAGAGGAAAATAGGGTGAGAGGAAGGAAAACTATAGAGCTTACAGATTAGCCAGACTGACACCTATCTACTTCTTTATTAGAATATATATATATATATATATATATATATATATATGTATATATATGTATATGTGTATATATATATATACATATATATATATATATATATATATATATATATATATATATACACACACACACACACATACATATACATGTGTGTGTGTGTGCACTTAATGAGTAAATGAATGCATAGAGGTATCAATAATAAATGGCTAATCATATGTCTTTTTCTGTATTATTTCTGAGATTTTATTAAAAATGCTTTGAAAAAATTACTTTGAGATGTGGTTATTGTATGTCTTTTTTTATTGCTTCAGTGTAAGAGTCCATGTAATGTAACTGCTCCCACATTGAACCACGTGATTTGAAGCAACCTGAATGCATGTTCCTACAACACAGTCATACTTACTTGGCACAGAATAAACTGTCTCTTAATCTCTGACATGAGAGCTGTTTTGCATTGACAATATGACACTTCAACCCTACTTCTGGTTATTTAATCAAAGGAAGTTAAATTGGTGTGTTGAATATATTCAACACTTCTGGGCAGCATGTAGCACTTTCACAATGGTCTGGTGTGGCAGCAAGCTAAATACCCACCACCATATGAATGGGCAAAGGAAATCTGGTGATTTCAACTTTGCCAACAGAAGGGATTCTGCAATAGACAATGCCATATATAGACCATGAGGATGCTTTAGTAAGTTAAACAGCCAGTCACAGACAGAAAAATGACTAGATGATTCCATTTAAATGAGGTGTATAGCACAGTCAAATCAGCAAATCAAAGGATGGAATGATAGTTGCCAAGGCCTAAGAGTGGGGGAGGGTAAATATGGTGTTAACACAACACAGGCATGAAGCAACATAAACTCTGTAAGTATTGTACATTTTTTGCCTATAGTTCAATAATAACATATTTGTCCATCCTGAAGATTTAAAATACCGTGTGAAACGGAGAAAGGTGGAGATAGCAGGACTTTGTTGAGGTTTATAAAGGAAAATGTATTTGTTCTATTTCCTCTTGGTAAAGCATGATTTTTTAATATTTTTACATTTTTCTTCTTTGGGATTATTTTTAATCTACTTTACCAAATGAGGATGATGATGATGATGATGATGTGTGTATGTGTGTGTGTAAATAGTGGGATCTGAGTGGTAACTGTGGACCTTGCTGGAGACATGGTTTTCTGGTATAGGAAAAGGCAAATAATTGACCTTCCCTTAAGAGTAACACCAGCTGGATACATTAGCACACTCCTATAATCACAGCCCTTAGATTTGAAGGGCTGAGGCAGAAGAATCAGATCAAGGTCATCCTGGGCTACATAACATGTTCAAGGTTAGCCTAGGCTACAGAAGACTATTTTACAAAATGAAAAAAAAAAAGAGTTAAACCTGTAAAAATAACTATAGTTCCTGAAGTGCAGCTACATCTACTTCAAACAAGGCTCATTTGACTGACTGGACTGCTATGATTGTTGAGAGACTGAATGATATATGCTCATAGGCACATTGTCTTGGGCTAACTTTACTCCCAACAATAGCCATTTATGTTTTGCTTAACACCCTTGTAACTAACAGGAGATCAGGTAACGCCTTTTTGGAAAGTAATAACAGATCACTCCCACGAACCTAAAGGCTAAGAATGTCATCAGATAGCACCTGAAAAATATTGCAGAGATGTCCCCACTTTGCTGTGACCTATCTATCTGATGGTTCCACCAATCCATTTGAAAAGGGCCTTGATCTGTAACTAATAAAACGTTGTGAAATTGTTACCAGCTGGAATATGGAGTTGAGAATAACCTAAATCTGTGTTCCCAAACCATGTTCATATATATTTGACCTCAGAATAAACTCTCATATTTCCTTTGAATAGAGAGTTGTATATTTTCATCAACAAACCAAATGGCCTTATCATTCAAGTGAGCAAGAAAACACGCCTAAGGAAACAGATAGTATACAGCTTACAAAAATGCCGGTCAGTACAATAGTCTCCCTGACTATGTCCACTCTTCGTTTGGCCATTGTCCACTTTCACTGCCTGAGTGTTTTCCTATGCAATTGTCCCTTTGGCCATTGCTTATTCTGATCCCTTATAACTGTGTAATAAGTCCTGCCTGTATTCTACATGCTACTGTGGGTCTCACCTGAATTCATTCAACGGAGATAATGATTACCGATGAGCTGAGGGAAGGCCAGAGATCCCAATAATGCCATAATTTACCCTTGGCCCATGTTCCCTTCTTTGGTCTGATACCAGTGTACTATCCGGAGTGATCAAATCTCCCCAGGAAAGATTATGCAACAGGGACACAATAGAAAATTTTTTAAAAAGTGGTTGGAGAGATAGTTCAGTGGCTAAGGCGCTTGCTTGCAATGCCAAAGGACCCAGGTTTGATTTCCTAGGACCCACCTAAAGCCAGATGCACAAGGTAGTGCATGCATCTGAGTTCCCTCTTCTCTCTCTCTCTCTCTCAAGTAAATAAATAAAATATTAAAATATAAAATAGAATAATAAAACTAAACAATTTACTAATAAGATATAAATACTCAAAGCATCTTGAGAAAATGCCTTTCAGTGAAAAAACACAGTAATTAAATCTTACAAAGTACCTTCTAATCACAAATGAAACTTCTGTTTCTCAATATAGGGGAGGACATAAGGTTTTCCTTCAAGGAATAAATCTATTCTTCCTCAATAAGAATGTGAAACTAAACGGTCCATAAAGACCTTTGTAATTCTCATTTTTAACATTTGTTAGCATGAAACTGAACTTTCACTAAGGCAGACTTTCATTATGGTTAGATATATTTATCTTTTACAATAAGGTATTTTTAGTTTCACTTACTTATTAAATTGTTTTTGGTGTGTGTTAATGTGGGCATGTGTGTTCCTTGACATGCTGGTTGAAGTTAGAGTTCAATCTTGGTGTGCACTCACCTTACATATTTATTTATTGATTGATTCATTTAATATATTTGAGGTAGGATTTGTAATTGCTCATTGTTACATCTGTTAGTCTAGCTGGCCTGTAAGCCTCTGAGAAGATCTCCTGTCTTTACTCCCATCTCATTATAGCCCTGCTGGGATTATAAATGCCCACTATAGCAGCTGGCTTTGCATGAATTCTGGGAAGCTGAACTCAGCTACTCACATGTGGGTGGCAAGGGCATCATCTGCACCATTTTCCACACCCATCCAACAGAGGTCTAAGTGAAAAAAAGTACAAACAGTTGAATAAGTGTGCTTGATACTGGGTCTCAGTATTACCCAGGGAGGCCTTCCACTTTTGGGCTCAAGTCATTTTCTCACTCAGCTAGCTCCCTCACATTACTATTCCTCACTACCAGTCATTCTTTATGTCCCAATGAGCAGGGCTTTAAGAGTTCCAAGCATTATCCTCAAAACATCCCATCAATTAAAAAGCAGTCACATCATGTCCTATGAGACAATGGTGAGAGGAACTGCCTGACATAATGAGTGATGTGGGGAAAAAAGAAAAGCAAGTGAGTTAACACTGCTTGACAGCAAAATGAAAACCAGTCTTGCCTTTTTTGTACCATTATATACACCTTGATCGAATGAATTCTATGTGCCGCAGCATTACAAATGAAGTTTTGAAATATTTTCAAACCTTCTTTATGTAGACACGTCTATTTTCAGGTTTCCAAAACATCTTCAAAAGCAAAACATATAATCTCTTTTTTGCAAGAACCCAATCTTCACCATTGTGACATGGCATTTACTTCAGAGTGAATAAAGCCTACTAGGCTTTAAAAACAAATGTTCAGAGAACCTTTACCTAACTATATCTGATAAAGTTCAGTAAATGTTTGTGAGGGTTTTGTTCACTTTTAAATCGAATGCCATTCATACATTCAAGTGGGGCTTTCTGAGGCTTGTTTTCTTAAAGGGTCAACACTGCCTGTGAGAAATCACAGTCTCCTTTCTCAGGATGTAGGACACAAAGCTTACAAATTGATGTGGGTGAATTGAGGCTGCAACTGACGCCATGATTTTGATTGTGAACCCATCTCTCCCATCATAACACTCAAAAGGACACAATCAGTCATACCTTAACGACTATTCCCACTGCGTCCTAACATTGAACATCCAGGCTGGTGACTACAGTCAATTAGGTGAGACAGGCTACTGTCTCAGATGCTACTTACTCCAATCATGTCAGCCAACCTTTGATTAGAACTTCACTTCTTTTATTGTTATTTTTATTGCAAATCATTAAACTAAAATGTACATTTTGCCATATGTAGAATATTTACAAAAGTATAGAACTACCACCATAAACTAAGTCTAGAATATCTTCATTACCTCTACCAAAGGACATTATATAAGTCATGGATCTTCTATGAAAAGACCACTGAGGATATATTGACTGTTTTATGGTTCTGAAAATGATGGAGTCTGTTTTCAACTGAGCACAGACTGACTCACTCCATGCTACCTTGGGGTGTTTTAAAATAATGAAAATGTTTCCTTTCTTTCTTTCTTCAACATTCAATTTCAAGACTCAATTGATTACTTGCTTTTAGGTCTTAATTTGGGGCTTTTTGCCCTGTGGTGGAAAAAGAAGAATGCACTGGACACTGTATAACTGGCATAGGTTGCAAACTGACTCATCAATGTTTATCTTCTCCTCTATTTTTTTAATATTTTATTTTATTTATTTATTAGAGAGTAGGGGGAGGAAGAATAGGTGTGCCAGGGAATCTACTCATTGCAAATAAACTCCAGACACATGCTCCACCATGTGTAACTGGCTTATGTGGGTCCTGGGAAATCAAAACTTGTGTCCTTAGACTTCGCAAGGAAGTGCCTTAACCACTAAGTCTTCTTTCTAGCCTACCTTCTCCTTTAAAAGACACACTAAAGGTGGTTCTATTCTTTGTTCCTCTAATTATACCCACCCCTCACCTTTTCCTCTTTACTGATTGGTTTTACATTGACTTAAGATTTGGACAGACATTAATACTTTCCTCAAACTTCTTTTCTTTGAAATTTACTAGGGCAGCAGAACCCATGTTGCATTCTCAGTTATCATTCAATTCTTCAAAAGCCACCGCAGGAATTACCGTTAAGCTTCTCAGTATCTCAAAGTACCTTTCTCTGACAGATATATTCAGCCCCAAAGTGTTATAAGATAGCCTTATTTCATTGCTCAGATGAAACAGATTTCTTTACAGATCACTCCACCCATCTCTGAGATATAGAACTTTTAGTAACCTATATTCTGTAGCCTTTTCTTAAGTCACCAAAATGTGCTCTTAATTCTTATGAGTAAAATATTAATCACAGGCTCCAAAGAAATCTGTGAAGAAAATTATCAGGGTCATATTTATATTTAGTAAGGAATGTTAGTTATTTGTGAATTAAATTTGAGACACTGAAATTCATAAACTACATCTCCAAATTCTACCATTTTTTTAAAAAAATTATTTGCAAGGAGATGAGAGAGAAGGGGAGAGGGTGAGATAGCAGGAGGAGAGGGTGGTGGGTAGGTGTGTGCTGGGGCCTCCTGCCATTACAAATGAACTCCAGATGCATGGACCACCTTTGCATCAGACTTTAAGAGGGTACTAGGGATTCAAACTTGGGTCACAAGGTTTTGTAAGCACGTGTCTAACCACTGAGCAATCTTTCTAACCCTTCATGTGCTATCTTAAATCATCCTTTAAACTCTGAATTCTAACAGCTAAATACATCCCACAAACTAACATATTTACTCTTGATATGCCATTATTCCATAAATCCATAATTGGAATTTGATACAAAGGATATGATACTACCTGTTCTATATTAGAATACAATTTCATAATTACATAAGATTAGTTTATGTCAACTCCTAATAACACTGTAAATTATTCTAATAGTTTTAAACTTGTGTTTAAGTATGTCAAAATACTTGTCATTGTATGATTTAAAATTTTTATATATATTCAATAACAGACAAAGTCAACTATGTGTCATGATTTATTTTCTCATATGACAAGATGCTAAGCTTTTCGGATCTATCATAAAAAGCCTTGCTTGTGATTAGTAGTATTGACTTGTCCAGGGATTGGCCAGTCTACTGCTGTATTAGTCTCACACTGCAGTGTTTAGAGTATTTTAGAAGGGCTCACATACCTCCCTCTCCCCACTTCTGTTTTCTCTCCTACCTTTTTGCCCTTTTCCCCTTTTTTTCTTGCACTAGTTGTAAATAGCACAGATGTTATTTATGACATTTCCATAAATTTATATAGTGTACTTTGACCATATGCCTCCAGTCTATTATCTTTTCTTAAGCCACCCAATTTTTATCACTTCCACACCCACATTTGATTCTCCTTTACTTTCAAGTTCTTTTCATGCTGAATTCAATGAGACAGAACCTGATGCACTTTTATCTTTCAACTCCTTTGCTTTGTAGTGCAGACTACTGAAGTACTAAAATTTACAATAAGTGCCTGATACTTCTAAGCATACTGACAAGACATGAAATGACTGTTCAAATGGCAAATGGTTACACAGCTAAAGTCAGCATTCCAAATTAAAAAATACACACACACACACACACACATAATTTCAGTTGGAGAGATGGCTTAGCAATTTGGGTGCTTGCCTGAGAAGGCTAAGAACCCAAGTTTGGATCCCCAGATCCCACATAAGCCAGATGAACAAGGTGACTTGTGCAATGCGTTGCACATGCACACAAGGTGGTGCACACGTCTGGAGTTTGATTACAGTGGCCCTCTCTATCACTGGTGATGATCTTCATGTTGGAGTCGCCCTCTCAGTTAACCTTTACTTTCCATATAAACTGGCATCTCCCAAGTCACTTGCAGCTGGGTGAAAGCAGGAGGAAATACTGAATGGAATTTTAAGCGAGGGTCCCTTCTCCTACTTGGCAGAATCAATAACTCCATCACTATTATCCTAGGCCTGTCTATCAGTGTCTTGTTCTGCTCCACTAGTTTCCATGGCTACCAGGCCAAGGTAATCTCTCCTCTAAAATAGAAGGGACCAGGGAAAAGATTCTAACTATTCTAATTACAAAAAATTTAATTTAATTTAGTGTATATGATGATGTAAAAGCAACAGATTGTGTTAAAAATATATGTTAATGCATATTAGGGATAATATCAGAGAAATTAGAAATATGAAAACATAAAAGGGATACATTTTGCTATCTCAAAAAATTAATCCAAGCCAGGTATGGTGTTGCATGCTTTTAATCCCAGCACTTGGGTGTCAGGGGTAGGAGGATGACCATGAGTTCAAGGCCAGTCTGAGACCACTTAGTGAATTCCAGGTTAGCCTGGGCTAGAGTAAGACCCTACCTCAAAAAAAAAAATCATTGTCATCATCATCAAGACATTGAGCAAGATGGTTTGTTTCTATAATCCCAGAACTTGGGATGTGGATGTAGAACTGTTATGAATTTAAAGTCAGGCTCACCTATACACTGAGTTTGAGGCCAGCCTGGGCTATTTGAAACTCTGCTTCAAATCCAATTTTAAAATTAGTAATAAATACAAATTTTAATTAAGATGAATAATTAATTCAAAATCATGTAATCCTTACTGATGCTTACAGACTTAACAGAGAAGCACATATCAAAGTGTGTGAAGAACTGAACACATGATAACTGTGAGATGTTGAAATCAGGATAGAAACAGAAATAAATTTCTTGAGTTTGAGACTATAATGTAACAGAATAGAGAGAGGAGAGGGTGCAAGGGGGAGAGAGTGAAAAAGAGAAAAAGGAGAAAAGAAGGCACAGATTGAGAACGGGGGTATACGCATCAGCAAGAGAGCAAGAGGTCCAACGGAGTAAAAGGGGGAGACAGAGAGAGGGGAATGGGCCTGAAATGGGAAAGCCATCATGAGAGGGTCTCATAGGAAGGGGAAGGAAGCTGCCAAGCAAGTGAAGGGGCTGGAGTGATGTGCTGAGGTAGAGGCTAGGAGGAGGGGCCATTCCCTTTTCTCAGCCTAGATATATCCTGAATTATGAGAACCGGAGGTGGTTCTAGAATCCCAGACTTAGTCTAGGCACGGCAGGTTAAAAAAAAAGGGAGAAAGGGGGACGGGCAGAGTGCATTAGGACACTTAAAATGATTAACTATTGAAAAAAAAAAAAGGTGTCATTGTAACCATCCTAGTTCTAAATAGACACCTGTGCCCTTCCCATTTATTTTCACAATGCTGAAACAAGGGAGCCCAGGAAACTGAAATTTCATCCTGGAATCTCATTCTAGGAAAGGAAAAAGGAGGAAACCCTGGGCTTAGCCAGAGTAGAAACTTGCCACTGGGAAAGGCTTACAACTTATCAGACTATCTTTCAGAAGAGACTGGAGCCTAGACAACACTGATGACCACCTCTGGGCAGGATGTTTAGCTATACACACCTCTGCAATTCTACTTAAACCTCATGTCAGGACCTCAAAGATGGACTTGGGTGGGAGGGATGTGACTGGTTCCTTTTTCCCACTTCCCAATGTAGCCATATCAAATATTCTCTTTCTGCTTTTCATTACCAATTTGTCCTTTTAATTGACTGCTGAGAATGGGTGCTGAGCCTGGTTTATTAGGGCTGCCACTGCATAAGCTCTGACCCCAAGGACTCTGGTAAAAATTAGGGTAGTGACAAAGAGCTGAAAGGCATATTTTGGGTGTCAGCTGCTTGTAGAGGACTGACCTGGAATACAGAGGCATTTTCTTGCCTCATGCTTTAGCCAGCATGAGCTGTACCTTACTTCAATCTGGTAAAACAGAAAAATGAGCATTTGGACTTTGTCTGGACTCTGGAAAAGTCTGACCCTTGTTTGTCCCTGACTGGTGCACCTCTGGGCTTTGTCTTTCTGTTTGCTGGGGCTGAACTGCTTGGGTTCTTTTGAACTGTTGTTGGGGCCTGCCATTCAGTAAAAGGTTTTGTCTTTCGGGTTCCTTCTGAACTGGCTCAGCTTTGTGGAAGTCTCTCACATGACAGACAATGCTTTCAGGCTCTTTGGAATCACTGAGGCTCTGCAGAGCAACCTGAGACAAGAGTGTTAAGGAAATCTCCACTGCAATTGATGTAAGCATGAAAACTGTTAAGTCTTTACTGTGTTGGTGTGCCATAGGGAGAATTCTGAGGGACTAGGCATTTACAAACTTAGGATAGCTTTTAAGACAACATGGCACAAACACAGCCTGCTCCTGGACCTCCTGAAAATAAATATCAACCTCTAAACCCCTTCATTTTTTCATGTCTTAAAAAAATATTGAAGGGCTAGAAAGATGACTCAGGAGACAAAATGCTCCATGCTCAAACAGAAATAATAGATTCACCTCCAGAACCCACATAAGATAAATAAATAACAAAACAAAGCAAAAACTTTGGTGAGCTTTTGTAAGCCCAGTCCTCTGAGGATGCTAGAGAGGTGGGAGCAGGTGGGCGGTAGAAGCAGGAGAACATCCCAGAAGCTGGTGGGGAACCCAGCAAAGAAGACAAAATGACAATCCAGAGCAAGAAACCCTGCTTCAACAGCAGAGGAAAGGCGAGCACTGACCTCGACTTGCACAACTTTGATGTGTGCCACAACTCACACACAGAAAGAAACATGAGCACACATGCATACTCACGCATAAGTAATTATGTACATGAAAAATTATTTTTGGCATGCCTTGTTTAAAATATGTATGAATGTGTGTATACACATATATACCATTGCTTCTGGATCTAGGAGGCCTATGTAAGATGGTAGCTAATTGAAATGTTAATTATGAGCTTCCTTTCTAGCAGAATATTTGAGTCTGAAAGTTTCAAATGCTAATCTGAAAAATAATATTGAATAAAAATATTTTATTACAGGAAATAGGTGAAATACTAAAACAAATGAAGTGTCTCTAAAATAATATCTATTAAAACATTTATGTTGGATTATTGCTAGTTTATTTTGTAGGAATATTCATAATATGCAAATAAAAAATATAAAATTTTTATTAAGGGTGTAATAAAAATGATGACTATGAATATTTGTCCTAGATCTTATGTTATGTCCGAGATCTAGATGTTAAATTTTCTTTTCAAAATAAGAAATATAGAACATTTTGTACAGAGCTTAGCTTTCAGGATCTCTGTTTTAATTCTTTATATAAAAGAAAAAGGGGCTTCATCACAAAAGGATAATAAAAATCAGGGAAGAAATAAATTAAATAGAGACTGAACAAAAACAATAGGGATGGGGCTGGAGATGGGTCAGTGGTTAAAAGCTCTTACTTGCAAAGCCTGATGGCCTGAGTTTCATTCTCCAGTACCAACATAAACTCAAATGCACAGAGTGGCACATGCATGTGGAGTTTGCTTGCAGTGGCAAGAGGCCCTGAAGTGTCCATTTATTCTCAGACTCTCTCTCTCTCTCTCTTTCCCCCTCTCTCACATTTCTCTCTCTCTCTCTTCAGCTTGCAAATAAAATAAAATTGAAAGAATTTTGTTTTTTAAAAACAGGCTGAAAAGATTGGTCAGCACTTTCTTACATAGCCTGATGGGCTGAGTTTAATTCCCCAGTACTTACTCAAAACCAAATGCATAAAGTGGAGCATGTGTCTGGAGTTTATGAGCAGTGACAAGAGGCCCTGGCACAGCTCTCTCTCTTTCTCACATATTCTGTCTTCTTGCAAATGTAAAATAAAATATTTAAAAACACTACATTAGTGATACTAGGAGACATTGAGGCTGAAAAGTTTCTTCACAGACAAACATACAATAAGCAGAGACAATAGATTACTCACAGAATGGAAGAAAATTTTTGCTGGCTATACAAGTGACAGAGGCCTAATTTCTAGAATCTACAAAGAACTCAAAAACCTAAGAAATAAAAATTCAAACAACCCACTCACAAAATGGAGCAGAGAACTGAACAGGATGTTCTCAGTGGAAGAAATACAAATGGCAAACACACACTTAAGAAAATGTTCATCATCCCTTAATCATCAGGGAAATGAAAATTAAAACAACTATGAGATTCTACCTTACCCCAGTAAGAATAGCAAACATTAAAAAATCAAAGGACAAAAAATGTTGGTGAGGATGTAGAGAAATAGGAACCCTCATTCACTGTTGGTGGGAATGTAAGATGGTACAACTACTATGGAAAGCAATATGGAAACTCCTATAAAGGTTGACTATAGAGTTACCAACAGACCCAGTTATTCCCTTACTGGGCATTTACCCTAAAAGCTCCATGCCTCAGTTCAGATAGAGTTGCTCAACCATGTTTATAGCTGCTCAATTCATAGTAGTTAAGAGCTGGAATCACACCAGATGTCCATCATTACATGAATGGATAACAAGATGAGGTACATCTACATGATGGAATTCTACACAGCAGTAAGGAAAAATAACACAATGAAATATGAAGAAAAATGGTCGAACCTGAAAAAGATCATTCTCAGCAAACTCACCCAGTAACAGAAAGATAATTGTTGCATGGTCTCACTCATCTGTGGCTTATAACCTGAAGCTGCCCAAGATGCTGACATATTTAATAAGCATCTCAAGGACCAGACAATACAGAAGGTGGGGGAGGGGGGACACAAAACTGACCCAAATGACAATGGTACCATAAAATTCTATATACTAAAAGACAGCCTAAATGGTTGAACCTTCATCAGGTCCTTAGCGGGAACACCTGAACCACAGGGCCCTGGACAGGGTATGATGAAAACTAACCTTAATGTTCTGTTTCTCTTTCTCTCTCCCACCCCCCCCCCATTTCTTTCTCTTCTCTCTTACTCTTTTATATTACCTATCTTTATCTTCCTTCTTTTCCCTTGGTGCTGGCCAATAACTCCCAGTACCAGCATGCAGTTAACATCCACCATGAGTTGTTGATCACCTACAAGGTTTCCCAAAAGAAGACAGATTTCTGTCCGAGTACTTGATGAACCACCAAAGGTTAGTGGTAATACCCCACTGCCAAACACATCATATGCTGTTGCTACAGAACATGGAGTGACCTGGCTGGAATCCAGAAGAGAGTCACACCCAGACAGTTAGCTTGTCTAATGCCAGAAGGTGCAACATGAGTGAATGGGGGAAAATGACCAACATCTGGCCAAGCAGCTCGTGGTCTAAGATTCTCAGCAGCAAACAACCTGATGTGATGCTCACATCACATCACATAGTGCAATAGTGGCACACAGCCATGGTGGTTAAAAGCTCTTACTTGCTCTTGATTTGGCTAAGGTATCCACTCAGTGGAAGGGAACCCATAGCCGTTTCTGGGACACATGTCAGAACCATATCCAAATAATGAGCCCGCTCTCCATTATCAAGCTCCCATAAATCATGGGCTACAAGAGGGCCTACACCTATTAAATTCTCTCTAAGATAATAATGGTTATACCATTTATCTGGTGCTGACTTCAATCTCCATTGGAGAATTTGTTTCTCTTTTTCAGGTGGACGTATATGTGGAGGAGAAAATCAGCCCATTGAACCTCACCAGGGCCCCAGCTGAAACTATAGAGTAATTGGGGAAATGAGCAAAAGTGCTGCTTTCTTGGTGAATCTGGTACCTACACAAGGGTCAAAAAGATAGACACAGAGAACACTCAACATCTACCAAACCATATATCCAGAGACACAGAGGCTCCAAAGACCTCAGTACTGAAGTAGACCTAAAATGAACAGAACATGGTTCAGGGAAATTCATAAAAGAGGGGGCGAAGAGATTGTTAGAGTCACATGTTAGGACATTATGAACAGAGTTGTTGCCTCTTCCCCATAACTGATGGCTAACCCCACAATGCACAACCCACATTACCCAACGAGGAGGTTTCCTGCAGAGGGGGGAGGACAGGACAGGCTAAAGATGATACCAACATAGCTGTATACATACTGTGTACATAACTACTACTACTAATAATAATAATAATAATAAAATAATAAAAGTTATAAGAATACTCAAAATCCTATCTCCTCATAGTCTCTTTTTTGCTGTTGTTGTTTGTTTTTCTCTGACTTCAATTGTAATATATCCTTCCTTTCTGACTGTCCTCTCATGTCTTCCTCAGAATGGGACAAGCCTGATCCTCACTTGGTAGTACAAGCTGAATTCTAATTTGTGCAATCCTCATTTCTCATCCTCTTGTGTGCTATTACAGACATGGGTCACCGCATGTGGCTATTGTTTAGTTTTTAATTTCCTTATATTTCTAACATTTTTCAAAATTCTTTCCATTATTAATTTTAATTTCATATCATTGCAGTCAGAAAAGATATATGTTAAATTTATTAATACTTATTTTCCCTTACACATAATCCCTCCTGAAGAGTGTTCTACATGTCGTTAAAAAGAATGTACCTCTTCTTTTGCTGTTGAGTATGATATCTATGTGTCTGCTCAATTCACTTCTTTTTTTTTTAATTGTTTCTTTGTTTATTTATTTATTTGATAGCTACAGAGAGAAGGAGGCAGAGAGAGAGAGAGAGAGAGAGAGAGAGAGAGAGAGAGAGGATGGGCGCGCCAGAGCTTCCAGCCTCTGTAAACGAACTCCAGATGCATGCGCCCCCTTGTGCATCTGGCTAACGTGGGTCCTGGGGAATTGAGCCTTGAACCAGGGTCCTTAGGCTTCTCAGGCAAGCGCTTAACCGCTAAGCCATCTCTCCAGCCCTCAGTTTACTTCTTCTAAGTGCTGTCTTGAATGTCCATGATCTTTCCAGCCTTTGTACATATGAAAATCCTGGTGCACACGCGTGCGCATGCACACACACACACACACACACACCTATAAATAAATTAGTTCATTGTCCCTCTACTGCATTCCAACTAAGCAAATAGCTACTTCTCTCTCTATTGTACATTCTAGGAATCGGAAACCTGCTATTATTGACCCTGGTACTACCTCGGAGCTTACATTTGCCTTTGATAGACAGTCCTCTATTTGTATAAACGGAGTTTGTAGCTTCCTTCTCAAGTGTGACACAATATCCTCCCAGGATTTATCATATATATATATGGGTGTGTGCGTGTGTGTGTGTGTGTGTGTGTATGAGAAATCATATATCATATATCTCACACACACACACACACACACGAACACACACACACACACACGCACACACACATATATCTTTGGATTTCTGAGGCCAGCATATTTCTAAATTAAATTACATATGAAATGTTTATTTCTTTCCTGTCCTATTCAGGGATATGAAAAATGATTTATATAGCTTCACCCATCTTAACAAAAAACTCTAGTTTTCTTAAGTTTAATTTATCAAAGAGTGTACCAAAAGTTCTAATAATTGCGATAGTCTGAAAATTTACTATTGCTGTTTCCATCAGTATTTATGTTTTCCTATCTCAAGATGTTCCTTTCCATTCTTTCTAATTAAACAAAGAAGAAATTCACCATGGGACCTATAATACTATGTACTATAAAATGAATACAACACTAGAAGTCTGAATATTAGGTGGAAGAGAAGAGATGGGATAAGAAATATGAAATAGGGCTGGAGAGATGGCTTAGCAGTTAAGCGCTTGCCTGTGAAGACTAAGTACCTCGGTTCAGGGCTCGATTCCCCAGGACCCATGATAGCCAGATGCACAAGGGGGCACACACATATGGAGTTTGTTTGCAGTGGCTAGAGGCCCTGGCGCACCCATTCTCTCTCTCTCTCTCTCTCTCCCCCCCTCTTTGTCTGTCACTCTCAAATAAATAAATAAAAATAAAAAAGAAATATGAAATAAATATGAGGGGATAGGAGGAATGAAAGTTTGGAAGATGAAGTATGTAATATGTCTAGCATATAACTGGATGTCAGATCATCTCAGGAGAAAATGACAAGGGAATATTGACTAGGTGCTTGATTATTGTTTATTGAAACACTTCCTCTAATGATAGTTTATTCCTTCTTTTTAAAATATCTTTTTTATTTATTTACTTATCTGAGAAATAGAAAAAGGCAAATAGAGAGAAAGAGAATGTGTGCGCCAGGGCCTCTAGCCACTGCAAAAAACGTCAGAAGCATGTGCCACCATGTGCATTTGGCTTATGTGGGTTCTGGAAAATCAAACCTGGGTCCTTAGGCTTCTCCGGCAAGTGCCTTAACAGCTAAGCCATCTCTCGAGCCCGAGTTTATTCTTTCTTTATTCAGCAGTGTGAGACAGAACAAGGTCCATGCCTGGTTTCTAATTTCAACTTTGTCATTTGATCTCAGCCAAATTTAGTTTACTATGCCTAAACTTTCTTAGCTGTAACCTGAGATATTTATAACATAATTCCAATATGAGGAGTAAAAGTGTCAACTTCTGCCCAACATATACTAAACAGCATTAAATTCCTTATACTTCTAGATTATGAATTAAAAAAAGGATTGCAGAGCTGGAGAGATGGCTTAGTGGTTAAGCGCTTGCCTGTGAAGCCTAAGGACCCTGGTTCGAGGCTCAAATACCCAGGACCCATGTCAGCTAGATGCACAAGGGGGTGCACGTGT
This sequence comes from Dipus sagitta, assembly GCA_036346955.1. NCBI lineage: Eukaryota > Metazoa > Chordata > Mammalia > Rodentia > Dipodidae > Dipus > Dipus sagitta. Next base: position 50,902,000 of record CM070774.1, read on the forward strand.
CGAGTTCGTTTACAGTGGCTGAAGGCCCTAGAGTGCCCATTCTCTCTCTCTCACTCTCTCTCTCTCTCTCTCTCTGCCTCTTTCTGTCTGTCTTTCACTCTCAAATAAATAAATAAAAATAAACAAAAATAAAATAAAATGAGCTGTTAATTTAAAATGAGAAAATGTATACATATATAAAGACTTGCAGATTATATACAGAGGGCTTTCTTGAGAGTTTCAGTGTACTGTTTTTCATTAAGCCAAACTTTTTGGGCTGGACAAGTCATTTACGTATCAGTGGTGCAGCCTATGATATATGGGTAAAAACTTATTTCCACTACAATTGAAGCTCATGGTTCTTCTCTATTAAGATTATTATTGATATCTTTATGAATCTAATTAATGGAGAAATTTATTCCTATGTACCTATTACTAAAAATCTCTCCAAGACTATTTTTAAAGAAATTTCCTTAGTTTATTGTTAGCAATTAAATTTTGTCTATATATTTGAAATTATGGCTTTATTTTAGTAGAAAAAGTTATAAATAATTTAATTTAAACAAAAGCTAATGTTTTTATTGATGAATCAAAACAAACTGTTTAAATAATTACCAAAAAAACATTCATGTGTCAAATAACTATCTTAACTCTAGCATCTATCCATGTATCAAAGTTACTATAAACCATAATTGCCATATGATGTCATTTGGCAGCTCCAAAACAAGAAAAGAGGCTAGAAATGATTTGAGAGTTTTAATCAAATCATCCAGTTGAGTATGTTAGTGGAAGCATTTCTTGATATTCTGGACCTGGGTTAGGGAATGAACAGAACATGCAAATATGTTCTCTTTTCTCATAGCACAGCTCATAAATTAGTAAAGTAGATTTAACATTAAAGCTCTAATTTTGCATTCCAGAAATTCAAATATGGCTTAAGTGATAGGGAAAAATAGTAAAATCTGTACAGGAATGTGATGTCTAATCACCTTACATAAGGCAGCCATTCAATAAGGCATTCTTTTTGAAAACCAAGTGAAAAATACTTCATTTCTAACTTATTTTCTAATTTATGTCCCAAAATAGTATTTGTCCTGGATTTATCAAATGGTCATTTAGCCTGGGGACATGAAATCTATATTCTCACATACATCTCAGGCTATTTTATGTTTCTAACTCCTTTGTGTAATTCTTTATCTTTTTACAACCCTTTGGGGCCCTAAGTGAAAACATGCCTAACATTTTGAAATCAATTACTAATTTTTTAAGCTGTAATATGAACATTATATTTTAGGTGTATTTTAGCCACTTAAGTTTAATTCTACAATTCATTTTTTCTGCATATAAAAGTAGTATATGCACACTGAACACACTTAACATTAAATGTAATTAAAAAGAAGAAAATGGCTGAAGAGATGGCTTAGCAGTTAAGGTGGTTGCCGGTAAAGCCTAAGGACCCAGGTTCAGTTGCCCAGTACCCACACAAAGCCAGTAGTACATGATGGTGCATGTGTCTGGAGCTTATTTGCAGTGGCATGAACTCCTGCCATGCCCATTCTCTCTCTGCTGTCTCTCTTTCTCTCTCTCTCTCTCTCTCTCTCTCTCACACACACACACACACACAACACACACAATAAATATTTTTTTTAATTTTAAAATTAAAATTACAAATAAATAGCTGTGGTAACATATAAGTGCATATACATACTATTTATTATTCTAAAAAGGTATTCAGTGTTGAGATGGTTCTATAGACACAAGTGTGTTCTAGTATACCCATCCTTTTGGTATGGTTATTTTTTATGTCATTGAAATTTATTTCTTGTCACTTTTTAAAATTCTGTGTCATATTCTATTATTGGATGTAGTTACAAAATTTTGTTAAACATCCTCAACTTCAGGCACCATACATATGTCTAGATTTCCTTAAGCTTCACCAGAAGTGTACTGAGTATTCAGGATTCCTGTTTTCACTTGCCTTTACTTCACACACACAATGTCAATTCCTCTTTTCTCAATGCAGTGCAATTTTATTCATTCTTCCTTATTCCAAAGCATCTCCCTTTCCATGCAGTTATCTTTCCAAACTTTAATTATGACAGTGTCCTAGCTGGCCTTTCTTCATGGAGCACTGCTCAGCGTATCTCCACATTGCATCCTATGATGCTTGTAAAACACAAGCCTGCTTAAGTTGTTCCCTTGTTCCATCCTTTCAGCGGCCATGAACCTACATTCTGAATGCCTCCTTCCTTAAAATGTTTGCTTCTGTCCCATCCTCTCTGTTCTTCACCATGTAATGGGATTTTGCTAGGAACACAAAATTTAGATTCTAACTTTATGTAGTTCAAATAGTATCCTCCATGTAGCTTCAGAAATTTATGAGTTTAGAAACAGGGTCTTTGCTGATGCAAGAACCACATGGTCTTGGGATAAAAATCATTCTGAATTAGGACTGGTTGATGTTTAGGAAGAGGACACAAAGACATGGGGGAAGAAGGCCAAGGAGAGCCTAGTAATATGCTGACTTCAGAAGAGCACCAGGAGTCACATGAAGCTGGAAGAAACAAAGAAGAAATCCTCCCTTGCTGCCTGAAAGGGTGAACAGAACAGCTGACATCTTGGGTTCAGATGCTAAAATCCATACTTCTTAGCAATCACATTTTTATTGTTTGAAGTGACCCAGTATGTAGATCTTTTGCAGTAGCCTCAGGTAAGTAATGTACTGTGCATCCTAGCCATATGCTAATAGCTTTATTTAGATTCTCACTAGATTAAAGACACACAAAAAGTAATGCTAATATTTACGGTATGCTGTCAGGTATGGAAATTGGCATACGAGAGGCAATTTGGTACATGTTTTTAAATGAACAAATCACTTTTGCTTAACTGTATACCTATTGATACCTGATACATATTATTATTGACTTTTTGTTCACTTTACTGCCAAAATCTTTACTGGTTGAGATTTTTATGGCAATTATAACTCACTGGAATGTTGTGACTGAATATTACTTCTTTTTTTTAGTTTTAAGTTTTCAAGTGTGCATGATGAAATGACTTTTAGTGATCAGCTAATAAAGTAATATAACTTAAATAATTTAAATAATATAAAGATCAACTTGTACAATATTTACAAATATCACATACCAGCGAATAAGCAGTAGAGCACAATCCCAGGAGTAGAATGTGAATACAAAAAACACACTGACACTGCTGAGGAAGGGTTTAGCTACTCATATTATTTTCACTGGAGACTCATCCATTCTCAGTCCCCATGATAGCTTCAGAACTGTGCAGCTCCTATTAGGAAGGGCAGTGCTTAGGGAACTGTTAGTCAAGTGTCAGGGTTGCTGACTGAGGGTGAATGACTAAATCTCAGCAATGAAGATCCCTGTAGGGACCGGGGCAGCAGCAACAGAATACATTCAGCTTTGTGGAAGCACCCTTCAGTCCCTACACCCTATTCTCTAAATCTGTGGAACAATCTGGCTCCTATCTTTTCTGAGAATTGTTACATCTGAACACACTCCAGTTCCCTCAGCAAACACATATCCTCTTAGCAAAATGCCTTATTTGGTTTAAACACCCGGAACTAATTTCTGCTACTCACAATCTAAGAACAGTAATTACATTGTTCAAATGTGAATTGACTAATGCAGAGCACAGACTGCTTATCCAAGTAGGTGTTTCACAGACAGTGCCCCATCAAGAAGTTTCAAAAATCAGATTAGTTGAGGCCATCTAACAAATTACCTATATCATTTCTAACAGCTCCTATTTTTATGGTAGCCACCTCTATTTCATGTTCTGTACATATTAATGTAGATCCTATTTTTCTTTTGTATTCATTTTACTCTTTATAAACATAAAAAGTAGAAACATATATTTCCTTTAAATGTTTTACTATACGTTTTTTTTTTTTTTTTTTTTTTTTAGTTTTGTACTCAGTGAATACAGTCAAGTTGGTACCATTGTTAGCCTCCTCACTGTCGTCCCCCTCCACAGGGATCCATCTTGTTGGGGTATATGGGCTGTACATTGTAGGGTTAGCCATCAGTTATGGGTAGGAGGAAATATCTCTCTGTATCATGACCCAACGTGTGGCTCTAACATTCTTTCCACCACCTCTTGTGCAAATTTCCCTGAGCCATGTTGGGTTCATTTTAGGTCTGCTTCAGTAATGAGGTCTTGGGAGCCTCTGTGTCTCTGGATATCTGGATTGGTAGGAGATGATTGTTGTCTGTGTCTACCTCCTTCACCCTGGTGCTGGTACTACAACACTCTTGCTTGTTTCCCCAATTATTCCTACGGTTGAACCTGGAACAGATCATTCTTAGTGAACTCACCCAATCACAGAAAGATATATTTTTTAATGGAACTGAATTTTCTTAATAAAAATCATATTGTAAAGACAAACGATACCACCATTTTATGAATAGTTTAGACTAAAAGAATTACCACTTTGTGGCACAGAAACCAACATAATCTGATAAGCAACCACTGACTAGGTTGCATAATTTCATTCAAATAGTAACTCATTTATGTAGGAGCCATTCATTAAAATTACTTATCACATAACTACTCAGGAACAGTTTCCTTTTAAATAAAGATCAATGAATATTTTATAGGTGAAGATTGTCATGAGTAAAGTACGAATATGTCTTACACATTTAGATATACAAATGTAACTTTAAAAGGCCAATGAATAGAAATTAATTTTCTTGAATTTCTTCAATAGATTGTAAGTTTCTGTTATGTGAAAAGGACACAAAACATGCTATATCTTTACTATGATGTGAGTTTGCCTTTGACTAAAGAATTTTTTTAGAGCTTCTCTATCATAACAGAGGGACAGAAGATATTTATGTCTTCTTCTATTTTCCCAGATTCTTAACAGTTTACCACATTTTTGTGAATTAGCTTATTACTAACTTTTTTGAAAGACTATTACCCTTTTCACATTTTATGTTAATATTATAATGTCAATAATAAATCTTTTGGGCTGGAGAGATGGCTCAGCAGTTAAGGCACTAGCCTGCAAAGCCTAATGATTTGGGTTGGATTCCTTAGTACCCACATAAAGCCAGATGCACAGTGACACATGTATCTGAGGTTCATTTGAAGCAGCTGGAGGCCCTGGTGTTCTCATTTTCTCCCTCTCTCCCTCTCCCCCCTCCTCCTCCTTCTCCTCCTCCTCTTCCTCCTCCTCCTCTTCTTCTTCTTCTTCTCTCTCTCTGTCTTTCTCTTTGTATGTCTTGAAAATAAAGGTATTAAAAAAGAATAAATCTTTGGGGCTGGAGAGATGGCTTAGTGGTTAAGCACTTGCCTGTGAAGCCTATGGACCCCAGTTCGAGACTCGATTCCCCCGGACCCATGGAAGTACAAGGTGGCACATGCATCTGGAGTTCGTTTACAGTGGCTGGAGGCCCTGGCATGCCCATTCTCTCTTTCTCTCTCTCCCTCTTTCTCTGTCTGTCACTCTCAAATAAATAAAAATAAACAAAATTAAAGAAACAATAAATCTTTTAAGACTGCAAAATACAATCATGTTATAGAAACATGAATCTAGCCGGGTGTGGTGGTGCATGCCTTTAATCCCAGCACTCAGGAGGCAGAGGAAGGACGATCACCGTGAGTTCAAAGCCAGCCTGAGACTACATAGTAAATTCTAGGTCAGCCTGAGTTAGAGAGAGACCCTACCTCGAAAAACAAGCAAGCAAGCAAATAAGAACAACAACAAAAAGAAACATATGAATCTAAACTTCATTAACAATCTCAAAACCAAAATGCTCTGTTTTTCCACACTTTCTTAATCTCTTCTACACTTGTTCACTAGCTTTATATTTGCCTGAACTCTACCCTGATATTTTTATGGCAGACAAACTTCCTCTGTAATCATTTCATAAATTCCCTTTCTCTGTTCTTCACTCCATTTTAAGCTAGTCTTTCACCTTAGTGGTTGTATTTTTAGATCTCCTCTATTTTCTACTCTTTCATTTCTACTATTATCTTATAGCAGAAATAATCTATTTCATGTAGGTCATCAATAGACAATCTGCTATGCTCTTTGGGTATTAAACAAACATATAAACACTAATATGATTAGTGAAAAGTGAATTATACACAAACATAAGCAAGGATAAAATCGCATAATTTATTTTGAAGTTTTGATGTAATTACTTATATCTATTTTAGGGAATGGCTAAACATGGAGCTTGAATTTAAGGAAGTCAAGAGTTATATCACAAGGGTCATCTAATTCTTGCTAACTAAGTTCAATTCAGACAGTGAACCAGGAAGACTCAAGGGACAGTATGAGGAAAAGAGAATTCACTGATCCATTGTCAGTGAATATATATATATATATATATATATATATATATATATATATATATATATATATATACCTGACAATGGATCAGTGAATATATATATATCCACCTTTCAGGGAGAGTTTAAAGAAGAAAACCTTAGAAAACATTTAAGGGTTTTTCTCCCTTTTTTTGGAAGCAGACCATGGAAGCCTGAAAAAGGTAGAAGTGTGTTGAAGAAAGTAGGATCAATGATACCATGCAAAATAGAAGAAAAAGCACTGAGTAGCTAATGAAAGTTTATGGGTATTAAGAGAGAAAGCACAACACTTGACTCTAACTTTACCAATTTGAGTGTCCAGATGATCAGTAAACATAGTGAGATAGATAGCAAATACAGACCAAAGATCCCAATTTTAAGGTTGTGAGATACTGATTTGACTTCTGACCCACTGACCTTGGGCTACGGTAACATCATATCATAAAAACTGTAGTATCCAGGCATCAGAGTGGGAGCGTTCAACTGATCTCTATGAGCTTGTGTTCATGCCCATTTGTGATCCCCTGCTCTTAAATGTAGGTTTGATCCAGTGACTCACATCAAAAAGATATGGTGTTAGTTTCTTGTGGGTGTGAAATCAAAGTATCACAATTACCACTGAATAGCTTAACAGAACAAAATCTTGGGCTAAAGAAATAGGTTCGTGATTAAGGTATTTGCCTACAAAGCCTAAGGACATAGATTTGACTTCCCAGTACCCACATACAGCCACATGCACAATGTGGTGCATGCATCTGGAGTTCATTCGTAGTTACTAGAGGCCCTGATGTACCCATTCTTTCTCTCTCTTAGCTTGAAAACAAATAAATAAATTTTTAAAAAGTAATTAACAAAATCTTATCCTCCTATAGCTCTGAAGCTAGAAATCTGCACTCAAAATGTTAGGAGAGCTGAAGTTACTGGTAAACCACAGGGACTTCATTCCTTGCCTCCTACAGCTTTTGGCAGGCCTCCACGGGATACAGCTCATCATACAAGCTGAACAGAAGACACCAGAAGTCCCTCCCTCTGCTTCGCATGGTCTTCTTCTCTATCATTTAAAAAAGCACATGTACTGCACACTTCTAATCCCAGCACTTAGGAGGCAGAGGTAGGAGGATCACTGTGCATTCAATGCCACCCTAAGACCATATAGTGAGCTCCACATCAGCCTGGGCTGCACTGAGACTATCTTGGGGAAAAAAATAAATAAATAAATAAAACACATTGTAGTAGACAGCTTCAGGTTCTCTGACATGAACTTTCAAACTAGGCACAGTTATGGAAGGAAGGGATTTATTGAAGCTTACAGATCCAGGGGAAATTACATAATGGCAGAAGAAGCTAGCCTGCTTTCACAAGTCCAGGGAGCAAGAGAGAGAGAGAGAGAGAGAGAGAGAGAGAGAGAACCACAAGCCAAAAGCCACAATGCACACTTCAAGAACTCCAGGTGGAATTAGGCACTTTGCATATCTTTAGATTGGGATTTAAACCCATCCCCACACGTTAAATTAAACCCAGTGACACCTCCTCCAGCCGGGTGGCTACAGATCAAAACTACAAACTAATAAAACACTGACTCTATTGGGGGCCATCTATTCAAAGCACTACACACATGGCACTGGATTCAAGTTTCATGTGAAAGCTAGTGAGCACATCTATTTATATGTTCAAAAATCACGTTTCAAATAATTTCATCTTCACAAGGTCTCAAAGAACTTGAAAATATTTGAAAGTCAGTATGACCATTGTAAATGAAAGCCTCCTACCTAGATTTTGGTTGTATAGAATGCACCTTTAGTGTGATTGTTCATTTCTGTTTTCTCTTGCATTGCTTGGCCTAAGCAAAGCCAGAAACACTAGCTAAGATGTGCCTACATTCCTGTCCCACAGAAAGTGTAGGACAATATATGAGCACAGTTTTAAAATGATGTATAACATATATTAGTGTTGAGCTAAAAAAAATGTCTAAGCTAAGTGTACAATTATTGACATAATGATAACATGGAAAGAGACCAAATTTGACTTACAAGGATTATTTATGGAGTTACCTATTGCAAAAGAAAACATTGTGAGAAATTTCACAACGAGACTCAAAGTTAAATCTACATTTTGGAATAAAGACCTAACCCTTAAGAATCTTACAGTGGGGCTGGAGAGATGGCTTAGCGGTTAAGCGCTTGCCTATGAAGCCTAAGGACCCTGGTTCAGGTTCAAGGCTCGATTCCCCAGGACCCACATTAGCCAGATGCACAAGGGGGTGCACACGTAGTGCACCGATTCTCTCTGTCACTCTCAAATAAATAAAAATTAAAAATTAAAAAAATATACATTAAAAAAAAAGAATCTTACAGTGTCAGAAGATGGTAGCGAAGGACACAGTTCTAACAGATGAAACTACATACAGGGTGATAAGGCATGGGAACACACAGAAGACCCTTGACCACTTTCCATAAGTCAGACTAGCCCTGGGGAAGTTGAATTCTGAATTTTTATAGACTTACCTACTTCAAGCTGTATAGCAACAAAGTTCCTTTTCCTCTCAATGAAACAGTACATAAGATACCCCTTGGTGGTAAGGGAAATTTACCATTTAGTATACTAAGTCCACTATAAGGAATTTATCTAACTTGTCAGTGTATTATGACTACTGAGAAGTCTAAAACTAAAGGAAGACTGCAGCAGCTATAAATCAAATCAGGTCATTCTCTGTTCAGTACATTTTGTTTTATGTAAGTTGTTTTTACTGAAGCTCATACTTTCATTTTGAGGAAATTCAAATCATTTTAATGATATATGAATCCTCAATTAAGGAACGTCAATGAAATTCAATACTATGACTGTTCTAGCAAAAGTCCATCTCAACACAACCAGTCAAAGAGGCAGAAAAAATATTATCGGTGGTCAAAAACAAACTAATTTTTCCAATTCAAAATCCTGCTTTTGTTCTCTTTCCTTTTCCGTTAAAACGGTAAAACTGTTAAAAGCATGTAAAACATGTTAGTCTTACCCCAGCAAAATGGCCTTTCTCTTCTCTTGCCTTGCTTCAAGCACCAACAAATGCCATCTCCCACAATACTAAAAATGGATGACAAACCTCTTGCCGTCGATTAAAAAAAAAAAATCCAATACTTATGTTAATTCCCCAAAAGTTTAGAAACACTGCTTCTTGGGTAACCATGATGCCTTGAAAGCCCTGAACTTGCAGCCTACCTGGGCTAAATACACAACTACTCCATGCTCAAGCCTTATTGTGCCATCAAGGTTTATATTCATCTGTTTGTCATTCATGCCACTGATCCACTGCAGTCTAAGCACTTCAGGGTGAGCATTACATTACATCTTCATCCTAGTCTCCTCCCCCTTTATGGTACACACTTCAGTGCCTGGGTTAAGGTCAGGTGTTCAGAAAATAAAAATAATAGGAAAAGAAAAACTCTAAATGTCTTCTACCTTCATTTAGGCTACTTTGTCCTAATTAGTCTGAAACACCTGTCAGTTTTAGATTAAGCTTCTTAAAGGGTAGGCTAGCTCATCTAATTCTCCTACAACTGTTACTCTCTACATAGTGATAAAATGTGAGTGACCCAGGACACAAATATACATTATAGAACAAACTCCCCACTATCCTACTATTTCGATTGTGTCTTTCCAATTTCCTGAACATCCCTGTGCTGCCCCAGCCCCACTCCTGTGGTTCACTGCCCTTGTGACTGTGAAGTGTTCCTGAACCCCTGAGCTAGAAGCGTCATGGCAGCTGGCCTTTGCTTTCACCTCCTTGCTGGTATTTGATACATCCTATACCCACACTGCTGTTTCTTATATTGCTATATCTTATCAAATGTTATACACAGCAATAAGCTGTTTCTGTGCATTTCATCGGATAAACTCTGATCATCATCACTACCACTGCATTAAAAAAAAAAAATCAGGGTGATTAGGTTTATTGTACTTAATGCACATGTGCTGCCAGTTACAAATGATGCACTCCAAACGTACAGATACATATATAATCTATATAATAGTCACACTTGTATACTTTGTTATATAAGCTAATATATTTGTTAAATGTATGAGTAGAGGAAGCTATTGTTTGCAATCAAAATTTGGAATTATAATTTTGAATTTTTCCTCCCCAATTTAAACTAGATTTTGTTAAATTATTTAAAGGAGAAAGTATTACTCAATGTTTAAAAAATCATTTTCAAAGCTAATTGAATTTTTATCATTATACCTCCTGCAAGTAAACTCAGAGATAAGAATTAAAGTCCTGTAAAACTCCACAGTTATTGAACCAGAGATGGTATTTCAATGCCTATGAGACTATTCATTGAATTATAAGTAGAGACATCATAAAACTTTTAAAAGTTTTATGTTAGGTATCAGTAAGTACAGTGAAAATCAAAGGTATTCACAGTCCCAAAGAACAGAACAAAATAGATGTGTTACAGTAATAATAAAGACAGTAAACAAAGGACTCAGTATCATCATAGCTCTGTCTACAGGGAAAAGAAAACAAAGCAAAAACAAAATAAAACAGAACAAAATGATCACAAAATTTATATAAAAACTTTCATTACTAGTTTTAATATTATTTATGCTTATCACTCTTTTATATAATAAAGTATATCTTTTACTAATTAGAAAACATTTTACATTTCAAATATTTTACAGAAAACATGTTCATTGACTTACAGATTTTTCAGAAATGGTGGGAAGTACATAAGCAACCATTTATTCTTACCTGTGTATGTTCAAATACAGTTGGAAGAGTATGCTGATAGGTGGCTTTATACAGTTCCAGTCACACAGCTGTCATCAGAATTATCTTTGTATCACTTTTCTTAGTATATCAGATGGATCAACTATAACTAAAATGAAATTAAAATTAGGCTTAGTGTAAATAATTATGTTCCTATGTACTTTATTTTAGAAGCTATAGCCTATCTCCTAAAATTTTAATTATGTTTCTTATGGATCTTTAAGAAAGTTACCACATATAATAGAGAACAATTCTAAAAGGAAATGTAAAGGAAAGGTGGAAAGAGGGCTAATCAAAATCTAACAGGATATAAATAAGTCATATGGAAACCTACTTTTTTAGACAATGGAACACTCAGGAGCCATAGATTGTTACTAGAAAATTTTCAGTGCCAGGAATGGGATACCTTCCAGTGAGTTGTTGGCCAGGGAGGTCCCTGATGCCCCCAAAACATTAGGCCATTTCTGAGGCCCTTGGTTTCCCACCAGGAATAGATGGTAAGACCCTATTGCTCCACATACTTGGGCTGCAAGGTCACTGAAAAATCCTGCTGGAACTGAGCTGAAAACCTTCTCCATATAGACCAGCTGACAGAAAGCTGGAAAAGCCATGCTGCATGCAATTCAATGGGAGAGAAAGAAATCACCAGTGAAGATACTCAACAGTGGACACTGTAAGCCTTATATTTGGCCAGCCAGGTCAAATGAGCCAATGGGTGCAATAGTGGCATGTCTGTTATGGGGGAAACAAACCACCCTCTAATTTGACTGGAGGCCTGCTCCATTAGAGGGAATACATCCCTGATACTGAAAACCTACAACACGGGTAGTAATGAGCCCTAGGGGTGTAACATCTGCTGCTGTCTGGCTAAATGCATATACTATGCTCATCAAACTGACCAGTAAGCACTTCTCTTAATGTTCATACCCATATATTAATGCTACTATCACTTTTGGTTACAGAACCTTCTCTTTTCAGGTGGCAGTGACTTTGGAATGACTCAGAAAGCATCATGGTGCTGAGAAGTGACAGAGGAGTGCTCAGCACTGAAATACCTCTATCACAACTTCCAAGACTCAGGATCCATTGCAGAAGAGGTGGCAGAAAGAATGTAAGAGCTAAAGGAAGGGTAGGATTCCTTACAACATGCTCCTCCAGACACAAAATGGTCTGGATATCCATGACCTCAGAGTGCCTGACTAAGACTATCATACCTGCACAAGACTATCATAATAGGAAGAAAAGATCATGACATCAAAATAAAAGAGAGACTCATGGGGGGGGTGGTATAATGGAGAATGGAGTTTCAAAGGGGAAAGTGGGGAGAAGGAGGAAATTACCATAGGATACTGTTTATAATCATGGAAGTAGTCAATAAAAAATAAATACTTTATTGCAGTGTGGTTATATATGGCCAAATAGTGGCAAACTGCAAGACTGCTTGATAGATAATTATTATGTCACAGGGCAAGTCAGTTGACAATATAAGTCTCTTCCTCAAGCCTTACAAGTTGCTCAGCTTCCACATCTTATTTAACTTGGACCACCATTAACCATCTGTTCATAATGATTAGAAAGAGAAATGATATTAGAAAACAGAGACTTTCATCTTCCATCACCTTCCACTGCTATAGAAAGACATTTAGCTAGATTACGTTTCTATTCACTATCACACTATAATCAGAATAAATATATCAATTAGTCAAGACTTAAATTTTTCCTCCCAACAGACAAAATGAAATAGTCTTTCTAGATATTCACAAAAGTACAAATTATTTTCCTTTACTTAATTTCGTCATTTCAAGCATACCTTTGTCATAAATTCAAAGAGTATCAGAAAAAAAAAATCACAGAATATTATCTTTTATCCAAATCACCAGATTTTTTTTTCTTTTGAGACAGAGTCTCCTATAATCCAGGGCTGACCTCCAACTCACAATTTAGCCAAGAATGACCTTCAGCCTTTGATCCTGATCCTCCTGCCCACCCCATGCCCACCACCCTGAGCACTGTGATTACAGCAGCAGGCATCTCCACAGGCAGTTTTATGTCTTTATTGGGGTTCAAATCCAGGGATTCTTTTCTTTTTTTTTTTTTTTAAGTGACAACCACACAGCTCCTCCTTTATTCAAAATAGAACAATGTAATGAGAATTAACATGGTAATCAATCTGTCCTGAAACACACTGTGGTGAGTAAACTGCCTTCCGCATTTGTTGAAATACTTTTCTACCCAAATGCTTGAGTCAGTGCTAACATACAGCTACTTACAGGTTGATTAGCAATAACTTAACATTTATTCCAGGTATCTGATGTTACAAACTTTAGGGTCTTTGAGGTATGCAGGATCCTTGTATGTAACAGACAAGAACCCCATTACTTGGGCTCTAGCCATGCAACTGAGCTACACTGTCAGTCTCTATGTAGACCATACTTTTTTTCTTAGGAAATGAGGAAACCTGTATGTAACTCTTGCAACCAGCATTAGAACATAAGTCTTTTTTTTTATGGAGGTTTTTTTTTAAATGGAGGTTTTTTTTTTTAATGGAGGTTTTTTTAATGAGAACATAAGTCTTATATAAACATGTGACATGGTGACATTAGAGAAGCATACATTTTAATTTCACCACTTAAAAGACAAGTGTCAACTATTATTTATTATTATTATTATTACATTTTTTTCTATTATATATTTTATTCCTGTGTCTGTGCTGGTATTAAAGCTATTTAAATGCTCTGAAATCTTCTATCTTAGGCACAGTCTTCATTAGATGTTTGTTAATTTATTCACTCTATTTTTTTCATTTACTAATATACATATAGATAGAAAGAAAGCAGAGATCTTAGTTCAGATGGTCTCAGAGGTACATTCTGAGTTGATAATTGCAGTTCAAGAAGTTCATCTAGGAGATGACCGAAGAAGGAAATACCATTAGGGGGAAAAGAACTCAGTATATGGTGGTAGGCTTTTAATTCAGAGTTGAAAATCAGGCTGAGCAAGGCTATTGTCAAGTGCAGCATAATCTGGCCAGGAAAGCTCTAACACATTCAGTGTAGAACACATTTCAGCAACATTTCACCTGAAGACAGCAGTGTTGGGATATTTGCCCATCGACTGTCATTCGTCACGGGCTAAGTGCAGTTCCCAAGGGGCACTGATTGCTTGAGACTTCCAGTTTGCTTTAGTTGAAAAAGTTGTCTTCACTTGCTAAAGAATCGCTTCGGTAAAGAAGGCAGGGGCTGGCACTGGAAATCTTGCCAGTGTGAAATGCAGCACAAAGGGAGACTGTTCCAGCATCTGCCATAGGAGGTAGTCATTGAAGAATGTGAATTTACCTTATAGGCATGGTACGTTTTAAGACCACATTCACATATAATTTCTGTGTAAAAGAATGTTTGCCCATCCAGTGAGGCTCTTGCTTATCAAATCATGTGATGCTCTCTTACCAGTTACCCAATGATAGGGGGTATGGTGATGTACTTCATTGACTCATTCTCAAAATGTAAGAGGCCCATGTAATATACTTCCAGCTCTATAAATCAGTCTACTCATCCAAGACAGGAAATGTCAAACACAGCATGTAGCAAAAAGATAACTATGAAGCCATGTCATAATTTCAAATGATTTAGCAGACGGTGTTTTTCTCCTTTGTCTTGGGTGACAAAAGTAACAAAATGGGATACATTTTTTAGGATAAGGGTTTGTTTGAATGTATGTAGGTATGTATGGTAAAATATTACAGAGAAGTATTCAAGATAACATAAGTTACTATTAACAAAACGATCTAGTAAATTCCATTCTGAATGATAACAAGAAAATAAGTATTTCCCACAAACGCTAACTTTAGCTTTAACATTTCCAAAGCCTTTATTCCCATGTCAGATTGACTAAGCTCCATTGTTACTGAAAGAAATATTTTTCAATGTAGAATATTTTATGCAATGTGACAGAATAAAGAACAGAATAAAAATACCCACATCAGAATCAAGAAGGAACTTATGCCAGCTTCTGTCTCTTCTTGAAGCAAAAATGTCATATACTCTGAATTGGATCTATTATTCCATGCCTCATATGATTAGATTTGTTCATAGAAAGAATATTTCAAGTAATCTTGCAAAAAATTAGACTGACTTATGAGCTGATCTTTTGAACATATTTTAACTTAAAAAACTCATTTCCAATTCAAATGATTCTTAAATTTTTGGATTAACATCACATATCCAATATGAAATTGTTTTGCCACCATTTAACATACATGTTCATGCATGCTGAAATTATATAGGGAATTAAATGAAGGCAATAATTTCTTTACCAAAACTTTCATTCTTCCTAACAAGACTAACTTTAAGAAGCCACTAAGAACAGCAGCATGACTAGACGCTTGCCCTTGTTAATGTGCATATCTTTAGATATTCCACATACAATTAATCCAAGTTAAAAAAAAAAACACATCAGGTTACCGAGTAGCTCTACTTTGTCATCATGTTGTATAAACCACCTCTGCGACTATCATAAAAGTTTTTCTAAACCACTTTAATTAGGTCCAAGTATATAATATGTATACATGTATATGTATGTCTCCCTCTGCATACATACTCACACACACACACACACACACACATACACACACAAACATACACATGTGTGTATACATATGAATAGAGCTACAGAACTACATAAATATATTTCAGGACTTATTAAATCAATGCATCTGTTCAGTAAATGCCCTTCCTCATTGAACATTTTAATAAATAATCACATAATAGAAACTATTAACATAAAGGAAATGAAGACACAGTCACTGATTATTTGATGAAAAGTTGTGCTAGAAAGCATACATTAAGTTAGACTGCATTTAAAAATCACTAATTTATTGCTTCAAATCTTATGGAATGTAATTTTACCATGACAGTATTCATAAAGTGTTCTATGTATTTATAGGAAAATTCCAGTGGCTTTCATTCACACTTCCAGTTTGGTGGGGGGAATTTAGCAGCATTATTAACCCTCACTTCTATTTAAAATAAGTTATGTGGGCTGGAGAGATGGTATAGTAGTTAAGGCATTTGCCTGCAAAGCTAAAGGACCTGGGCTCAGTTCCCCAGTAACCACATAAGCCAGATCTAACATTTGTTGTGTGGATGCTTTGTACTCTTCCTTTATGCTACTATAAATCGCCAGTTAGCATACCATTTTAGACAGGCACTCTGCTTTGGTGGTATTTTCACAACATAGTATGCATTTCACTCTTTATTTATTCTCATGTATGCTTTCCTACTGCCACCCAAAATCCCACTACTCCTCAAAATATATTCTCAGAATGACATCCTCACTATCCTTTGCAAAGATATACTTTTTCTCCATTGTAGTAGTTATATTTGGCCAAGGACTCAAATTCAAGTTCCATTACTGGGCAATGAAAGAATGAGGATCCTGGTCATAATAGTTCATTCATGACTGGAAATCTGGACTAAATTAAAGATAATATAATCAACACCCTTTAAAAAAGCTAGAAGGAAGTAATCTCTATCCATTACATATCCAACCCAGTAAAAAGTAAAGATGTGCAAAAGAAATAAACATCCACATGCCTGGTGTCAGCCCCGCCTGAGGTACCACTCTATAACTTATGATGATGATAATCAATGCATATTTGGTTTTATTTAACTGAGGTTTAACAGACTATCTCTGAAGTATAAGCAAATAGTTATCCTCAAATTTATGTCATATACTGATATGTAGCATACATACTTCAACGATTTTTATATGGTTTACCCTAGGTTGAATAAACATAATGTACCAAATGATTGACTGGTATGTTCAAGAAAATAAATATTTCCTAAGAAATAAACTGTTATTCCCATAAACTTTTAGTGTTTTGAACATATTTTTTGGTAGAAACTTGTTTTTTAAAAAAGACATGCTATTACAAATGAAACTTCAGATAAAAGAGGAGGGAATTTAGACTTCAAACTTCTTGTTCACCTACATCATATTAAATTTTGTCTGTAATAGTCCCCTATCAATTAGTTCTTTTTTGAATAGAGGAGATTCATTTTTAAAATTGTAACTTAATAGAACTAGGACACATAGATAATTTCATAAATTGGATATGCAATTTGTGAAATGGAGCATTTTGTGTTTAAAACTTACATAGTGAGTGATATCACTTCTATACTGATAATGCTGTATTTTACAATGTAATGAAATAAAATTCTTATTGGTGACTGATTAGAGTACAGTCTTTCTATAAATAGTAATGGTTTTATTTTTTTGAGCACTGTGAAAGGTCAATAGGTAAGAAAATCCTTTATGTTTTACTCACAGGTATGGCAAGTTTCTAGAGCAATTACATGCTGTGACAAATGGACCTTGAATACCTTTTCACTGCCTAAAAATTTGTTGTCTACTATGTGATATCTGAATGGACTATCAGGACTATAACCATTAACTCAACTTTGTTTGATTAGAAACTTATAGGTAGAGCAAATGCCTGTCTGCAATTTCAATTTCCTCTTGAATGCTGAGTACTGGTATTTATTATAGCAACATGAAACACCATCAAGTCAGAACAAGTTCTCCCCAAACATCAGCTATTAAATCAATGAAACTTTAACTTATTAAAGTTCATTTTTCATTACTATATCTTTTTTCACCTTAGCTCCACATTCTGAGCAACAGAATGACAAGTTAAATAGTTATAACTGCTGGAGTCTCTCCTTGATTAGATTACTAATGATTGTCTCAGTCAATGATCACTTTGCCAGTTAATCAACAAAGAGACTTCCAGCCACTCAGATGCTAGGTTTCTGCTTGGAATTTCATAGAAGGCAGAACATAGACAGCTCTTGCTCTCGGTGTACTTAAGACTTTTTTTTTAACCAACTGGGGAGATGGGCTTCCTCATGCCTTCCCATCGGCACAGGGGCTAAATATGCACTTGTGGTGGTGCATGTGTTTAGCAAGGCTTAGATACACAACAAAGACACCTTGACAGTGTGCCACAGAGGGCACTGCCTCCATCCTGATCTACCCTCTGACTGGTTGGTATTGAATCTGAAGGTGGAAGCCATTTAAAACCCATGGAAATCCTCAATCTCAACAGAGATAAGAATATTCTCTTTTTCCAAAACAGAGCTCTCTAATTATCCTCCTAATAGGGATGCTGGAGCTGAAATTATCTCAGATCTCTTTTCATTACCATTCTTTTTTAAAAATGTTATTACCGGTGCCCGGCATGGTGGAGCACATATTTAATCCCAGCTCTTGGGAGGCAGAGGAAGGTGGATCACCTTGAGTTTGAGGCCATCCTGAGACTACATAGTAAATTCTAGGTCAGCCTGGCTGGACTAGAGTGAAAACCTACCTCGAAAAAACAACAACCACCACAACAACAAATAAACCTTATTATCATTTTCTTTTCTTTTGCATAAGTTCCAATATGCTATATCATCTCAATATGTATTGCTCCCAAAAGTACATGACTAGAATTTTCTGGTACATTTTTCTCCTTTCTATCAGCACTGAGCCTCAATCCAAACCAAAATCAATAATCTATAACCAATGAGTAAACAGACCATGGATTATGAATGTATATTTAAACCATTGCCTGTCTTAGGCCCATAAAGTATAATGTAAGTTATAAAATTCATCTTTCTCAGTTCTTTCTCTCTTAACAAATGATATCATTAACTTTTTCAGTTATTATGAGATACATGAAGTCAGCGTCCTATCTAGGAGCAAAAAAAAAAAAAAATGCACTTGTTTCTTTGAGCTTAATCTCCTAATACTCCAACTCCACTCAAAGATTTATTTTAGAGAGAGCAGACCTCTTTTTTGTTCTTAGATTTATCAGAAGAGTCAAAGATACAGAAATGTCAACACAGTAAGACTTCCCTAAATTTCATTTGGCGATCACATACTTCGCATGCAAGCTGGATTCCTACCCTACCTCTCTCCTGGGGGTAGTTTTCAAAGGAGCTCATGTACAAAAGTATTTTCAAAGCTGTAAGTACAATACAGATGTGCAATCATGTAACAAGACAGAAAAGATGTGTTCCAGGAAAAGTTATGACTGGTGTGAAAATGTAAAATGGACAAATCTCTATTTTTCCAACAAGAAACATTAGTGTCTACATTTCCATGCAAATTTTTAGAAAGACATTTCAATAGAGCAATGGAAAATAGAATATTATGTAATAATAAGGATGTATAATTTCTAATCTGTACTAGTTAAAAGTAAATGATCCAAAATCAGTCCACCTATGTCTTTGAATCTGTTTATTAAGGGGAAAGTATCAGTGTGGGCCACACGAAGTCACTTCCCTGGGGAACTTATCACTATATAAAAGTGGGCAAACCAGTCTTCATCTCTTTGCTATGCATGAAAGCACTTAAAATAAATCAGCACAATGTGTTCCTGCGGACCATGAAGATCCCACTTAGTACAGCTAATGAGGACAACATTGCTAGAAGCACATTCTCTATTATATTTTGCTATAACCATTTACAGCAGGGGAAAAAAAAAAGCAAAAAGAAAGGAGAAATCTATCAGTCTCCTAGTCCGAAGCACAGAGTAATTATTGACTCAGCCACCATGTTGTAAGGCTACCTCTTTTTGTAAAATGTGACTCAACGTTTCTTTAGTAGGTTATATCAATCAGATGTCATCATAAAGATTGCTCATCTCCTCCCCAGTTTTATTCATCTATGGACATTCATCAAATACATGCTTGTCTATCAGGTGATTGACTATAACAGAATTCTTAGTTTTAAAGTAGTAGTCTGTGCAAGTTAGGTCACCTTGATGATGAATTTGAGTACCCTTTCATTATTCAAAATGTTTTCAATGGTGCCACGCTATCTTATTTTCAAACAGCCATGTCCTATATACAGCTTCATTTTCCTTCTTCAGAAAAAGTGAAAATAAGAGCCGAGAGAAGACTGGCATCAGAGCCAAGATCTCAACTTCAAGTACTATTTACAATTGGAGGACATTATGTCTCATTTGCATGCTAAAATCCCCTGTACCATTCATTATTTGATTTCACTTTCTTTTTTTGTTGTTGTTGAACTTTAAGTCTTACTGACAGTAGTGGAAGAGGAAACTTCTTACACTTTTAGAAAGCTGATCTAGGTAGTCGCCCGCTCAGTCTTCTGGAAAAGGTAAGTTGGCACAATTATGGGACAAGCAAAGAGTAAAAAGGAGCTAACTGCTGTAGTAAAAGATATTTTAAAAGCACAAGGAATTGGGATTGCATCAAGTTCTTTAAGAAAATTTTTTGATTTTGTTAATAAAACGAGCCCTTGGTTTATAGAGCAGGGAAATGTTGATTCAGATGCTTGGGATAAGGTAGGGAAAGAATTAAATGTCTGAACTAATTTTTTGTGTGTGTGTATGTGTTTATATGTGCTCATTGTGCTTGCTAGTCGTGTCGTGTTTGTGACTGTGACTAAAGAGATGAGATGAACACAGGTGACACCCCTTTCTCTTCTAGAATCAATTCGCTGTAATTTTTTAATAGCCTTATAAGAAAGATGGTTAATAATGTGGTAAGATAAATTGATTGAAGGAACTGGAAAAGAATTTTTCAATGTTGGGACATACAATGCTCATTAAAAATGCTTTTGAGTGGTACTTAGATCAGAATGTTAAAGTATGTAAATAAAGGTGTGTGGATGGAAAGAAAGAAAGAAAGAAAGAAAGAAAGAAAGAAAGAAAGAAAGAAAGAAAGAAAGAGGGAAAGAAATGTTCAGGCTAAACCTAAACACCATGCCTAAAGTTAGAGGTTTTTAAACTAGATATGTTGGGATAGCTTGCTTAAGCTTTATCAAATTTAAGTCATGGGTAAAACATAAAATTGTTTTATGTTAATAAAATGTCTGTGATACATGAAATCAATAGCTATCAAGTTTAAGCCAAAACCATTGGTTGTAAGATTTATCAAGGGTTATATTAATATTTAGCTTGCTGTTTTGGCTCAGAAAAGACCAGATTCTACTGTATTGTATGTAAAGTAACTGTTTCAATTTTGGCATCTTAATGTCCTGTTACTTGAAAATCTCTAGGCAAAGCTTGGTTATCAGGAGGAGAATATTTAATTTGGAAAGTAGAATTCTATGTGTTATGCAAAAAGACTGCAATGTAGAAAGCTGATCTAAGATATGAATTGCTGCTTATCAAATGAAATAAAATGAAGTTTATGCAAATTTCTTTGGATACCTGACTATTTGTATATCTGCTACAGTAAAAAAAAAAAAAAAAAATAGATGCAGAGTGAAGTTTGCGTGGATATAACAGATAGCTCTACAAAGAATGAAAATTGTCCCTAATCAGGGAAACTGTGGTTATTCAAAGTACTTACCAGCTTTCTGTATGACTGAATTAGACAAAAATTGCTATCATTTGCTTTGTTCCTAGAATATAATAAATGCTCAATAAACATTTGGGAAGGATTTGAGTGTGTAAAACAAAGGTGCATTTTTATTTATTTATAGGTAACAAGGTTAAACCTGCTAAGTATGAAACAGTAAAAGGTACACATGGAACAACATATACATATGAAAGCCAATTCCATCTTGTGTTTTCAAACCTCTGACTATCCATTTTACTAAAGCTATATCCATAGTCTCTGATTACCTGCTTAAGGAGATTGCAGAGAATTAAGTTACTCCTGATAGAGACAACATTATGCGATACAATCTTCATTCTTTTTCAGACCAAAATAGCCTTATTCATTAATAGATGCCAGCTTTATAAATTTGGCTTCTTATAGGAGTTGATCTTATTTCCCAGCAAGGGTTGAAATAACACAAAACGAAATGAACTTTAATTGGGAGAAACATTGTGCCTTAAATGAGGGAGATAATAAGTAAAATATGCAACAAACTACAAAGGAAGCATCAAAAACAAGAGATAAATGGTTATTTCCCATTCAAGGCATACTATGAGCATGTTTCAGTAAGAGGCATTGAAGGTCTCTGAACCTTGGCAGTTCACATGCTAATGTAACTTGCCAGGACACTCACAAGGGACATCTTCATGCCCTCAAAATGCCTGCTATTCCTAGGAATCTCACCCATGAAGGTTCTGCTTTCATTACTGATGAACATATACTCTACACCATGCCGCTGAGCACACCACCCAGGAGAGACCAGAGTGAGTGCCTGATCTAAAACCAGATAATCCAAAGCTCACTGGAAACTACTCCCCACATGAACAAAAGCCCCACCAAGACAGCAGCAGTGACTCCCCTGCACCAAGAATGAGCTCCAGGTTCTGAATCAGTCTGTTTATTAAAGAAAAATCCAAAAGATATGCAAGAAAAAATGCTTTATGAATGTAAGGAGAAGAAGAATTTATGAAGAATAATCACCATGAGTGAGCAGAAACCCAGTCAGAAGACAGGGAGGGAAGGAGGGGAGGAGGGAAGGAAACAGAGAGAGAGAATCTAGAAAAGGACTGTTGATAGCAGCAGGGAAACAAGACACAAGGGAGCTGCATGTGTCCAACATCAGAGACCAATGTGGTCACTAGGGCCAAAGAGGAGGCTGCGCAGAAGAGCCACACTGGCTACTTCTCACTTCAGCGGCATCTCAGTCCATTTTCTCTGGGATTCTGAAAATTGAGCAAAGGGTCAGAACTTACGTCTTCAGCTGTAAACTTAACCTCATTGGGGTGAGCTAAAGGAGACATTTTCCTTACAACACAAACCACCTGGAGCCTCTGCAGTCTTCAATACCCACCTAGGGACTCAGTGTAAAACAAGAGAAACTTCACTATACTGTAATGATACTTTATATTTACTCTATCCAAGTATGCTCTCAAAGAATTTAATTATTCTAATGAAAAGGGGGCAGGAAACATAAATTTGCATGCCTCTCAAGTAGCTGAAAAAAGCACTGTCTCCAAAAAAATAATAATAATGGGTTCCTCATTTTCAAATCTCTTTGCTTCTCTAGTAATCTAAAAGCAAAAACAATAAACAAGTTTATGCTTTTATTTTTCTCTGTCTTCATAAGAACAATAAAGCAAAAATAATTTGCTTATGGGTCCTGTAATTTTTGTTTTTGTTCTTAAAACTTTTTGTGTTTTACTTTTAGACTCAAGGATAAATTAAATGTTTCCTTAAACAGTATCACTGTAGCAGGAAAAGATACATTTTTTCTCAATTTTATGGTTTTCTCAACATTAAGATGTCATGTACATTTTCCACTGATTATTCTTCATATATTTTATTTACCTTATATAATAAAACACTAAGTCCATAATTTTCACTATATAGCAAAAACTAAGGGACTGGATATATTTCACTGTGGTAGATCTCTTGTCTAGGATGTGAGAGACTCAGAGTTTAATCCCTCATGTGACAAAAAAAAAAAAAAACTGTATGCCAAGAGGCTGAGAAGATCACTCGGTCAGTAACGTGCTGGCCTCAAAAGCATGAGGACCTGAATCCAGATCCCCAGCACCCACATAAAAGCCATGTTCAGTGGCATGCACTTATAATCCCAAATCTGGGGTGGCGGAGGCAGGAAGATCACTGGAGTTCACTGGCCAGCCAAATTAGCCAAATTGGTGAGGTCCAAGTTCAATGAGAAAAAAGTTTAAAAATTAAGGTGCAGAGCAATTGAGAAAGATACCTGACATTGAACTTTGGCCTTCAGGTGCATGTGCACATAAATTCACCTGCACATACACACACATGTACTTATGTGCATATGCACATGCATACACACATGCAAAACAGTGAAAGGAAGCAAAAAGAAAGCAAGAAATCATGCTTAGCAACTGGAAGAAAAAAACGAGACAACTAAAGGGGACAGAACTGCTAAGAAGTAGAAAGAAGTTAGGGATAGGGGCTCACTGGTACAGTACTGGACTAGAATTCAAACAACTTGGGTTCAATTCTTAGCACGGAAGAGAAAACGTAGAACAGGATGTAAAGGAGTCATAAAAGAAAGATATAAGGGAGGAGAAAAGAGGGTGACTAAGAGTTGTGAGTGTGCCTGCAGAACATCTTCAGTGCTATTTTCCAGGCTTCACAAGTGTATGTCCACCCATCTCTGTACAACCAAAGCATTTCAGTGAAGACAGCATCCAGGCTTTTCCATTCCTCACCGAATGATGTCATTCTCTTCCTGGTTGGAAGACAGTGCCGACAACTGGGCTGAGTAATAGCTACCTCGCTCCATGAAGCCAAACATTCTAATTACGTACAGACATCCACGTTTATATTCATGTATCCCTTCATGAGCTTCAGTACCTGATTCTGAGTTTCCAAGGTTATATCATATTTCTGTCACACCCTCCCTTCAGAAAAGGGAACTTGACAAACAGCATTCCCCAGCATGAGCAGAGATAGGTTGCAAAAAGAATACCAGTGTACACTCGGGAGGCAGAGGTAGGAGGATCGCCATGAGTTCGAGGCCACCCTGAGACTCCATAGTGAATTCCAGGTCAGCCTGGGTTAGAGTGAGACCCTACCTCGAAAAACCAAAAAAAAAAAAAAAAAAAAAAAAAAAAGAATACCAGTGTAGTCCTAGATGTCTACATACTAAATACCAGCTGATTCTCCACTGTTGTGTCATATGCACCAGCCAAAGATCCCTGTCACTTCTTATTGGACACATGGAGCTGATCCATTTCCTTCGAAGGGCCTAGTGGTAGTCTGAGGTAACACTGAGTATGACACTTTTGTCCAACAATTAGAACGAGGCTGTGTGCCCTGCTGCGGAAACAACAGCCCCAGCACCTGTCCTGTTTCTCTACCTTTCTTGCCAGGAAGGACAGAGAGAGAAAAGGAGAAATGAAGAAAGAGATAGTACTCAGATAAGAGAAAAATTGAAAACTGGATCATTATTTCAGTAATTGAAATGTAATCACTCAAACACTGTGTCCACACAGCAGTGATATATAACAAAGAAGGTAGATCTTCTGTCTTCATGGAATTTATGTCATATTTATCTGACTATGTAACATTAAAATGTCATTATAATCAAATGAGGCAGGACAAGCCCAGTGAAAAATTATGGGTGCGTGGGATGGAACAGGAGCCTCTTGCTGCAGTCTGGTTAAACAGTATTCACCAGTGCAGTTAAGATTCCAGCATAATTAAGTTTATTATGAGGAGAGACAATATGTACTAGTCTGAATTAGATGTCTCCCATAAACTCATATGTTTTGAATTCTTGACTCCCAGCTGAGGGCAATTTGGGAAATGGAGACCTGCACAAGGAGGTGTGTTGCTGAGGGAGGGCTTAGAGATGTTACAGCAGCTCCTCCCAGCTAGAGCGTGGCTCACTCTCCTACTGATGTTTTCTCCCTGCTGTGGCAGAGGTGATGTCTAGTCTCTGCTCATACCATGCTGTCCCATGTCATCACGAACCTTCCCCTGCAAGCCAAAACTAAAATTAAAAATAATAATTAATTTTTTAAAAACTAATAAAAATAATAATTTTTAAAAACCCTTTCCTCTCATCTGCTGTTCTTGGTAAGGTGTTTTACCCCAGCAATGAAAACACAATTATAACAGCAGGTAAGAATATTAGAATAGCAATGAACCACATTTATTGAGGATATATGACCCTAAGAATGGCCTTCTTTCTTTCCCAGCTGTTTTCTGGAAATCTCAAACAAAATATTAAATTACTTTTCTTTACAATAAAGAGAAAAAAATTCTTAGCTTTCTATGAAACTCCTGTGATCTAGAGTTTTACTCTGTCTGCTGCTATCTTGTCCAGAAAAACCCAAGAACCTTATTTTCTCATTTCTATTTGTTAGCAACCCTTCATATAACTTCAGAACCCAAACAAATCATTTATATAGCTATTATAAAGAAAAATAAGCCCAGTTCTCCTTGGAGAAGCTCACATACATGCTCATTGGTGTATCTGGTTTTCTGAGAGTCACTCTAGCATCTCCACACTTAAATCTATGTTAAAAATCTCGCTTTTTTTCATTTTTGTTATTATTATTTATTTTTTGGCTTATCATGGTAGAGTCTCACTCTAGCCCAGGATGAACTACAATTCACTATGTAGTCTCAAGCTGGCCTTGTAGCAATCATCCTCCCTCTGCCTCTTGAGTGCTTGGATTAAAAAAAAAATCTTGGGCTGGAGAGATGGCTTAGCGGTTAAGTGCTTGCCTGTGAAGCCTAAGCACCCTGATTCAAGGCTCGATTCCCCAGGACCCATGTTAGCCAGATGCACAAGGGGGCGCATGAGTCTGGAGTTCGTTTGCAGTGGCTGGAGGCCCTGGAGCACCCATTCTCTCTCTCTCTCTCTCTCTCTCCCTCTTTCTCCGTCTGTCACTCTCAAATAAATAAATATAAGAAAAATTTTTTTTAAATCTTTTTTTTTAATAACTCCAGCTCTGCTTCACATCAGCTAGTCCTGTAATTCTTTCCTGTTGTGAAGTTATTTTCTGAGGTGAGGTCAAGAATTCCACTTGACTTATATGCCAGT
This sequence comes from Dipus sagitta, assembly GCA_036346955.1. NCBI lineage: Eukaryota > Metazoa > Chordata > Mammalia > Rodentia > Dipodidae > Dipus > Dipus sagitta. The sequence goes on from CM070774.1 coordinate 50,928,557, forward strand.
CCCTAAAGGATAAAAGAACTCCTCCAGCTATGATGGCAGTGCTGGGCTATGACTACTGTCACAATAGAGCTAAAAAGATAAAATTGCTGTTCATCTGCTACCACAGCAAATCAAGTGTGTGAGTATGTTGTCTATTACCTAATACAGAGTATGTGGAACATATGTCAAAACATAATCTAAGGAAGACACATCATATTTTCTTCAGTGGAATGTGCCAGAGGTTTATGAAATAGGAAATTGTCCTACAAAGCAGATTAAACTAAAAGCAAAAAGAGCTTGTTTGATATAGTATCAATACTTGGGCAGTTAACATAGAAATACATAAAATTCACTCATGCATACAAGCATAACCTCATTTTTTTTTGTCTTAAAATGACATGTAACATCATGAACTTAAGAAATTTGAGGCTTTTAAAGAAAAATAGTTCTGTCTTTCTATGATTCTCAGTCCATTGATTTGTTTTCTGTTTTGCTCACATTGGAATCCTAGTCAGTATTCAGTGACAATCTAAAGAAGGGCTTCCTTTCCTCCTTCCCAAGCTTTGCTTTTCCTGCTGGTCCTACACCTGGCACTCTTCATTCACCTCACTGCTCTGGGTACTAGAAGTGTCTCAAGAAAACTCACTAACCATTAGAACTTGGGCTGCGGTTCTTGACCATTGCTCATGTTGGATTCTGCTATTTCCATCCTAACCTCATCTGGTAGGCTGCTGAGGAACACTTACCATCTGATCATTTATTTTCTCACTCTCTACCGATGGCATCCCTTCTGCTCTACTCAAAAGTGCACTGGTGATGTTCATGCGTCCATGTGAAACACCTTGAATGGACTGCTGACATCAGTATTCCCAGGAGCATGTTGCTTCCTCTGCCTCACCTCCAGTACACAGTCTCTGTGTGCCCTCATAACACAAGAAGCAGATTCCTGGTGGGCCAACCAGACCTACAGTTTCCTTGTCAGGCCTGGACCTGTAATACTTCCTTCTAGGGCCTTGATGAAGCCACTGACAAACTTTAGTATCCTGTCTATACCTTCTTTGAAACCATGCCCTGTCTTAATTCATTCTTCTTAAAGTCCATTGACCCCCCTCAGACAATTCTGAATAAATTTTCAACCAGCAAACAGACAAAGAGACTGACAGATGCCCATTCAAAGATGTGCAAGTTTATTTTACTGTGTATAGGCCACCTCAAGGAATTGTAATTTTCATAAACAACCTGTACACTAGGAACATTTACAATTAAAAATGATGAAAACAGGGATGGAGAGATGGCCCAGTCATTAAGGCACTTGCCTACAAAGCCTAAGAACACGGATCTGATTCCACAGTACCCACATAAAGACAAATCCACAAAGTGGTGCATGCACTTAGAGCTTGTTTGCAGTGGCTGGAGGACCTGGCAGGCCCATTATCTCTCTCTCTCTCATTCTCTGTCTCTCTCTGTCTCTGTGTATGTGTGTGTGTGTGTGCGTGTTTGTGTGTGTGTGTGTGTCTGTCTGTCTCTCTGTCTCTCTGTCTCTTTCTGCTTGTAAATAAATAAATAAAATATTAAAAAATGTAAAATGATGAAAATAACATCTTATCACATGAGTAAATACTTATTAACTAGAAAGCAAAAAGGAGTTCAATAACCTCTGTAAAGACTCTTGTAAGGAAGGTTTGCCTCTTCCAAGGCAAACCCAACCATATCCCCTCAGGTAAGGTACACAACCTTCATTGTGGCTTTGAGAATGGAGCCTAAGAGATTAACCTTAAGAAAAGACAGGGAAGTACAGAGCCATGTGGACTTCAGATCATCACACAGCTGGCAAGGCAGAGGTTCCTGGACAGCATTCCTAGCCAGATGCATATCATAAACAACATTTGTTTTCCTTTGTGGTTTATATTTCTAATATGTTTTTTACGAATTAAATCCCTGGTAAAGCTACGAAGAGCAGTATAGGACACCTTGTTTCAGCTACTTCTGGAACTCAACACACTCATTAAAGCCCTTCAGAAATTATCCAAAGACTCCAGGCACAGAGATTAATTTCAACTAACACAAGTATAAATGTGTAGTATGTATATGTGTATAAATGTATCACACAGATTATACATAAATATTGAATAATACTTACCATGAATCTATTTTCCCACCTTGGAGAAAAACAAAACTTTCATGGGATGTATATGCATCTCACTGCCAGATAAAGAGGCAAACAAACAAATAAATGGAAGGTGAACAGATGAGGTGACAGTGACCGATGGCGGTTCCTTTCAATGTTTATGCTTTCCTGGAGATAGAATACTCCAAATTCATTGGGTTCATCAGCCCCTAATATCAAGGTCAGCCTGGTGCTCTAAATATACTTCTTAGAATTCAAAGCTGTCACTCTCCTCTGAGAATTCTCCTCACAGACATCCCTCTGCCAATAAGTAGTGCATGTTTCCTGGAGATGAACAAGGAGTTTGAGCATGTGAACTCCCACATGGAAGGCCAACAGAGATTTTCCTGGGTGGTCTGTAGGCACTGGTTTGTGACAGGATTTCCTATTGCCTGAGCACTGTGAGGATCATCTAGTACCTATTGACAGGGATGTGTTTATTTATTTAACAACAAGAATTGCTCTCATGGGAAACAGGCAGAAGCTGAGCTAGATGGAAATATGACAAACAACAAAGTAGCAACAGCGTACATATAGGCCTCCAACATGTAAACCAAGGACTTGAAAGCTTCAATCATTGCTGCTTGTCAGCTCTGTTTAGACCCAAATTTAGCATATGCAAATAAGCCCTTGTCTTTGAGACTGACAAATCTGCACCTCTACAAACTCCTCACTTTGAAAATGCTGTCAGTCTTCCTGTTACACTCTATTTCTTCCTTTCTCTGGACTCTCTCCATCTGTCACCACAACTTGTTTACTTTGCTTTCAAAGAAGTGCTATAATCTATTTCAGCTTTTTTATTCCTATTGACAGACACTAATAACTAGGTCTTGAATACTGGACCAACTACCCTTAGCAACACTGCTTTCCCTAGCCAATGCTCTACTCTCCCGGAGTGAAGCAAAATTCGGTTCTGTCAATATTGCCTTGGAATTCTCAGGATTAATTTTGTATGATTTCCTCCCTGACAACACCTGAAATTCAACTCCAGTCAACCAGACCCTGTTGCTGCACATGCATTACTTTCTGCAGTTATCACCCACAGGGCTCTATTTCTACAAGGATCACAGAGTTATTGCAAAGCACCAACCAATTCACAGGTGTGATAGTTACCATCCGTAGGCTGCAAGTGTCACCCACAGAGAAATACTGTAATATTCAGAGGTATAAAAATAAACCCTTTGAGGTTCTAAAGAAAATTAGATGATAAAATTCCAAGTTATAAGAAACACAACTGACCAACAAAAAATATTTTCCGGAAGAAAACACAGAGAGTGATGGTAATAGAAGATGACCTTCAAAATTAGTACATGGACTTAATTTTAAAATGCATTTCTCTGCTTTGTGGAAATTAAGAGTAGAAAGAGCTGTCAAATCACATGGCCACATCATTTACTTATCTTTATAAACCATTGACATTTTCCCTCCTTTTCTTCATTTTTTAATTACATATATGTCAATTAATAAGTATTGGTAACCTTTTTGTGTTCTGTTATCTATTATTGGTTAAAAATAGAGAAAGTAATTCTCCAAAGCCTTCAGATGTTGTGCATTTGGTAGAAAAATTTTAGTGTATACTAAATGGCCAAAAACTCTCTTGGCTAACATTATTCACCAGCCTTCTAAATCAGATACTGAAGTAAAAAAAAATGAAGAAAAAGGAAACATGTCTATTAACGTTTAAGACACAGTGAAAGAAATACAATTACTTAATAACTTATCAAAAAGCTAGGGGACTATAGTTGCCTTTTTTGTACAAAGGCAGGGGACATCTGTAAGAAAGTATCAAACCATTAGTAGGTTTATGTGCAAGACCTATAGGCACTAACAAGGGAATAAGCCTCTCATCTGTTCATCATAGAAAACAATCATAGGTCTTCCACAGCTTGATTCAAAAACACGTGCAAAGAAGGCATTATCAATATTACCACCTACAGAAAGAAAAAAGTCAGTTCTATATGTACAACTTAAGATGGATTCTGAGAAATAATGGTTCTATGAAATATAAATGGGGGTGGAGAAATGGCTTAGCAGTTAAAGCCCTTGCTGGCAAATGTGAAGGACCAACATTCAACACCCCAGGACCTACGTAAGCCAGATGCGCAAGGTTGCTCATGTGTCTGGAAATCATTTGTAGTGGCTGGAGGCCCTGGTGGGCCCATTCTCTTTAAATAAAAACATTTTAAATAAGGAAATATAAAGAGCTTTTACATACATACTCAGAATAGTTCCCTTGTCAAGTCTGTTTGGAAAACACATAGCATAAAAATATTAAACAATTTTACATGGTATTTCATACATTTAAACATATAACATTAACACAGTTATTTCATTTCATTAAGAGATCTTTTCTCATGGAATATCTTCAGAGGTCTTTTTTTGTTGTTCACAATGTTCTCAAAAAAAGTGCAAGCTACTATAGCCATTTATAGAAACTAGTATGGGGTTATCTCAAAAAGTTACAAATAGGCCTCCCATATGACCATATATATACCATAATGACTTATCATTCTACTACAGAGATGCTGGCACATCCATGTTTACTGCTGTTCTAAGACATGGAATCAGCCAAGATTGTCCACAGACAGGTGAACAGATAATGAAACCACGGTACACATGTACAATGGGATTCTGTTCAGTAGTATGCAAAAATGAAAAACTGCAGGGTAATGTATGGATTTGGAAAGAATCATATTAACTGAAGTAACTCAAACTCAGTGAGACCAAAGCCACATGTTTTTTTCTGATACTTGGGCCTTAGCATGTAATTTCTATAATGTTTATATGAGGGGACAAATATGAATTAAGCCATAAAGACAGAACCATAACCAACATCAGAAGAGATGAATATAAACAGTAAGCTAGAAGAGGTGGGAAGGAAGGGCAAAAAGATACATGTGAAGCAGGAAGAGGAAAAATGGGGAGAGGGGAGGAAAGGAGGGAAAGGATGGAGAGACGGAAATCAACAAAAAAAAAAAACTGTATTTGAAAATGCCAGAATGAATGAAACCTAAATCCTGTATGACAAATGAAAACAAAAATAAAAATAATTTTAAGATTAAGTTGAGGTAGTTTCACATTAACTATTTTTTTTTTATTTCCAAAGAAAGAGCTAATTACTACCACTGTACTCTTAACTGAACAACAGAAGGAAATTATAGGCAAGAAATTTATGAGCACATTTACTTAGGACCATGTAGATAACAAAATAATTTTTATTTTTGAATTATACAATATAAGTCAATATTAACAAAGACCATTTTTGTCATTGAGAAGTACACAGAATTAAATTGTGAAAGGCAGGTAATCATGATAAAAAGTAAACTTTGTAAAAGAAAATTATGTGAATGAAGAAAGTTTTATTGAATATAAACTGCATATGTATTTCCCTAAAGAAAATGGTTCTCTTCCCTATTAGTATATGGTAATTATCACCAATTACATCAAAGGTATAAGGAGTACTAAGTTGCTTTCTAAATCCCATCCTTAAAAGCTGCCGAAGTCATTGTCAATTCTTGTCAATTCAGCTTTCTTCTCATATAGTTAATCTGAAAGTGTAAGGTTCAGGAGTGGCCAAGGACCATGGAGACCACTCTGAGGCAAAGATGGAAGTTTTTATTCGGGGGCAGGGAAGGGAGGAGGACATGAGCTACAGGGGCTGACTCTCAAGAGTGGAGCAGTCAGCTTGAGGTTACAGACAGTGAGCTTTATAGGCTCTTCAGTTGAGGGAAGGTGAGGAAGGGAAGGAATGTCTTTGTTGGGGCAGTAAATCTCTGTTCTTTACATTAGCCATAGGGTGAGACCAGAAGTGACCCAGTGAGAGATAAGGGGGCAGTAAATCTAGACCTGGAGCCTTGTTATACAGGGGAGGGATAATGGCTAAACAATTTCTTGAGGAATGTGGATGACTCCTCTGTCACCCTCCTGCTGTAACTCTATTTTTGTACTGACCTAACAAAAAGAAGAAAAAATATCACCTTGATTTGATGTAGGTGTGAACATCTGACAAATCATAACAAACACCAAATATGTGATATCTGAGGATATCCTCTATACATTTTCTGCAATGATGTTAAAGGCATAATGTTCTGTTGCTGCTCCATCACTCAGAAGAGATTCAGACCACAACAGAAATGGTCTCTGCCAGTATGCCCAGCCCACATCCCAGCTAGACCCACCACCTTGCTCTTCCTCAAGGCAGAGGTATCCTGTTCCTAAGTGTTTCTGAGTCCTTCCTGTTTCTTCTTCACCTACCTTAGGGACCATCTCATGCCAGAGATTCTAATTTAAATAATCTGAGATCAGAAGTAAACATCAGTGTATTTTGAAGATGCCTAGCTATAACAATGCCTACTGCAGAGCAGGTGAATAAATGGTCAGTAGTAATGAAGACTCCCTACTGAGTACATTTCCACAGAAAAACTGTAACTGTTGCACATAACATCAAGCATTTAACAACTCATAGTCCAGATATCTATAATTGCCATTTATCTGCTCAGTATTATGTAGTTCAGTGACCTTTTTTAAAAGGCAAAGAGCTTTAAATTGATAATTTATTAGGGAAAATAATTAAGTTTTCTGGTTTATGCCACCATAAAAGAGTAGCTACTGCCCATGATTGTCACAAATGATTACAATCTTCAATTGTATGGTAAGTCATTCATGATGGATTAAAACCATGACTGTTATTTGGGCTATTTAATTTTCAATTTTTTTTATCAGATAATAAAGTGAAATATAAATTTGCACAATAAAACTTCTGGACGACAGTATATTTTTATTGCCCTGCATATAAATGAGAATGACATGCCTTACTATGTTTCCAAAACAAGCAGCCAACTATTTTCCACGTAATCCCTCCTCCAGCATCTCCCTAGACAAGAAATGCTGTCAAGGATACAAGAGTCAAACACTGTGCATAATCGGACCCATCCAGGAAACAAATGATTTACCTTGGCTTAGTCAACACTAGTAATTACATCTATCTTTCTCTTTAGAAATCAGAATAAAGGTTTCCAGGTGGGAAGCAGCACTCACTGCCAAAGGGCGTTCTACTAGTCAATGCATTTAAGAATCGATGCCAGCACAAGGGATTAAAAAGAAAAATCCTTGGGATGTTTTTAGCAGTTTTCACCTAATACAGAAAATTATAATTGTTTCAAAATCCATTTTAAAAGAAAACATGGAATTATCTATGATGTTTAATTGGTAGTTCCTTTTTTAAGTTATCATAAATAAATACAGATTTGGAGCACTGATTAAAGGCATTTTCGCCTAAAAATTCTTCAGTTAAGAATAAATGTGAAACCTGCTTTGTCCATAGTACATTCACATTTTAGTCATGAGTGATATTGTTTATAAGATCAGAACATGAGAATCCAAAAGTGAGGCAGGTAGCCTCATAAAAAAAAAAAAAAAAAAACCCGGGAGGAGCCGGGGCACTGGGGAGGTAGAGGTAGGAGGATCACCCTGAGTTTCAGGCCAACCTGAGACTACATAGAGAATTCCAGGTCACCCTGAGCCAGACTGAGACCTTATATCGGAAAAGAAAGAAAGGAAGGAAGGAAGGAAGGAAGGAAGAAAGGAAGGAAGGAAGGAAGGAAGGAAGGGAGGGAGGGAGGGAGGAAGAAAACAAACCAGGAAGGGACTGACTGCAGGATGTTAAAGGGAGGTGGATGGAGATCAAGACACAGCAGAGTAAATTGCTACTCCAGGAAACAAAATCCCCAACATCAAGACTCCAAGTCTGATAATCAACACATTTTTAAAGGAACCTGCAGTTAATAAATGCCAAACAACACAAAACAAACACTGAAATCCTCTACATTAGCTGGTAATCTCCAGCCTTTTTCCCAGTCTATTTGCTCACTGATTTCTTCCTCTGTGACATGACTTTGCTGTATCGCCTGTTTACAAATGCAAAAGCAACATCTCAAGTTGAGTTCAACTTCCTTAGTCCTTTAGTACTGTTAATATTATGTTGATAATCATATCTCCTAAAGCTGTAAGCAAAAGAGGAGAGTCCACTGCTATAGGTCTTTTACTATCCTAGTCTTTATGAAAATTAAAGCTAATATTAATTCACAAATAGGTGTACAACCCATTTTGCTCTCATAAATCTATATCTATGACTACTGAGCCACCACTTTCACTCAAAACAATGAAATAAGTAAATTTTCCATGAGATGAACTTGATACAAACTTAATTAAAGTCTTTCATTTTCCACATTGTGGATCCATGAAGCAAGTCTGACATCAGGAAATACCATTCAGAAAAAGGTTAGAGGAGAAAAGCACTCTAAACGCTCAGCTTTGTTAGATACTTGAGTTAGGAGGTGATAGCTGTCAGTGCTTTTTATTTCATTTTAAGAACTGTTAAATTATCACAACAGTATTTTCTTCTTTGTACCATGTATCAAGCCATTCTCTACATAATTACCAATTGCTGTGCTTTATATATTTCCAACAGTTGGTATGTCTGCCATGCAACTATTACTTCTGTAAATGTCTGTAAAAAAATTATGTTATGAAAAAATAAGAAGAGGGCTGAGACACATCAGCTTTCAGTTACTTTCAAACTCATACCTAGAAATGTTACATAGTTCTTTCTTATCTAGATACAACTTAGATTACTAAGTATATCCAAGAAATATTTAAATTGACAAACATCATGAATCCTCTTTGTAACTGCCTTATAATTATGTTAATATTTCTAAAAATGTTAAAATATTGTTCTTTTCATAAAACAAAAATAATCTAAAAGCCAGCCACAAAAACATAATTGAATCATTTCCCTATATGCAATAAAATTCTATACTGCCAACATATCTTAATATGTTAATTACATATATTTTCTGATAAGAATGGATCTTTAGTGTCCATAATTAAATTAGTGAATTTATACTAGGTGGTGGGTCTCAAACCTATTTGGTATTTGAAGTTCAACTTTATCTATTTTTTTACATAAAATCATATATAAGAATTAAACAGCATTAAATTTTATACTGGAAAAAACTTAACATCATTAAATGCGTCTGCCAATACATCAGTCTTTTTTTTTAGTATTTATTAGGATGTTTCAGGGAAATATCAAAAAACAACCACAGAATATATGCAGACATCCTCTTTATTTTTTAAGACCCTACGGGTATTGTCAAAGCTAATTATATTATTTCCTTTTTGTTTTGTTTTGTTCTTTTCAAGTTAGGGTCTCACTCTGTAGCTCCAGACTAGCCTAGAACTCACAATGACTCTTCTACTTCAGCCTCTTAAGTGCTGGAACTTAAGCCATGCACCTCCACACTGGGCTTTTAAAGATAATTACATCATTGCTATGCTAGCCTCTATAAAAAAATCACCTAAAATAACAACCAATATTACTGTCCACACTGCTATTCTGTAAAAGGTTAAGACAGCAGCTTTATTAAGAAAATGACAACATGAAATTGAATAATCAGGTTTTAGGACAAAGGACCTGAAAAATCCCCCTCTGATGTCCTGGAAGATTTGAACTCCAACCGTGTTCTTTCCTCAGACCTAAAAATGTTACCAGCTCCTACTGTCCCAACTGTGATACTTCATTCTGGAAGAAATTTTCTTCTTTTTTCTCTAGCCAGCTATAGTTGGTTCACCTTTACAGAACCACAAGTGAAAAAGAAAAAAGGATTTTAAAAAGACTATTTTAGTAGTTTTTATAATATTGCATATCTCAAGCAGTTGGTATAGTGCCCATCATGGAAGTATAATTTCAGTAATATCTGTAGAAAAGGCTCAACAAATGTTTTAAAGAAATGAGATCATGGTGGAAGCATATAACAAGACCATAAATATTAACATTATTTTAAGTTCAAATTTTTACAAATGTCATCACTGAAAGCAACTGTTGCTCTTGTTGGCTTAGAAATTATTAATTTGAATCATTAAGCAGGTCTTCATCCTATCTTGTGTTCATTTACTGTGGGATTTTTTCTTTGATGTTCAAGTAGTTTACAGGCCATATGAATGCATTCTTATCAGACCCTTGACTTCTCAAAACTGCACACAGTATTAGATGTGCATATGAATCTTTGGCCATAGTACCAGAGACACCAAAAATCCCCAGAGAACAGCTGTCCAGCATCTACTGCTATGTCAAGGCACAAGTTTATATGAAGATTTAAGTGACCTAAATCCATATAACCTTTCTAGTCTTTAGTCACTGTGTCTGGAAGAATTTTCCCATGTTTATCTACTAATATGTCATTGTTTCTATCCTCAAAGCTGTAGGCTTTCATATGTGCTTGTCAAAAGAAATCATCCATGAAAGATACACTCAATACTTAGCTCCTCATCACATTAGAAATTTAATACTACATGTGCACATGAACACCTCCCCCAACCACACATAGTCTGCTTAATAAAATGAGTTGAAACACTTCAAAATGTTTTTAACTTATATTACATATGTGGAAAATGACCTCTCAATACAGCAATTACAATGCCTTGCTAATGAAAAATGACCACAGAGAAAAATGCCTTAACAATTTCCACAATATGCCTAACTTCCTCTGCTACAGTAATGGGCCTTGCTGTTTTGCTGCCCAACATATTGATAGTTCTTACTTCTTGTATAAAAAAAGAAATCAAAAATAAAATAAATTATAAAAAGAAACCTCACTGCCCAGCTAACTAGCTTGAGAGAACCTAGCAGTAAGATGGGCATAAGATCAAAATGCATTGAGTATTTTTATAAGAAAGAAAGGGAATGGGTCACAAAAAGAAAAATAATTCAACAGTAAGTTTTTTTATAAACATAACTGAAATATAATTTTAGCATATTCTCAGAATGAAGAGATGAAAGTATCTTTCATTACTGAATATTTAAATACTGTGTACTCTGTATTCTTTTTAAAAATTAACTACTTAGCTATTTTCTTTCACTTATTGACATTTTAGGTCACCTTTTTATTCAGTGTTTTAAGGTGGGAAATGATGGGAAGAGCTGCCTGTAATAATCCCTTCCTTACAGTCATTGTTTTCCTGTTTGTTAACTTCCTGATATATGCGATGTTCATTTGTATATGTTCTTTTTACTTTACGAAAGGTATTATTAGGGCTGAAGAAGTGGCTCAGAGGTTAAAGACACTTCTTTACAAAGCCTGACGGCCTGGGTTTTGATTCCCCAGTACCTACATAAAACCAGATGCACAAAATAGCACATAAACCTGGAGTTCATTTGCCATAGCAGAGCCCCTGGTTCTCTCTCTCTATCTCTCTCTCTCTCTGTCTCTCTCTCTCCTCTCCTCTCCTTGTAAATAAATAGCAACATTTGAAAAGATATTACTAAACTTAAAATCATTATTAAAATTAATAGTTATATTTTTAAGCCAAAAATGTGTTCTTTGTTCACTACTCTTTATTGTGGTTAAATACACATAGCATGGTGTTTATCATTTTAATACTGTAAGTTCCATACCGTTAAGTACCTAACATTGTTCCACCGTCCACCAGAGAGCTTTCATTTTGAAAACCCAAGACTCTGTCCAATTAACATCAAGGCCCCACCACCACTCCCTCTACTCGCTAGATACACAGATGAGAGTATGAACTCCATGTGCACATGGGACTCTTAAGATCGCTTTTGTATATCTTCAAAGTATTTAATGCATTGAAGTTTATTCTTAAAACACATGTTAGCCATTGATAGCATCTTCTCATAATTAACATGAAGGGTTACATGATTTGCTGGCCATCACTCTGAAGCCAATGAACTGAGAACTATTTTAATAATAAAGATTATTTCCAGCAACCTGTCCATATTTATGAAGCTCTATCCTTACTAATACCACTAGGATAGGTAAGGAGAGATGGTTCACAGCTTAAATGTACTTGCTTTTAAAGCCTGAAAGCTCCAGTTCAATTCCCCAGTACCCAAATAAAGCCAGACACACAAAGTGGTACATGCATCTCAAGTTCATGTTCAGTGGCTGGAGGTCCTGGTGGACCCATTTCCTCCCTCCCTCCCTCCTTCCTTCCTTTCTCTCTCTCTCTCTCTCTCTCTCTCTCTATCTCAAATGATTAAATGTATAAATAAATAAATAAATCTATTTTACAATAACATTAGGAGACAATAAAGTACCAAACACTATTTTATATGCTTTACAAGCAGGTTTGTTACTCAATTTATAACAATAAATATTTGTGGACATAGTAATATTAACACTATTTCACACACAGGAAGAACATGAAGCAAGTTAACATTCTATTTCTGAAGGTACACTGAATCAGTAAAAAGTTTAAATAGTCACAGTAGTATGGAAAAATGCCTAAAGGTAAAAAGGCCAATCCTTTCTTTTTTGATGTTTCCAAGGATTTGCCCTATGGTCCAAAATGATGACAATTTTGCACATGCAGATCTGGTTCCTACATTCTAGAATGAGAGGATCATAGGCTATGAAGAACTGAATGTAAGCCTCCTATTCCTCTACTCACTAATTATGCAGCTTTGGACAAACCACAAAAATACATCAGCTCAATAACACAGGGGCACCCCACATCCCTGCTGCAGTGTTTTGCTGAAGAAAGAGAGACTAAGGAGCATGAGAAGAGAGAATTGCAGACAAAGCTTCGGGAGACCACAGGAACTATGGTAGTCCTGTTATGATTATGTGCAAATGGAATACAAGAGAAAATGGTTCCAAGCAGGGTAAAAATAGCCAGTAGAGCGAGAAAGATGTGAATAGCAGCTGTGAGGGCTTGCAAGTTACTTAGCTTCCCTAGGGTTCATTTTCCTCATCTGTAAACATAAAATAATGTCATCAAGGCTTTTAAGGACAGAGTTAGTATCTTAGGACTTAAAATAGTATGTAATGTGTACTGAGCATTTAATAAACAGTAGATTTCATTTCATTTAGTCTTTTCTATTTCAATTGCAATTATTTTTATTATTCCAAAGTCTTTTCCTAAAATAATTCATGTTAAGGTCCTAGCAAAGTCCATAGTAAAAATTCAAGAAATTGGTGTTGAACCTTGTACTCCTAAACTTTTATAATCCTATGAAATCTTTGGGTTGATATTAGCATAATATTTGTACACAAACAGAAATTTTCTCATCTTTCTGTCAAAACCTTACCCAGTGATTTCAAAAGGGTGAAATGGAATTCTTCAACTGTTTTAATATAAAGTAGAAGTATTCAGCATGGCCAATTTATTATATTTTATGAAATATCAAACATTTTTACCTCTACATGGTATCATCTGCTTGGAAATACAATAATATAGGTGATTCTAGAATTTGATATGATAGATAGATAGATAGATAAATAGATGATAGATGGATGGATAGATGATAGATAGATAGATGATAGATAGATAGATGATTGATAGATAGATAGATAGATAGATAGACAGACAGACAGACAGGCAGACAGACAGACGATAGATGATAGGCAGATAGATAGATTACAAATAGAAAGATAGATAGATAGACAGACAGGCAGACAGATAGATAGATGGATGATAGATTTGGACATATAGAAGAACTGAAGTTGGACATTTCCTACTTCAGTTCTTCAGTAGTGATGTTGAAGTTGAGAAGTTAAATATATATATTCAAATTTAAATTTTATTGAAATATGAGTTTGAATGCATTTACAGGTAGATTACTGGTAATAGCCAGGTTTTCCAGAGAAACAGAACCAAAAAGAAATGTGGTATATGTGTGCCAGTGATGGGTGGGGGAGGATGCTACATGGCAATATGCCAGAGACAGGGGGGAGGAAATGCAATGTGGAGTTAAGAATTCCAGAGATCTTCAACCTGCAGGAAGCTAGGAGCCCAAGACAACTGACTACCTCCCAAGAAGAACTTATTCAGTCTGATTCTCAAGTCCAGAACAGATCAATGTGTCAGTTCCAGAAGCCAAACTAGAGTCATTAACTCTTACTTAGTGTTTCTTTATTTCTTCTTTTCTTTTGGTTTGGTATTACATAAGTTTCCATTTGACTTCATGAGCATGATAATCTACTTTATTTGGCCCATCTATCCAAAAGTCAACACCACCCAGAATATTGCTTGACAAAGTGTCTGTTTGCTGAGTGACCTGTCTAGTTGACATATAAAATTAATGTTGGTCATGTATTAACTCATCATAATTTGGAAGAGAGAGCTAAATGGACAGGGTGGTAGGGCAGTAAGTAAAACTCAGATTATCACTGGCAAGCATGGTCATGATAGTTATGATAAATTTAGCTAGTACAAGAAACAACGTCCCGCCAAAATTGCTTCTATGGGACTTGAAATATAATAGATATAGGGCAAATATTTACCTACTGAATGTAGAAGTTAACACATGAACTGTACAGAGAGACTATTACATGACACGAGTGAAGAGAACAGAGTGATATGACTACAAGGCGGCACCTTGCTCTTGGGAAGCACATTGCCAAAACAGGATCTGGGATGCTAAAGAAAATGCCAATTTCCTCATGCAGACTAAAACACATGTTTATAAAATTCTAACAAATGTTCAATGTTCCTTGTTTCTTAAGTATCATGGGTCACTTTGACTATGAGATATGGCTATGAGTGTGTGGTGTAAGAACTTATTGTAAGGTGCACTTCAGTAGGAAATTCAAACCATTCTACCCACAGACATGGTTTGGGCAAATCACATGCTTTCGAAGATTTGGAGTATGTATTACAGCTCACCACCCTGCACTGTTACTGCTGAAACACAGCTTGATATAAAGAACACAGGGGAGGCAAGGGGTGTGTTTTAAGTCTTAGCTTTTCCACTGGTGGCCTTGGTAACTAAACAAATCAGAGGACATATTCAGATATATTAGCTAGCAACGTTTGTTATTTTTACTCTTCCTTTTTTTCATTCTGCCACAATAAATCTTTCACCATGTCTTATATTTCTTTCCTGCCAAAGTTTATCCCCTTCACCCTGCCATTCTGTTCTAATTAACTTTAACCTTTCTACTTTCTACTTTGTACCTGTTTTACCAGGAAATGTTTCTAATTATTTCTTTCTTTTTTTTTTTTTTTTTTTTTTGGTCATTCTCAAGGTATAGTACATCCTGTGCAATATTTTTCTAAAAACTGATTGGCAAGGGGCTGGAGAGATGGCTTAGCAGATAAGTGCTTGCCTGTGAGGCCTAAGGACCCTGGTTCGAGGCTCGATTCCCCAGGACCCATGTTAGCCAGACACACAAGTGGGCGCATGCATCTGGAGTTCGTTTGCAGTGGCTGGAGGCCCTGGTGTGCCTATTCTCTCTCTCTCTCTCTCTCTCTCTCTCTCTCCCTCCCTCCCTCCCTCTTTCTTTCTCTGTCATTCTCAAATAAATAAATAAAAGTGAATTAAAAAAAAAATAAGAAGCCTGGCTTTAAAAAAAAAAAAACTCATTGGCAAATCCACCTACTACTTAAGAGAATGGTGTACTGTTATGTCTGTTTCATACAATTCTCACTTATTCAGTCTGCAATTATCTGCTCAGTTTTCCACTGAATCTGTATAAAGAACTAAATTTTCCTTGGAGCTGTTTCCAGCATGTTGAAACTTGGATGGAACTCTTGTTTTGATAGCCTCCTCTACAATACCTAGTATATTCATGGAAATGATGTTGCCTTCAGTAAATATTTACTGACCACATTATTACAAAATGAGGATGATTTGTTTCTCAGGTTTATACACTGGTGTGCTGAAAATGTAGACTGAAATAATCATGATTTTTTTCTTTTTTAATATTTTATTTATTTATTTTGAGAGAGAGAGAAGAAGAAGAAGAAGCAGGTAGAGAGAGAGAGAGAAGGCATGCAAGGGCCTCTAATCACTAAATGAAAAACTGAAGACACATGCACAACTTTTTGTATCTGTCTTACGTGGATACTGGGAAACCAAACCTAGGTCCTTCAGCGTGGCAGCAAGTGCCATAACCGCTAACCCATCTCTACAGCCCTCATGATGTTTTAAAAACCAGATATTATTAAATATTATTAAACCTGCACTATACAATTTTCTCTACAAAGGTGTACTAGCTAAGAAACTGTGGTACTCTCAAAAAGCAAGACACAAGCATCAATGGAGCAGGAGTGAGAGTCTAGAAAATATTCTTATAAAGGGTGTCAATCAGTGGGGAAAAACCTGTCTCTTCAATAAATGGTGCATAAAACTGAGTACTGACATGAAAAAGTGTGAAATTGGATTCCTAAATCATAATATATAAAAAATTTCATTTTCAATGCCTTATATTAAAATGTTCAGTAATTTTCATGTTTTAGACAATGGTTTAGACAGTATGACACGAAAAGTAAAAGCAATAAAATATAAAAACTATATAACTTAGTATTTACATCAAAAGTAAAACTTTCTAAATTTTCAGAGAAACATAATGCCTTTCTATTTAATGTTTATTATTTTCTTTAAGAGAGAGAAAGAAAGAGGAAGATACAGAGAGAGAAATGGGCATCTCAGGGCCTCTAGACACTGCAAACAACTCCAGACACATGTACCACCTGGTGCATCAGGTTTTACGTGGGTCCTGGGGAATAGAACCTGGGTCCTTTGCTTTTGCATGTAAACTCCTTAACGGCTAAGCCATCTCCCCAGCTCATATTGCCTTTTTATAATTTCATGAAAATGGAAACACTCAACAGAAGGTCAAAAAATTTAGGTTTGTCACCCATTTGGTAAGAGAACTCAATAAGAAAAAGATATCTCAAGTAAGATCTCAAAAAAACACAATCTGAACATATACTTTTCCAATTATGTGCAAATAACCAATAATCAATTGGAATGACACTATTATTTGCTGTCAATGGAGTGCAAGTCAAAGTCATAACAGGTTTTATTATGTGTAGCTAAAATAGTCAAGAAAGATGTTAACAGGTGTTGGCAAGCATGAAAATAAAAAAGAACAATTGTACATTACAGATGGGATTGTAAAACAGAGCAACTGCTTTGCCAAAGTTTGCCAGCCCCTCCAAATATTACAGAGTTAGCATGTGACCCAGTAATCCTTCTCCAATGTGTAATCCCAAGAGTAATCTTGGCCAAAATAATGCTGTGCTAAAACATATAGAAAAAATATTCCAAAGTATATTAAAAAAAACCCTAAATTTGTCAATTGATGATTGAATAAATAAAATGTACTACCCTAACATGATGTATCTGTTACCGTGTTGGGAATGTGCTGATTTCAGAAACCAACAAAACATTTTAAAAAGAAACGTGGATGAGGTTTCTTTTGTTTTGATTTTGACGTGAATGTGTGTGTGTGTGTGTGTGTGTGTGTGTGTGTGTGTGTACGTGTATGAGTGTTGGGTGTCTATATAGTGTGTGTGTGTGTGTGTGTGTGTGTGTGTGTACGTGTGTGTCTAAGTGGAAAGATGCTCATATACAAGTGTGTATGAAGGCCACAGGTTGATGTGGGGCATTCTTTCCAGTTGTTCTGAACCTTATTTTTTGAGACAGGTTTTATCACCAAACCTAGAGCTCACAGATTCAGCTTGACCTGGGATTCCCTAGGGGGATCCACTGGGTCTCCTCTCTAGAGCTGAAAAAAGGAAAGCACCATTGTACTTGGCACTGTACATGACTACTAGGGATCTGAATTCATGTCCTGCAGCTTATGTGATAAGCACTTTAACCACTAACCCATCACCTAAGCCTTGGGATTATTTTTTACATAGATTTTAATATTCATTCATTGGATGTATCGTAATATTTCAATAAAATCCATTTATAATTTAGAAAAAAATCAATGTTTTGAAATATTTTATTTATTTATTTATTTGAGAGAAAGAGACAAAGAAAGTGGCAGACAGAGAGAATTGGATGTGCTAGGGCCTCTAGCCAGGGTAAATGAACTCCACGTACATGTGCCACTCTGTGCATCTGGCTTACATGGGTACTGGGGAACCAAATCTGGGTCCTTTGGCTGCACAGGCAAGCACCTTAAGCACTAAGCCACCTCTCCAGCTCCAAAATATCAATTTTTAATATTTGCCAAATCTGTTTATATTTAAGGAACTGAGATTTTGGGTTATTTACTAATAAAAAATAAATTACTATGGTATAGAAGATGCTACCACTGGATGCGCTGGCCAATGAGTAAATAGAACTAATTTTTATTTTTGTACCTATTATTTTTCTTTACATTTGCTTATTTTATTTGCATATATTCATTATTAAAACAGGGGACTTCATTCTGAAATTTTCGTATGTTTATATTGTAGTTTGGAAGCATTTACCACACTATAATTGTTTCAGCATAAAATGTTATTATTCCTCATTTTCAGCCTTCAGTATTCTGATGTTCTGCTTGTCATTTATTGTTGCTCAGCTCTAATTCCACTATCTGTGAGAAAATGGTAACAACACCCCATCAGCATATGGATACAAGGTGCTGGGCAATAATGCCCAGAACAGCATTTTATATTTACTATGGACTGTTGAGGCTATTGTTATAAAAAAAATTCTAACAACTTGTTCTTTTTGCTTTGTAATGACTCCATTATTAGCCCTCGTTAGATGTGACTACACAGACATTGAATAACCACACTGAGAAGCATTTAGAGCATTAAATGACTCACCAGGAGGTCCCTATACCCTGAAAATTATGTAACCATCCCATGATAACATGTGCGTTTAAAGTACTCTGGATGGAGCATAAGTCCTTCATCAATAAAAGTTTGATTAAACAGTACTAGAACAAGGACCTAAGAGACAGGCATTGCTTCTGTTTTCAGTGCCAAGGTTAAAAGGAAGTTCTAGTCCCTGTGATTCATTCAGACAGGTATATTAAATCATGACTCTCCATAAAAATCAGACCACATTAAATTCTGCTAAAGAATATGTTCTAGGAAGGGATGACCCCATTCACATTCTCTGTGATGACAGTGGACTATAAATTCTAAAAAGGAGGAATAAGACCTTATTGTTCTCTTCATATAATCAGGCAAAGTGAAACATTGAATATATTCAAGTAATATTAGGAGTTGTTGCTATTAATAAGAAAGGACTTGAGTAACAACACTGTTTGGAGATGAAGGAAAAAAGATCAGCATACATCAGTGTTCTCCTCTCTCCTCTCCTTTAATTCTAGACCTCTTGACGGAGTTGTTTACAAACACTTTGCACCTTTACCTCTACCCTGATTCTTCCACTCACCAGATGCCCTTTTGGAATTATATTTCCTCACCTCCCACACACTGTGGAAACAAAGCTATTTACATCTATCAACCAACCATGTCCAAATCTAAAAAATTCTAATGACCACCTTTAATCATTACTCTAGCCATTTTCACCACTTGGCCATAGTCACTATTTTCATTTTTTTAAAGAATTTTTCCTTGACTTCCTACATATCATTCTATCTAGTTTCATTTCCTCAGAGAAAGCTCCCTCTCACAGTCTCTTGTGAGCTCTAACAAGTTAGTTGAGGTGTAGTGAAGTTCCCTGGAGTGATTTGAGAAAATCAATAAAGTAAAAAGGATCTTGAAAGCCATTTTCAAGTGTTCGGTGGAGACAGCAGGAGCATCTGACACGCAACAAAATGCTTCAGAGAGCGCTGTGATGCTAATGATGTAGGAAAATGGTCTTGCATAACTGTGGGAGGGGGCATCTTCTTCACAGGCAGCTTTGCAAACTGACCATGGAAGCAATAAAGAAGACAGCTTTTGCAAACAGTACTTAGTAAGCAAAAAGTGCATTTTAGGCAGAAGTAGCACCTACTCTGGGTTTAAAGAAAAAACAAAAACATATCTCTAGGAGTTGCTCAGAGTTTGAGCATATAACTAATTACTCAGAACAATATGAGTTTTCATTGTTCCCATAATAAAAAAAGGCTACACATGTTGGGAGGAAAAGTATATTGCAAGATGTATCTGTATCTACTTTGCAAATAATACCTGTTTAAAGGATGTGATTCTTAAATTTGTGAACAAGAACACATGCATATACATAGACATATATATAGTATGTAGGTATGTGGCACATGTTTATGTTCATATATACATATCCACCTAGGAAAACAGCCTAATGGTGACATATCTACACTTAGTCCCTGACTATGGAGGATAGCCACCCAGGAAAGGACCACCCAAGAAAAGCTACACAGTTGGATGACTGATGATCATACAAAAGCACAGAAATGCTCTCATTTCTTTTTGTAAAAAAATTGTTTATTTATTTATTTGAGAGACAGAGAATGGAGAATGGGCACAACAGGGCATCAAGCCATTGCAAACAAACTCCAGACACACGCACTACCTTCTGCATTTGGTTTACATGGGTACTAGGGAATTGAACCTGGGTCCTTTGGCTTTGCAGGCAAGCACCTTAACTGCTAAGACATCTCTCCAGCCCATTTCTTAACCAGTGATACTGATGTCAGGAATTAATAGTTCCCTGGGAACTCATCTTCCTATGAATTCCTCTCCTATCTAGTCCTTCAGTGGTAGTTCAAGCCTAATTTATTCTTACAAATCCTTGGCCCTTTAAAAATATGTAATCAAGCCGGGTGTGGTGGCGCACACCTTTAATCCCAGCACTCGGGAGGCAGAGGTAGGAGGATTGCCATGAGTTCAAGGCCACCCTGAGACTACAGAATTAATTCTAGGTCAGCCTGGACCAGAGTGAGACCCTATCTCAAACAACAAACAAACAAAAAATATGTAATCATTCTGTTTCACTTCTAAAATGCAATTAGAAGACTAGCTGTTCTTGACAAAAAGTTCCACTTAACCAGCTGTTGGCTTCCTCTGATCATTCCTTTTTATCCCTTTTTATTTATATTTATTTATTTATTTTGGTTTTTCGAGATAGTGTCTCGAGGTAGCCCAGGATGACCTGGAACTCACTCGGTAGTCTCAGGATAGCCTTGAACTCAAGATGATCCTCCTACTTCTGCCTCCCCAAGTGTTGGGATTAAAGGCATGTGCCACCATGCCCAGCTCCTGTGATCATTTCTTATTTCATATTCCAACCAAATCACAGGTTACTCAGGTATTCACTCCACTTGCCACATTAACTAGGAGGAAAATGGCTATAAAAAGTTGGAAGGGGGGCTGGAGAGATGGCTTAGCGATTAAGACACTTGCCTGCAAAACCAAAGGATCTCGATTGGATTCCCCACGATCGACATAAGCCAGATACACAAGGTGACACATGCATCTGGAGTTCGTTTGCAGTGGCTGGAAGTCCTGGAGTGCCCATTCTCTCTCTCTCTGCCTCTTTCCCTCTCTCAAATAAATAAATAAAATCTTTTTAAAGTTGGAAGGAAATCATTAAAATTAGAAGAAATTTACACTTAAATTGCAGAACAGATGTCTCTAAATTCTCTCCCATTTGAGATCAACAATGACATGCCTTGATTTCCAGGAAAAATTATCATTATACAAATCTGTCAGTGATAATAATATAGTGTAAGTGGATATGCACCCTTTCTGTACTTTACACTTTATTTACTATCACCTTATAAACAATGTTCCCATTATGTTCAAGTAAATGGAACTCTACACAATTTTACAGTAACATATAGGTTAGTTAGCACCTCTTATCTAATAAGCCACTAATATTTTTAAAATATTTTATTTAGTTATTCATTTGAGACAGACAGAGAGAAGCAGATAAAGAGAGAGACATAATAGGTCCATTGGTGCCTCTAGCCACTGTAAATGAACTCGAGATGCATGTGCCACCTTGTGCATCTTACACACGATATACATGGGTACTGGAGAACTGAACACGGGTCCTTAGGCTTCACAGGTAAGCGCCTTAACCACTGTCATCTCTCCATCCCTAAGCCACTAAATTTTAAATATAAATTTTTAACCCCATATCTGAAACAATATTTATTCTTTAAGCAGAATATATATACAAGCACCTTTGATTTACTGTAATGTCATGGTTTCTTCCTGAATCACCCTATCCAGGTTTCTCAGTGATCTACATGCTGTACTTAACCTCCATACAGTTTATTTCCCAGAATTTGTTTTCCTGTTACACTCTCAAGAGGAACAGAAGTCATGAAACATTGATGATAACAACCAGATATCTTAAGGCTCAATGGAGTTTAGTCCCTCAGGTATGCCTAATACTGGCTCATCATCAAATATTATTTTATCCACATACCAAGACAGTCTTCTGAATCCATTATCTCTTCCTTAAACCTAGTACACACTTCATATGTCATGATATTAAGAGCTTTGAGATGGGACACAAGAGACTTCATTGAAAAAGCCATCATTTTGTTATCACCTATAGTCTCTTAAACATAATTTCAAATACCACAGCTTACTGGTAATGAAGAATTAATGGGTACATACAGTACTAAACTTTGAGAATAGCAAAGATAAGGATTATTACATATTTTGCTAGAGAAGTAGCAAAATCAAATTAAATTTAACACTAACATTTGGTGGATATTATTGGCATTATGCTATTACACGTGTTTTTTTTAATATTTCCTAAACAACACTTAAAACTAAGCAAAAATTAAACATGCTGAATGATGATATGTCATCTATTTATTTAATGTTCATGGGCTGGAGAGATGACTCACCAGTTAAGGCAGTTGCCTAAAGACCCTGGTTAGATTCCCCAATACTCATGTAAAAACAGATGTACAAGGTGGTACCTGCCTCTGGAGTTCCTTTGCAGTGGCTAGAGGCCTGCGTGTGTCCATTCTCTTTATCTCATCTTCCTCTTTCTTTCTCAAACAAATAAATAAGTACTTAATGTTCACAATGGTCCAAACACTGGTCCTTAAACTACGTGCCCAAGAACCCAACTTCAGTACCTGTGAATGTGACATTATCTGGAAACATGGTTTTTTCAATAATGTACTTAATTAAGCTGAAACCTTTGCATGAGATCACTCTGGACTAAGAGCAAGCCCTACATAAAATGACTTGTGTCCTTACAAAAAGAAGTAGGAAGATTTTGGACTCAATGAGACACCGGGGAAACAGAAAAAAAGAACAAATATCGGACCACTACAACTGTTAGGAAAGGAATATCAAAAACAAGAAACACTTAAGCATCAGGAAAAGCAGGGCAGAATCATGGAACAGAATTCACACATGCAGAAAAAAACAATGCTGCCGAATATTGGTGTTGCACTTTTGACCTCAAGGACTGTGAGAGAATAAATGTCAACTGTTTTAAACCACCCAATTTGTGGTATCTACTGTGGCATACCTAGGACCCCAGCATAATGTGGGATTGTGAATATGTAATCAACTGTTTCCTTGTGTATTATCTACCTCCTAAAAATAAACCTTTTGGGTCATGCAAGGAAAGGCTAATTTATTCCACTTACACAATAAAGCAAAGAATAATTCAGAAAAGGGATAAGGAAACACAAAAGATCGGTATGGTGTAGCAAAGTCCATAAGATGTAGAGTTACATGGGTAATTCCTAGTCTTAGTTTTATCATGTTTTAATTACGTGAACCTGGAAAAACATCTTTTTGTGAACCAAAATTTCATATATGCTCCACCTACCAAATGAAAATAGTACTCCATAGGGTGCTAGAGAGATTGCTCAGTGGTTAAGGCATTCTCCTGTAAAGCCTAATGACCCGAATTCAATTCGCTAGTACCCGCATGAATTTGTTTACAGTGGCTAGAGGTCTTGGTGTGCCCATATTCATTCATTCATTCATTCTCTCTCTTTCTCTCTCTCTCTCCTTGCAAATAAAGAAAAGAAAAGAAAACAGTACTCCACTATGAGTTGTGAGAAGGTGATTAAAAATTTTCAAAACTTAGTACTTTTCCTGGCATATGGGAAATATATACTCAAAGTGTAAACATTTGTTAATTATATAATCATAGTAGATTATATAACACTTGATTCTTTAAGGTAGATATAAATTCTCCGAGACTCCCTGAGAAACTATATTAGTTTCTTCTTAATGGCAAATATGAACTCCCCAGTACTACCACAGAAAGTACTTTGGTCTCCTTTTCATGGACAGTTGCTCTAAATTTAATGCACCTCCCCTAAGAAGTTGACAACACAGAGATACTAGTGAAAATGTTCCCTGCTTAGCAAACACTTATCCTTTATATGTAACCAAGGTCATTGTTCATTTAAGGGAATTCTTGCACAAGTTACTGTTAATTTTGTTTCACTATTTCTCAAGTAACAACCCCCCACAAACATCCTACTGTATCAGCTGGCCTCCTTGACAGATCATGACTTGGTATTATTTTGATGCCAAAAATATATATAAATAAAAATGTACAAATCTCCATCCAGGTTTTTTTTTTTTCAGCTTAATCAATACTGAATGACACTTTGACAAAATCCTTTGTAATTAATGTCCAACACAATAATGTGAACAGTATTTTGGAGTCCACACAGGAACACTAGGGCATTCATTTCATGATAAAATCCTAATCCTATTAAGAAGGAATTCATTCCTCTTTCACAAATAAGGTCACTGAAGCTCATAGAAGCCTAAATAATTACCTAACTCACAAGGTTATATCAGTCTAATATCTAGTAGCATTTAAAAATTTTTTATTATATAAAATATTTAACATAACAAACACTTTGCTTTTGTCACCTAGTTACAACAGCCCTCTTGATGATCAACTTCTTAAAATGCCCCTAAAGAATCAACAAATGAACAATTTTGTCCTTAGTTTTTGCGTGATACATCATTAAAAATGTATACCATATCTAGAGACAAGGCAGGAGGGGCAGCATACCAGAAAAGCAATTCTAGAATGCTAATTTTCCATTCAGGGCATTTGGTCTCTTTTCATGTAAAGACAAAGAGAACATTTCTAAGTGACAAAACTCGAATGCTCACCAAATGTGTCACCAAAAACTGACTTCAACATCATCTGAACGGCAAATCTCTAGCGATTCATTGGCAAAGGTAAAGCCTAAATAAACATGCACCAGCCTCGTGCTTTCAGCTCAGGTAAGCACCTAATTTCAATTCTCTGCCTTCAAATTGACATTTCAGAGAAGCTGCTGTTAAAAATGCACCCTAGTCTCATAGGAGATAAGGCCTTTATATAGAAAAGTGGGGAGCCTCTCTGCTCTCCTGTTTGTTACAATGAGTACTCTCTATGAGGTTGAGCAAGCATAGCCGTTGCAGGAGTCAATCTTCACTTTTACAGGTAGTAAGTACTGGAAGAGGGATTTTCTTTTCTGGAAGTCACCATGAAGAGTCTACACCCAACTACTGTGTCAATGAAGAAATTAAATATATTCAGCCCTCCATGTAAAAATAGCTTTCAAGAAAAAAAAACTGTCAGGACTTAATGAAGATTCAGGACTTCCACACAGTGGAGAGCCAGTCAGACAGGCGGAAAATAGAAAGCCCATCCCAGAGAAGCAGCTACATTTTTAACGGCTCTTCCGAGGCCAGCCTGCCAAAAGCACTGGACAGATTGCAGCAGTGATAATTGCAAGCATATTTTCACCTGATTTTTGTACAGCTATTAAAAATCACTTAAATTTCAGAAGCCTTTTCTCATATGCAGAATAGTAGTTCTCATACAAGTCTGGTTAAATATACAACTGAGAGAATGAAAGGACATTAAGATTTTCTCTGGAAATGAGTTGCATTTGAGGTTGTGGTTAATAATGAAATGTGTCAGCCTTACCAGGAAGGGGTCCCATAGAAAGAGAGGACTATCAAGGAGAGTGTATACCTTCAGTGATGTAGGTGGGAGGCAGGAGGGACTAAAAACTCTAGGGTAAAGTAGCTTTTGTGTACAAGATAATGTTCTCTAATTTAAATAAGGCTGAAAGAAGCTTCATAAAGAATATACTGGAATAATTAGTGTACTCTCCCATGGAGACAGAATATAAAATAGGAAGTATAAAATCTCGTAGGAAGATGTTTACAAATGCTACATTTGGAAATAGATATATGAACAACAGGGATTCTGAATTGTGCCATGTCTCTTTTGGGCCACTAATTATCCTAAGAGTGTGGAGATGGAATGGCTCTCATAAATTTATCACATCTTAGTCACTGGTAGCAAATTTACTCTCAAGTTCAGGCACTGACAGCTCTTAATTGCAAAAATATGAAGGCATTCTAGGCAATGTGTAAAAACAAAGGTTTGAAAGTATATTAAAGAGTCTCAAAAATTCCAAGATGGCCAGACAAACAGGCCATGCAGGCAAAGCAGTGGACTCCTGGGTTCCAACTGCTGCTTTCAGCAGGGACAAGCACCAGAGACATCAGATACTAGATTAGGAATACTGCTAGCATTTCCCCTACCAAACAAAATGCATCTGCCACCATCACAGTCCAAATGGATCCATGGTTGCTGTTTCTTGTCACTGATTTCCAAATTAAAGTCCTACCACAGGGCATCTGGTCAAAGGGAATTGGACTGTCTACTTGTCTCTTCCATGAAAAAGATGCCAGAGAAGCAAATTATTCCTCTGGAAAATTACTAACAAGGAAGGGTTTCCACAAAACAGATGACATTCAGCAAAAGTGTTAGGAGGAAACCACAAAAATATCCAGTCTGTCAAAGGAATCAAAAGGTGAAAACATTTTCCCAGGCTCCTCTGAAGGAAGTGGACAGTGGAGATGGTAGTGTCTATGATTTAAACGTGCCAACCTCTCACCTTACCTTTAACTACACTCATCCTCCCAGCCATACTGTTTGAGAGTGTTCTTCTCATATGCAAAACTTCTAGGACTGATGGCTGTGAACCCCACTCTAGGCTCTGAATTTATTCACAGTTGACTCCAGCTTTGCTCTGAGGCCACAGATGTTACGTCCTAAGAGTACTTCATCCCTAGCTGCCCCCCACGGTACACCAGCCACATTTTTATTCATCACACCAGTTTATTTGTGAACATGGTACTGATGACTTGTCTTATTTGTTTATGTTTAGCCTAGCTTGTCATAACTGTAAGCTCTGTGGGATAGGTAGTTCTTTTCTGTCCTTCAGGCTGGTCTATCTTTGGAACAGTATCTAACACATAACCACTTTTCAAATAAGGAAGAAGAGTCCTTCATGCAGGTTCATATACCATTTCAGAAATGGGGAGACTGACAAGAGTACTTCAGTGGTTTGCGTGTGATCACACAGTAAAGCAGTGACCACATGGAGAGCCTTTGTTTTCCCACATGCAATTACCAGAAAGAGAAACAGACAAGATATTTCATCTGTTTCTTTATCTAATTAAAATTTTCTTTGTTAGCTGATACATTAAAAAAATATAAAAACTATACATATTAATGGGTACCCATATATGTCATATGTTTGTTGAAATTAGGATAAGCTTTCTATTTCTTTAATCATGTATTATTTATTTACAGTGAAAAATTTCAAAATTATTTTCTTCTAGTTTGTTAGATTATACAGAATGTTATCTACATTCAATATAGTGATTAGTAGTCCACCAGAGCTGCTGCTTCCTTCTATCGATCTCTATTAGTACTCACTGACCAAACTTTCCGTATCATTCCCTCCCCAGTTCCTCTCCCCAGTCTCTGGTAGTCAATACTATCTCCTCAGCTTTGATGAGATCAACAACTTGGATTCCATGTACACATGACTGAAAGTGATACTTATCTATCTGGCCTATTACTTTTACAATTATGACCTCCACGTTCCCACAAATGACAAGGTTTCACATTTTTTCTTTTATTTATAGCTGGACAGTTTTCTTTGGTGCAAAAATGCCACATTTTCTTCATCCATCCACCAGCTGATGTTCACTTGTTGGCTATTGTGAGTAGTGCTGCAATAAACATAAGAGTACAGATATTTCTTCAACAAATTAATTTCATTTCCTCTGGAGAGATACCCAGTAACATGACTGCCAAATAATGTGGATGCTGTAGTATTAATTTTGAGGATCTTCATACTGCTTTCCATAGTGGCTGCATTAATGTACATTCCCATCAACAGTGTGTTTTATAAGGCCTCCCTTTTGTCTGCATCCTAACCACCACTTATTTTCTTTTCCTTTTTGCAATATTCATTTACACTGAAGTGAAACAATATCTCACTAAGGTTTTGATTTGCATTTCCATGATGATTAGTGGTACTGACATTTTTTTACATACCATTTACCTGTATATCATCTTCTGAAAAAAATATCTACTTCTAATTAAGCAGCTTCTTACTTAGATGCAATCCAATTTGTTTTTGTGCCTTATACTTTTCCTCTTAAAGATAAGGGTGATGCAGAATAGAACAAAAATGACACCAGCTAGGGAAGAAAAAAAAATGAGCTCTATAATCATACCATTTCTGAATCCAAATCTATGTCCCTAAATCTCACTTAATCTCAGAAAATATTTTAGGGAACTAAGTATGACCCACGTGTGTAGATAATTTTTGTAACTTTACATGTATAGGTGCTTCTAGCTAGAAGCTATTAACATGCTTATTATATAAACAATGATATCCACACTCTCATAATTTGCCAAAAGAGACATATTATTCAAATATTCAGAGAGTTCTCCTGTATGAAATGAGAGCATCTCTAATGCAACACAACTAAAACTTACAGGGACTCTGTTCTGTGACAGGCATGTGTCACAGAGGTGGAAGCCTCTAAACTTCTACTAGTTATTAGTGTAAGAACATTTCCATCTCCAAAGATTATCTTGTCACTGTATGTAAAGTCCAAAATAGGCTGTGATTTTCACTTCTTTTATTCCAAAGCATTTACTGAGTCAAAGAGCATGCAAAGCACTCATGGTATGGAAGCCACTGAAAATGCCTTAGTTACTGCTCCAGGAATGAAGCACACAAAAGGAAAAATTAGCAAAATATGGCCTACACAAGATGTACCAAGAGCTCAGATGCACGGCACCCAATCCAATACTGCAAATAATTTTAGAAGATCTATTAAAGTAGTAATTCTGAGCAGAATCCTACTTTAAGGATGAAGAGCTAACCAGAAGAACAGATCACACATGTCTAAAAGAGGTTTACAGACTCAGACAAAGCAATATTTGCAAGGACTCCATGGAAATTTAAGCCCAGCCTAAGAAACTGAAAGGTTAAGAAACAGGGTCACAATACCTCCAAGAAGAGAGAATCTCAAAAAGGGGGAGCTGTCACCAAACCCTTCCAAGAATGCTAACACTGCCCATAACTAATTCAATTTCACTCTGTGACTTTGCTTTCATCCCAAAGAGAAACTCTTTTATTAATTGCTACATTACCCAAAGCTAGGCACAAATCCTCAGGTTTGAATCAGAAATTCTCATACTTTACATATGTGGATGTATTAAACATATTTCATTAAAGCTGAGTCTGTTCTTCCTTTTTTAATTCCTTTATGTTAGCAAATATTCTTGAAGGAATTGTTCCCATATGTCTTTTTGGATGCCTGAATGCCTTAAAGTCACCTTCCTTTGGCAATTTTCTCTAATTCCTCCAAATAATATTTTTCACTTCCTCCTATACAGTGACATCACTTTCTATATCACCTCTACTACTGCTCTTAGCAAACTGCCTTTTAATAAGTTTCTTTCTTGCTAGACTAAGGTTCTAGAGGAAGGTTTAATAGTCTTTTCCATAGTCTTCCCTTACGCAGTGATCTTTTTTTTAACTTATAATTGCTATAAAATTACAGAAATGTTACAAAGGCAGTATGCACAGTACCTTGTGGAATCATTTTTAAATTGCAGATTCAAAGGCATGTTAGGGAATCCCCCAATATTCTCAATTCTTAAGCTTCTTCTATCTGGTGCAAAATGCTGCTGTCCAGCGACCCTGGCTTTGATGATGAACTCAAGTCAGACACATAAGGAAAAATGTTGTCTGTCCTAGCTAAAAGATGCCTTTGCCTGGGAAGGTTTTCTTTTGTTTTTACATTCCAACATTTGGGCCCCATCCCCAGGGATTCCAGTCTAAGTCATTTGTCCAAAAACCCAGGCATCTGTATTTCAGATACCTTGTCAGGTAATTCCAGTGTGCAGCCAGACTTGAAACCACTTCTAAGTCACTGGTCACCCATAGCCTAGCAGGATCTTCCTTCCCTCCTCCGTTCAAAACAAATAACAAGTATCTGATAAGTGTTATTGGGCCTAAATGGAACAGTGAGTGTGAAGCACTAACCGCAGAGCCCACAGAGTTCTAGGGCACTTAAAATGTTAATAGCAAATTAATTTCTAAATCAGTTTTGACAGGCAAGAAAAGACAAGTGAATTCCCATTTCACTTCAAACCTCTTTTGAGAGCATTCTTCCTAAGCTCCCCTCCCAGGGTTAGACTACTCGGGGTCCCCAGCTGTCAAGAGAGTATTTTAAAAGGGTAGAGAGTTCAATGTTAGGGTGGAGAAACTATAGAAATATCCAAGTCTTTAGGGAATGTGGTCTAAGCATGCTTTGATGAATTCAGCATACCCTGCTGCTGAGCCTGGAGCACAGGGAGTCACTGCCTATCTGGGACAGAAACAGCTTTGTATGGGGACAGTCCAAAGTGTGGCTAGTTGGGTCTAAGCTGCTTATTATGGAATAATGAATGGTCACATCTGAGCTGCAGCTGGCCTTAAAGAAAAATCTCTGAGAATCATCTGGTTTCAAATCACTGCTCATAGGCTTAGGGGCAAAGTTCCTAACAAAATCCAGACAGTGGCTGTATTGTCACTAAAATTCAAGTAATAAGACACTAGAAATTATAAAACTGCCTTAGATAAATAGGCATCTTCTAAGGAAGGATAAAAGTTTGTTTTTAACAAATATTGAATGCTTAGAGTCATTCTCTAGTTCCCTCAAATTAAGGGAGGTAGGTTCTAACAAAGATTAGGAAAGATAGGGCTTACATTTAAAGGGTTTCATACAGAATTACTGCCTTCTTTGAGATTAATAAGAAAGATTTCATCCTGTTTCTATATAAACACATGTACCCCTTGATATCTTGGTCCAGAACACTGCTTCCTGCTTGCACTGGTAAAAATCTACTTCCAATGCCTTAACAACTTTTGCATCTAACATTCCCAGTGTCAGAATGGTAATAACTGGTCTCACCATCTCCGACTGCTTCCTGCCATCCATCCCATACTGGTAGACTCTAAAAAGCTGACGAAATAGCTGATGGAAGCTTCAGAATTCTTCCAAATAGTATATAAAACACTCTAAGATGTTAATTTTTTTTTTTTTTATTTGAGAGCGACAGAGAGAAGGAGGCAGAGAGAGAGAGAGAGAGAGAATGGGCGCGCCAGAGCTTCTAGCCTCTGTAAACGAACTCCAGATGCGTGCGCCCCCTTGTGCATCTGGCTAACGTGGGTCCTGGGGAATTGAGCCTCGAACCGGGGTCCTTAGGCTTCACAGGCAAGCGCTTAACCGCTAAGCCATCTCTCCAGCCCTTTTTTAATTTTTTTTTTTTTTTTAGATGTTATAACTGAACTTTCAGTTCTACTTTACACTAGTATGTGGTGAGTTACAGTAACAACCTGCAATTATGATGACATGAAATAACTGTTAAAAATGAGCATGGCTCAAACCCATTCCTGGTCTATTAAGATCACTTCAAAACAGAAGGCCTTAAATAGCCTCTTAACCCTCTAAGTGACTCTTATGTACAGTACACTTTCAGAGCCACTGACCACAGATGGTGTTTGGCAATCGTTCCAGCAAAATGGCCCAAAAACTAACGGTTTCAAATATGTTTATTTTGGCTGTACAACAGAAGCACAGGTGCCATTATGCAATACAAGGAGACATTGTCCCAACAGATGAGCGCCAGTACTCCCAAAATAGATTCAGGATAACTACTTTCAGGGACGTAGTAGGCATTCTATATCAGGGAAGTGGTTCAAAGAGATCATTTCTAACTATGACATCATTAACTATTTCAAACTATGACATCATTAAACCTTACAATTAAACAACCTTAAGGCTAAACTATGCTTTAGAGAAGGCGGGTAAAAAAAAAAAAAAAAAGATCAAGAGTTACCTGGGAAGATAATTGTGAGGTTGTAGCAGAAGTTAGAGCCCAGGCAGCTCTTCCAGCTATCTCAGGCATTCCTGGTCCACTGTGACCAGTTTGGAGGGTTCAGAGAGGGCTTTTTAGAATCACATAAACACCAGAAATACAGCTTAAGTTTTCACTGTCAAACCAAAAAGAAACAGCTCAATGAAGTTGTGCTGCAAATTTCTGTGCTAGTTAATGACAAAATAATTCTGCTGGAAGCCACACTCTCACACCTAATCTATTGGTCTCCAATTAACTAACTTTTTAATATTATTATAATTTGTACTTTAATCAATCCTAAACTACTAAAAGAATCTATAAAAGGTCCAAGTGTTTGCAATGTGTGTGCATATATGATATATATATATAACACACAGTAAACAAATAACTTAAATGAATATAAAAAGTAGACTTGCATTTCAAATACTATACTAATGTTCCTCTTGTTCTGTCAGTCATAATGTAAATCACTGTTTGGCATGAAAATCAGTAATCAGTCTCTCCTAATATTTAAATAAATATGCCTTCCAAAAAGTCATAGTTCTTGAGATATGCACTTCTTCCTCTTACCTGTACCTGCAACGACATGCCAGTACTTTAATGGACAGACACAGTATGTGTACAACATTGTCTATGCTGCAAATATAAATATGTTGATGAGGGAATAAACAAACCCTTTGCCCTCAGTAAAATTTTACAACTACATTTACTAATGTTGCTTCTGAAGGCTGACTAAACTGACCCAGATATCACATATTTACAGGAAAAATTGTATTTGACTAACAATGCCCTAAGTGATTGCAGTATATTTAAACTTTATATCTCATCAAGATATTGATGACTTCAAGTTTTATGTCCCTATCCTAGACATTTCTCATGAACTCTCCACTCAATACATGTCCTATGATGCTTCTTTGTTGAGACAGGGTCTCATTCAAGCTAGCCTTGCTATAGGCAGCTAAAGATGACTTTAACTTTTGATTCTCTATCTTCCTCCTCCTCCTGAGTGCTGAGATTACAGACATAAGCCACCACACCCCACTGATAAGGAATAGGGATCGAACCCAGGTCTTCATGCATGTTAGGCAAACTGTCCAACAGAGCTACGCTCCTAACTCCTATGATACACCTTAACAGGACCAAAATCAATGCCCTAACCTTTCCTAAACTCTTCCCGATGGCAGGCTTTATATCAGAAATGACAGACCTATCCATCAGGTTGCTAAACTTGGCATGATTCTAGATTCCTCTCTTAGCATATTACATGTACTGGCAATTCTTGTCCTCATACTGACAAAAGGCAACTTCTCACTCTGTTTCCCACTATCATCACCATCATCTTACTCAATAAGCCTTCTAACTGGACTTGTGTCCACCTCTTCTGCCAAAAAGATAGTCAGAAGGACACATTATCAGCTTCTGATCTCAGAGTATAAATTCTAGAACATCTTCCCACATTATTCTTCTAGACCACCTTGATAATTTCTAAATTCTCTCAGACTTGCTTACTTCATTCTAGCCACCCTCCCCATCCTGTTGTTCATCCAGCATTCTAAGATAAAGGCTGTACTGTTTTCCTATGCAAAAGGATCATCCAAACACAGCTCCACTACTTCCTCCTTACCTGGTTAACACATCATTGATAACACCAAGCCATTATGTGAGTATACAGAGATCAGTATCTATGGAAATTAAGGTCCTGGCAAATAGGGGTCACACTGAAAGCTGAGATAAATGGTAGAGGGAAGTGAAAGACTGCTAACAAGGGATTGGGGAAGGTTCCAGTAAAACCAGAAGAAAAAAATATAGAATCTAAGAATCTAAGAACAGCAGGACAATTGACATTAGTCCTAAAGAGGCATGAGAGAAGAAAGATAATTGGAACTACAAGATTCTCTTGGAAAAGGCTTCCTTGAGGAAAATGCTGATGATTAGCTGGAGGGAGGCAGTCATCACTTGAAGCACCTGCTAAAGAAAGGAGCTGAAATTCAATCCTGCCTCAAATTTCTTCCCAAGAGAATGATTAATACAACCCATATTGGTTTTTCTCCTTGGGAAGAGTTCAGGATTCAGAAAAGTAGAAGAGATGATCAAGGATATTCGCTGCAATTCTCCTTGGTCATTTTAGGCAATGTGTTCCTTTTCCATATCACATATCATCAGACCTATTATAAACCTGACTTGTTTTCTCCACTAGAATGTTAGCACCCTGAGGTGAAGGCAAGAATTTTTATCTGTTCTGTTGTCTCCCTCACACCTATTGCATTTGTTGAATGAATAAATGTAATGGCAATTTTCCATTGAAAATATTTGATAGATATACTTTATGTATTTCTTTAATAATAGTTAATCTGACTGGGTAAGCCAGCAGGTAGGTTTATATGTCAATTTATGATCTTTAACGTATAGCATAGATTTTTTAAATGGAAAAGAAAGTAATCTATATGTTATATTCTAGAAGGCAAAAGGATATTGAATGTATAAATATTCATTCTATATACCTGCATTCAACATGAATAAATCAACCAAGGTCTCTCATAGTACCTAACAAAAGTTCATTAAAAGGAAGCTCCTTCAGGAACAGACGAGTGGAACCTCAAATCTTTGGTTTTATAAATTATTTGTGACTTTGTTTATTTCTTGTGTCCAGCAATAAGAAAAGCATTAGTTCTTTTGTTGCACTTTCCAATTTCCCTGAAGCTAGTATATTAATGAAAAAGTTAAAAGAATGGAGAAGGAGGTCAAACTTGTGGATTACTTGTATAATCTGAGGAATCTGTGTTGATAGAAAGTGTGTCTATTACCAAGTAATAGATTCACTGATGATATCAGCACCTCCCAGGCCATCCAGAAGAAAGGGCAAAGTAACATCAGGGTAATATGCTCTGGAAAAAAAACCAGAAAGTTAAAAAAAATAACAGAAGACCTCTAGAATTACCATTAAATAAGGTTTACCTATGCACTACTAGTTCCAAAATAGCTGAGCCTCATTAACTCATGTCTTCACTATCTTGAAGGAGAAGTGAGAGTAAAGGTTGGCAAGAGATTAAGAAAAGTGAAAATAGTTAAATTGAGTAGTATGAGACTTCTAACACTAGTATTTACCTTAAGAACTTAACACACTCCAATGCCAGTCTTATATATTTTCATCTATATTCATGGCCTTTTCTGTGAAAGCAAATTAGATATGTTACTAAGATTGCTCTCCAATTTAAAATTTTTTTAAAATATTCCTAGAGAGTGATGTTGTCCCCAGGGTAAATGTGTTTACTATTGATACATCATTCAACAGACCTCCCATTTAGATGCACATCTGGAGATTGTGAAATTTGAAGTTTGTACATGGCATAAAAGGCCATTAAGAAAATAAATTTCAGAGTTGGAGAACTGGCTCCACTGATGAAGTGTTTACCAGGCAAGCACAAGAACCCTGATTCAAATCCCCAGAAACCAGGTAGTTTCCACAAGTGGTACTGTGCACCTGTAATCCTGTGCACTGAGGAGGCAGAAACTAGAGGATCCCTAGGTTTGCTGGACAGCTAACCAGCTGAATTGGTGAGTTCTAGATTCATTATAACACCCTGTCTCAAAAAGTAGAAGGAAGAACAATGAGAAAGGCACCCAACATTTTGCTATAGCCTCCAAAGAGATGTACACACATGTATATGCACACCACACAAACACACACACCAGAAGGTAAAGAAAGAAATGTCAGTATTGTGAGTATGGCTCAGTGGTGGAACACGCTCTTCCCATATGGATGACCCCTGGTTCATCTCCAGCACTGCCAGAGGAAGTGGGGGGAGGGCACAAGCATGGTGGTTCTTTCTGTCAATCCCAGCGTTTGCTTTTAAGGGGTTGAGGCAGGAGGACTGCTAAGCATTCAACATGAATATGGTCTACATAGTGAGTTCCAGACCAGTTTGAGCTACAGAGATAGGCCCTGTCTTCCTCCTCCTTATGAGAGAGACAGAGAGAGAGAGTAAGAACATGAATTAATTTCAAATACTACAAGCTGAAATAATGTTGGCAGTTATCACCAAGATCAAATAGTCCAGAATTATGTGGAGTTTTCGATAATATCTTCATTATATACACTTCTACATACTTTTTTGTGTGTTTGGTTTGTCTTCATTTGTCTCATGTACATTTAGTTACCTCTTCTAACTTCAAGTTTCATAAAATTTGTTCTTATTTTCATTGTGTGTGTGTGTGTGTGTGTGTGTGTGTGTGTGTGTGTATTGTATGGTATGATATATGTGGCATGTGTAGTATATGCTTGTGTGTTTGCAGATAAATAGGCCCCATGCACCTGCTTTCAGAGGCCATGGGAGAACTTCAGGTATTCTTCTCTTAACTCTCCTACACATATTTCATTCCTTGACACAGGGTCTCTCCCTCAACCCAGAGCTGTTTTCTGTCAGAAAGCCCAGGGCACTGGGCCTGTAGAGATGGCTCAGTGGTTAAAAGTGTTCACTACTTAAGCACGAGGTCCTCTCTGGCCAGAGGATACCAAATGTGATTCCCAGTGTGAAGTGCTGCATGTAGCTACACACTTCTATGGAGAGATTAGGATGGATTCCTTTCTTCCTCTATCAGAGCTGACAAAAGAATTTTACTCTTTACCCAAATGCTACTGGTGCCAGGCCCTCTCGGATGGGTGCATATTGTTAATGACCTCTGCTTACACACTTGCTCATCACTCTGGTGCAAAGGTTCATCAGGAAGCATCTAGCAGAGTAGGAAGGTTCCTGGGGACCCTTTCTTCACCAAAACAGTAGAAAAGAAAATCTTCCTTCAAGGCAGTAACTTCAAACAGTACATATTAGTTTGAATATATGAATGCTGATATTCAATCACTTTTGACCCCCCCAAACAAAGGTTTCTGATGCCTCATGTTGATTGATCCACTAAAGCCATAATAATGCTATCCCCAACTCAGCATCCCACTAAGATTCCAGAATTGTCCATAGCCTCTGATACTACTTTGAATTCAAAGTATCACTATAGGCAGGGGAATAGGAGCACCTGAAGACTTAGTCTTAGCATGATTCTATTCATAACATGCTAACAGCAAATTTACATAGGATCCTGTGAATAAGGCCTAGAGTTTTAGAGCCTAGGAAAGTCAGAGGCCCAGGTGCATTTACTCCACAGTGAATTGCTCAATCCTATCACAGATCATTTCATACCTGACTACTTAGTTCCAAGGACACTTATGAAGCATATCAGGACACCAAACATACCTCACTTTTCCCCAAAGAATGAGTGCCCACGTGTCACCAAGCCATGGTTCCCAATTCACAGGCACAAGTAGGGCAGAGCCTACTTGATCTGCTACTGGATTCAAATAGCCCTGTGCAAAAGGAGGGAAATGTCTCAGAAACAAAGAGTGCTTTGTGGACACGGGACTCTCATCTCTATTAGTCCCTGGGGAATTCATCAGTTGCATGTTGTGTACACTAGGTATCTTGTTCTCACGTGGGTACTTGCAAAACACAGCGCCTTCTGATAAAAAATGGTCTCAACACAAAATGTAAACTTTTATTTTATCTGGAATCGGACACCAGCCTATTTGCTAAATGGCCCTACAATAAAATAGCTGTCTGGCCATATGGTTTTCTCATCAGACACAAAATACCACATGGAGAACAGAGTTCTGTCAGAGCCCTCAATCCCTTTAAACAAGAATCTTGTTTTGTTTGCTCTGCTTTTCCAGATTAAGTCTCCCCGCCGCATTCGAATGCCTTGTAGAGGCTGACTGTATAGCTGCTGGATTCTGCTGAGTGGGCAGAGAAGGCTGGAGCTGTGCTGAGTCCACACAAAGGCCACCATCTGTTGCAGAGCTTCTAGGAACACAGTCACCAGCACGAAGCACAGTGTCAGCCCTAATAACGAAAGGGCTACATTGGAAGCCAAAGCCAGTGATGGAACTGTATTCCAGAAAGTCATTAACATCTGGCTTCTTTGCAATAATTGAGAATCTTGCTACACAGAATTTTAAAAAAATCATATCTAGTATGCACTTCACTTACGTTCCAAAAGATATCAAATCCAATGCGCATAGGCTTTATATTCAAATAGAACAGACTCAGCTACGTGAGGTTCGGCTGAAACACTGGTATAAAATAAACAACTATAGCAAATATACTCATAAAACTTTAATTTGTTAGAGAGACTTCTATGTGAGCCTTTTCAATCACGTCCTCATTCTCACATTTACTCAATAAGGAATGAAATGTCATATCAAAGTCAAACTATTTTAATAATTTATGTTTCTTATCTGTAAATTTCATTTCACTTACTGTTTCAGTATTTTGGTAAAAGGTAAAAATAACACAGATAGGTAATTGAGCATCCAGTAGTAGATAGATGAACTAATAAAATCACCACTTTATTAAAGTATGACTAAACTCAGCGCTTATACAGATTAAATATCTAGTGAACTATTATGTCCGTACTCAACACATGTAAGAAAAGTCAAGAAAACCTCCAAGTCCTCTTGAGGTCAGCTAGAACACTAACTTGCTGATTCCCCAAATTTAAGGAATAAGCAAGCAAAAATGGAGCAAAGAAGCTCAGCAGGGAGCATCCTCATGGAAATTGGCCAGCATGTGTTAAAGGGCCACTCCACTGCAGTGGAAAACTGCTAAGAAAGTCATAA
Organism: Dipus sagitta; assembly: GCA_036346955.1. NCBI lineage: Eukaryota > Metazoa > Chordata > Mammalia > Rodentia > Dipodidae > Dipus > Dipus sagitta. The sequence continues at coordinate 50,967,278 of CM070774.1, forward strand.
ACACAGTCATTCTAGAGCTGTATTAAGGACACAGACATTTTATGGATATTATATTGTTCCATCATCTGAACAACACATACAAGAATAATAACGGAATGAACAGAAAACACAGCATTAGGCTAGATAGGCAGAAATCAAGGATTTATGAAAAGTTAAAACCTGAGAAACATCTATTTTGCCAGATTATGCACAGTACACAATTTTTAAACCTATATCTTTAGCTTAAGACAGGTGACTATATTCCAAATATGAGGATAGCTAGTAGTTCCACTGCAGTGAACTATCATGACAGTTAGTGATGAACTTTGTATACTCTGTCCTTCCCTTTATTCTCTGCCCACTTAGGAAAATACATCAAAGTTAGGATGAATAGCCAAAAGAAATTTAGAATATGGCGAGTGCAGCAGTGTTTAATAATCATTAAAAATGTAAAAATAAAGGTAGAAGGATATGCTATCATTATCACTACCTAAATCAGAATAAAATGTTTTGGCCCAGGAGTGTCAGCACATCCTAATAATCCTAGCATTTTGGAAGCAGAGGCAGAAGGATCACCACAGGTTCAAAGTCAGCCTGGGCTACATAGAAGGATCCTGTCTAAACTAAAAACAAAAAGGAATACAGTGCTTGCTTAAAACATGAATATGAATACATAGAAACAAATAAGATAGCTTATATGGAAGAAAAAAACTACATTAAGTAGTTTAGAATTTCTGTGTGTTTACATACCAATTTACACATACATGCATATTGCATGTATCTATAAAGGTAAGTATAGTAACAAAGGTAAAATATTCACATAAAAATATCCATACCCAAGCACAAACACTGAGAGGGCAAAAATAAACGGTCATAATAAATGATAAATGACATAAATCTGAACAGGTTAATGTAGTTTCAGTCCTTTCAAATATATACGAGGGCTTAAAATTATTTCAAAATTTAAAAAAACTGTGAAAAAAGTTGCCAAAATATCTAACCTAACATAAAGTGAAATGCGAGCAAAAGTTACCATTATATTACTCAAAAATATTCATAAACTTATTTCTATTCAATTTTCAACATGCATTCAGTGCAGACAGTTGTAGGATTCCTTATATGGTTCCATGATGAATAAGCATGAATCTGTGACAAAAACAAGAAAAATCATACTTAAAATAACCTGAGTTGGCCAGACAGAAAATGAGATTTAATAATACATAAAGTAGTAATATCTAAATTATTTTTGGTTTCTTTTTAGTAACATTATTTGAAGAAGTTCTCATCTGAGATACAATCAGAAATTGCATGGCAATCTCTAAGTAGCCTACTGCTATGGCCAGAAACATTTCTGAAAAATTCAGGTGTTCCATGCTCGCCTATGTAAGAACACCTGATCTGGCATCATATGAAGATGTTCAATTCTCTGCTTCTTGAACCATGGTTTGTCTAGAAAACAAGGTAAATGAAAAGGCAAGGAATGAGGATAACCTCTTATTTCTTTGTAGTGGCTTCCTCTGGTTTTGATACAACCATTATTTTCCTAACTCAGAGCAGCTATGATCAGTCCTATGCAACTTTCATATGATCGGGTCTATTGGCATTCCTTCATGGAAAGAATGGGGAGGTTCATGGGTATTCACAGGGTGCACGTGCCTTCACAAGATCCTCAAAAGTCCCTTCCCATCTCTGAGATTATGAAAGAGCTAAAAAAAAATTGACTGTGAGGAAACTCTTAGGTACTATAGTCACTGTTAAGATGCCCAGAGACTCTGGTGGTGCAGCTTTTTATGAGCCCAACATACTACAGGTGGAATCCTTCAGTTGTACAAGGTTGCACAAGGTTGTACAAGAGATCTTGTTGGGACAGCTGCTTTTGAGGTATCCATGCTCCTGTAGGTAACTGCAGTAGACTCACTGATGTACCAAGCTACACTTGCTATGCTATGTATGTATTAAATCTCATAATGATAAAACAAGGAATGTACAAAAGGAAATTAGTATTTTAGGAGCCTAATTATATGACTCAATTATTTAAATTAATGAACCATTTTGCATATAATATTTGAAGACATTCCATGTTTTTCCTGTCTGATAACTTTATGTATAATATATATTTAATTTAAAATTGAGAGATGGAGATGACTTATTATTGACCGCTGCTATGTCATATCAACTTCCCCTTAAATCTAGAAGCTGACTTAAGGATTCATAAACAACTCCAGCTGGTTTTAAATGACTATTGTTATTGACGATCACACAAAATTGAAAAAAAAGAAACAGGAATGTGGTAATGGTAAAAATCAACATTCCTTTTCTTTTCTTAAATTGGTACACACACAGGCACATATGCAATTAATCGTCAGATATCTCTGTAATAGCACATTTTTCATTGAGCTACTATACGTGTGTGTGTGTGTGTGTGTGTGTGTGTGTTTATTTTATTTTTTTGAGAAGGAAGTTATTTCTCTGTAGGTGGCATAACATTGAGATTCTTCAGAATATTGTTTTACTGAATATTAAAATAGCATTCCACCACAAATAAGGAGATATTTTTCCTTCAAACACTTAGTTATTGCCAACACAACTCTGCACGCAGGGAATGGAGTCCCTAGACTATAAAAGAATTCATACAGCACTTCCCTGTTCAGGGCAGTTATAAGAAACAGATCAGAAACCCGATATGCCTGACTCTATAACCTAAGTCTTTCCTCTATGCTGAGACTGCAATGTAATCATTAAGGGTAAAATGAAATAACATAAATAAATCCACAACAAATACAAAGGCAACTCAAAAGGAGGTAGAATATTGCATTTGTTTGTGATGGATTCAGCTTAAGCTGAGCGTAAGGTGAGGAGAAGTGAGCTGAACATGGACGGGTATGTAGCTGTTCACAGACAAATGAATTTATATTAGTTTCTGTAAAACTCAATAAAAGAAAAGACAGGACAGAAAAAAGCAAAGCTAAAACACCCTACAGATACAATGCATGGAGCACAGGAGTAATAAGAACATATGAAGACAGGGGAAGTGGTGGAAGGAATAGAATAGAAATAAAGGGGTCTTACAAAAGGCAGTATTCTGAAGGCCTTTGGCCAGGATGAAACACAATCAGTGCTGCAATTAATAAGAGTAACAAAACAGCAAAATCCAAGAGAAGAATTTCAACCAAGCAGGCAAAAGGTTCTGAAGGCCAGAACTGGGGTCAAGGAAATATTGGGGCTAGAAATTGGCTTGCTATAGTGTACCTCTCAGCTGTAAAGCCCAAAATTTTAAATAAATGTGACCTTTTCCACAAAGAGCTAAGTGAGAATGGCCTAAGAAACTTTAGTCAATACACATTTCCAAAAGAAACCTTCATGAAACAGCTGAAATAACAAAGAGCCACAGGGTTGCAAGAAAAGAAGAAATAGCTCTAGAAATACCTGGTAAAAAGAAGAGCTATAAAGTTGGATTATCATAAATCACCATGAATAGTAGACCCAGCCACAGGATATAAACTGTTTTAATGGCATTCCTAAGGAGATCCATAATCAAACCTGCTGGAATCAGTTTCAACTCTATTCTTTAATGTGAGCTGGGTCTAGAGTTTGTGCCATGGGTCGTATTGGTTCTTCCATATCAACCCCACCCAAGAGCCTACCTTCTCCTCCCTCCCCAGCCTTAAAAGAGTTCTGAGATATAAATGTATTACAATGAATTATGTTCTAAGATGATTATTAGGCAGAGATCACTGGGGATAAAGTTTCAAAATAATGAAGCAGAATAATTTGTCATCATGTTCTAGAAGATTCTTATTTAAAATCTAAAGTCTCCGTAAATCAAAGGGCAACTTTGACATGCACAAATCTGTTCCCTCATTAGGTGGTGGTAGGTGTTACTTTACATGATGTCACGTGATTTGATTCCTCAGCAACCTTTTAGCTCTGTAATGTATTTTTTTTCTACTTTTCTTGTTTTATAATGGATATTGAAAGGGAAATATATTTGCATTATAAAGGTTCATTTGAATAAAAATAGAATTTGTACAGATATTTCCTGTGATTCAATACTGGAATGAAAAAAAAAAGCACTATATATCATGATGTTGTACATACTTAGATTTCAATATATACTGAAGTTAGTGGCTATATCAGAATATTAACTTTTAATGATTTTTCTTACTCTCCAGTTTGCAGAAAACCAGACCTATTACTCTACTTAGAATCAGCGTCAGTATTAAATATACTATTGTTTTTATAACATAGTTTAGTTTAATTTAAAAGTAAAACACCATCTTTTCTATTGGAGTTTCCATTTTCAAATCTTTTCAAACTGGCTTGGATAGTTAAAGTAGAAATTAAAAAAGCAGAATTTAAAATATCAATTTATAGATCAGGGGATTGAAAACAAAAAACAACTAATTGATGATACATGTAAACTTGCATTCAGATTTTCACTTCAAACAAAACATTGTTTCTAAAAAAGGAAGTGATTTAACTCCATGCTGTAGAAAACTTGTCCTAGGCAATTCTTTTAAAATAGCCCATAATAGAAATTTATTTTAAACTCAACAGGAAATTCATTAAACATGAATATATACCAAAGACGGAAATAAGGACATTAAGTATAAAAATACAGGAAACACTTTTTGAAGTAGTCTAAATTTCATTGTCTACAACTGTTTGTTGTTACTAGTCGTCCTTTTCTCTGGGGAAGAGCACCAGCATTTAAAATTTCAAAGGTGAATGTTGTCTGAAAACTTTTCCTAGATAGTACAAAGGAAAGGGTTTAACCATTAAAGCATTTTCCCTCAGTTTCTCAAATCTTAGATAAAATATTGAAGTGTAAATTTTTATTTATTTTAAATAGAATACGTCATACTAGAAGTAAATATTGAGGAATAATGTGTGAAAAAAGCAAACTTATTTAGACTTCACAATGAAGCAAGTATGCAGGAAGCCTCTTTTGTTTTTAACAAGTGGAAATCATGTCCACATGTTGTACTGTTCTGTATTAGCCCAAAGGCATATTTTTTAAAGAACCAAGAAACAGAATACAGAATGAACTTCTGTAAATACAAAAGGAAGAAGAGTTGATTTCAGAATTTCAGATTACTGATTTCAGTACATACTAAAGTTGGTGATGTAGATATTATTCATAAAGATAAGTGAGAATTTTTTTAAAAGTTTTTTGTTTGGTTGTTTGAGTTAAGAGTCTTGGTCTAGCCCAGGCTGACCTGGAATTCACTATGTATTCTCAGCGTGGCCTCAGACACACAGCAATCTTCCTACCTCAGCCTCCCCAGTGCTGGGATTAAAGGCGTGCGCCACCACACCCAACTTCAATAACACTTTTCCATGAGCAATTATTTTTGTTTCCTAAGTCTATGCCAACTATGTATAACTGGAATGAAGGTTGAATAGCTTTGTACTTATAAGTATTTTAATATACTTCAAAATATGCTGTGAAATATATCTAACCCAAAGCAGTTTAAGGGACGGTTTATTTAGCTTATAGTTCCAGAGCACAGAGTCCACCATGGTAGGAAAGGCATGGTGAGGTACTGGTCCCATTCAGCCCACAGTGAGGAAGCAGAGCAGAGTGATGAATGCTGCTGCTCAGCCATCATTCTCCTTTTTATGCAGTCCAACATCCTGACCCATGGAATGGCACGGTCCACAGGTAGGGTGTATACTAATCTAGAAAATCCAAACAGACATGTCAAGAGACATGTTTCTATGGCGATTCTAAATCCTGTTAAGTTGACAAATCACAGATTAACTATGACACTACTAGTATCTAAAAGGCACTTTTTATTTACTTATTTATGTATTTGTAAGGAGAGATGGAGAGAGAGAGAATGAGTGTGCCAGGGCCTCCAGCCGCTGCAAAGGAACTCCAGATGCATACACCACTTTGTGTATCTGGGTTTACGTGGGTACTGCGGAACTGAACTCAGGTCGTCATGCTTTGCAGGCAAGTGCCTTAACTGCTGAGCCATCTCTCCAGCCCCTGAAAGTAACTTTCGAAGAGATTAGAAATGCTACTTTAAAAAAAATTCTTTTTATGTTTGTTTTTGTTTTTGGTTTTGTTTTTGTTTTTTTGAGAAAGAGAGAGAATGAGAACTGACATGCCAGGGCCTCTAGCCACTGAAATCAAACTCCAGACACTTGCACGATCTTGTGCACATTTGCGACCTTGCGCTTTAAGCACTTTATGCATCTGTCCTATTTGGGACCTGAGAGTTGAACATGGATTCTCAGGCTTAGCAGGCAAGCCTCTGAACTGCTAAGTCATCTCTCCAGCCCCTAAACAACAATTTCTATCTGAGCAACTGTGCAACATCCTCCCCCTCCCTGAACACTGGTAATATATTTGTGTCCCCTCACCAAGGACATTTTATTTATGACTGGGGGCATTCTTTGGTGTCCACTGAGTGAAGGCCAGGGGTATTACTCAAGGTCCTTCAATACACAAGAGAACTCTCAACACCAAGGAGTTATTTTGCCCAATATATAAACATCCCTATGGCTCAGATGCCCTGTACTAAACTCACCAGCACAAAAAATGCTACAAATATGAAGATTCCACACAAAAACAATAGGAAAGGCACTGATGGTCAAGTTGAGACAGTTTAGGGTATCAGGATCCCAAAAGTAAAGGCAAGGAATGTCCTTGAGCCTATAACACAGATGGGTTCTTCCTTATGGCCTTCCCCTGGAGGAGTCCTTATAGCCTCAACTTTGCTAGGGGCCAGGAACATAAGGGGAAAGTCTTTTTTCCTTATTTCTGGGAAGCCCCTCCTGCCTCCTAGCAGGATTTCTATCTTCCCTTCTCTTAAGCTTTATATCTAGAAGCACTACATGAAAATCTTTCTAAACGTACCCCTCTATGGTCTGTGAATGTCATTTATACAAATTCATAGGAATCCAGAGGCCACTGACCCAGCAGCAGTTTTATGTGGCCATGAGCTGAGAAAAACTCTATCACTCTCAACCCCAAATTTGAATTCCCATATCAAAATGACTAGAACGACAAGATTAAAAAAAAAAAAAAAAGAATCAGAAACAATAAAAGTCTAAAGTAGCCCAGCGTGGTGGCGCATACCTTTAATCCCAGTACTCCGGAGACAGAGGTAGGAGAATCACCGTGAGTTCAAGGCCACCCTGAGACTACATAGTGAACTCCACATCAGCCTGAGCTAGAGTGACACCCTACCTCATAAAACCAAAAAAAAAAAAAAAAAAAGGCTAAAGTAGTCCAATAAATACTGACTCTATGATTAATGAGAAATGAAATGAGGAATCATACTACAATAATATTCACCAAAAACAAAAAAAAACCTGTGGGCAAAATTTTAAACATCCAAAGGAAAAAAAAAACTCCTGTATTTTTATAAACATCATTTCTGGCTTAATGGACAAACTGACTTTACCCAGTTATTTTCTGTCCTTGTGGACAAGTTTCCTGTACCTTAGAAGTGATATGCAAAGAAAATGCTACAGTGCCTGAGTGACACCACACTGAGTACCAGCGGCAACAACCTGAGTAGACTTGATCAAACAATAAAGGAACTCTGACTAAAAATGCAAATCACCATGATTCCAAAGAATCTTGGTCTCCCCGACCCAAGTTAAAAGAATGTGCATCATGATCTACTTTTAAGACAACAAATTGAACATATGTGGAAGAAGTGCTTAGATGCTAGAGAAGAAAGGATGCGTGCTGAATTAAAAAGTTTTTCCCTTTAAGAAGTGTGAGTGTGGAGAAGGTATGAAGAACACATGCATATTCTGTTCTATTGCCTCGTGGGTATATGGCTCTTTTGAATTATGGGAAGATATTCATGAATAATTATTTTTGCAAAGGATAAAATTTCCCCAAAACAAAATGCCTGTTAACATTTAATATAAATAGCTTATGTGACACATGAATTGTTTACAGATTATAATAAGAACTCAAGTCATATTTTCTTTAAAAATCTTTTTTTTTAATTTTTTTGTTCATTTTTATTTACTTATTTGAGAGCGACAGAGAGAAAAAAGGCAGAGAGAGAGACAGAATGGGCGTGCCAGGGCCTCCAGCCACTGCAAACGAACTCCAGACACATGCGCCCCCTTGTGCATCTAGCTAATGTGGGTCCTGGGGAATCAGGCCTTGAACCGGGGTCCTTAGGCTTCACAGGCAAGCACTTAACCACTAAGCCATTTCTCCAGCCCTCTTTAAAAATCTTGATAAAGCCAGGCATAGTGGCGCATGCCTTTAATCCCAGCACTTGGGACAAAGAGGTAGGAGGATTGCCATGAGTTTGAAGCCACCCTGAGACTACATAGTGAATTCCAGGTCAGTCTGAGCTAGAGTGAGACCCTACCTTGAAAAATCAAAAAAAAAAAAAAAGTATTAAAAAAATCTTGATAAAGAAATCCTAGAGTTAGTTACTCCATAGATTGTTTTTAGAAAACAATTATCACCAATGCACTGAAATGTGTTACCATACAAACAATGAATGTCTTTTTTGAACGTCATTGCTAATATTGGGCATTTTACTAGCACTTTTACTAAGATACTTCTCAAAAAAAATAAACAACTAATTCTTGTGTAAGTTTACAGTTTTTTCAAGAAGTTAGAAATTCTCCTAATTCTTTTTTTTTAATTTTTTGTGTTTATTTTTATTTATTTATTTGAGAGCGACAGAGAGAGAAAGAGTGAGAGAGAGAAAGAGAGAGAGAGAGACATAGAATGGGTGCGCCAGGGCCTCCAGCCACTGCAAATGAACTCCAGATATGTGCGCCCCCCCCCTTGTGCATCTGGTTAATGTGGATACTGGGGAATCGAGCCTCGAACGGGAGCCCTAAGGCTTCACAGGCAAGCGCTTAACCACTAAGCCATCTCTCCAGCCTAAATTCTCCTAATTCTTATAAAATATTTACACAACCTCTGAAACAATCCCTTTTATGCTTACAACAGTGATGAGAATTACTGTGACTCATTAAAACACTTAGCAATAGTCAATAAACAGTCAAAGAAATAGTGTGAATTTTCTTTAGTCTGCCTTTCTTTAATTCTAAGTTAGAATAGCTGCCCTTTGCTAAATTGTAGTTTACTTCCTAATTTATTAACATAAATTTTATGAGACGAAAACAGATTAGAAGAAAATCAGTTATTTCATCCAACTAACATTAGAAAGGTTTCATAAAGCTGTATTACTTATCATTTAAAGTAATTCACAATAAATACCCAACTGAAATGTTGGCTCAAGTTAAAGATCAACTTGCCAAGGTGCAAAAAAAGAACAATGGAAAACTGGAAATGAAAGTGCAGTAATCATAAAATGTACTTCCTAAACCGTGTATGGCAGTATACACCTTTAATCCCAGCACTTTGGAGGAAGAGGTAGCAGATTGCTGTGAGATCAAGGCCAATCTGAGTATTCCAGGTAAGCCTAGGCTAGGGTGAGATCATACGTAAAACACCAAAAAATAATTAAATAAGATAAAATAAATTTCCTCACAAAATTATTGTGTTATCCTGAGGAAAGCATTTCTTGTTTCATCTAGCATCCTCTATTTGCTATATAAATTCCATAAGACAGAAAAATAAATATATTAACAAATACACTATCACAATATTTATTGTAAATATATTTGTATTGAGTACTAAATAGTATATAATTAGCACAAAATATATTGATATACACTTAATAGATTTTAAAACATTTTGAGAATATATACATCTTTATAAACAAATTTATTGTACTCTTAAGTCATGTAATCATATATATCAATGTTATTGCATATTAGAAATATAACCCATGTCCTTCCCAATATTCCAAAGAGAGTCATTCATTATATTCCTTAATATGACATCAACAAATAAATCAAAAATATGTTTATTCTTCATTTTTCATGATGTATTAACAAGAGGCATTTTTCAACACATAAATGTTTGTCAACATTTTAATGTGGGAAAATAAAACTGAAAGACATAATGAAAAATATGCACAATCTAAGTCCATGTAATCATTCTAACAAAGACATGCAAACCAAGTTAATACTAAATTATTCTAAATATCTTTCTTTTTAGTTATCCCTGATTCTTAGGATATGTTCCACAAATCATTAAGCAAAGACCACTGTGCTAGATTGTGCTAATAGCACTTCGCTGTCAGTAGATTTGGGAAAATACTTGTCTATCTTGTTCAGAAGAAAATTCCAACTTAGGGGCTGGATAGATGGCTTAGTGGTTAAGGTACTTGCCCGGGAATCCTCAGATGCAGGTTGATTCCCCAGTACCCACATAAGCAAGATGTGGCACAAGGGGCATCTTAGCATGCCCATTCTCATTCTCTCTCTCCCCCCCTTCCCCCCGCCTCTCTTTGTGTCTCAAAATAAAATGTTGAAAAGAAAATTCCAATTTATTCTGAAAAAAACACCTTGTTTTGAGGACTAAAGATCGCATCTATGTCTGTACATACTTAGCACCTCAAATAATCAAAGAAAACAAAACAAGTAATGAAAACTGATGTCCAGTTTTCCCATGGAATTGAAAGGAGGCAGTGAGGTGGCCAAGGCCAGTCCCTGCATGGCCAATAGGCCAAGGCACAGGAAGTATTTTTTTTTTATACTAATGTCTGAAAGAAAAAAATGATTTTGTCAAGTAATGACACTCAAGTAACAGATTGGCTAATTGTCAATATACAGGTGACTCCTTGCCCTAATTTATTACTTAACATTTGCGTTTTGCATTTTGTCAGAATCTCTTCCCAAGACATTCCTTTAGGGGCAATTATTTTAGATGAAGCACACTTATCTAAAAAAAGTAGGTTCCTAGGCTGAGGAGATTGTTCAATGGTTAAAGGTGCTTTCTGGTGAAGCCTGATGACCTGAGTTCAATTGCCCAGTAGCCACATTAAACCAGAGGCACAAAGTGGCTAATGCATCTGGAGTTCATTTGCAGTGGCTGGAGGTCCTGGTACACCCATATTCTCCTCCCGCCATGATTAAAAATAGATACATAATATATTTAAGGGGGGAAAATGTGGAGTCTAAAGTCATGCATTCATCAAATATTTGAATGTCTATATACATCACCAGGTGATGTACTGAGCACTGGGAAGATGATGTATATATACTTACATATAATCACTGCCAATAACCATAAAATATATTATGAAACAGTGACTTCTGAAAGGAGACCCCTGTAAGCCCAATGCAAAGAAAATCCATGACCAGCATAGGTGTCTAAGGAACATAGAGAAGACCGATGGGGTGGGGCTACTGGGGGTCAAAGCAGCATCCACATGTTGGTGTTTCAACTCTAGAGCCCAAAGAACAAATTATGAGGCAGGTTGTCTGACTGTGAAGCTTGGCTGAACACAAATCCTAGCTAATGACCTTGGGCAAGTTATCAAAATTTCTGTTCTCCAAATTCCTTTAGTGAAGAAAGGAGATGATGTGCCCTTCCTTATAGGTGTGTCATGAGGATTAAATGATTTAAGATGTAGAAAAGCCTTGGAAAAGCTTGGAGGCAAGCAGTACACTTGGAAAGAAGTAACTTTTAATTTATACTAAATTATAAATCGTCACAACAATTATTTTTCAGAAAACAAACAGGACCTCTAGATAGAGAAAATGATTTACTGGGGTTCAGACTGTTCTATGAACTAAGCCTTAATGGACTACATGATCATATAGTCTTGTGCAAACAAGAAAGAGGCAAGTCAAGTTTGTCTAGTAGCCAGGAAACTAAGTAACTAAATCTTTATAAATGGGGGAAACAGGACAGAGATAGAGAACAGTGCCTTTTTCCCCCCTCTATAGAATAAACTATTGGAAGCAAAACATATTATATACAGTATAAAGTTTGATTCTAGAATTCTAAATTTTAATAAATGTTCAAGTACAAAGAGAGTCTCCAACATTTGCATATTTTCATTGTTAAGAAATTTTTATTTAGAGATTATCTCATCCAGCCCAATACCAGTTTTTAAAGATGTATTAGGTAATGTGATGAAGGTCATCCAGTTGGAACTAAGAAACCAGACAGAAAATTTAACAGTGTTCACAACTAGACAAGCACTAAAGACAACAAATGCAGCGGCAGGGTGTGCTGTACTGGCTCACACAGGAAGCCCCAGCACTTGGGAAGTGAGGGTTGGAGAGTTGGGATTGGAAGTCCAAGATCAGGCTGGGCTAGATAATGAGGCCTTGTGGAAAGAAAAAAAAAAAAAAAAAAACTAAGGAAAATGTTCATGCTAAAAGAGTTCATTTCAGCACTAGATCAAACATGATATTTCAAAAAGTTAATTTACAAAGTCTTTTTTGTTTTGTTTTGTTTTGTTTGTTTTTCAAGGTAGGGTCTTGCTCCTGACCTGAAATTTACTATGTAGTCTCAGGGTGGCCGTGAACTCATAGCTATCCTCCTACCTTTGCCTCCCAAGTGTTGGGATTAAAGGCGTGTGCCACCACACCCAGCTTGTCCCTTTCACATACATTAAAAAAAGAGAGAGAGAGAGAGAGAGAGAGAGAGAGAGAGAGAGAGAAAAGTCTCAGCTGTCTCCAAAATTCTGGCTTTTAAAGAAAAGAACAAAATGGCATGGCATGACAAACAAAACAACAATAGATGTACTGTTCCTGAATTGTAAGCCAAAGACAAGAAAAGTTAGACATCTACACCTGTGTTGGACTTCTGTCAGTGTTTCATTTTGCAATAAGAATGATTAGGTGGAAAGCAGGTGTGAGGCCCGGGGATGCAGGAGAAGAGCAGAGCCGCTGATCCAGACATATGAAGTGGGCATCAACACCATGTCCAAGCAGGAAGAGATCATTCCACAGCACAAACTGGGTACCTTTCAACATGGTCTTGTGGGAAGACACTGAAGAGGTATTCTTTGAAAAATTGGAATAACCCAAGTAAGTCTCTAGTTCTTCATATTTTCACCAAGAATTAGGGCTCACTTGCTAAGCGTGTGATATCTGCACTCAGTTTCTGGAATAGTGTAAGCTAGACTTGGAAAATTGAAAACAAAAACACATTCACAAATTCCTGAGCAGCTAAACTGGTCCATTCTAGAAATACCTGAAAAAAATGTTTCAGTGCAAACTTGTTTCTCATTTTAACTTACAATAGCTCTTTTAAAATAATTTCCCAAGTTAGTCTTTTCTACTTCCCCTAGAAAGGGTTGAGGTTCTGTATTCAGCTAGCTTCTCCATTTCAATTCCTCTTGAACTTCAGCGCTCATGTGTGCCTAACCTCAGAGCACTAATAGTCAATACTTCAAGCTATAGAGAATTTACCATGAAAGATGTCCAGTAACATGTCCAGTAACATGTCCAGTAACAGAGCATCACTGTTGTATCAGCAGTCTGGACGCGCTATCATGGAATCAATGACAACACAATGACGTCTTCCTAATGTAGGGACCCTTGGGAATGGTACATCTTCCAACACGCCATGACTTGGGTGTCAAAAAGCAGCAATGGTTAAACAAAGTAGCAACAGAATTGCTAATGACTTCTTGATTTTCAGAAGCTTTGGGATGGCGTGACAGAGAAAAAAAATAATCTGGTGCTGTCTGTTCTCTAATTCCAACAGACAGCATGGCTCCTAACAATCTAGAGGCCAAGAGAGGCATGCACAAAGAGAAACCACAGAACTGCCAGGTGCCAAACGGCATCCCAGTTTTCATCACCCCCTCTGGCCCCAGGCACACAGTTTTATCACTATCTTAATTGTGCATTTTAGATAATGAAAAATCCTAATGAGCTAGATATGAATGAGTTAGAAAAACAAACTTCCTCAAGATCCCATTACCAGTAAGTAATAAAGCCAGGGCAAAACTATATACCATGTGGTACAAGGGGAAGTTTCCATATGTCTCAGTAAATCTTAACTCATTTTGGGCCTTCCATAATAACACAAAGACTCCATCTTCTCTTGCAAAACTTCAGTACATAAGATGTAGGGGGTACATAAAAGTACACCAAAGCTCTGGTGCATTTCCAGTCTGTGGATCTATTATTTTCAATGGACATGTTATTTTTTCAAAATGTAACCAGTGAGGATTTCTTTGAAAAAATGTTATGGTAGTGGGGGGTGGGCAAGCATGACAGTACACACATGTAATACCAGACCTCAGGAGGACCAGGCAGTACTGCCATGAGTTAAAGGCCAGCCTGAGCTACAATGTAGACCTTGTCTCAAAAAAGCTAATTAATTAACTTAAAATGTTAGGAGGTGGTTAAAAACTTTTAGTAAAAAGAGTTACTTTCTCAAAGGTTTTTCTATGATAATGGTTTTCCTATACATAGTTGCAGAACCAAATGAGGCTCTTAATGGAAAGATGTGTTAGAAATGCCAAGCCTGAAAAGCAGAATCAGTCCAGGAGGCCTGACTGACCTTATTGCCTGTGCAGATGTCAGAAAGAAACACAGACCACAGACATGGCCTTTCCCCATAACCAAAATTAGCTGAGTCCAAGCACATGTGGATGTAATAAATGCAACAGAAAATAATGGCCTAAACCAGATTCTAAGCTTCTAACAACCGTGAACACAGCTATTGCATGAAAAACTGATCCAACACTTGAGAGGGCTGAGTGAGAAACAAAGCAAAGGGTCATGGTTGGCCTGAGGAACATCCAGTTTATGATGTTCTCGTTCTTGCTAAGGCCTGACAGTCACCTGTCTACCAGTGAAACATCGCCTGCTTCATGCTTCTGAGAGAAATGACAGCCAAATGATTTATGTTTCTCTTATCACTAATTTCCTGTTTAGATTCTATCAACTCTCAGCATCCTAATGTATTTTTTAATAGTACCATGAATTTCAAATTATGAAATTAGATCAACAGGAGGCCCTCCTCAGGTTCATCCTGCTCCTAGTTCCTGGACCCACTGCTGGACATCACAGTGCCTTATGTGAAATAATTCAAATAACAAGTGAGATTGGCATAGGATCCCAATCATAATTGTAAAGAAAAAAATGGCCAGGAAGACTCTTTTCCTTTATACTTATCTTCAGTAATCTTAAATTGCACTAATACTATTAGTTAATTATACAATTAACAAAAACGTGTATGTGCATATGCAAAAATAATTTCCCCTATATAATTAAACATAACTCATTTATATAATATTAATGTTTTCTTTTATAAATTTCTTTTCACCATATTTCATCTGATAAATAGAAAATATTTTAAAAAGACATGCTATATTCTTAGTTAAAATTCAATAATATTTTAGAGTAGTATATTTCTAGAAAACATAAAAATTTTAGTAGTGTTATAGTCAAATCAGAATTCAATTCTGTATCCTTCTAATTCCTCTCCTTTGTAATTCACAAATGGCATAGCACACTGAAGTTTTCCAACTGAATTATCATTAGGGATAAATTTGTTTTTATAAGCTAGCATTTTTAATATTTTATATATTTGCTAGCAGAGACAGAGAAAGAATGGGTATACCAGGGCCTGTAATCACTACAAATTCCAGATACATGAGCCACTTTGTGCATCTGACTTTACGATGTGAAACTGAACCCCAGTTATTAGGCTTTGCAGAGAAATGCCTTAACCACTAAGCCATCTTTCCAGCCTTAGAGTGGCATTTTTAAAATAAGTTTTTAATTATTTGAGGAGGGAGGAGAGAACGGGCACACCAGGACCTCCAGCTGCTGTAAAAGAACTCCAGAAGCATGTGCCAGCTTGTGTATCTGGATTATGTGGGTTCTGGGGAATTGAACCTAGGTCCTTTTGCTTTGTAGGCAAGCACCTTAACCACTAAGCAATCTCTCCAGCCCTAAAGTAACATTTTTAATCAAAATGAAAGACAGCGTAATTACACTAGAGTTTAAGTATGAAAATCATATGCTAACTAGCTAACAACGCTAGTTACCAGGTATTGATTACCTACACCATGACAGGCACATGTATGCTCTGCCAGTGATCCCTCAAAAACCTGGATGGAGCCGTTTCCTGTATAGTGCTACTATTCATCAAGGGGAGCTCTGCCAAAGAGCACTCAATTTGTAAACGGCATGTGGTGACTAACTGTGGAAAAGTCAGGCTCTTCCCAGTATAACCTTATGTCATATGTTGCTCATATGGAACTATAATGAAGTTTGATGACTACATGTTTGAGGTAACACTCTAACATAGGAAGTGTTCATTTAGCAGCATGCAATACATAAAATGGACTCACCAAAAGAACAGAAACATCCCCTACTGGTTGGTGCCCCTGTGCAATAAACAAAGTCTACCCCCTCTCAAAATGGAAGGCATTATTTTTCTAGACGTTCAAATGGGATTTTAGGGCCCTAATTTTTCATGAAACAGCACCTGGGAAGCTTGCATTCTCTTTCTTCAACCCTCCCCACCTTACTGACATGCAAGGACACAGAGCAGAAAGGCAGGCTAGGAAGAACAGCCTCACTCAGACCCAAATATCAATTTCCGTTGCTGAAGCTACTCAGCTGGTGGTATTTTGTCATGGCAGCACGAGCATCCCAAGACCTCAGGCTGCCCAAGAAGCAGAACCTTGGGTCCCCACAAAGGAATTGCTGAACACACAACTGAAACGTTCTTCCTATATTACATTGGAAACTAAGCATTGTTTAGAATTGTAATACACACTGGAGATATACACATAAGAGATTGGTCCCATTGCTTTTATGCCCATGAGGAGTCAATACATCTTGGTGGGAGCAAGTAAATAGTATGCCCTCTATGGCCAAGGAGTAAGAGACACAAATGTAGAGACAGAGACCAATGTCATACAATCCCATTCAATTGCATGATTCCTATAACCTAACCTCCCCCAAACACACACACACTAGGCTCAATTGCATGATTCCTATAACCTAACCTCCCCCAAACACACACACACTAGGCTCCATGTACTAAGATTTCCACAATCTCTCAATTCTGTCGCCCCAGGGACTAAGCCTCCAACGCACAGGAAATATTTAGTATTCCAATGTAGCTTTCTTACAGTACAAGCAATGCAGTCACTCTCCCAACAAACCAAATGAAGCAAAACTCAAAAGTGATATGCAGACACAACTTAGTCAATGTGTTCATTTATGTTTCATTTAAGTAGAGCAAAATACGCAAATGTAATATTATATGGACTGTCAATTCCTGTATCTGAGAGCAAGAGATGACCAGCTACTTTTGGCATCACAAAGAGGAGGAACAGTAAGGAACCAAGCATCAATTTAAAGTCTCAGAACCCAAGTTACTCGAAGGTGGTGCACTATCAGCACTGAGGAATAGTTCAGTGGACAGCTGGTACTCTACTGCACACTCCAGCAGCTAATACTGTGGTTACAATGCATTCCCACACACACTACCATATGCTCTACCTTCACTGGTCACTGCCTGTGGAACCTCAGACAAGTTTATAAACACCAAAAAAAAAAAAAATGCACACAATGCTTAAAAGTTTAACATAATGCTAAGAACCTAGTAAGCTGTTTAACTCTAGAAGTTCCATACTTATCATTATTCTCTTGCCTGAACGAATCTCTTCGTGTACATTGACATGTACAAAAATATAGGTTAACTGGGGAGTACAGGCACCATGAAGCTGTTAATCGAGTGTCAAGTTATCAAGGGAAAGGGTATAGACCCTTTCATCTTCTCTGATTTTTCAGCCAAAAAAAAATTGGAAATGAAATTCCTCACTTTATATCTACTGTGAGGTTCATATACAGATATTCTTTAAACAGGGTGTCATTCTGCAAACCATCCTGGCCAGGAACTCAATACACAGCCTAGGATGGCCCCAAGCTCATGACAATTCTCCTGTCTTAGCTCTCAAGTGGCAGGATTTCAATTACCATGCCAATCCTGTCAAAACTTTCCACAGAAATTTCCAAAGTAGATCGTAAGATTCACATTATAAGCCCCATATGAATCACGGGCACTTATTTACTTCAAAAGCCCACAAGTGTGTGGCTCTCTTTTTAACTGGAAAAAGGTCACCGGAGGGCAGTCCTATTCAACACGGAAAAATGGAGGCACCTAGACAGCTCTTGGACAAAAGCTTCTAAAGGATTATTGTTCCTTTAGAACTGGAGCACATTTGAATTCTCTGGTCTTGCCAGCCTGCTGTGGTGGCTCCTTAGTTGCTATGAGTGAAGGTCCTGCCTGCTGTCATAGATGAAGCATCTGCAGCACGTCTATCGCATTCTTATGCAAAATACTAACATGGGCAGCTCATTCACAGCAGTGCAGGAGTTTCTGTTACTCTGGACCTCTGGACATTTCCCGCAGAAGCTGCCCCTCTGATGTCTTTCATTTCAAAGTTATTGCCAATGTTTCTCGTCAACCTACATGCTTATAGCATCTACATCAATGCTAAGACATCAACATGGCTATTCTGCACCAATGTTCTAGTTACCACAGTAGATCACAGAAAGCTGCCGACAACTGTAACTTTCCCACCTACAGTCTTACCCACTGCTGTCCCTCCTCTGCATCACCTACACAAGCTCCAGCTTTCTATTTCCCTGCATTCCTAACCTAACTGCCCATTGCGCCTCTCTCTTACCTAACTATTTGAGCCTGTTATGTTATTCCCAACTTTGCTTCTCTTTACTTCCTGCTTAAATGATTTGATAACTATTTGGGTTTAGGATGACCTTGATATCCAAACATATTAGTTCACTCTTTTGCCTATGTTCCGTTTTAGGTACTTCCTACCACGTTTAGAACAAGAGAACAGCCACATGTATTTTCATTCTTTGAGAGAGCACATTACAAAAACCAGTATGTATTGGTGCTAATTCATCGAAAAAGTTAAGAAAATAATTAAATTTCTAGTGGTTCTCTATGAAGTGTTTTTTTGTAAAAGCTAGTGTTTGTAAAGCTAGTGTTAGAAAAAGTTATTCATCAGCTAGAGAGATGGCTCAGTGGTTAAAGTGCTTGCTTGTAAAAACTAATGGTCCTGGTTTAATTCGCCAGTACCCACGTAAAGCCAGGTGTACAAAGTGGTGCATGCATCAGGAGTTCCTGTGCAGTGACATGAAACCCTGGGTCATGTCCTCTCCCTCTCCCTCCCTCTCCCTTCCTCATCCCTCCCTTCTTCTCCCAAGCCCTCCCCCTCTCTGTCTGTCCCTTGCAAATAAATAATAAATAAAAATAGTTTTTAAAAATTATTCATGGCACTTGTTAAGAGAATAATATGGCAGATTGTGTTGAGAACCACAATAGGTGTACAGACCACTGCAGTGGAGTTTTGCAGTGGGGAGAAAAACTAGGCTCAAGAACAAGCACAACAGAAAACTGGGAATTGACAACCAAAGAGCAGAAAGCAAGCAAGGGAAGAAAAATTCTAAGAGGAAGCATCACACTGAGGGCAGATTTGAAATAAACTGACCTAACAGGACTCTTGGTCAATGCAGGCAGGCTGATCAGATAGCATCTTAGATATGGGGAACTTAAGTTGAGTAACAGAATATAATCAGATAAGGAGAAGTAAGCTGAGGTAGCAGGATTCTTGCTAAATTTGGACGATACAGTCACAGAGAAATCCAGAAGTCAAAGCCCAGTAGGAAAGAGGAGTAAGAAGTCTGACTGGAGGTTGATCACAGTTTGCCACTTGCTTTACCTAAAACTGTGGCAATTATATTTGTATATCTGATTATTATTAAAATATGTATAAATATACATTGAATGTCTCTGTGATTATGTCTGTAGTTCATAATTTTAATTTTATTCCCATAGGATTTGTTTTATATGTAAATAATTTTAAATAAGCCTTAATGTCAGAAAATTTTAAATTAATGTTTTCTTATGTATACTCAATGATATCAGTACAATCAATAAATAGATGTTTGATTTTGTGAACTGATCAGACTATGGATTTATATTTCAAATTAATTTGCTCTTTTTCAAATTACTAAGCCTACAAAATCATTCTTAGTTTTGCTTACTTCTGCCTTTCTCCTTAACTGATTTATTAATAAGATGATTGATCCATTTAACTATGCTAAAAGCACAGTAGTATTTGGTGATTTTGACAACATTGTCATAGATGAACTAAATAACTCTCTAAAATGTTTATAAAACACATGTATAACAGGCACTTAGAAACCGTTCTTACTAACAAGCACTGACTCCTCACTTGGGTCTGACATCTCTTTCATTTTCAGTAGTTTCCTTTACTCTGGGTCACCTGCTCACCTCTGTACTAGGCATGTTAACTCTTCAAGGAGTGTCTTATCTAGAAACTGGTGACATCTAATCTATCTCAAACCCATTCAAGGCTAAAGACACAAAGATAAGGCAATGCCCTAAACATGAAGTCCTCTTAGACTGCAGGACACAGAAAAACCCAGAAGGCAGACCTACCCCCTCACCATGACAGCAATTACCTATAAGGGGGAGGTTCAACCATGGGGCAGAAGTAATCAACTTACAGGAATTCCTTCCCCAGATGACAACAATAAGGACTTCTTCAGGCCACCTGCAGAGCCAGAACTGATGATGATCAAAAGGACCTTACAATGACCACCAGGACAGTTTACCTACTCATACATCTTACCCTTAGCCTCAATCCTTCCTCTATTTAAACTTACCATTCATGTCAGTATCTGGAAGATGGATCTGAGGGTACTGGACCCCTTTATCTCTCCTTACCAATGTGACCACACTGATTAAATCTTCTGTTTCTGCACTTCACCATTATTTGCCTCTTCAATTGGCTTCTCAGGGCAGGTGGCCAAGTCTAGCCTCCTGCAGCTGCCAGAGCTGGGGCTTCTGCCTGAAAAATCTGGTTTGACAAGTACCTTATAAACTTTAATTTACTTTAATAATTAAACTATTTCTAACATGGTTATAATCAAAATAGGGATTCCACTTAATAGCAACTCTAATTAGAATACTTTCTAGTTTAAGCAATTAGAAATTCTATTCTAGTTGGTTTCAAAACTCAATAAATTTGTTATCTCAAAAATATTATCTCAACAATATAGTGGGTTAAGTAAGACACCCAACAATTCCATTAAGTACCCAAGTTAATACATGTACAGTGTTGGTATCCTCCTGCTTACATCTGCACTATGTTAGACACACACACACACACATATTTGCTTTGCTTGACAGAAGATATATTTCGCTTGAGAGGAGATAATCTCTTGCAGCTATATGAATTTATTCCAGCCAGTATGAATATCAAAGGCCAATATGTGCCTTCTTATCCAATGTCTCTTGCTGATAGGAAGAATTTTTTTCTTATATCACCTGACCCTTGCCCTATTATTTTACACCTGTTCACACTTTTTAAAAAAATGAGAAAAAATATTTTCCCTCAATAACCATTCAGTAACAGAAAAAATAGAAATTGAATCATTATTATTTTATCTTAATCAAAATTTCACTTGAGTTAGAAGTGCATTTGTCTTCCCTGAGTTATGTAGGGCAGAGTGGGGGTGTAACAAGAAAGCAAAAAGGAAAAGTATAACTAGTATTGCTGGATGCAAGAAAAGTATTTTGGCTCTTATAAGTAGAACTATTGCTTTTGCAAGTAGAAATGCAAAGGATTTTTCTTTCTGTTTTGTGTGCGGGATGCTGGGGGTGGGGTTCTGAGGTAGGGTCTCACGCTAGCTCAGGTTGACCTGTAATTCACTATATAGTTTCAGGGTGTCCTCGGATTCTTGGCAATCCTCCTACCTCTGCCTCACAAGCGCTGGGATTAAAAGCATGCGCCACCACACCCGGCCTATGATTTTCATATAATTTATTTCATAGATCTGTTTTAATTTCGGGTCTCAGAACATATATTTTTTAACTAAGAAGTTGGACAAATATTGTAAAAAGAAAAAAACACTTAGGAAAAGAAACCATTTTAATTCAAATAGAATTTGGAATTTTAGTTTCCAGTGGAGAATCACATTCAGCTTAATCAAGTGTCGTTCTAAGGGAATCTAGAGATGTGTCCTGGGCTAATGATCTTGGTTCTTACCAATATAGTAACACATTATAGAAGAAAATGAAGACTTAAGAATAAATGGTCAGTAAACACAAGAAAAAAAATTAGTCACCAAAGAAATGCAAATCAAAACTATGCTGAAATTCCATAGCACTCCAATCAGAAGAGCTAGCATCAAGGAGACAAATGCCTGTGAGTATGCTGAAAGTGAACATGATTCTAGAGCTCACTAGCAGTGGCAGAAGGCCCTGGTGCACCCATTCTCATTCATATTCTTCCTTTCTCTCTCTTCTCCCAAATAAATAAACAAACAAACAAATAAATATTAGCTGCTTTTTAAATAAAACAAAATTTGAGTAGGGAATGGTGGTGCATGCCTTTAATCCCAGAACTTGGGAGGCAGGTAAAAGGATCACCTAAGACTACATAGTGAATTCCAGGTCAGCCTGGGCTGGAGCAAGAACCTACCTCAAAAAAAACCAAAGACAATAAATAGATAAAAGAACATTTGTACACTGATGGTGAGAAGATAAATTCATCTAGCCTCAATATTGATCAGTATGAAGGGTTCTCAAAAAATCAAAAATGAAATTTCAATTTGGTCCAGCTCTAACACTTCTGGGAGTGTATATGCTCAAAGAATCACAGGGAGTGTTGAGCATACAGGCATTGACATAGCAAGCTCACTTTGATTCCTAGCCAGGAGGATAAAGACTTGAACAGGGAGAGGACTGGGGAATTCTGACAGGTAGTGATGACATGCTATGGGAGATAGAAAGTGAAAGATAGACAGGAACAAAGGTGGTCTTGTGATATAAATAATATTATATACATTTTTATATACGATTATATATATGGTAATGTCTTGAAGCTGTCCTCAGATATAAGATGAAAAGACTGAGCAGATAGGAAGTCCTAGATACAGTCTCTTCATTCTCCAGTGGTTAATCTTTTCAGGCTTATAAAATTCCATAATAATCTCCATATTTCTAAGAACACCGATTCTCATGAAGCCACTCCCTAAACTTTAGAAAAGAGGATTGAGACTGGAAGGTACAAGGAGAAGCAAGGTTCCAGATACCTTGATGTTACTCCTACAGTTGAGAGTTGCCACGTTTGGGGACTTGGAGGATCATTTTCTGAATGTCAGTACACCTTTCATTTGGAATTCATGGCACTGCAGACCTGCTAACTGATGTTTGAGTGTGATGGTCTCCATATTAGTAATTTAACATTAATAAGTTTAAAGACAATGCTTTTATCATACATTTTTAAAAATAAAACAAAACACTAACTTAAGAGGATATATCTCACAGACTTGTCAAGTCAAGTAAAAGAAGAAAAGGAATATATGGCAATAAGTGACATTATATAGGTTTTAATTATAGGCACTTTTCAAATCACAGTAATGTATTGTACTTGTATGCAGTCTTTATTTTTATTTTCCAGAAACTCTGAGCACATATTTAAATTCTTTTATAAGTAACAATACACACAGTTTAACTAAACATACAGCCTTAAATAACTCAGTGACACATTTTTTAAAAAGCTTTGCTGTACAATAAGTATTTTCCATAGTATCCCTAAATTTGTTAATGCTGAAATGGGTTCTTAATACCAAGTAGGAGATACAAATAACTATTGAACACACTGTGGTGGTTTGATTCAGTTGTCCCCCACAAACTTAGGTGTTCTGAATGCTACATTCCCAGCTGATGGAGATTTGGAAATTAATGCCTCTTGGAGGGAGTGTATTTTTGGGGGCAGGCTATAAGTATTATAGCCAGTTTCCCCTTGCTAGTGTTTGGCACACTCTCCTGGCACTGTTGTCCATCTGATGTCAGCCAGGGGGTGATGTCCACCCTCTGCTCATGCCACCGTTTTCCCCTGCCATCAAAGAGCTTCCCCTTGAGTCTGTATTCCAAAATAAACCCTTTTTTCCCCACAAGCTGCTCTTGGTTGGGTGATTTCTGCCAGCAATGGGAACCTGACTGCAACACATACCTATGTTTTTAAACATTTTTAATATTTTTATTTGTTTATTTGACAGAGAGAGAGAGAGAAAGAGAATGGGCGTGCCAGGGCCTCCAGCCACTGCAGACAAACTCCAGACACGTGTGTGCCCTTGTGCATCCAGCTAATATGGGTCCTGGGGAACTGAACCTGGGTCCTTTGGCTTTGCAGGCAAACACCTTAACCACTAAGCCATCCCTCAAGCCCACATACCTATAATTTTAAGTACGAAAAGTGAAGGGTCACCCTCTGAGAAACTATTCTTAGACAAATCACAAATCTCCTAAATGCAATTAATGCAGTGGCAAAGATAAATCTATTTCTTAAACTTATATGTTCCAAAAGTAAACAAAAATATGAAATACAGAACAAAGCCTACTCCCTATGAATCAAATTATACGTTGCTCAGCTCTAGAGAAATAGAATGATAAGATGAAAAAATTTCAAACTACTCCAATTAAAATTCTTGAAGTACATGTCACTATAGATCATGGTCATGAAAATGGAGACACAGAGAAGAAACATCTCTGTGGCTACTTTGCAAAACCATTCTTGACTTCATGCCTCTTTACTTTACCCAGGACTCTGTACGGAAACACCCTTTTGTTCCTGCCTTGCCCACCTTCATACCATGTCATTGGCCTAAGAGTCACACCCACACATTCTTTATACACACTGCTTCCATTCACACTGGGACATATCCCTCCTCTCCTCTCATACTGGCTCAGCACCCTCACCTCTATATCCTAGAAAAATATCAAGTCCTAGTTAAGTTCATTTGAGGTAGGTCTCTATACCTAGGACTAATATATGACATACCTACAAAAAAAGGTGTTCAATATTAAATCAGAATACATTTCTCTATAGACTCACAGCTTAAACACAGTTACAGTTTCTGAAATGAAAAAAGAAAAGGTAAAGACTGCAAAGGTATGGCAAGATAACTTAAAACATCAATGAACAACAACGACAAAAAAAAGCATCATTACATTTGGAAGTCCTAAAGAAAAATTTATTATATCAAGTCTAAAATGGTGTGCTTAAAAGCTTCTTTTTTGGAAATTTCACTTTTCCAAATTAATCATAAATTTCCTCGACTGCTTAACATAAGCAATTAAGCCAATGATAATTCACCTTATAAACTTAATAGTGGTTCATCCTTTAAAAGGATTAAAGATGGCATAGCATTGTAGTATTTCTATAAAACTTCAAAATATAACCATAGTCATATTCCTACAATAAAACAGAATAATAACAAATTTTAAACAATATTTATTATAAAGAAATACTACTTGATAAATGTGAAATATCAATTGACTTCTGCCCTCTTAGATGGCACTTAGATAATTTCAAATAAAATTCACTTACTCATGTTTGACTTCTTAATAGTCCCTCAGACTATATTTTCAGAGACTGCTCTGCCTAAACAGCCACCTCTTACTAATTAGATTAAATTACTATATACAGTATAGGTACAAATTGCTTTAAAATTAATTCAGTTACACAATTGTTCTTTATAATAAGCCAAACTTTTCTCTGTAAGTATGTGCACTGCAATAATGATCAGCATTCATACTGTAAGACATATTTATAATTATAAAGAAACACATTTTCAAAAGGTAATGGTAAAGTTCAACAGCAATCCAAATTTTGTATTCACTAGTTTATCAGACAAAAAAAAAAAAAAAAAAAAACAGAATGGATTAGAGAGGATATCATGTCCTCTGACTGCTGAAGGCACTTTACCAACTACTGTTTTTTAAACTTATTTATTTATTTATGAATGAAGGGGGGCTGTTGGAGAAAGAATGGGTATACCAGAGCCTCCACACACTCCAAACAAATTCCAGATGCATGTGTCATCTTGTACACCTGGCTTTAAGTGGGTACTGAGGAATCTAGACCAGGTCCTTAAAGTTTGCAGGCAAGTGCCTTAACCACTGAGCAATTTCTCCAACCCAAGTTTCGCTTTTTAAACTCTTATTAATACTTGCAAACCTGTTTTAATTTAATTCATTTTATATCTGGGTAAATAAGTCTATGTGGTGTTAAAATTTTACATTAAAATATAGCACTTTTGATTGCTGTAAATGGATATGAAAGAAATCAATAAGCTAAAATTAATTTTATTTTTTTGAATGTCAACTTCTAATTTCCCTAAGTTTACACCTTTGCTACGTAGCACTTATGTTCAACTTGCTTTTTTACAAACTTAAAATGTTATTTAAAACAGATATTAACTTTTCAAACAAAACAAGTAAGGATGGCTGGCCACCATTATGTGGAATACTTAGTAACTATTTGAACATATTAGCTAGCCAAATTATTTTCTACTTTTTGAGACATGGTTTCTAAGCACAAGTTGACTTAGTATTTGCTATGTAACTGAGGATAACCTTGAACTCCCAATCTTTCTTTGGCTTTCACCACCCAAGTGCTGGGATTACAGGTGTGCTCCTCCATTCTAGTTGAACAGTCAGATTCTTAATACTTAAATTAATGGATTATTTATGTTCTTAAATAACAACCTTTATTTCTGCAAGCAAAAATAAAAAATTGTAAAGCATTCAATATGGGTTTTCTTTCTCTCTTATATTGTTGTTTTCTATCTTTTTGTTGTTGTTATTTTATGTGTTTACTTTTTTTTTAAGAGAGAGAGAGACTTACTAAATATCCCAGGCTGATTTTAATTTCACAATCTCTCTGCCTCTGTCCCCTAAATGCTGGTAAAAAGGCATATAGGACCACGTCTGACTCTTCTCTTTTCTCTGTCATGAGCTCTAGCAAAAGTTTACAATCTCTGAAATTCTTGGGGGAGTGGTGGATGAAATTTCAAGACAAAAGTTGACTTTAAAACCTGATAATATTTAAATGAAAATATTATTTAAAAATCTATATAATACCAGAAAACACTACATTTATACACAATAATTAGTTCATAGTATCTTCTAAATTGATTAGTAGTACCCACCTTATAAGCCCTGAATTTACCTTCTTACAACTGGTACCTGTACTCCGTTCATTCTCCTTGAGTAGTCTAGTAAAAACTATAAACGTCTTCATCAGAGGCAATAATCGACCCTGCTCTCAACATTCTTCTCTTTACAGGAATAAGTAAAAATACATTTTATGGGTTTTAAAAAAAACATAAATTCCTAGCAAAAGATTTCCAGGAATCATTTTAAATTGAGTACTAAAATTAAGTTCAAAATACCAGTTAGGGCTGGGAATATATCTCACTTGTTGTGTTTTCCTAGGATGTACAAAGCAAACCCTAGTAGGGGCAAAAAGTAATTAATTAAAGCTATGTTCTTCTATAGGAAAATACACCCAGCACAAACAGAGAAACATATGAATGAGAACCTAAACACCTGAAATATGTACACACAGAGGTACAGACACAAAGGAAGTGGTACACAGAGAAGGAGAATCCGTTTTCTCAGAAGGCATGTAATAAGACTACAGGAAGGTACACTTATATGATATAAACGTCAAAAAGTGAAGTAAAGATGAGCATTGCTATCTCTTTTCAAGTTCGCAACATGGTACGAAATACAGTGACAATTCCAACTGTCATAGACATTAGCTCACTTTTTTATAGTATGAATGTGAATTGAAGCAGTCTTTCCAAAACTATTCTTAAGTACACAATACCGAAACTTATTTCAAGATGACTACAGCTGCACCAGTTCAATGACAAGAGAAAATCAGCACTTTCTGTCCTGTACCACAACATGAGTCAACTAACAGAGTTCTGATAAGAAATAACAAGGTATGGTAAAAACTTCTGAAGCACAAAACAGAAACAAAATAATTCAATAACAACAGACTGAAAACAGCAGAAGCATAATTTTCTACGTCTTACTTGGGAAGAATTACTTTTAGCCATTCTTTCTTTTTGAAAAGGTCTGATTTTAATTTCATATCTCTATTGTTAAGAAGTAAAGCAATTTCTGTGTTTAAAGTTTATACCATTTTCCTCTTCCAATGTGAATATATTTTAGGCTCCCATAGAAACAAACCTAAGCTTCCTGGTTTGTAAATGCATTAAAGCAAACAGTATTAGACCAACCAGCCTCTAATGTGTTTAGGAATCAGGGATCCTGGCTTCCACGCAGTTGGCTTCTGTAACTACTTTTGAATTCATTATTATAATCAAAAGCACAAATATTGTCTCCTTTAGAGATTTTAGAAGTAATGTGTTATACTACAATTTGAATCACAAACAATTCATCCTACTAAGTAAAAAAATAAAATAAAGAAAAATTAATATTTCTGTTCAACAATAGAAAAGAATTTTAAAATTTTTTACATTAAAATATTTACATCAAATTTACATTAAAATTACTGTGGCATAGCCTTTGATGGTTCAGTAAAAAGTACCTATAGTGTTGTTTTAATTGTAATACAATACAACTACATCAGCCATATACACTATGCTTTATATATTCCTATTCATGATAATGTGAAGTCTAATAAGCAGTTATTACTAGTATTTACCAAAAGATTTTATTCTTACATACTTCATTCATACCTACTCTGTTTTCTATATTAAACTGAGCTATTCAACTAAAAAGTTAAGCTCAACATCCATCAGCAGAGCATCATATGATGAACAATAAAAGTAGGTAGTAGGTTTCACTGTTGACATGCTCTCTATC
The DNA here is from genome assembly GCA_036346955.1 of Dipus sagitta. NCBI lineage: Eukaryota > Metazoa > Chordata > Mammalia > Rodentia > Dipodidae > Dipus > Dipus sagitta. The sequence goes on from CM070774.1 coordinate 50,995,845, forward strand.
AAACTAAATATTAAATATCCCATAAGCATCTGCATGGTTTAGCAATTAATCTGTTCATAAATTATATTTTCAAGGACAATAAATGAAGTAAAGAAACATGTACAAATGTGCAGTGCTGAGAACTTTAGTGCTAAAATTTGAGTTCAGGTTCATAGCAGACACGTAATAAATACTGGGTAAGTCAACTGATCAATAGCTCCATAACCTATCTTAAAAACTCCTAAATAGGGCTAGAGAGACGGATCAGCAGTTAAAGGCACTTGCTTGCAAAGCCTGCGTTCAGTTCCCCAGTACCCATATAAAGCTAGATGCACAAAGTGACGCACACATCTGGAGTTCCTTTGCAGTGGCAGGAGGCCCTGGCATGCCTATTCTCTCTCTCAAATAAATAATTAAAAAAATAGTTTTCTAAAAACTTATAAATAGGGGCTGCAGAGATGGATTAGAGGTTAAGGCGCTTGCCTGCAAAACCTAAGGATCAAGGTTCAGTTCCCTAGTACCCACATAAGCCAGATGCACAAGGGTGCACAGGCATCTGGTGTTCATGTGCAGTGACTAGATGCCCTGGCGTGCCCATTCTCTCTCTATCTGCCTCTTTCTTCTCTATCTCCCTCTTTATCTATCTCTATCTCTATCTCTCTCTCTCTTTCAAATAAATAAATAAATAAAATACTTTTTAAAATTTGAAAACAAATTGCTGTTGCTGTCAGAAAGAGTTTGTTTCTGTATCATATGTGCATTTTAACCTTTTAAACATTAATTCTAAGTTGTAGACACCAGGCGTGGTAATCGCATGCCTGTAATGCCACCTCAGGAGGATGAGGGAGAAGGAATGCCACAAATTCATGGCCATGCCAATCTGGAGTACATTATTGAGTTACAGCCCACCCTGCAACACTGACACTGATTCAAACACACCATAAATAAATGTATAGATAAATAAAGGACAAATTCTGCAAACATAACTATTAATTTCCCCAAAAGACAAAATTGAGCTAGACTTACGAAATAACTGGTTTAGGGCTGGAGAGATGGCTCAGTGACTAACTAAATTGCCTACAAAGCCTAAAGACATGAGTTTGATTCCCCAATACCTACATAAAGCTGGATGCACACTGTGATACATGCATCTGGAGTTCATCTGCAGTGAAAGGAGGCCCTTGCATACTCATTTTCTCTCATTCTCTTCTGCTTGCAAATAAATATATTTTTAAAATAGCTGGTCTATAGTACAAATAGAAAATAACATAAATGTAATGAATTTGCTGATTCTTTTTGAAGCGACTCAGACTTAATTATAACAAAATCTCACCCAAATATGATCAAAGATAAAAAATTGTGATAAAACTAACACTAAAGTGATGATTAGAATATAAAAGTAGTGATGTTCATAATTTATAGATATATCATCATTATATGTGTATTCTAGAAATAAATATCCCAATTTTATTCTCGTAAACTCAACTGAGTTAGAAACTCCATGACCTTTATGTCTGAAGCCTATTAAAATTATTTCATCTCTTTAATTCTCACTGTGAGCTGCTAATTATGTAAAGGAAAGTTTCTTTACTTTGCAAATGGAAAAGCTGAAGTCACAGTCAGGAAAAACACTTCGAGGAGGGTGATTCATTAAGTCAATCTCAGAGAACAGGGTGATATTCACAACCACAAACTCACAAATCAGAAGAAATACAAACCACATTTGTCTTTGGGTCTTTACCATTCAACTCTCATGCCCACCACAGGGGCCCTGCCTCCCTAGGAAAAACAGTAGATGGTGAGACAGCAGCATCTCAGGAGATAACAGACCAGTCTGATTGCAGATGAGGCTTTGAATCTCAGGCCGGCCTGGAATGAGGAAGCAGTGAAAGGTGTGGGACAGAGATCACCCTGACTTCTACTTCCTCAGGTCAAAGAGCAAGATGCATGCCTTCACTGGGGTCATTTCTGAAACACAAGGAAGGCATGCTGGATGGGTTTCCATGTTCGTTCCATGACCTGGATCCCTGCGATTTGAGAATATCTAATTGAATTATTCAATTTAGCTGAAAAACCATCTGCTCAAAGCCTAAGTCTTCAATTCTTCCTGGCCATAAAAAGAATGAAAGATCGAGGTCAAAGGAATGAAGTTGCAGCAAACACAGTGCAGCTTGAGCAGACAGATGGTAACAAAGTGTGGACACATGCAAAGCCTCATCCTCATCAGCATCAAGAGCCCAAGATTCTCCACTGCAAAGTTGACAAGGGCCATCTGCTTTCTCTCTCTCTCTCTCTCCCCTTGCTTATAGTCAGCAGCACTCCATACTTGTTTTACTGAGTTTATTTTTGCTAAGATCATCTTAGACATACACACACACAAAAAAAAAATCACTGCAAAAGAAACCCCTTATTTAAGCCTAAGTACAACCAACAGCCCCTTTCCAATTATCCCCTGAAACTTCCCCAGTCTCTCATGCCTGGCTACTGAGCTCAGTCTAGTTTGGCTGACCGCCAGATTCCTCTCTTCTTTCCTTGTCAGTCTTAAAAACTTGGAAAAAGCTCTTGGACCGTTCAAGGAGACCTTTTAATTATGCGATGGAGCAGTACCTTAGCTGGGCAGCTGTTTTTAGCAAGGCTTGCAGTCACCAGCCACTGCGCTCTCCCATTGGCGGGATTTCTAGCAAGGCTACTTGTTTATCTGGGGGGAGAAGGGAAACACTGGCAGAGAAAGTGGGTGATTTGCAAACCTGAAAAATTTCCAATTCCTCTCAGAGTTTCCTACCTCCTGTCTCCTAATCTCCGCTCCTTTAAGACCTAATCACCCATGTACACTACACAAAATCACCAGCCTCCAGATTACTGCCAGCCCTAGAAATTAACAAGGCAGTCATATCTGAAGCACTCTACAAAAGTTTTTTTTTTTTTCTTTAACTGATAACTGGACCAACATCTTTAAAGCAAGCACAAAATAAATGTATTAAATAGTCCCGGTGGCATTATATTTTGTCAAAATGAAGGTTGAAATGATACGTTTTCAATGTCTGATTACAAATGAAAGTAAGATGAGCTCAGTTGGTGGGGGGGGGGGGGAATAAGCCCTGGGAGGGTTAACCTTGATCTCCAGCCCTCTCTTGGAGTTTGCCCAGCGCGTACCAAGTGGACCTGCCAAGCCCCACACCAGCGATGTCTTCCTCACTCTACCCTGGCACGCTATTTCTAGCGACAGTGTCCAGCTTCCTGTTCAAGACCCATTCAACATTGTAAACACATTCCAAGAAAACTAGACTGCCCAGAGTTCCCTCCTGCACACGGGGCAGTGAGCGAGAAGGCAGCCCCAGGATAGAGAGAGAACCCACACGGCTAGCTTGGGATCCCGGTCCGGAGCAAGGCCAGGAGGTGGTAGGTGGTCCCCAGCTGAGGAAGCCCGAGGTGTCACCCCGGTGGCTCCAGGCGCACCCCTACTCTCGCAGCGCCCTCCGCAGCAGCGACGAGAGCCGCCCAGGCAAAGGGCGAGCTCGTGGACACCACCCCTGAGCGTGGGTCCTCCCTGCTCTGCCCTGCCTTGTCCCGCCCGGGGCTTTAACCACCCGCAGCCCGGGCGGCCCCGCGCCAGCCTCCCCGCCCCCACGCACCCTGCCCCGCAGCCAACAAAAGGGAGACCACGCCGGGCGAAGTTCGCGCTCGGGTCGCCCGGCAGTGACCCAGGGATGCCTTGCTCCACGCAGCCTCAGCCCCCACGGTCCCCTGGCTGCCCAAAGCCCCGTTCCAGCCCCAGCTCCCCCCGCACAAAGTTACCTCGAAAAGCTAGAGGAGGCTCGGGAACCCGAAAACAGTGAACCCGAGAACCCCTTCGCGCTCCGCTCCATTCCCCCCAAGCACGGCATCAACAGGTCTCGGCTCCCTCCCCCGCCCGGCTCCTTGCAACCTGCCCGGGGCGGCGAAGCGCAGCCCTTAGGTCCCCGCCGACGCCCGGCCGCCTCCCTCGGGATGCCCGATCCCAGCGAGGAGCCTCCACCTGGCGGAGGAGCGGCGCTCGGGGACCGTACCTCGTCCAGGGATGCGGCCGCCCGGGGTTCGCTCGGGGCAGGCGGAGCCGCCGCGTCCTCGCAGCCCGCCGTCGTCTCCGTGGCCCGGGGAGAAAGTTTGCCCCTCGCGGCGCGGACTCGGGACCCTCGGGCTCCGCGGTGCCCTGCCCTCCGCTTCCCGAGCGGCTGCAGGCGGACTGACGCTGGCGGGGCTCGGGCTCGGAACTCCGGGTGCCCGGGCTGGGGTGGCGGGGCTCCCCCTCTCGGCCACGCCGAGACCTGGGACGCGGCGGGCGGGCAGGCGCACGACCCTCGCACCCGGGACGCCGCCTGGGCTCACCCGGGGCTCGGAGCGACCGCCTCCCTCTCGCACTCCCTCCCGGGCTTTCTGCGGGCGCGCGGGACTCTCCCGCCCTCCGCGCGGAGCCGGGAGGGGCCAGGTTGAAAGAAGCCGGCCGGGAAGGAGGGGCCGTCCCTTATCCGGTCCCGAGCCGGGACACAGCGAGGACGCGGTCCCGCCCCGCCCCCGCCGCGCCGCGCCGCGCCGCGCCGGGTTTCCTTTGGAACCTCCTCCCCGACACACCGCCCGAGCGCCGCGGCTCTCCGCGCGTTTCCGCACTGTGCACAGCCTCGCTGCGGCCGAGTTGCGGGAAAGGGTCTGTAGGGATGCTGCTGGAGCTGGAGGGAGACACGCCTTCCATGCAGCCTTTATCTGGAAGCATTGCTATTGCTCTGACTAGACTTTTTTTTTTTTTTGTACACCCCTCATCTTTTAAACTCAGTCTGAGTCCTTGTGCTTTGTTATGCCTTTTTTGAACATGAAAATTGTCTTAGCTAATGCCTGTCTTAGATAATGTCTGTTTGCTCCATTTCTTTGCTTACCTCATTAGTCAGTTGGAGGGATAAAGACTGCCCAGTGTGGGAAAAAGACTGAAAAGTATTCTCCTGGAAGGGATTCCTCCTGGATGAGAGGACCTCTACTAAAGTCTTTGAATAATCCTCAGAATTTAGGGCGCTTCATTTTAGTATGGATGTGAAAATCGATGGGAAAGAAAGGGAGAACACATTTTCCAAAGTTAGTGTTCATACAGACAGGCCACACAATAGTTTAGACCAAGGCCATATTCATGCTGCTACCCAGGAAACTACTCAGTAACAGTAGGAGAAAGGAATTGCATAATACAATTTACAAAGTCATAATCACATGCATGGGGGTTAAAGTAGTATCAGACACAAAATGGGCATCATAAAAGTTTGATTCTTACATCCCACCATATTTTATTGTTACTAGAAGAGGATGGATGGTCCTGGGAATATTCACCAAAGATCTTGTAACTGTGTCAATTCTATCTGCCCCTTTTTCAGTTAAGATGCATCTTCAAATTTTTTTTGAAATGGCAACTGTGCAGGGATCACATGCTCTAACCAAACCCTCTTATTTGGGACACAGGCAAGGATCATACATGATTTTCCCAGAGTTCATGATCAAGAGCTGTTAATACCAGAAATTAGGCCCCTTGAAACTTGGCCTAATGTCCCCCAAAAACTGTTTTCTCCTTTGTCATAACAATAAATATGCATTTATATTAATATGATGAAAATACTAATCTGAATACAATGCTATTTATTTTTTAATAACCTTTAAGCAATTTCTTAACAATCACTGATCATTAAACAATACCACTGCATGATAACTTGTTACCAACATGGTTATAAAATAAAGAACAAATAGCAGCTGAGTATTTGGGAATAAGGAACTAAATCAGACGACCAAATAGGGTGGCCTTTGCTTTTTGTTGCTTTGTTTTGTTTTAAGTGCAATAATAAAAAGATCCCAACAGAGCATTTGATTCAGACTCCCCAAAATATACCAAAAACTAGACTATGATGACTCTAGTTTCTGAAATACAAGGTCAATTTTTCATACACTACAACTCTAAAGCACAGGGCCAAAGAAGGAATAAGGCTACACAAATCAAGCATCCATACTATGAATTAATGGAAAATGTCATAGCACGTGCTTATTTCTTATTAATTTTCCCTGATAGCATAAAGACGGACTTTAAACCCTTTCTCACTAAACTCAAGGTTGAGAATGCCCCTGAGCCTTTATACAATTAACTCCTAGGTCCTCAGATATGACTCAATATAAGAATTCTTCTTAGTAAGAATTCTTTACTACTCTCAGCTTCTCATCAATTTGGTGTTAAGCCAATTTCCTCTATACATTACATGGTAATTCCCTTAGAAATCCATGTTCCCTATCTATGAGATTCAGAAGTTGCTACAGAAAAAAAAAAATGTGGTTAAAAATGTATATCCTCCATGTTATGGATGAATGGAGATGTATGAATCTCCATAATTGTATCTTTCCAATCATTGCATATGCTGCCAAAAATACTCATTCTTATATTTTTTCACAATGTTTAAAGTCTCTAAATTTGCTAGTGCTTGGTTATTTTTATAACCTGATTTTGATATGAACAACTTTATGAAATGGCTTAGAGGTATAAAAATCTCAAGGATGTTGGAACCATGTTTTTAACAACTCTAAAGCCAAGCAGAATAGGATATTCTATCAGATTTATAGCATGCCCCAGGAAGAGAAGAAGGGAGGTGCCAAGGCGAATGGTTGCCGAAGCCTAGCAAGACATGACCACTAGAAAATGGCTGACTCTACTCATTGTAACACCTTAAATTTCCATTCCAAAATTCTTCATCTTCATCATGTTACAGAAATCTCTGATTTAAAATAAATGAACACCTTTTAAAAATTTTGAAATTACTTTTCTTGCTCAAGACAGTGACAAGTTTCTTTGACTTGAATAAAAAGAAATTTGACGGATTTTGACTGACTGCTGGGGGTGGTTTCACACACCTGTAATCTAAACACTCTATAAATTGCAGCAAGAAGATCATGAGGATGACAGTCTTCAGGGCAACTTCATAGGATTTAAAATCATGCAGGAGACAAAGCCATGTGTGTGCACGTGACAACATTTCCAGAGACGTTTAACTGAGGGAAGGCAAATCCTGAAAGAGAGCACTTTCCTATATGTTGATGTTACAGAGTGAATAAAAAAGGATGAAAGGAGAAAATGAGCTGACCGCTAGTATTCATCTCTCTCTGCCTATGACCACAGATACAATGTGGCCAACTATCTCATGGTCCTGCTAACCGCAGCTAGAGCTTCTCACCACACCCCCATGTCCTCCCACCCGTTATGAACTGTATTCTCAAACTGTGACACAAATTAAACTATTCCTTCTTTAGCTTCATTTGGCAAGTATTTTGTCAAAGCAATTACAAAAGTATTACAATGATTTTAAGGCCAGTCTGAGCTACATGCATGTCTCAAGAAAGTTAAATAAAAGGATATTCTTACATGTTATCTTATGTTTTAGAATAACCATTTTATTGCTGATTATTAGAAGAAAATACATAATATACCGATTTAGCTTGATATTGTTGCATCACTTAAAATATTTGTGAACTCTTTCTAAAGAGGAAAAAAAATTGCCAAAATAAAATTAGAATCTCAGACTCAATCTCAGATGAAGAAGAGTGGGAGTCATATGTCATTTGCAATAATGGAAAATTATCTTTTTAAGGGGGCTGGAGAGATTGTTCAGTGGTTAACACACTTGACTGCAAAACCTAAGGACCTGAGTTTGATTCCCCAGTATACACGTAACACCACATGTACAAGATGGCACATGTGTCTGGAGTTCATTTGCAGTGTTAAAGACCCTGGTACGTCCATTCTCTCTCTCTCTCTCTCTCTCTCTCTCTCTCTCTCTCTTTCTCTCAAATAAATAAATAAAAAATAAATGAATAATATTTGGCGGTTGGAGAGATTGCTTAGTGGTGAAAGTGCTTGCCTGGGAAGCTTAAGGACCCAGGTTTGATTCCCCAGTACCCACATAAGCCAGATGCACAAGATAGCACATGTATCTGGAGTTTGTTTGAAGTGGCTAAAGGCCTTGGTGCACCCATTCCTTCTCTCTATCTGCCTCTCTCTCTCTCTCTCTCTCTCTCACACACACACACACACACACATAAATATATAAATATATTTATTTAATTTTTTGTTTATTTTTTATTTATTTGAGAGAGACAGACAGAAAGAGGCAGAGAAAGAGAGAGAATGGGTGTGCCAGGGCCTCCAGCCGCTGTAAAGGAACTCCAGATGTGTGTGCCTCCTTGTACATCTGGCTTACGTGGGTCCTGGGGACCTAAGGACCCGGGTCCTGGGTCCTAAGGACCTCGAACCGGGGTCCTTAGGCTTCACAGGCAAGCACTTAACCACTAAACCATCTCTCCAAAAAAATGAAAATATGTTTTGAGTTTCTAAAATCCCTGGTTCCCAAAGTCCATCAATGTGACAAGGAAAGATAGCTGACTCTGTATCATGAGATAAGCCACCTCTTGCACATGAGCCAGGGTACAAGCAAAAGCACAGAGGAATTGGCAATTTAGCATGAGTGCTGATCTCATGGCCAGACTGACAACCTGCACCAGAGAGATGACGATACACCCTGAGGACACTCAAAACATATCAAAGTGAAATCCAGAAGTAGGTGAGAGCTTAACACTAAAGTAGATTTATAACACTTCCTCCAAGGCTCAGGGAATATCACAGAAAAGTAGGCAGAAAGATTGTAAGAGCCACAGGGTGATTGCCATATCCAGTGGCATTGCCTGCCCTCCCCCTCCCACAATGACTGACTGCTGCTCTCATAACTCATAACCCATAACCGCATGGGGAATAACACTATTGAGGAGCTTCCTCGGTGGAATAGGGGAGGGGAAACCAAACACAAAACTAAACCCAAAATAAACTGGTACCATAGAAACCTGTATTGTTGAAGATACACTAAAAGATTTGAACCCTCAACAGGAGCATGGGGGAGCACCTGAAAAGAAGGGCGGTAGAGACGGTCCAATAAAGCCTAGCCTTAAAATATTTGGGGGCTCTGGTCTGTGACTCCAAGTGCCAGAAATCACTGTTACCCACAATGACCTGTTGGTTGGAGAGACCTACAAGGTCCCTAAAACATGGCAAGCTTCTGTCAAAGCACTTGATTACCCTTCTGAGGTAAAAGGTAAGACCCTATGGTTGAAAACACCACATGCTGTCAGCACAGAACATGGAGAAAAGAGCCAGACACCTGGCAGCCCATCTAGTGCTGGAAAATGCTACATGAGCTACTGGGGAAAGTGGCCAACAAAGGTCTGAGCAACCAGAGGCCTAAGCTACTCAGAAGTAAACACCCTGACAAGAAGTACACACCAGTGCAATAGTGGCACACAGCCTAGGTGGGTAGCCAATAGCTTTCTGATTGGCTAAGAGATCCACTCAGCCATATCTGGAATTGGGAACAAGGTCAGAATCCTATGGAGACAAAGATTGTTTTCCAGTGTCAAGCTCCCACTAGGCTTTGGCTGAAAGAGGTGCTGTGTCCACCAAATTCTCTCCAAATTAATAACGCTTTTGACATTTAAACAATGCTGACTTCACTCTCCATTGGCAAATCTGTTTTTCTTTTTCAGAAGGTAGCGAGACCCAAGGAGATTAATTACCCCTCACACTTCAGCCAAGCCCCAGCAGAAACCACAATGGACTTGGGGAGATGACCAAGAATGCAGCTTCCATGCTGAACCTGACAATCAGTGCCAGGGTGAAGGAGACAGATGCTGAGCATACTCAACACCTACCAAAGCAGAGATCCAGAAGCTCCTAAGAGCGTATCACTAAAGTAGACTTAAAACACACCCACTGTGGCTCAGGGAATTTTGCGGAAGAGGTGGGGAAAAGATAATAAGAGCCACAAGTTGGGACATCATACCCAGAAGCATTACCTCCCCCAACAATTGGCTGCTGTTCCCACAGTGAATAACCCACAATCCACATGGGGAATACCTGCATCCCCACTGAGAGGGGTCCCCAGCAGAATCGGGGCAGAGATGAGGGAAAGGATGGTACCAATGCATGATGTATTCATAGTATGCCTGTAATAATAAAAATATAAATAGATAATATAAAAATATTTTAAGAAGAATCATTGTTTCCAATGTTGTAACAACACACTCTGGTTTTTGCAGTGAAAGGAGCATTATCCTATAAGAACAAATAGCACTTACAGAACAAGAGCCTTCCTTCATAGAAGGCAGAGAAAGCCCAGGTCTTCGTATAGGGTCACATTTCTGTGTCTGTTTCCAGCTCTGGATCACTCTGCGGTGGAATGAGTGAATATCCTCAGTGGCACCAAACATGACCAGAAGAGAGCAGTTCACATCCTCTTTCAAGGGAAGGCCTGGCTTCATGACCAAGAGTGGTCTCCTGAGATGTGTGCTTCCCAGCCACAGTGCCTGCAGACCTGGAAAATTTGCTCAAAGAAGTTTTATCTGTGCAAACGACTGTGTTCAGAAGCCATTTCATCTCACTGGAAAATTTATATACTTAAAATTCCCAAAATAAACCAAACAAGAGCTTTATTAGCAAATAGAATTTGTATTTTTTTTCCATCAATAGAGTAGAAAATAAATGTTCTAGACAAAATTTTTGGCAAAAGAAAACTTTTCATTTGAATATCATGATTGTATTCTTTTGTTGAAAGACTAATGTCATAATTCTCTTTAAACTCCTATAACACCATTTTCCCAAGCTCGATAACAGGCCCCACAGACAAGCAAAACAAAGCAAGGCACCTGGACCCTTGAGACTGACAATGCGAAACAGGAAAATGCCATCACACTTTGAATTGAGAAGGAGCATTGGCTTCTATCACAACCAGCAACGTCCTGTCACAGAGGAACATCTCATTACAGTGGGAAAATAATGCCAAGAGTGCCTGTTCTGTGAAAGGCAATCCGTGGCAAGAATTGCCAGAACGGAGACTTGTCGTGTTGGTTCTAAGTCAACAATCTGTAGCTTGACAATCTGAGAATATCCAGAGACAAAGTGTAATCAGTTCAATGGAAATTGGCTGTTTTACAAAGGGTGTGAATGAGCACGACTATTGTTCAGTTTCAAAACTGAAAGGCACCTGAGGCAATTTCAACATTACCCCAATCTTGACATAAGCACATAGTGTAGGTAAGGATGATCCATTAACTACATAGCAATAAATCTCTAAAGATTTTTACCCAAACACTACTCTACCAACACAATGTCTTCTTTCAATATCTGTTAAGTGTACATATGAGGCCTATAAGATATTTTCATGCTAATTAATAAAATTAAATTGTTTTTACCGAATTTTTTTTACTGTGTCATGAGTTTGGGGGAGAGTTCATAAAATATAAGTGAATGTATATGTTTATCTTGTAATACAATTTCTAAAGTTTCGTGGTTTATATTTAGATATTTATTATAAAGGCAAACTTTAGGCTATTGATTTTTTTAAAAAAAGCATGAAGGATGGGCTTTGGATTCAAAAATCTGAAATTGGCAAATACCATCTGCCAGATATCATCTGTGAAATATCAGGCAGGTAGATTTTCCTTCAATAAATATTTTCTCATTTCTGAAACAGAATAGTCAAGAGTGAGGTAATAAATGGAAAGCACCTAACATAGTGTGGCAAGTAAGTTTAAAATAGCTGTAAGACAAAACAGATCAAAGTGCTGAAACTACTAATATGTTGATGGCAATTTCTCTGGAAACTGAATCAAGAGAAAAACAATACTAGTGGTTAAAATTGAAACTATTGCTACTGAAGATTTTATTTTATTTTATTTTATTTTATTTTATTTTATTTTATTTTATTTTATTTGAGTAACTAACCAGCATTTTAACATGAAAAAATATTATTTTTATAATTTTTATACTTACATTTATTTTTTACTAATCTGTAGCTTTGATTCAAAATTTTGTTATATTTCTGCCAATGTGTCATTTCTTTTCTGAAATCCCAGAGTGCTTATGTCTCCTTAGTCTCTTCTTATCTGTAACAGTTCCTTGCTCTCTCCTTGTCTGTCATGATTTCAAATGAATGGCAGTGATTGACACTTTATAGACTGTCACTCATATTAAGTTGATCTGCTCTTTTGTCATGGTTTCACCGGGATTGTAAGTGTGGGGATGAAAAAACTCAAAGGTAAAATGTCCTCCCTGTATTATATTAGGGGTACATGAAAATCACATAGATGACATTAACATATTAAAGGAGTACTAGCCAGACTTCTCCCTTTAGAATTAACAAATAGTTGGGGAATTGCTTTCCTACTATTCAAGTATCCTATTTCTACCTAGCTCTCACCCAATAAATTTAACATGCATTGGTGATCTTGCTTACAGAAATCATTACCTAATGTTTAAATAGTGTTTATTTATTTTCCTTCATGATTTTTGCACATTTTAATAGGAATTATTTCATAAAGAAGTATGTCTTCCCTCTCATCTAGAGCCACCTTTTAATTGAATGAGTTCAAATGTGAAAACCATCTTATAAAAGAACCAAGCCTGTTTACTGTGAGGAATCGTGGAGATCATACCTGCTCCAGAAGTTCCTTCATTACTCACTTGGCATTTAGTACTGAGTGCTTGTAATGTTAGACACTGAGTTGGTGTAGGAGAAATAGCAATAAATAAGCGGGGTCACTGCCCTTAAAGAGCTTACAACCCAATAGAAGGAAACTCACACACCAAATAAAGTAATAAATAGATCAAAAAGCAGGATAACTAAGCAAAAGTTCAAATAGCATAACATGTTGGTAAGCATGGGGTGAGGATAATTTTGTTTTAGAAAAAGCACTCTGGTGACACTTAGAGAAGATGTAAAGCTGTGTGACATTGAAGATAGACAAAATAATTAAGGGATGTGTGTTCTCTTGATATCAAACCTGATATCATCAGGTATCTGGGATGCTACTTGCAGGAGGAGATAAGAAAGTCACATTTTAGAGAAATGTGATCTTTTCCTGTATTAGGAGAATGTGCCAGTGATTGTTACAGTTTTGAATACCTTAAATTCTGTGTTATTGGAATTTCAAATAGTACTGACTTCCGACAAGAGTAAATAACATAATATGACTATGGGAAAATTTAGATTTATTTTAGCCACAGATTTTGTCTAACTAACCTTACAACCTTACAGTGTATATTTTAATGATCTTTGCTTGTTTTTAGAAAATTAAAATAGTATAGGTGCCTTTAGGGACCTATTTTATCTACATTTATTCCTTTTTCTTTCTTTTTTTTTTTTTGAGCTAGGGTCTCACTATAGCCCAACCTAACCAAGAACTCATTCTATAGCCCAGACTGGCCTTGAATTCATAATGATACTCCTGCCTCGGCTTCCTGAGTATGGGATTGTAGGTGTGAGCCACCATGTCTGGCTTGCATTCTTTTTAAAAAATATTTTACTTTTATTTATTTACTTGAGAGAGAAAGAGAGAGAGATAGAAATAAGCAAGGAGAGAGAGAGAGAGAGAATGGGCATGCTAGTGCCTCCAGCCACTGCAAACTCCAGATGTGTGTGCCCCCTTGTGCATCTGGCTTACATGGGTCCTGGGGAGTAGAACCTGGGTCCTTTGGCTTTGCAGGCAAGTGCCTTAATTGCTAAGCTATCTCTCCAGCGCTTGCATTTTTTTGAGAAAATATTTTTATTTTTTATGTATTTGCAAGGAAAGAGAGAGAGAGAGAGTGAGAGAGGGGAGACTCACACACGCGCGTGCGCACACACAGACAGAAAGAGAGATACCAGGACCTCCCACCATGGCAACTGAATTCCAGATTCATGTGCCACTCTGTGCTGTGCATCTGGGTTTTATGAAGGTTTGGGGGAATTGAACCCAAACCATCAGAACTTGCAAGGAAGAACCCTTAACTGCTGAGCCATCTATCCAGCTTATAATTTATATTCTTAAAATCCAATTTATTGATGAAATACCATCCTGGTAACTATTTTAACTCAATATTTAATCCTGACTCTTGAGAAAATTTAAAATCATGGAAGTGAAATCAATGGTGTAAGGACATCCAAAAAAGAATAAGACCAAAGAGTACGGGAAGCACAATTGAAGAACCTTCTAGTTACTACTGACTGACATAGAATCTACAGCAATAACAGAGAAAGTTTAGATTAAATTATGAATAGGATTTTCTAGATATTACTTATTAACAGAAATTCGTAATTAACAGAAATTAGTTCACATGCTATTGTGACAAACTATCAATGAGTTAGCCCTTGAGATTAAATATTAAAAACATCTGATTCCTTCAGTACAAGAAAAAGATTAATCTCAACTAAAGATACCTCATTTTCATCAGAATTTTGTAAGATGTTAAAACTGTCTTTATTTAGGCTGAACTTTATTTGAATAAACAACCCTAATGACTAGAAGGATTCTGATCAGTATCCATTTCTCTATTGGTGACTTAATACAGTTGAGAAACTTTAGAACTTAGCATGATAACATTTTTTTTTATCATTTTCCAATGCTTTTAACATTTTTGGAAACAAATAATATACAGTGATGTAAAAATCATATATATATATTTGAGAAAGCATTTGTTTATACCAAACTTATAAAATGGAGAATGAAGTAAATACAAAATGCATATAATATATCAGCTTAAGCTTTTTAGTTCCCCACCAAGCATCATGAAATCCAACTTAGCATTCAAATAAATATGATAATACATGAGCTATATCTTTAAAAAAATCATCTACATAATGTCCAAACATCAGAAACCACTTAGATGCCTTTGGGCAAAGTAAAATGGGTCTTTATGAGATGAACACTGAAACGTTCTCCAAGTGAAACAGATCATGTAGGAGGCTCTTTTCCCTTGTGTCCATTACTACAATGCTTGATTTTTCACATTGTTGATAGAATAGTATCATCTAATCCACGCAAACAGTGCTTCAAGAGTAGAAGTACGTTACGATTTTAAAGATCAAGAGTATTATAAATCATTATTTCTAGTAGTATGGAAAATATGATGACAGATTTTCAAGTTGATGTAATATTGAAATATACACATACAGAATCTTAAAGAAATTGTATTTTATAGATTATCAGAATAGTTCATATCAGTTAAAAGAGTTTATGCTGCCCAGCCCCTCTTCAAAAGTATCTTACAAAGTGTCTTTTTCAGTTTATTTTATGGTACATTTTCATCTTTACACATGAGAAGTAATTTTGAAAGAACATTTCTGGTATGAAAATGCAATTGTTAAAAGCATTTCTGTCTAGCCTGCATGAAACCCAAACGCCACATAAACTGAGCAATGGTAGTTCATGCCTATAATCCCAGCAGTCATGAGGTACATAAAGGAGGTTCAGAAGTTCAAGCAGAGTGTGGTGGCACATGCCTTTAACCCCCAGAACTCAGAAGGCAGAGGTAGGAGGATCACCCTGAGACAACATAGCAAATTCCAGGTCAGCCTGGCCTAGAGTGAGACCCTACCTCGAAAAAAAGAAGAAGAAGAAGAGGAGGAGGAGGAGGAGGAGGAGGAGGAGGAGGAGGAGAAGGAGGAAGAGGAAGAGGAAGAAGAAGAAGAAGAAGAAGAAAAAGAAGAAGAAGTAGTTCAAGCTCAATCTCTAGTTTCATGGTGAGTTCAAGGCCAGCCTGCACTACATGGGACCCTGCTAAAACAAAAAAGATGGTGTATGAAAGTGAACAGTGATATTGCTCAGCTGCACAGGGCTTGCCTACCTTAGTAGGTTTGGGTTCCATCTCTACCAATTTTTTTTTTTTTAAAGAACAGAACAAAATCGAAATTGTTAAGAGTTTTTACCTATGTATTTTTTTTACTCTAACTCTTCAGACTGCCATTATGTTGAATAAACCTTTTTTTTTTAAATTTTCATTTATTTGAGAAAGAGAAAGGGGAAGGGAGAGAGAATGGGTGTGCCAGGGCATCCAGCCACTGCAGATGAACTACAGATGCATGTGCCTCCTTGTGCATCTGGCTTACGTGGGTCCTGGAGATTCAAATTGGGATTCTTTGGCTTTGCAAGCAAATGCCTTAACTGCTAAGCCATCTCTCCAGCCCCAGACAGATCTTTTGATAGCTTTTAAGTGTGATTGTTTCAGGAATATGACAGTATTAATTTCCTTTTATTAATAAAAATGTTTAAGGGTATAATTCATAAGAGTTATAAAAATGAATAGTAAATTTTTATATACAATTAGTCTCGGAAAATCTAAAACTCATTATTTGAGAGAAACAATGAAGTGACATTGAGTCAGTGTCAGGGCACATGCCTCTATTCCTGACACTCCAGAGGCTGAAACAGGAGGATTATTGCAAGTCGGGCACCAGTCTGGAGGGCATGGTGAATTTAGAATAATGGGAGTGGGATCTTGGTTATGTCACTCCAGATTTCTCTGAGTTAATTGTATCATCTCAGGATGAGATTTTGTGGTATTAAATACAATACTGTTTTAGTGATTCTTTGTTCCTGTTGCCTTACAGTAGTATTTCTTTCCATCCTGGATACACAGACACGTTCCTTCTTCCTGAGCGTCCAAGTTGAGTTTTCGAAGCTCATGCTGCAAACAATACCTTCAAAGCTCAGTACTTTTGACCTTGAAGTGATTTTACTTATTTTGTGAACCAAGGTTTCATTTGGAATATCCTTTATTAAAATATTTTTATTTATTTATAAGAGGAGAGAGAATGAGAATGGGTGTGCCAGGGCCTGCTGCCACTGCAAACAAACTCCAGGCACAGGTGCCACTTTGTGCATCTGAATTTATGTGGGTACTAGGAAACTGAGCTCAGGCCAGCAAAGCAATCACTTTAACTGCTGAGCCATCTCTCCAGTCCACGGAATATCCTTTCTTTGTTGTTCTTTTCGTTGTTGTTTTGAGTTTTGGTTTTGTGAGACAGAATCTCACTAAGTAGCCCAGGACTAGTCAAGAACTCATTATGTAGTTCAGACTGGCTTCAAACTCATGGCAATCCTCCTGCCTCAGCTTCCTGAGATTAAAGACATAGACTACCACATCAGTTTACTTGAGACTGATAAAACTAGGTTTTGAATACTATAAACAAAACTAGAACTAGTGCCAAGAATCAAACCAGAGTGATAGTCTAAAATCAATTTCCCTGTTCCAAATGAAGAAAGAAGGCACTATGTAGACCTCTGACGCAGCAGATAAACAGCCTTGGTCCTGTGTATAGCCAGAAGCTTTCTCCAGAGTGAAAGATAATAGTGGCTGGAGGAGGGATACCTTAATCCCCCAGGAGAAGAGAAAAACAAATGTGTATGCACATTGTGCTCCACCCTGAGGCTGAGGACCAGAGTCCTACTTCCCTCATTCACATTCCTATCTCTATCTAGATTACTCTTGGTGGTGGTTTTCTTTAGAATGTAACAGCTTTGGTATTCCAGCACAACAAGAGAACAAGGAAATCCCATTAAATATTCTTTTATGCAAACGAATTAGAGATAATTATGCTTACAGGGTATTCATTAATAATGATGATTTTATAGAAAGTTCAAGGATGGCTTGGGAAATTAAAATTGTAATAATTCTGTTATTGATGTTTCACCCAAGATAAAATGAGTTTACAAACCCTGTGAAATATCATATCTATTGTAGGATTTTGAATCAAATAATATTGATCTTGTGATTAGTTTATACCAAAGAGTAAGTCCCAATTTAAAAAGAACAGGTGAAATTTGTTTCTTTCTCCTTGGAACTTAGCCCTTATCCTATATGAAACTTAAACCATGGCCACAGGCCATATGGTGAGGCCGTGTGGAGAAGGGCAATTCTGGAGCTATGTAAAGGAGAATGTAGAAACGGGGCCAATAGAACATAGTCCAGTGTGAACAAAAAATCCTGGAAAGGAGTCGCACCTTTGCTAAACATTCAAGGCTGATTAGAACTTCAGTGACTGACGGGAATAGGAATGTTGCAGATCCACAGCCAATTTATCTTGAGCTATCTTAGCACAGTAAGTGGCCATTTATTGCTCACCTATTGTATGTGACTTAAGGTCCTTGTGACTATTAGGTAAGTCATTTTGGAATGTACGAACAGATCTATGTGTTTACTCAAAAACTAAGTATGTCATCAACAGCATCTGAGATTTAGAGCAGAAATTAATCCACTTTGCTCTAATGCACCTATCTGATGGCACCATCAATATATTTGAAAGTGTTTGATTTATGATTTATTTTGTTTTTGTCAAAGACTGCCTGAGACCTTATTTACCCAACAGTGAACACCAATAACCCTACTGAAGGTAGTCCTCTGGGAAAGTAGGAGTGGGACTGGGGGAGAAAGAATATAAGACTGCAACCTCTGGAAAAGAAAGAAAGAAAGAAATTGAAATTAAAAAAAAAAAAATAATTCATGATTTTTTTTACCATGTTGAAACATGGAATTTTAGTAAACTTAATCTGTGTTACCAGGTCATGGTCAATCTTATTTGGCTCCAAATAAACTATCACTTATTCCTATGAGGTAAGAACTATGTTCTTTGTGTTCATATCATCCAGCCACTAATCTTTCTAACTATCTTCTATAAGGCCATCAGGCATGTGAACAAGGAAGCCAATTTGTATATGCTAGCTTTGTGGTAGAGTGGATGTGAGACCTGGGCACTCACATGGAAACTTTAAAGTCCCTGTGTTTGATACTTTACTGAGTGGGATAAAAGGCCCAGATTTTATTTGGCAATATCACCGAAAATTAGGCAGTCAGCTGAGCGGCCCTCATGTCATGTAGAGCTTGGACCATCTGAACCCACAGGAAACTAACTAGTCATTGACTTACTTGTGTTAATATGAATACTTTATTAAATGACTGCTGTTTAATCAGTTCACAGCAATAAGATGGCATTTGAAAATAGCAAAGAATATCACAAGGAGAAAAGGACTTCTTGGTAGAGGTTGGCTGTGAGGAGAAGATGCAGGTGTCCTATTTGAAGAGGTGAGGGTATATATAAAGAATATATCAGAAAATATATTTCTTTAGTGTGATCAATTGTGAAAGGAATAAATGACCTTTTGAAAACAGAAACATATATAGTTAATCATTAGATGAATTTAAAAGCCTTATAACTCTCAGTAACACATCTATCCTAACCTTGTTTAAATTTTTGTTTGTTTCTTGCTAATTTGAGACAGCTCCTTACTGGCTCAGGTTGACTTTGACCTCTCTATGTAGACCATGGTGACCTCAAATTTATGGCAATCCTCCTGCCTCAGCAATTAAATTCATGTAAAATGGACAAAAATGATGTAGAGAAATTTTAGATGCTGTTTTTTTTTGGGGGGGGGTATTAAAGAGAACTGAATACAGGTACTTGATTGTGCTGAGCAAGCCTCATCCCTGAAATTACATTGCCATCCTTAATGCAAATGAAAAATGATGCATTTGAAAACCAAGCAATTAAAAAAATCACAAAAATATCTAAGGACTTTGAAATAACTTCCAGTTATGTTTTTTACCGAACTGGAATGAGTTTATATGTATATCTTGAAACAGGATTTAAACATTATTTTTTATTATTATAGAAGCTAACGCTCAGTAGAGAGTCACCTTTCTTCTCTTCTGGTTTCTAATTGTGTATTTCTTGTGTGATATGTTGTCATATGTATGGGTCTATTTTCAGGAACTATATTCTGCCTTGCTGTTTTTTTCCATACACCCACTGATGAATGGGGCACAGTGTTTTTATGTTTGTAAACTTATGGGCATGTGTTTGATTGCTATTAACTTATCTTTAAAGAAAAGGTGCTAATTTAAATCTCTCTTCTCATTTGTCCTCTCTTCCTTTTTGATTCTATTTTTTGGAAAATTTCTCTTGTCTGAAGTAGATTCTACAATTTTATTAGAAATTTAAAATTATATATATATATGATGGAGAGAGAGAGAGAGAGGAAGAGAGGCAGAAGATAGAGATAGAGAAAATGAGCATGCTAGGGCCTCTAGCTACTGCAAACAAACTCTAGAGGCATGCACTACCATATGCATCTGGCTTATGTGGGTCCTTAGGCTTTGCAGGCAAGCACCATAACCAATAAGCCCTCTTACCAGCCCCTATTTGAATTTTCAATCACCTTGTAATTTACATGAAATACAGGTTTATTGGTTATTTTGACCTTTATAACTCTGTTCTCTTTCCCTGTAACTTTTTAACAAAAAAATCACATGTTTGAGACTCTCATATAAATACTCTTATATTCGCACCATTTTCTATCCCACATTGGACTTTTTTTTCTCTAATTTTTGTTGACTAATCACACTCTAAGTACAATGCAGTATTTTTATTTTTACTTCTAGAATTTCTGTTCTGGCTTTTTAAAGATCAATCCATTTTTATTCATTGTATTCATGTTTTCATCATGTTTTATCTCTTTTCTTTTGTCCTTTTACACTTGTATGTAATGGAATTAATATTCCTTTCTTAGAGAGATCAGCTTTCCATAGTAAGACAGTCTCCTACCTTATAGATAATAAAATCTCATAGTGGCTGGAGTCTTGCTTTGTTGTCCAGGTTGAGATTTGTGTTCTGTTTCAATATTTAGCTAGTTGTCCTGGATAACATTCAGCCATGGAAAAACTGAAAACACACATGATATTAACTGTATTTTTAGAGAAA
Organism: Dipus sagitta; assembly: GCA_036346955.1. NCBI lineage: Eukaryota > Metazoa > Chordata > Mammalia > Rodentia > Dipodidae > Dipus > Dipus sagitta. The sequence continues at coordinate 51,016,427 of CM070774.1, forward strand.
ATTAAATCTTTTAAAATTTGTTCATTTAGTCTTTGTGTTTTTTAAATTATTTTAAAATATAGCTCATACTATGTTGCCTAGCTTGTCCTCTAAATATAGGTGTATTTTACCATGCTCAACTTAAAATTATATTTTGAACAAAACCTATGGCTTTTTTATTTTGTTCAAAATACTTTAAAAACAGCTAATATAAAATTTTACATATGAGAAAATTCTTGTAGAGTTGATTTATTTGAATGAACAAATATACAGGTAATGTGTGTACAGCTAAAATATTTGTTATAGTACAGAAATTAAAAATATAGCTAATAATATTTTATTTTCTTGTTTGTAGTCAAATTCAAATCCTACATTGCTACCAGAAGAGTAGAGAACACACAATTTTTGAAGCAATAATGGCTTATAATTTTCCAAAACTGATTTGAGGAGCTTTTTGAAATCATTCATAATAAGTATAAGTAAGACATACTTAGACATATGTACTTAAATTAATAAAAAACAAAAGATAAAGATAAAATTTAAAATTCAAGGGAGGGGGGATGGAGAGATGGCTTAATGGTTAAGACGCTTGCCTGCAAGGCCAAAGGACCTAGGTTCAATTCTCCAGGACCCACATAAGCCAGATGCACAAGGCTGTGCGGGTGTGTGGAGTTTGTTTGCAGTGGCTGGAGGTCCCGGCGTTCCCATCCTCTGTCTCTTTCTCTCTCAAATAAATAAAAATTAGAATTAAAAAAAAATTCAAGAGAGGAAGAAAGTCATATCTTTAAAAGATCAACACAAACACATACCATTTCCTAGATTGAAAAAAGAACCTGAAGCGGGGCGTGGTGGTAAACACCTTTAATCCCAGCACTCGGGAGGCAGAGGTAGGCGGATAGTCTTGAGTTCAAGGCCACCCTGAGACTCCATAGTGAATTCCAGGTCAGCCTGGGCTAGAGTGAGGCCCTACCTTGAAAAAAAAAGAAAGAAAAAAGAACCTGAAAAAATTTTCATTGGCACACTTACAATAAATAGAAGATACATAGAGGGACAGATACATAGAGGATAGATAGATCTCTACATGTTAGTGTGGTTGTTGGCATTCCTCTTGGTGATTTCTAGTTTTATTCTACTGTGGTCCAATAGAATACAAGGAATTATCTAAGACATTCTTTTTTTATTTATTAAGGTTTAGTTTGTTGCCTATGATATGGTCAATTTTGGAGATTCTTCCATATACATCTGAGAATACTGTGTGTTACCTACCTCTTGGATGGAGTGTTCTGGGATAGTTATTAAATCCTGCTAGTCTACGGGATAAATAAGTGGTGAAGCATCTTCACTAAATTTACTTTGGGGGCGCTATCTAAACATGTAAGTTCTCTATTTAATTCTTCCAATATTATTGGGTTGGGGCTTATATGACCATTTATGCTTTTTAGCATGTGTTCTATGAAATTGAATCTCCCAATATTTGGTTTATAAATGTTTATAATTGTTATGCCTTTTTGATCTATTATTCCCTTTATTGGTATGTAGTGTCACTTTGCCTCTTTGATTAGCTTTGGTTTGAAGTCTACTTTGTCAGATATATGAATAGTTATGCCTGTTTGTTTACTATTCCCATATGTTTGATAGGTTGCTTTCTAGCCTATGACACTCCGTTTGTTGATGTCTCTGCTAGTGATGTATGTTTCCTGAAGACAAAACATAGTTGAATTTTGGCTTTGTTTTTTATTCATTAATTTATTTTAAAATTCTTTTATATTTCATTTGAGAGAGAGAAAGAGGAACATAGAAAGAGAGAGAGGGATAGTGAATGAATGGGTACTCTAGGGCCTCTAGCCACTGCAAATGAACTCCATACACGTGCCTCCTCATGCATCTGGCTTTACATGGGTACTGAGGAATTGAACCTGGGTCCTTTGGCTTTGCAAGCAAGTGCCTTAACAACTGAGCAATCTCTCCAGCCTTAATTTCTGTTACTCCAATCTGTATACACCATTTTATTGGTAAGTTGAGGCTATTTGCCTGTGAAGTGATTGTTGTGAGGGTTTTTCATGTGATTTTGTTGGATGAAGTTTGGATGAGCTGCATTGTTGGTATCTCTGTTCATTTTGATGGTATGCTGCTGAGCTGTTTTAAACATGTGGATTAATTTCCAAGTCTATTTTGTTCTCCTGTTCCTTTCTTGATGACTATTCTTATATGCATTCACATGGATGAGAGTGCTTCTCTTCCTTTCTATGTGATATTATTTAGCTGCCATGAATTCCCTTATTTTGTGTTTGTCTTATAATATCCTTATTTCTCTATCAATTTTAATGATAACTTTGCCGGGTATTGCATTCTTAGCTGCAAGTTGTTTACTTTCTGAGCCAGAAATATATTGTTCCAGGCTTTTCTGACAGATTTTTTTTTTTTTTTTTTTTTTGGTGTTTTGAGGTAAGGTATTGCTCTAGCAAAGGCTGACCTGAAATTCACTATGTAGTCTCAGGCTACTGCCAAAGTCACAGAGATCCTCCTACCTCAGCCTCCTGGAATTAACAGCATGTGCTACCACACCAGGCACTTTTAGAATTTCTAAAAGATCTGAAGTTATTCTGATGTCCTTGTCTTTTTACATGAGTTGGCATTTTTCCCATAGGTTTTAGTATTGCTTTCTTACTTTGTATTTTTGGCACCTATGATGTGTCATGGAGAGGCTCTGCTCTGGTTGTATGCATTTGGAAATCTAAATGCCTTTTATTATTGCAATTCTCTCTCTATGATTGGACATTTTCTGCTATAGTTTCATTAAATAAACCTTCAATTCCTCTAGATGTTGTCTTATCTCTTCCTTCTATACTCGTGAACTCAAAGGTTTGGTCTCTTGAATGTATTCTAGATTTGTTGAAAATATTGTTGATATCCCTTGACTCTTTTTCTTGATATGTGTCTGTGTAAATTGCTGTTTTAACTTTGTCTTCCATCTCTGAAATTTGGTATTTTTCATGGTCTTGACTGTAACATTCTCTGTTTTTTTTTTAAATTTTAAATATTTTATCTTTTGACAGATAAAGGGAGAGAGAGAGAAAGAATTGGCACTTCAGGGCCTCAGCCACTAAAATTGAACCCCAGATGCTTGCACCACCTAGTGGGTATGTGCGACCTTGTGCTTGCCTCACCTTTGTGCAGCTGGCTGATGTGAGATCTGGAGAATAGAACATGGGTCCTTGGGCTTTACAGGCAAGCGCCTTAACCACTAAGCAATCTCTCTAGCATGTTGTGCTTTTTACTTGGGTGATTGTGTCTTTCATTTGTGTGTGTGTGTGTGTGTGTGTGTGTGTGTGTGTGTTTTGTTTTGCCTGCTAAATTTCTCCTCCACACTTTGGAATTTGTTTTTCCAGTTTGCTTAAAGTTTCATCAACTTTGTAAACTGTCTTGTCACTATTCTGAATGGATTTCCATCATTCTTTCATCTGCTTGTCTGAACCTCCTATGTGACCATGGATACTTTTTAGAAGATTCCTGTAGCAGAAAGCTTCAAGTTCTCTGAGATGAACTTATAGACCAGGCACAGTAATGGAGGAAGGGACTTATTGAAGCTTACAGACCTAGGGGAAGTTCCATAATGGCAGAAGAAGCTGGTTTGCTTTCATAGGACCAAAGAAGCACAAGCCAAAAGTCAAAAGCCACACAGCACAGCACACTTCAGGAACTCTAGCTAGGCACACTTTGCATATCTTTAGATTGAAATCTCAAACCCACCACCACACCTTAAGATCTGCCCAGTGACAACACCTCCAGCCTGGTGGCTGCAATGTAAACTACAAACTAATAAAACACTGATTATATTTGGGGTCATCTATTCAAAGTACCACATTCTGCCCTTGCCCTCAATATATTCAAAACCATCATACACTGTAAATTGTATTCAATCCAATTTCAAAGGTCCCCACAGTCTTGATCAACTTAAGAAAGTGAGTCCTGTAAAATCAAATGAGTTTAATACCAACATATAAAGGCACAAAGTAAACATTTTCAACTGGCATAAGGCATAGCAGAGAGACCAAAGCAATGCAAACTCAACCACCATCAAACAAACATCAAAGTTCTGCACTTAAAGTTCAATACAACCAGACACTGACAGTCTACAGATTTTCAAATTCTGCCCCTCCAGCTGGGCACAGTAGCCAGGAAACACTTCCATCCCAGGCCAACAGTGCGCTCCATGGTAGCCCTTGCACAGTACTGGTATATCCAAAACATCTTCAGGTCTTCATTCAAACCATCTTCCAAAGACTCTTTCACCCTATCAGGGCATCAAGCCCTGCCTCATGCCACAGCTCAGCAGTGGCTCATGGAACCATGTGCAATTCATGACCATTCCTCACATTTTTCATGCTTGTGAAACCAATATCAGGTGTTCAGGACACAGCCATATTCTTAATTCAGGGATGAAATAAATCATAACCTTGAAAAGCAGGTTCCTTCTCCAGTCAACTCTTTCCAAAAGAGTTTGGACTTATATGATAGTCTTTCCTCAGACATCCTTTCCATTGTTTTAATGTAAAGCAGTTGGGCCATCTTCCTTAAGATTGCTAATATGTTTGAAAATAGCACCTTCAGCAACCTAAAACCAGTCTCAGTGCCTGTCATTTTAACTTACTTGAGGTTTTCCAATTTAAAATCTTAAATCTCTCGGTCCAATATCTTTAGCCAAGCACATCAATCCATTACAAATTTAACCTTGATCAAACTCTCTGGGCATGGGCAGTAGGACACAACCAGCCCTTATTCTAGTAGCCCAGTTCAAACAAATTCCTCTGTAGTCTTTCCTTCCCCTTAGAAAGCTCATAAACCAAGCCTTGAAGTTCAATATTGTCTGCACTTAGCATTCTCAAACTGTCATCAGAATAATCCATAAAACTTGGCTTACCACTCCAGAAGGTGTCTTCAGTTGCAAGCGCCAAGTTCATGCCCGTTCCTCCAAAACAAAAGTTCCAAAAGACCAACACCCTCATGGTCAGGTTCATCTTACCCCACTTCTGGTACCATCTTCTGTAGCAGACAGCTTCAGGTTCACTGAGATTAACTTCCAGACCAGGCACAGTTATGGAAGAAGGGATTTATTGAAGCTTACAGATCTAGGGGAAGTTCCATAATGGCAGAAGAAGCTGGTTTGCTTTCATAGGACCAAAGAAGCACATGCCAAAAGTCAAAAGCCACACAGCACAGAACACTTCAGGAACTCTAGCTAGGCACACTTTGTATATCTTTAGACTGAAATCTCAAATCCACCACCACACCTTAAGATCTACCCACTGACACTGCCTCCAGCCAGGTGGCTGCAGATGCAAACTATAAACTAATAAAACACTGAAATATTGGGGGCCATATACTCAAACTACCACAATTTCTAACTCTTTCTCTGACATTTCCCCTATATTTGTGGTCTTGCTGTCTTTCATTACAGGTAGTTTGGTGGCTGGGAATAAGGTAGGAAACTTTATCCATCATTGCTTAGCCACCTTGTGAATGACATCCTGTATTTCCTTACAAATGAATTAATCCCATAGAACACTAACTTTCAAAAGGAACTTCCCAGTAAATACTCCATAATATTCCAGAAGTTAGGTTATACACTTGAAACATCAAAGAATATAAATTCAAAAAAGGATAATGGAGGAAATCAAGCTAATATTGGGGGTGGCTTCTCAGCTGGCCCTGGGTTCCTCAACAGTGACTGTTCTTGCCCGTGCAATGGTGCCATCATTGGCTCTCAATCCTACATATTCACAAAACATTATAGATGGATGCCAGGCAATCTTTTATGATCCTTGGCACATCAACCTGAATCACCAGTAATTTTATATGTGCTACAATACTGCATTAGATGAATGGCATCATCTCGCTCTAGTATCCAGTTTTAGTTACACAACAAAATAAATTTTCCTTTTATATACTGTGTGTGTCAAGAATTTATGTATCTCAAAACCTAGAATCCTCATCCAAAAAAGTTAGTCACTAATGATGCACTGGGGTTCAAGTTCCCTTGTTCCCCCTTATTAGCTCTCCTCCATTTTAGCCTATCAATAGTATGTGACTTGTATTTTCCAGATATATCATGTTGTTAAGGTGTTTCTCATATTAATAAAATATATGACAAGGTCCAGCAAAAATATCAAAGTTTTATCTTATGGAGGTTTTAGTGATGATGTACCAAGGTTTTACATACCAACTCTGAAAATATAATACTTTATGTTATGTTATACCAATTAACAGTATCTCCATAAATTTCTGATTGATGAGGATAGAAATTTGTATCTGACTCACTTTTGTATCCAATAATACCTATTATTGTAAAACTATACCGAAAGTAAAATTCATGCTGAATACATATTATCATAAATGAAAGAAAAACTGAATACAGGAGAGCACCATGCATAATTACCCCAAAAGTACTTACCTCAGTATCTGTGTCTTGAGACAATTTTCCTTATTGCTTTGGGGTTTCCTTCATCACATTGATCATAATGAAATCTCTAAACTTACAAATAACTATAAATCATTGTCTAAATTTTCTTTGTGTCACTAGACTATTAAATCAGAATACATGCCTTCCAAAAAATCTTTTGGCTTCTGAGCTATCTCGCTATTTTTCTTGAAATTTCCACATGAGGTCCAAAAACAAAATGAGTGTACAATAGGGAAAATTACACAATAGCAATGTCATGAACAAGTAATTAAATAGACCATATTCAAAGCTGCAAGCTGTGATATTTAAAATCCAACTGAGTGAAGCAGTTAGTGTGATTAATGATACTAATGAATAAGTCATACTATAGAAAAACAAATAAACAAGTAAAACAACACTGTCCATTTATATGTTTGGTAGCCTATCTATTCTGGTAGCTCTAGATTCACATAAATGTCTTGAAGGTAGTGCTACATTTTAGATTAACAGGCAGGAGGTCATTTTCATTAAATAAACAGGCAGACTATGATATGATATCAACCTAGAAATCTCTCCTATGTAAACAAGTATAGGAATTTAATTTTGTATTTTATTGAAGTAAGTTTTTAGTGACACAGTAAAATATATGTTGTTAAAGGTAAAGTTATATGTTAGCTATCTGTCACTGTAACAATATACCTTAGATAATAGACTATTTATATTTTATATTATTTGAAATATTTGGTGCTAGGAATTAAACACATGAATTCATATATGCTAAGCATGGTCTCTACCACTGAACTACATTCCAAGATGGGAATAATTAACTTCTTAGTCACCTTTCCAAGTTAGAGGCTCACAATTTTAGAGGTTTTAATCTGTGATCTGGTAGATCTGTGGATTTGCAGCTACTTGGGTGGTAGAAGGGAACTGGAGAATTTTCTGGATTGAACTGCTCTGCTTTTGACAAGGAAGCAAAAGGAGTCTGGGAGTCCCACAATACCCTTCAAAAATATGCTCACAGTGAGCTTCTAATGTCCTGCTAGGTTGGTATGTGCTTAGTGTGTGAACTTGTGTATATATGTTTATGGGTGTATATGTAGGTGTGGAGGCACATGTGTGCATATGTATGTGGAGGGTGCAGGATAACTTTGGGTGTTACTTTTAGCAACACTATCCACCTCTTTTTCAGAAAGAATTTCCTGTTGGTTTAGATCTCACCAGTTAGTTTAGATTGGCTGGCCAGGGAGCTACGAGGATTCTCTTGTCTCCACCTCTCCAATGCTTGGATTACTGACATGTGCTGTCATATCTGGCATTTTTGCCTGAGTTTTGGAAATTGAGCTAACATCTTCATGCTTGCAAGGAAAGCACTTTATCCACTGGGGTATTTCCACAGCCTTTTTAATAACTTCTTAATGAAAAATCCTTTTTCCCATTGAATCCAAATTGAGAACACTATGAACTTGAAGTCTTCATTATAAAATATGATTTGCTAAATTTCACTAATTGAATACTAATAACTTGATTCCATTCATTTATAATCAATAATTATGCTGCTTCATTTTTTATAATTCTCTATGAAGATTTTCATTATAATTTTCATGAAAGTATCAATTTATTTTTTACTGATAAATCCTTATCATACAAATGGAATAATGAGTTCAGTAGTTGATTATTAAATATTGTGTTGAATGAATGCATGCATGGATAAAATTAGAATAAATTAATGCATTTCACTATGATATATAACTACAGATAAAGAAAGAGTCTGGGAAGGTTGATCTCTTGCTTGAATTAAGTAGGGGCTCCCAATGAAAGAGCTAGTTCTCTAATCTATTGTCCATGTAAATTTAAACTTGTTTGAAGAGTTCTTAATGATAGTCATTCAAGTTTGTGTCATTGTTTTTGAAAATGCTGATATGTCAGTTAGGAATAAGTCAGGTAAACAAACTCTATTATACGATTTCAGAGGAAATTTAACAGAGTGTTCATACCATTGAACTTGAAGCAAACACCCAAAAGATGATGGGACAATCTAGAAAATTAAGAATAGAAGTTTCTATGAACACTACTCTGGGAGGATAACACCAAGTTAATAGATTCTAGAAGCTGGCACCATCTGCTATAAGAGGGTAGTACAGTGGTTCTATACATTGGGACAACAAACCATGCACTGAAAGTTGTTGGTTGAATACGGGAACCACTGAGGAAATTGCACATTTCCATAGATCTACATAGAAGCAGAGACTTACTGGATGAGACTTTGGGATATAAATTTTCATTTTCTCCTATGGAAAGTTCCATGTGAGTGTTGATCCATGTGAAATAAATGTCAAGGAATTCCAGGAATAAAAGAAGAAAATATTGAAAAATAGAAAAAACAAAGAGGCACATTACATACATTGTCAATTGTAACAATGTTTACATTTACTTTTTCAGATTTGCATAGTTTAAGACAGGATCTCATATCGTATTTTTTCTGATTTCTTTTAAAATATTATCACAAGTGAATATTTAAAATGAACTCTTTGGAGCATAGTTATGCTTTCTTATCAGAAAACAAATTAGACAACTAGAGTTTTAAAGTCACAAATATGACATTAGCTATGACACTTAAAATATAAGAATTTTTTTGCCCACTGCTTAGAGTAACTCAAAACAATACTAACAGAATTTTATGCTATAAAGTTCAAAAGCCACGATTTTCTTTAGGAATTGTGAAAATATTTCAATTCACCCAAAACATCTATTTCCAATATTTTAATGATTTACACATGTTCTCACATTTGTTTTCAATTTGATTTTAACAAGTTATAGACAGATGCCTATCTCCCAGCCAGTCCCAGAGCTTCCCCCTTTTTTCTTTGCTTTTTAAAAATAGATATAAACTTTACTGTATGAACATACTGCATATTGGGCACAGTACAATTGGGTTATACTGTTATATCCCCTCTCCCCTGCTCCCATTCCACTGAAGGCCTTCTTCATGGGGTTATCTGTATTCACCATGGGGTCCGTCTCTCTGGAGTGGGGAAGAGTACCTGAGGTCACTTTTTCATACCCTGTGGCTCTTGCATTCTATCTCCTCTTCTTCAATGTTATCTGAGCCTTAGTTGAGATGTTATATGTCACATTTAGTGTTAAACTCTTTGTATCCTCTGAATTTCTATGTTGATGAGTTTTTATTCTCTTCAGTGTCTACCTCCTGGAAGAGGTTGTCAGGGTGAAAGTAGCACTCATATTTAAATTGCTACTCCCTCTGTAATATCTATTATGCCCTGGCAGATGTGATAGAGATGACCCATCTCATGCCAGACAGTCAGCTGTATTTTCTTGTCTTTTTAAGGATCTTGATATTTTCCAAAGTTTTGTTGCAACCTGTAACAACAACAAAATTCTCTAAGAGTGAGAGTAACATGGATCAAAAAGTAGTTATTCTCTCTCTCTCTTTTTCTCTCTCTTTCCCTTCCCTCTTTCTCTTTCTCAAATAAATAAATAAAAATAAAAAATAAAGGGTCTAGAGAGATGGCTTAGCAGTTAAGATGTTTGCTTGCAAAGCCAAAGGACCTGGGGTTGATTCCCCATGACCCATATAAGCCAAATTCACAGGTGACACATATAGTGGTGGAGGCCCTGGTGCACCTATTATCTCTTTGTCCTCTCCCTCTCTCTTTCTCTCTAAAATAAAAATAAATAAATAAAATTGATGGCTGAGAATGTATCTCTGTAATAAGAACAGAGCACTGGCTGAAGGTTCCTCTTTTCGCACATCATCACCAGCATTTTTGTCACTTTTTTTCTATTTATTTGTTTATTTATTTATGAGAGAGGCAGAGAGTGAGAAATAAGAGGCAGATAGAAAGAGAGAGAATGAGAGGCCAGGCATGGTGGTGCACACCTTTAATTACAGCACTCGGGAGGTAGAGGTAAGAGGATCACCATGAGTTCAAGGCTACCCTGAGACCAGATAGTAGATTCCAGGTTAACCTGGAGTAGAGTGAGACACTAAATCAAAAAGAAAGAATTAGTGCACCTGGTTCTCTAGCCACTGAAAATGAACTTCACATGCATGTGTCATCTTGTGGATCTGGCTTTATGTAGGTACTGGGGAATCAAACCTGGGTCCTTCAGCTTTGTCAGCAAGTGCCCTAACTGCTAAGCCATTTCTCCAGCCCTCTCATTTGACTTTTTGATGTTTGCCATTCTGACTGGACTGAGACGAAATCTCAAGGTTCTTTTAATTTTTCTTTACCTGATGACGAAAAATGTTGAACATCCTTTTAAGTGCTTAATGGCCATTTGTATTTATTTGAAACTATGAAAAGATTTTTATAAGTCAAGTACTTTCTGTTGAATTCCCTAACCCATTTTTGAGTGGGTTGCTTTATTTTTCAATGCTTAATTTTTTTGGAGTTCTTTGTATATCTATATACTCAACCTGTGTTGGATAGATAACTGGTGAAGATTTTATTCCATTCTATAGGTTGTCTATTGACTATTGTACAATAGCTTTTTAGTTTCATGAGATCTGAATGGTTTAGTGTTTGTCTTATTCCCTGAGCTACTAGAATCTTATTCTGAAAATCTTTCCTTACACCTGTATCTTCAAGTGTTCTCCCTATGTGTTCTTCTAGTCAATTCAGAGTTTAAGATCTTATATAGAGGTTCTTGGTCCATTTGGAGTTGATTTCTGTGCAGGGTGAGAGGAGTGGGTTATGTCAGTGTTGTGTCACTTTGTGTCAGGAAGACAGCTTTCTCTGTCACTCCTTCCCATCCTATCCTTTGTGTCTTAGATTCTCTCTGCCACCTCTTATACTATAGTACCTGAGACATTGGAGGGCACTTTAATGAGTTTTGAGTCTCTCCAGAAGTCATCACATTCAACACCACAAGCTGTGAACACAGACCATTGTGAGATCATGCTGGAATCTGGAAGGAAACTAGTTCCCTGATGACTAGCTTGGATAGTGCTGGCAAATGCTACATTAGCTTTTTGGGGAAATTGTGACCAAAGTCGTGAACAAGCAGAGGACCTTGTTATATGAAATCAACCAGCTGGACAAGATGTACATACCTGTGCAATAATGGCACCTAGCATAGGCAGGTAACCAATGGCTCTGTTATTGATACACTCTCCCTGGGAAGGAACTCATAGCTGATACTGGCAACTGAGTCAAAATCCAATGGAGATGAGGGTCATGGACTCCTCTGAGAAGTTCCCACTAGTCTTTGCCCAAAAGAAAGGCTACACTCATAAAATCTCTCTTAATTAACTATTCTTATCCCCCTTTACTTATGCTGTTCTCCTTCTCCACTGGAGAATCTGTTTTCCTTTTACAGAAATAGCAAAAACCTGGGACAACCAAAATCTATCAACATGACAAGAAAAGGTAGCTGACCCTCTATCATGAAAAGAGACACCTCTTGCATATCAGAAAGGATCCATGTCAAACCACAGAGGGAGTGAAGCAAGAGTGCTGTTTTCAAAGCAAGCCTGACAACTCGCGTCAGGGTGATGGTGATAGATTCTGTGGACACTCAAAACATCTCAAAGCATAATTCCAGAAGTTGCTGAGAGCTCAACACTAAAGTAGGCTTAGTACATACCTGCCAAAGCTCAGGGAATATTGCAGAAGAAACGGAAGAAAGATTATAAGAGAGGGTGGGAAGAAGTATCCAGAGACATTGCTCCTGCCCCTCCCCCAACACAATGACTTACTGCTGCTCTCACAACTCATAACCCATAATTTATGGTGAATACCAGAAACCCCATTGAGGCAAACCTTCAGTGAAATGGGGGCAAGGAGGAAGGGAATGGTACAAACACATGATTTGTCCATATAAAGTTTCAATTTAACAAATACATAAATTAATGTGAAAGCAGCACTAATATGCAGTAATAAACATACTAAATTATTTTTATGTTCATGTAACTTCCTATTACAAAAATATGTGTTAGTTTCTTTAAATAGTTCATCACTTGGTAACATTTCATTCATTAATTCAACCTCTCATTTACCAATTTATGTATACATATTACCTAATTTTTTTCCTCCCAATTAAAATCCAAGGCATTTAAAAAAATGCTTTGTGTGTTCTGTTCAAATTTTGTGACTCTGAGCAGTGCATAGCATGCAAATGATATGTTTGCATTTACTGAGTGAATATTTACTAACTAGTGCAAATGTGTTCATCACTTTGCAACATAGACTTTAACATTTTAAAAAGAGGAAAGGCTTATTTTGTTTACTTTATCTTAAAAAGAGAGGAGTCCATGATTACTTGGCTCTTTTGCTCCTGGATCTGTGTATGAGAAGGAAGAACTTCGTGGTAAATTTTAGTACATGTGTTGGAGTCAGGTGGCTTAACTCACTGTACACAGGAGACACAGATGGTGAGGGTAAGAGGCAAAGTTCAAGATCAGCCCTTCAGAGGAACACCCCCAGTGAACTAGGTCCTGCCACCTCACAACCCAAGCAGCTATTAACTTTATCTATACATTTATCCACTGATAAAAATATAGCCCTCATTATCACCTCCCAAGACCACCACTATCTAGAGACCAAACCCTCAACACAGGAGCCTATGGGGAATATTTCAAATTCAAATTATAAAAATAATGAAGGTAACAATATTAAGTAACCTTTCCAAGCCCTATGGATAACCTCATACATCCTCTACTCCATAGTCTAGTAAATTAATGTTTGGGAAACTCCTCTCTTCTATCAAGAGTCCCTGTTCTGGTGGGATATTGGGATATTCATTCTTTGTCTTTTCCTTCGCAGCACTTAGTTCTACCCTTACATTTTATTAGGGAATTCAATAAGTTATTTCTGTGCAAGTAATTGCTCTAACAGTATGATCCATTTTTTATTTTTTTAAAATTAGGAACATATATTCTCTATTTCTTGAAAATTTTCTGTTATTATTTAAGATACATAGGCATTGTCAAGGTTAGTCTTGATCTTTACTTTCCTTATCTTGACTCCTCAGCCTGGTAAATCTATGCTTTCATTATAATGATTTTCTTAACAATTATTTCCAAATGATAAATGTGAGTGATAAACCCCTAGAATGCTTGGCTATCGACAAATGTCCTTCTCTCTGCTAGGAGGCTGATATCTGTTCCAAATAAAGAATCCTCTGGCTGTCATCCTTTTTATCTCCAGTGGTATGAGTATTAATCTATTTCTTTCTATCAGATAAGAATTTGAACATTAGTGGTGGCTTTTCTTTGTAAATGACTTGCTTTTCTCTCTAGCAGCTTATAAAATTATTTGAGGATTTTAAAGCTCAAAAGTTTCCACCCAATAAGATTTGATAGGAATCTTCGTATTTACTACTTTGAATATGATAAAACATTTTAGTCTGGAAGCTTAAATGTTCATTTAGCTAGGCTTGGAGGATCATGCCTGTAATTGCAGCACTTGGTCAGTGGCAGATACAGGAGGATTGTCATGAGTTTGAGGCCAGCCTGGTTTACGGAGTAAAACCCTGTCTCAAAACAAACAAAAACAGAACAAAACAAAGGTTTTTAAAATGATCAGGAGCTTAGAGAAAAATTCTAAAGCTATTTTTTCACCTTTCCCTGCTCTTGACATACTCTTTTTTTCTTTAATCTCTTACATGAAATGCTTCTGTCCAGTCTTTTAGATCTCATTGCTTCATTCACATTTTTCATATGTTGGTGCTGCTATGTTGTGTGTCCAGCAGTGTCTCTCCTTTAATCCTCTATTTGAAGTTTTATTAATGCCTTTATTATTATCTTTCTGCAAGGAAATGCCTTATTTCCCAAAATCATTCTTCTACATCCATGTCTCTTTAAGTTTTCCTCAGAGGTTTTACTTTAATAAAGAACTACCCCCAAGGGCTGAGGAGATAACTCAGTGGATAAAGTCCTTGGCATGCAAGCATAGGGACCTGTGTTTGGATCCCCACCACCCAAATCAAAGTTCAGATGTAGTAACTCTGCACTGTAATCCCAACACTGGGGAGGCAGAGACAAGGAATCTCTGAGGCTCCCTGGCTAACTAGTCAAGCTGAATTGACCTCTAGGTTCAGTAAGAAACAGTATCTAGGGCTGGAATGATGGCTTAGAGGTTAAGGCACTTGCCTGCGAAGCCTAAGGACTCAGGTTTCAATCTCCAGGTCCCATGTAAACACGATACACAGTAACACATGCATGCAACATTGCACATGAATGCAAGGGGGCACCCACCTCTGGAGTTCATCTTTCACACGTGAAGGCCCTGGTACACCCATTCTCCCCCCGCCCCCCGCCTCAAATAAAAAAAAATAACAAAAAGTACAATTCCAAAAAACAAAACAAAACAAAAAAAAAGGATTAAAAAAAAAGAAAGAAAGAAACAAAGCCGGGTGTGGTGGTCCACGCCTTTAATCCCAGCACTCGGGAGGCAGAGGTAAGAGGATCACCATGAATTTGAGGCCACCCTGAGACTACATAGTTAATTCCAGGTCAGCCTGGACCAGAGTGAGACCCTACCTCAGAAAAAAAAAAAAGAAAGAAAGAAAGAAACAATGTCTAAAAAGTGCAGTAGAGAGCAACTGAGGAAGATAGCTGATGTTGCTCTGTGGCCTCCACATACATGTGCACATTTACCTGTACACACAACTGTGCTCACAACACATACAAACTTGCATACAAATGTATATATCACATCCTCATGCATACATGCACACATGTGTACACACACAAACACACACCCACACACCTAATGTTTTGTTGTTATACTTTGGGCAGATTCCTCAAAACAATGACAATGTACTTGCTCTTTCTGTGTCTCTGGTCATTGCCAGGATATTGTCATAGGTTGGGCTTTTTAGGAAACAAAGAGAACTGAAGTTTATGTTTACTCATTAGAAGACAATGATATTTGGATCAACACCTATGGAAAGAAGAGAAATAAGAAATGCCTAGAGGAAAAGTAATTATCCCACAGGAGGCTTCTGCATCTGTCCATCCCTTGTGTGACCCTGGTGTGGGGTTGCTCACTCTGAGACGGGCGCAGGGGGCTGCACTTTTTCTACACTGATCTTGCCACAAAAATCTTGCAGACTGATTGTGTGCATTGATCAACATTTTATAACAGGTGCTCTTGGACAACTTTATTGCCATGTTTTCATCACATTTTCCAAGTGGAGTCAGACCCTAACGATGACTTAGAGCTGGCTTTTGTCACCCTTCTGGGTCGCTGGGAGAATAACCGAATTATTCTTGAGGGAACTTGTGTAGTGTGTCATAGTGTGGCTTATACATGAAAGGCTCAAGGTGGGAAGTAGGCCAACTATCAATGAGATTTGTTATAGCTTTATATTCTCCATGGTACAATTAACTGTTCAAGTACATAAGTGTGAGTTCCTTAGGTGAAAGCTAAGGGAATGTGAACCAAATTGATACTATAATCTGTGCTATGGTCAGTCCTGGGCATAAGTGGATTCTGGGTCTAAAATCTGATTAAGGAATAGTGTCATGCTATTGTCATTTCTTTTGGCCACATAGTCACAAAATTCTTAAATTCTTATGATGGAGCAGAAGAAAGAGTCCACTGTGTCTTGTGTCTTTTGATCATAGGCTACTTTGTTCTAAAGAGCATTTTTATAATTCTCTTGACTTTTACCAGAATTCTTTTAATTAGTAATTTCCCTGTGCCCTGAATTGCTTTAGGAGTCTATGGTCCTCTTTTCTGGTAGTGATCCCAGCTCATAATGGCATTCCCAGGTATTTGCTCTAGCTACCGAAGAGGATCTATTGAACTTAGCTGTGTTCATGTCCCTTTCATGGGCACAATTTTTCTTCCTTTCATAATCTTGTATCTACAATTCCCTCCTTATAATGGAGCTGCTTGGGATTTATAGCCTTGCATTATATTCATACCACTAAAAAGCCCTCTTCAGTAAGTCCTTTTACATCCTTCTTCTACCATCTACCTCAGTACTCAGGTAAATTGTCTCACTAAAGTGGGCTGTTGTTGACTTTTTACGTTCTAGGAGCTCCTTTAAATGCTTTTTAACTGATCTTATGGTGGTTTCTTCAGAATAAGTCACACTGCTCCAAAGAATCCTCCAATTACAATTACAATTGCTTTTCTGCCTTGTGTAGTCTATGCTAAGACTGAGTGATTGTATCCCCATTGTTATCTCAGTGGCAGATGACCCAGTGCCAAAATATCATTTTAGCACCTGTCTCCTCAGATATCAACTGTGACAGGTTGGGTTTTGAGGAAGGAGAGGATGAGGTGGATATTGGCATGCAGGGTGGCTATTAATAATCTTGCCAGGAACCTGACAGAGGGAGGATTAGTCAGAGGAAGGAGGGCAGCTTTGATGCAGTCTGTCTTTATGAGGAGTCAGGGCAATGAAATGGTCCTATGGGTCATCTGAGTGGTGACAAGCAGACAGGACTTCATATTCACACCCAGTTTAATTACCCTTGGTAGAAGCTTGCCCTTGTTCTTGGCAGTTTGCTTCATCTAAGACACTCCGCAAAGAAGGATGACAGTTGAACAACCTTTGAGATGAAATGTGAAATGTGGAGGACATGTCTTTATACCTGAAGAAAAACCTGGGCAGTGAACCACAGCAATATCACCTTGACCCCACAGAACAATGACTGTCATGTAGGGGATAAGGGTCTGTGCTCCTTGAAATAAGGGCAGTAACAGTAGGCACACCGGCAGAGATACCACTGCAGTCAGGAAAATTCTACTCTCTCCTTAGATTCTTTCAGATTCAGGAGTAAGAAGAGCTCAACTTCCATTCCAATGTCTCAGAAAGTTTGGCAGCAGAAGCTGATGTGAGAGAGGGGCATGGGCATGCCAAGGCCTCTTGCCACTGCAAATTAAGTCCAGATGCATGCAGCACTTTGTGTATCTGACTTTACATGGGTACCAAGCTGACATGCTTTGTAAGCAAGTGCCTTTAACCACTGAGCAATCTTCCCAGCCCGGGAAGTAGGTCTTGAGAGGATTGGCTTACCAACTGTCCTTAGGAAAGATGCATTGAATTCATCCTCAGAATATAGCTGAAATGCATCCATTCCTTCTCATGTCACCTCCCTTGACCAGGGTAAGCACCATCCTGTCTCTCCAGTGCACTGGGATGCCCTCTTAAACACACGTACTGCTTCCATGATTCTTCACTGCAGCCCCACACTGTGGCCGCAGCAACCCTTTAATGTGTCCTGCTCACCAGAGGGGAAGAACCAGGATCCCTGTGTTCTGTTCTGTCTGCGCTACTTGCACTATAATCCTTCTTAGTCTCCCAGTGGATTGATTTAATGTTGTCTGTTATTCCCTGCCAGCTTCAGCTCTTCCTTATGTGGCTGGTGCTTACTGTTTAGAGTCTACACATTTAATTCATCATGGTCTACTACCAATTGTACTATGTAGTATGAAATCTAATTTGTTTTTACTATGAGAATTTAAGGTCAACATAATTCCAATTACCCTTTAAAGGACCTTGTACTCTTGTTTGACTGTTTACTGCCATATGCATTATAAAACTCGCCACTCATTGTTCTCATTGTTATCATTTTAGCTTTACATGGCCAAATGAATTTTGGACATTTAAATAATATAATACAAGTCTTCATAATTGACACAGTTCTGCTTCCAAAGCTCTTCTGCTATAGAGATCCAGGTATCTATAGTGGATTCATTTTTCTCCATATGAAAGAGTTCTTCATATTGTCTGACTGCTGGTGGTGATATCTGTCTGCTGTACTTCTGAAAATATCTGTTTCTTCATTCTTGAAACATTTGTCTTCTGGAGGATAGAGTCCTAGGTTAACAGTGCTTTAAAGAGTCAGTCTAATTTTGTTTGGCTTGTGTAGTTTCCAATGAAAATTCTGTCATCATTTTTATATTGTCTTTGTTTTGTTTTGCTATGTTTGAGAGTCTTTTTATTGTCCCTGATTTTAGGCAATTGGCTTATATTGTCTTGATGTGGCTTGCCTCTATTTTTTATTTTCTTTTTTTTTTGTGGTGTGTGTGTGTATTTGTCTGGATTTATTGAGCATTGCTGATCTATGGGATCTTAGAGTTGGTTTTCAAATAAAAATTCAAAACAAATCAGTCTCACTATGTTACACAGGTTGTTCTTGAACTTGTGATTCTCCTTACTTGGCCTCCAAGGAGATTACAGGCATGTTCTACCACATCAGACTTGAAATTGATTCTCTTTACTTTACTTTGACAAGTCTGATTACATTAATAGTAAGCCACTTGATATATCCCATAAATCAATGAACCTGAACTTATTAAATTTTTAGGAGTTTGTTGCTTCATATTTTACTTGAAAAATGTATTTTAAAGTCCAACAATTTTTAATATAAATTATGACCTTCAAACCCATTCTAAGCCTTGATAAATGATGGTAACATGCACATCAGAAAAAGATAGCTCTAGGCAAGAGAGCACCAAAGAGAAATAGTGTCCAAGAAATAGATATTTAGGTTGAGCTGGAGATCAGGAGTCCCCCACCTTTCTATCCTATCCAGTTAGCTATGTAGACTTCCAGTCTAACCTAATGCTATTGAGCTCTTTTAGGGCAAGGAGGTCAGATAATTTCAGAGCAATTAGCTTGAATGGAGCAGAGTGTGAACTAAGAATGTATCTCCATGGCAAATCTTTGACTCTGAAAACCTACATGAAAATTGACATTTGAAAACTGTTAAAACCTCAGTCACTATAGGTAGGGCAAACTGGATGGATGGTGGAATCAGCAAGTGGATCAGTTCCTAGTCCTGACACTTTCACCACAAAACAGGCTTTGTGTCACAGAGCAAATGACACACTTCTCCCCACTTCTCCAGCCTTCTTGTCTAGAAAAAGATAAGAACTCATTTGTCTGGTTCGGCCACTTTCATTATCCTGGAAGGAAAGACCCAGAACAAAAAGTAAGGGCCCAAGACTCTGTTCCTACTAGACTGCTCTCATCTATGTATGATTTTGTCCCTAGAAGACATCAGGAAATTTCAGCAAATAGCTTTGGTTTTTATCACTACAGTGGGCCAGGGTTGCTGCTAAGTATTTTATAATGCAGACAGCCCACCATTGCCAAGAATTACTCAGCCCTAATTGTCAAAAATATTTCGGTTACAAAGCCTTGTTCCAAGCCGGGCGTGGTGGTTCATGCCTTTAATCCCAGTACCCTGGAAGCAGAAGTAGGAGGATTGCTGTGAGTTTGAGGCCACCCTGAGACTCCATAGTGAATTCCAGGTCAGCCTGTTCTAGAGTGAGACTCTACCTCGAAAAACAAAAAAACAAAAAAACAAAAAAACAAAACAAAACAAAAAAACAAACAAACAAAAAAAAAAACAGAAAACAAAACCCTTGTTCCACATTCCCTCCCTGCTGATCTTAGGAGCCCTACACTTATTTATCTCAACCCCATTCCATTCTTTTTTAAAAAATATTTTGTTTAGTTTCAAGCAGAAAAAGAGGAATAGATAGAGAGGATGAATGGGTGCATTAGGGCCTCCATCTCTGGCTGCAAATGAACTCCAGACACATGGACTACATTGTGCATCTGGCTTTATGTAGGTACTGGGGAATTGAACCCAGGTGGTTAGACTTTGCAGGCAAGTGCCTTAAGATTGCTGAGCCATCTCTCCAGGGCCCTACCCAATTCTTAATTGTCAGGAAGACTTCTCGATACAGCCTTAATTTTTGCTACATCCTGGATTTTTTTTTTAATTTGAGAGCGACAGACAGAGAGAGAGAAAGAGGCAGATAGAGAGAGAGAGAGAATGGGTGCACCAGGGCCGTCAGCCACTGCAAACAAACTCCAGATGCATGTGCCCCCTTGTGCATCTTGCTAATGTGGATCCTGGGGAGTTGAGCCTCGAACCCGGGTCCTCAGGCTTCACAGGCAAGCACTTAACCACTAAGCCATCTCTCCAGCCCACATCCTGGCTTTTTAATCCAGATCTTCTTCCTTTCCCCTAGGCCAGCAGGGAGGTTGATGACTGAATGTGATCAATTTAAGATCCATCTCCTAACTTACATTCAAGGGAAACAATAACATTCCTAAGAGATGGGGTAACGGAAGAGGTTGCACAAGATGAGAGAAATTAAAAAAAAAAAACTCACCTTCGATTAAAATTTTAGTTCAAAAAAGATGATGTTGGAAAGCTAGTATTGTTACAGAAACACAGAGTCAGAGACCTGATGGAAGAAAGACCCTGGTAGCAGCAGAGAGGCACAGAGGGGCTGTAAATTCTCAAGTGAAATAGGCAATGGTCACCTTTCCAGCCACTTGACATCCACATTAGTGCATTCCAGAAGGAAAGAGAGGGTAAGAAGATAGGACTTGTTTTAGGAAAGCTGGCTTCTGCTTTGGTAATCTCACCTACCTGCCCTATTTAAAGAGTAAAGGTTTAAACCAGGTGGCATCTTGGCCATTATTCAGGAGAAAATACCTCATCCAAGGTTCCCAGCTCAGATCTAAGGGCATCCAGAGAGCTTCAGCTGACCTCCTCTGGCCCACCAGTATTGACCTGGTCAGTCCAGATGCCTTGACACCATCTTCAGGAGTGGCAGAGGCCAAAGAGAGCAGAAGAAATCCAGACCCCATGCTCTCCCGAGGCATTTGCCAGGCAGGGAGGGAAGAGTGAGGCTCTTGCGCCACTAGTTGTAGGAGGGATGTGGTGGGGGAAGCATTCCTTCTGGGTGGGAAGCGCAGTAGCGGATCCAAGACTGCAGCACCATTCCCACAGGAGCTTCAAGCCCCAAAGCTGCTCCACTGTCTCCGTCATTCATTTTCAAATGAATCTCATTTGCTCCTGAACTGCACCTGTCATAGCAAGCCCATCTTCAGCTCCCATCTCCTTAGAACCGATATGAGTCAGGTGACCAAAATATGTTGGCTCTTCCATCATGGTCTGGTCAATCTGTCTTTTCTTCTTTGCCTAGGGTTTCTCTCCCACATAGCAGCCCAGTTTGTGCCAAACATTTACTTATTTTCTCCATGGTTCCAGCTTCAGTCTGCTGCCAGTGGCCACAGAGGGCCCCTGCTCTGGTGCCTTGAATACTTGCTCCTCACCCTCCACAGATAGAGCAACACTCTGGGTTCAATCCACTGAGTGAGCCTGGAGAAGGTGGAAATTCTTGAGACTCTTGGCTGAGCAATGAAGGTCAGTGTCTCAAACCAGAGGCAATGATTGGGCCAGCAAGAGGTGTGTGCAGGCAGGATCAAGGTTATATTTTCCTCAGATTTTGAATCCGGTTCCCCTGGGACATCAAGGCATGTTCCTGACTTACTCTCCATGCTGCCAGTTTTTAGTATTTTTCTCAACATGTTTAATTTCAGATCATTTTATTTGTATGACTTAAGCACAAAAGTTCATACTTGTTCTCTTTTCTTCCTTTGTTGTGTGTGTATACATGTGTGTGTGAGTGTGTGTGTGTGTCCGTGTGTGTGTATGTTGGCCATGCTTGGTATTCTCTTCTGTCACTCTTCTGCCTTATTTTCTTGACACAAAGTCTCTCACTGCACCTGGAGCTCACTCGTTTTGGTTAGACTGGCTGACTAGTGAATTCCAATGGTCCTCTTCCATCAGTGGCCACCTCAGGGCTTGGTTACTGATGTGAATGCCCTGTGAAGAATTGAACCAGGCTCCTCATGCTTGAGCAGAAAGTGCTTTTACCCACAGAGCCACCACCCCAGGCTCCTAATCAATCGTGTCTGTTTTTAATTCCATCTAGTATGCTGTTGATCTCGGACCCTGGAATGCTAAGCTCTGGCTTGTGTCTTTTTGACATTATTCTCTCTCTACTTAACATGTCCAGTCTTTAGTTTCTTGCAGTTATGTAATACAGTTACAGGGGTTTCAAGTTCTTGTCTGCTAATTCCATCATCTAAGGCATGTTATGGGAGGGTTTCTTTGATATTTTCTGTAATGTGGGTTTTATTTTCATGTCTCTTTATGTGCCACACGGGCGGCAAGCATAATGCATTTTACTCTTAGGTGCTGGATATTATTCCTTTAAATGCCATTGATGATTTTTCCTGTGAAACAATCACACCTTTTAGAAACTGTTTAATCTGTCTGCTGCCTCTAAGCTTAGATTGCCTTTAAGAAGCACCTAGTCTAATTTTTACTAACTGTTAGGTAAGAGCCTTTTGAATACACTAGCCAATTCACCACAAATTAGCTGTGTACCCTCACTCTATGGAAAAGAAACTATTCCTGGATTTATGTGAGCTCTTAGGAAACCGTTCCTTCGAATTGTTTATGGTGGCACTTTCGTAGGCCTTGGGTCACTTTCTCAAAGGGGGCAAGGCTCCAAATGCTCTTTTCATCCAAGCCACTTTCCACCCTGTACCCAGCCCCACCTCTACCTCTCTGGTCTTGTTCTGAGATCAGATCAGGGACATCAGTATGTACTTGCTATGTTTCCTTCTAGATTCAGGCCCAATGAGTGTTCACATCATGTGCTTCATTTTGTTTCTTGCCTTGGAAGAACCACTGTTCTTAACTTCTAGATTTCCAATGTCTTGAAAACTCATTGTTGTGGAGAGGTTTAAAACTTGCTTTGCAGGCAGGTTAGTACATCTTCTGTGTATTATTTCATTTTAGCCACAAACACAAGTTGTACTACTGCATAGGGTTTCCTTGACTACTTAAAATTTCAAAGATAAATTTCACACAATACTAAGATATATATTTTAATTCCTCTTAAAATCTCACAATATGGACTGGGGAAATGAATGACGAAGTGCAAACCTGCTGGCCTAGGTTTGATCCCCCAGTTCCCATATAAAGCCAGGTGAAAAAGTGGCACATTGCATCTGGAGTTTGTTTGCCGCAGCGAGAGGCCAGGATGCATACATACTCTTTCTTTCTTTCTTTCTTTCTTTCTTTCTTTCTTTCTTTCTTTCTTTCTTTCTTTCTTTCTTTCTTCTTCTCTCTCTCCATGAGAAGTCAGGTAGCTCTGTTAGGTAGCTTAGGGTGACTGGACCCCAAAAGTAAAAAACAGAAATATCCTTAAGTCTGCCCTTGCAATTTCCACTTTACAAGAGATCAAGAGAAGGATCTCTCCTCTCCTCTCCTTATCCCTTGATTAAAGGAATCACCTAGATCTGTGTTTTTTGTTTTTGTTTTTTTTTTTCTATAAACAACCTGATTCTCTCCTTGGAGGCAATTGTACTTCTCTAAAATTTAAACCTGATCGTGGCCTTGTGGTTGGTTAAGCACAGCCCCAAAACTTGGCTTCATGGCTGGCTTCTTCTTAGCCCCTAGCCCGGATCAATCAGCCCTCACTGTGGCTAACATGAGCCTGAAGATAAGGCCTATGTCTATAAGTTTATGAGTACATTCTTACCAGGTGGGCAGGCCTGTATTTGCTGGCTGTTCATCTCTCCTGGACTTCCAGGTTTCTGTCCTGGTAAGCCTCCCCTCATCTCAGCCCAGGGGAGACCCCTGCCCCCCACGGGCCCTCTACTCTCTTCTACCTCCCACACGACAGGAGCTCTTCGCACTTTTTTCTCTGTTCTCTCTCGATCCCTTTCATGTTCCAGGACCCGTGTTTGTTCTTCACAGACCACATGGGTGTACCCATTTTGACCTTCCTCTGTTCATGGACCCTCACACTCCTTTGTATATTCTTGAATAAAAATGTAGTGTTTCATAAATTATCCTTCTCAGTCTTATTTTATCCATTTTTTTGGCTAAAAGCAGAAACAAGCAGAAGGTTTGGAGTTCGAGGACTATTTCTGAACTCCTAGCACCCTGTTATATCCCTCATCTCAAATAAAAATATTTTTTATCAAGAACATACTTTGTATGGATACGTCATGTGTTAGTACCATCCTTCCCCTCTTTGCTGCCCCTATTCCACTAGGGGCTCTCCTCATGGGGTTGCGGTTATTTCCTGTGGGGATGTGGGCTATGCATTGTGGAAGCAATGGTCAATTGTTGAGGGGCGTCAATGCCTCTGGGCATGACATGCCAACCTGTGGCTCTTACAATCTTTCCACTCCCTCTTCTGCAAAATTCCCTGAGCCCTGGTGGGTGTGTTTTAAGTCTACTTCAGTGATTACTCTCAGGAGCCTCTGTACCTCTGTGTTGAGTATCCTCAGCATGTTTTTCCTTCATTGTGGCATGACAGGCTCTCCATGGAAGCAGCACTCTTGCTCATCTCCCCAATTCCTCTGTGGTTTCATTTGGGCCTTGGTGAAATGCAAGGCATGGTTTATCTTCTTAGGTCTTGCTACCTTCTGTAAAAGAAAAATAGATTCTCAAATGGTGAGAGAAAATACTAAAATTCATATTTCTATAAAGATGATAGCCCTAGGGGAATATGATCAACATATGTTTATTCGTACCATAAAATTCATAGTAATAAAAATAAAATTGTCTTTAAAAAGAATGTGTTTTGTTGTAGAGTGTATTATACTTGGCTTTGACGAACACTGTACAACCTGGGATTTATTGCTTATCCATTACAGTTGTCGGACTTTATTCATTAAAAAATTGGATTCTAGACTTTTTGCTTTTCTTTTAAGGCAGAGATTTATATTCTCTCCTTTGCTTGATAGCTTCTTCTACTCCTTTCTTTCCTCTCTCCTCTCCCTCCCTCCATCTCTTCTCTCTCTCTTTCATTTAACATGATGCTGACCTCCAATTAACAATCCTTTCCCCTTAGCTTCTCAAGACTTTGATGGACAGATCATTTTTTGAAACAGCAAATTCGCTCCCTGTTGCATTGCTTGCCTCTCACTTTCAGCTTTGTGAAGTCATCAATAATGTAGAGAATTTAATCAATGTAGGTCATACTTACAACTAATTAATTTTGAATAGATTAATGATTTTTAACACAAAATGACCTTGCCTACTTTTTTGCTCACTGTTTCAAAACATACACATATAATAGTTTACTTACCTTTTTCTTTTTCTTTAGTAAGTTTCTATGTGATGGGCATATTTTTAAATGCCTTAAACAACTCTAGGGAGTTGCATTAACTGTTTTCCACTTTATATTGACTTTAAAACAAAGAAAATGGATTTGCTCAGGTAGGAATTGGCCGGGCTGGTGTTTGATCCTGTTATCTTATTACCATTACTTATTCAGACCAGGTTTTTGTATTCATGTGACTTCCATTGCTTAGGAATAGAAACTGAGTGCTTATTAGTTTCTCTGACTGATGCTTCTTTTATTCTAGTTCTAAATAAGGACATAAGAAAGTTATGCAACTTTGGAATCCAACAAAATGATTTTATCCAATTTAGTCATTTTACAGATGAAGACAAAGCTAATTATATTGTCTCAAATAAACTAGATAGGCACGATAAAACTAATGTTTCACAAATTATTATGAACACTTCAAATAAAAATGTTATATGGCCTAATAAAGGGCAAGCTATCAAATGGATAAAAACATTCCTTTTATTTTTTAGACTGCCCAATCTTTATTAAATGGTTATTTGAGGAAATTCCTTTTTTTCCCATTTAATTTAGTTTTTCATACTTTCATTCAATTTAACCTGGATTGTAGATGAATATCATAAATAAAATGACTTTTTGCTATTTTCATACGGTTTTGTTTTTCACTTTGAAAGAAACTGTTCTGCAAGGGAAAAAAAAATAGAGTGAAAAGTCAACTAAAGGAAGCAAAGAGCAAGTCAGACTTAAAATATCATTAACTAAGAGAACTAGTCAGTGACAGTGGAACTACTGGAAACTGATGTGAACACCAGACATACTCAGAAGCTTGTTAGAAATGCAGCTTAGCCTCAGTCCTGCTGATTCAGATTTTGTAGTGTAACAAAACTCCCAGGGGGGTCAGTGGTAGAGTGCAGGGTCAGAACAGAATGCCCACAGGGGTTCTGTGGGCAGAGTTCACTGCAAGAAACCCTGTGATGCTTGTCTTGCAGCTCAGTCTGTGCATGTCCCCTTTCTCTTCATTCATCTCCCCAGTATGGTGTTATAATCTGCTAATTGTCCTTGGTTACCAACTGTTAGGGGATGGGAGAGAAGTTGAAGCTTAAATTCCAAATGACTGACTTCAAACTAAGAAACATCACCTGCTTGATATTTTAATAGCTGCCTTCTCCTCACTCAGTTCTTTCAGAGTACCTGAAGTTAGGAAATTCTTCCAGTTACTCAAGAGCTATGTACATCTAAAAATGTTCAGCAGTACTGTTGATCTTTTTGATTTACTACTCCTCTCTCTGGTTCCTGCAGACTCCTTTTTGCTTTGAAATCTTTCATTAAAGATCTTGAGACTTTAAACATAATTTACATAACCAATATTACAGACCCAGAATTATTTTATTATTTATAATTAAATTTCTCAAAATTGCAAAATGAACCATAAAGTTTAGAATTTACTTAGATTGTCCTTTGAAAATGCCTTGGAAATATGTGAAAGATAAGTAGATAGTGTGCTTGAGAGATAAGATAGGATATTAAAGATAATTTGGCAGAAACTTTTCTTGGTTTCATTGAGTAAATCCCTCTATTAAATTATTCACATTACTTTACTGAGAGAATGCATAAATATAAGAAATATGCTAAGTTTCTTCATGCTAAGTGACAGAATGAACATAGTCATGGCCATATGGCAGAAGAAAGAGCCTCTGGCTCTGGACTCATCCGCTTTCCAGGGGAAGAAAAGCTACCTCACTGCTGTAAGTATAGTTATTTTCCATTCCACAAGACAGAGCACTAACGTGGCTTACAAGGATGGATAACTATGGCCAGCACAGTGCCAGGAACATATTACAATATACAGGATCTGGGGAATGAATGAACCAATGTTGTCTGTGGTCTTTGACTTGTTACAGCCTTGTACTATTTGCATGCAGCACCATCATATGTCATCATCTCTGACTTTCCATTTTCCATTCTACAGTTTCCACCACTAGAGTCATTAAAAAGATGGAAAACAGGCTCTGTGACTGACAGATTTAACCAATCACCGATTTAAAAATATTCAAAAAACATTAATAACAAAGTGTCAGAAGTATATTATATTAAAATTAAACTTCTATGGCTGGAGAGATTGCTTAGTGGATAAAGTGCTTGCTTGTAAATTTTGGGGACCCAGGTTTGATTCCTTGGAAGCCATATAAGCGTGATGCACAAGGTGGTGCAGTATCTGGAGTTCTTTCGCAGTGGCTGGAGGCCCTGGGGTGCCCATTCTCTCTCACCTGCCTGCCAAATAAATAAATTAAATTTAAGAAAATAAACTTCTAACTGAAAGGGAGTCAGGCAGCTTTGTTAGGATGACTGGGCCCCTGAAAGAAAGAAGCATGAATGTCTTTGGACCTGTCCTTGAAGTCTCCATTTTGCTAGAGATCAAAGGATGATATGATTCCTTATATCTTGCCTAAAGAACATCTGTTTTTTCCACAAACAACCTGGGCCCCTCCTGGGAGGGAAGTTCTTCTTAGGATTTAAATCTAATACTAACATTTTGGTTGGTCAAGTTCAGCCACCAGAACTTAGCGTGGCTAGCTTCTTCCTGAGATAGCTCCTAGCCCAGACCAATCAGCTGTCGCTCTGGCTCACCTGAGCTGGAAGGTAGGGCCCATGACCATAAGGTTATAAATACTTTTTTGGGGGGAAGGAGAGCAAGCTCTCTGGGCTGCCTGACCAGTCATGCATCTATAAGTTCTGATGAGTTTCCCCTCTCTTGGATGAACTGGCTGAGGTGAAGTAAGTGGTTCGCTATTCCATTTCTGTAATTACTCTAAATTGTGGCTATAGTTTTCAATTATGTGTAGTACCAAAAAAAGTTCCAAGGCTCTACTTCAGAGTAATTTTATCAACATTTAAATATCACATAATGTCACCTATTTGGTTATTTTAAAAGGTTGAATATACAGCAGCAATAAAAAATGGTTGAGCAAGTATCTCTGTGGTATATAGCAGTGCCTTTAGGGTATATGCAAAAGAGGTATAGCTGGATCTAATGGTAGTTCAATTTTCAGCCTTTTGAGGAGTCTCCATTATGATTTCCATAGAGACTATGCAAGTTTGTACTCCCACAAGCAGTGGATGTGAATTCCTCTTTCCCCGCATCAAGTGACCATGCTGGAACTGAGAGACAATCCAATTCTCTCCCAGGTAGTCCTCATAGTGGTGGAAAGTGCTTTGAGAGCAGCTGGAGAATAATGGGTGCCAATTGATTAATTAAGGAGGAGATCTTGCCAGTTGCAAAATTAACCAGCCTAGCAAGAAGTATACACTTGTGCAATAGTGTCACACAGCTGATGCAGGTAACTGACTGCCTATGGAATGGATATGAGACCCAATCAGAGGGGGTGAACCCATATCTGGCTCTGGGAATCAAGCCAGAATACAATGGGATCCAGAGAGAACCTACACTCCTCTCTAAGAAGAATGAATATGCACATCAATATATCTTTCTAATGACTAGGCTTATCCCCTTTCATTCAAACTGTTCTCATCTTTGGTTGGAAAATCTGTTCTATTTTACATATGGAGGAGAATATGGGAGAGGACAAGAATAAAACAATACATTAGGAAGAGAGAAACAACCATCTACTGGAAGATGGATCACCTCCACCTCATCTGCCTGGGCCCAGAAGTCATTATAGTGGAAGCAGTGACACCAATAGTGCTCTTATGGTTAGCCTGAAAAGTTCTAAGGAAATGGTGACAGACACTGTGGTCACTCAGACCTCATAAAAACAGAGATCCAGAGTCTATAGAGAAAGCAACACTATATCGGATTTCTATATTGCCCACCAAGACTCAGGGAGCATCATGGAAAAGGAGGTAGAAAAATTGTTACAGCCTCAGGTAGGGTGGGAATAGCCTGACACAATATGTTTGCCCCATCACCACAGAGACGGAGGCCTCTTGGGCCCCACAACGAATACCAATAACACAACCATAGACCCTCAGCAGAATTGGGGTGGGGGAAATGGGGCCTGCAACCTTTTTATACAAAATCAATAAACTAAACAAAATTAGAAAAAAAAAAGAAATAAATTCATGAACTTCAAATAGGTCAGTTTGCCAAAGTAAAATACACCAACAGTTAGTCAGTTGGCCGGGATGTGATAAAACATGAAGAAATAATGGAACTATTTAGTCTTGTCATGTTCTGAACTCTTTCCTGTGTATGTCCCACATTTATGCTGTGCTCTATTCTATGAGAGAAATATTTTTGTCATTAGAATAACTAGGTAATAACCTAGTTCTTAGTGATCTAGACACGCATGCAGATACCTAGGATAATGTCAAAGTCTCCAAAAACCAAAATCACTTGCCTGATAGTCTCATAGCCCAATATCTAACCCACTGTACTTTCACATTTAGGTAATGTTTACTTTCCAGGGCTTTATTATTTTTTTTAAGTGACCTTCTCCCTTTCCTTTTCACTTTTAGTTGTAATAGCAATGGTTTCATGTCATTAAGGTGAATGATTCCATGAATTTCCAATGGAGTGGTGGTTCTCTCATTGAAACTGAAGGAAAACCTGGTTCCCTTGTGATTTATGAGGCCCAGTTTTACTTTACAATGTTCTATATGCTCATTTCCTTAAAAAACAAGCTACAGAACTCTAGGGGCTATGAAACTGTGGTTAGGATAGATCATACTGCAAAAACAGATAAAACTCCGGTTTGTTCCTCATTTGCTTATTCTAGTTTCGTTACAGCTCTTCTTTGAGTAATTTTAACTTCAGGCTTAGAAAGATAATTTTTCTTCTAGCAGAAACAATAGCAATCAAAGTGGAAGAAGGAATGGTGATATGATAAAAAATGGTTTGGAATTTAAATTTTCTGCTCTAGTGGATGTGCATCACATACACTCCAGTTTCATCAGCTAGTCGAGTACTACAGGCACACTTGACATCAATAGTCTGGGAAGGTATGATTTCCTTTTCCCAGCTAGAATGAACCTGGAGTATTTATATCCAGAGATCCATTCTACTACAGAGGTATTGAAAGTAAAGTCCAATGTACTGCATTAAACTGTTCTTTGATATACATTTTATACTTGTTTAGTTATATTTGTATCCTCATAAAACTGAAAGTCTTTCAGTAAAGAAACAAATTTTCTTAGTCTTTGTGTCCTGAGGATTTAGTTGGTGCCTAGCATATAGCTGGCATTTGTCAAATGTTTACTGAATGAATTACAAACATCAAACCACACTTCTTTCAATCTAGAGATTCCTGAGCACTGATGTTCCTAAAATGAAACCACATTATTCTTATGTATAAGCACTTCTAACAGGAACATCAAAACACTCAGATTATATGCTGAGATTATCTGCCAAACAATTTTATCAGGTCAGGCATGTGGCAGAGATTGAGCTTGTATCCAAGTCCTAAAAGAAGCTTCCAAAGGGTGTGTCTGGAGAAGAATAAAATTTTGACTTCTGACAAAAATATTCTGAGCATGAGTTTTCAGGTCCCTGGTGTCCCCTGCCAAAGAAAGAAAAAAAAAAAATAGTTGGGAGGAATGTTTCTACCCTGCTTCTTTGCTTAATAAAAGAAGGTGTCACAGTTACAATGGAATTTGAAGTATTTGTGGAAAGATATTGAAATGTATAGGACACACCATTTGCATTCATTCTCAACTATAAGGCTCTCTCTTTTGTCTCTTTATCACAAATAAATGTACATAGCTTGTTTTCTTGCAGGATTTGTTAGTATAATTTTAATTACATAACATAACTTTTATCATTTAAGGGGGTTATATATCTGAAATAATTTTCTTTTACAATATTACATTAAATTATTTTATGATAACATTATCATAGAATAAAAATATCATTTTAGATCCTGACATCCTATCAAAATAAAGATAGTAAAAAAAAGTTTTCTATGAAACCATATAAATACATATTAAAAACTACCACATACTTAATTTTCTTTAGTTTGAAACATGTTAAACTTGGTTTTAACTGATCTGTAAAGATATTAAGACAGTACATATTGGGCTGGAGAGATGGCTTAGCAGTTAAGGCACTTGCTTGTGAAGCCTAAGGACCCAGGTTCAATTCTCCAGGTCCCACATTAGCCAGAGGCACATCGTGGCACATGCATCTGGAGTTCATTTGCAGTGGCTAGAGGCCCTGGTGTGCCCATTCTCTCTCCCTCTGTCCCTCTATATCTAACAAATAAATAAATAAAATGATAAAACATTTTTTAAAAGATAGTACATATTAACAGATTACTGATGTAGGATTTTGGAGTTCAGGAGGGGTTCCCTCAAATTTATTAACCCTAATTTTGTGTCCTGTCCTATCTTTAATAAAGCATTGATAAAATGGATGTAAGAAAGATAAATTATGAGTTATTTAGCTTATTTAGGGGAAAATCACAAGTTGCAGGTTTTATATAAGGTAAATTAGGATCTAGGAGGAAGGCCAGAGCACAGTCCTAAGCATGTGGGAAGTAGGAAATGCCCTCATGTGGAAGGCACAGCTTCGTTTATAATTTTCATAGAGAAATTGAGGTTGTAGAGAAAGACTGGAGCAAAACCACAAGCATGAGGGAGACTGAACCTAGGAGCTTACAGATGGAGATTTAGAAGAATCACCTGTGGAAGACACAGCATCCATTTTGAGCTTTCCCATGGAGGAAAGTTAAAAGTGGTGATAGTTGGGCTGGAGAGATGGCTTAGCGGTTAAGCGCTTGCCTATGAAGCCTAAGGACCCCGGTTCAAGGCTTGATTCTCCAGGACCCACGTTAGCCAGGTGCACAAGGGGGTGCAGGCAGCTGGAGTTCGTTTGCAGTGGCTGGAAGCCCTGGCGCACCCATTTTCTCTCTCTCTCTCTCTCTGCCTCTTTCTGTCCTGTCACTCTCAAATAAATAAATAAAAATGAACAAAAAAATTTAAAAAAAAAAAAAAAAAAAGTGGTGATAGTTTGAGACTAGGAGAAAGTTCCAGGCAGTAAAAAGGAGGTATAAAGAAAATTCTACCTATGGTTGTCCTGAGTTTAGAGAAATTACATTAGTAGCAGGCCCACAGTTAGGGAAAGCACCCACATGGTAGATTTCAGAGAACAGAGGAAAATCATATACGTGATTACAGTGAGAAGTTACCCCAAAAGGCAAGCAGAAAAACTACACAAAGAAACAGTGCTCTCCACTCCCCCTCCCACCCCACGGAGCAAAGCATGAAGGGGAAGACCAGATTGGCTTTTAGATTTGAAGAAGCACCCCAAGAGGAAGCCCGTCTGCCTAGTGAAGCTGCCCATCTTGGTAGTGTGATAGACTGTGGCCATCGGGGCACTTCGTAGCTTTTGTAGATTAGTCTTGATCAGAAGCAACTTCCATTCCTGTGTTTCATTAGTGCTAAGGCGGGTTGGCCTGGTTCACTCTTTTGGACTTCTATTCCTAACTGAAACTGTCTAAAAGAATCTAGCTTTCTCCTATTTCTTATTCAGTACAATATAATGTTTCAATACATGTATACATTAAGCAGTATCCATATAAAGCCAATTATGTCCTTCTCATTTTTATTATCTTATGGTGGAAACTTTCAAAGTTTTCCTTTTAGTTTTTTGAAATGTATATTCACATCACTGTGCAATAGTCCACCAGAACTTCTTATTGCCATCTAACTGTGCCTTAATACCCATTGTTCAATATTTTTCACCTCTTTCTCCCAAAAATCATTATTTCCCTGTATTTATGATAGTGCTCTCCATCAAGAAATAAGTAAATTAAAACAAGAACTACAACAAAAATATTGGATACTCATGTTCTATAAAAATAATTAATGATTAGATAGAATACA
Organism: Dipus sagitta; assembly: GCA_036346955.1. Classification (NCBI taxonomy): domain Eukaryota; kingdom Metazoa; phylum Chordata; class Mammalia; order Rodentia; family Dipodidae; genus Dipus; species Dipus sagitta. The sequence goes on from CM070774.1 coordinate 51,049,595, forward strand.
TAATAAAATTAAGACATTCAAATTAATTAATTATGTGAAATGAAATGGAGACTTAAGAGAATTTCTTTAGCTGAACATAAGCCTTAAAGAATAAGAGAGGAAGGGGACACCTCTGCTGACTGACTGCTCACTGAGGCCTGAAATTGAGCTGAGAATGTGAAATTCATTCCACTTACAGTTTTAAATTCCTGTATAAATGCCTCTTTTACAGCAATAAAAAATCATCTGTTTTAAATTGCAAATAGCTTGAAAAGTAGAGATAGACTATCAACATATCCACGTTAAGCTTTTCTTAAAGGGACTATTTAAATATATATGAATAACAGTGGTTATTCTGATTAGTCAGAAATGAAGCAATCAGTGCTACCTTTAAAAGCTGCCCCAGTCTCTGGGACTAGGAGAGATGGTGAGGTATGTTGAAACAGATCATGCCTGTGTGTAGCAGAAGTGTTGGAATGGCTCGTTTTAGTGACATGAATTAAGGATAATGGGAAGCCTTTGTCCTTGTTATTATTTATTTAACAGTAATCTTGTGTTCTTTATGCTGTTTTGGTTTGCTTTAATGTGCTGTGTGCCCCTTCCTCAACTGGTAGTCACTATGTAGCCCAGGCTAGCTTCAAGCTCATAGTGATCCTCCTGCCTCAGTGACCCCATGGTGGGAGTCCATGTTTAGATCACCACACCCAACTTTTAATCTTAAAAAAAATATTTCATTTATTTATTTAGGACAGAGAGAGAGACAGAGACAGAGACAGAGACAGAGACAGAGAGAACAGGTGCACCAGGGCCTCTAGCCACTGCAAATGGACTCCAGATGAATAAACTACCTTGTGTGTCTCACTTACATGAGTTCTTGGGAATCAAATCAAACCTAAGTCCTTAGGCTTCACAGGCAAGAGCCTTAACCACTAAGCACCTCTCTAGCCCTTAATCTTCTCAAAAGAGAAGAGTCAAAATCTCTTTGGAGGAATACAGGAAAATTAGCATAAGACTTGAGAAGCATTACTGAAAAAATTGGCTTGGAAATTCTTTTTCTGCTGCTGCTTCTTCCTTCTCCTGCTTCTGTCACCTTAATTATTATATTTGCTGCTCTTTCATTACTTAAATTTTTCAAGGCTTAGGGCAAGTCAAACATGGTGGTGCCTGCCTGCCATTCCAGAACTAGATTGATTATGACTTTGCAGCCACCATGGATTATAGTGCAAGGAGAGAGAGAGAGAGAGAGAGAGAGAGAGAGAGAGAGAGAGAGAGAGAGAGAGAGAATATTGACCTCAAAGGAAACTCAACTTGAACACTGGAGTAGAAATTAGAGATAAGAGGCAGTGAAAGAGCTGGGCTAGTGCCATGTGTGGCCATGACCTTGAGGGCCCATGTTTAAAAATAATCTTGCTGTGGCTGAAGTAGTGGGGTTGGGTTGTGGGTTGACATAGTTTCCTCTCTGAAAATTCCACATCAACCTGCTTCATGAACCTGGAGAATCAAGAACTCACTATGTAGCAGTAGAGGATCCTTCCGGCTCTGCCATCCCCTTCCCCAAGGAGTAATATTGATGTATTTATGCCTATGTGGTCATTCAAAGTTATTAATCATTTTTAACTAACACTTTTCTATGTATGCTAATAAATTTAAAGGCTAGAGAGATGGTTCGGTGATTAAAGGTGCTTGCTTGCAAAGCCTGGTGGCCTGGGTTCAATTCTAAGTACCCATGTAAAGCCAGATTCACAAAGTGGTGCATGTGTTTGGAGTTTGTGTGCAGTGGCAGAAGGCACTGGTATGCCCATACCTTCTCTCTCTCTCTCTCTTCCTCTCTCAAATAATTAAATACTTACAAATAAATTTATTTTGCCTAGATTCTTACATAAAGGCTATGATTCTAGTTGTAGTGACAGATATGGCTTTGTTCAGAAATGTTATGTCTGAAAAGAAATCTGTAGTTTAAGGAAGGCTGCCTTTGTGATTAGCCAAATAATAGCCATGAGAAATGTCCATATCTAATCCTTGGTACCTATGAGTAATATATCTTAACTGACAAAGAAGAATTAAGGCTGAATAATGCAATTATGTTTTCTAATTACCTGACCTTCAGATAGGGAGAGTACCCTAGAATACCCAGTACCCAGGACAGTACACTGGTGACCCCACTGTAACCATAAGGGACTTTATACATGAGAGAAGAATGCTGTATCAGTTACTTTCTCATTGCTGGGATAAAATTGCTGACTGTAAACAGTTTATGAGAAGAAAGGGTTTATTTCACCTTCTTCCAGAGAGTAGAATGGACAATGGTGAGGAAAGCATGGTAGGAACAGAAAACTAACACCATATCAGCATAGCACCTGAGAGGAGAGGAAGGGAGGGAGGGAGAGAGAGAGAGAGAGAGAGAGAGAGAGAGAGAGAGAGAACTTTAAGTAAAGACAGGCTGTAAAATCTCATGGCCCACCACCAGTGACACACTTGCTCCAGAAAAGCCCCAACTCACACCACTAATACAGAGGAGAGAAGAACATTACTGAATGAGAAATATTTGGCCTAATATTACATGCTCTAAAAATGGAGGAATGGGGTTGGCGAATGGCTCAGTGTTATGAGCACTGAGTTTAAGGCAAGTTATGAGCACTTGCCTTAAAAGTACTGAGGCTGAGAAGGCCAGAGACAGTCTGAGGTTAATTCCCCAGAACCCACATAAACTTCTCAGCATAAATCTCTGGGGCTCACTGAATGTCTAGATAAACAATAGAGAAAGGATGCCTCATATTCTCCTCTGGCTTCTACATGCATACTCATTGCATGTGCACCTGCACAGAGATGTGCTTATGCCGTATATCACGTTACACACCACACCATGCTATACACACACACACACACACACACACACACACACACACACACACACACACAAGGAACAGAGCCATGCAACTAGGAAAGCAAGTGTTCTTTAGAACCTGGGTAGCATAGAGTGAAAGAATCCACTATATATCTTAAAAAGAAATGTACCCCTGATGACATTGGCCTTTAAGACCCATTAATATGCTGACCTCCAAACCTGTATGGTAATAAATTTATGTTGTTTCAAACTTCTAAGTTTATAAAAATTTTAACAGTAGGAATGCTACTGATTTTTGTGCATTGATTTTGTATCCTGCTACTTTGCTATAGGAGTTAATCACCTTCAGGAGTTTTGGGATGGAGTCTCTCAGGTCTCTTACATATACAATCATGTCATCAGCGAATAAAGCTAACTTAACTTCTTCCTTTCCAAATTGTATCCCTAGCCATGAGGAATCTCACATATGGGAATTCAAAGAATGGAGCAGGGGCTGCAGAGATGGCTTAGTGATTAAGGTGTTTGCCTGCAAAACCTAAGAACCCAAGTTGGAGTCTTCAGGTCCCACACAAACTAGATGCACAAGGTGGCATGTGTGTCTGGAGTTCATTTACAGTGGCTAGAGACCCTGACATACCTATCTCCCTATCTCTCTCTCCCTCTCTCCCTCTCTGTCTCAAATAAAAATAAATATTTTTTTAAATGGAGCAGACTATGGTTAACCTTTATTAACTGAGAATATTCTATATATTAATTTCATACTTAAAATTTCTTCCCTTATATTTAAATTAACTAAATAATTCGTATACATTTAACACTAGATTTATATTTATTATTATTCATTGTTTCAATACATGCTTACTGAGTGGCAGTCAATGGCCAGCCACTATGCCTGGTACTAAGTGTGAAATTATATAAGACAAAGATAAAAGATGTTTCTCATATTCAAGAAAACTATGAACTGGATGGCAGACTCATAGAAATGTGTGCAGTGTGTTTAAGGAGAACATATGACTGAACTGCAGAGGTTATAAATGTGGAATTATAACATAATACTTTCAGTAGGTGGCATATCTAAAGTTTCTAAAATAGTAAATGTTTTTATTAAGTTACTTCTATTTCAACTTATTAATATTAATATTATGATTTGGAAACAGTGATGCAGGAGTTTCCCATAAATACTTCTCTTTACTTATTGTCTTCTGCCTATCACATTTGAATTTAAAGGATTTCCTTTAATTTTATTTTAGGCATTATATATAGATTAGTTCACTGAGTCATTCAGCTACTTGTATAGTAAACATTCTACTCACTCAATGATGTACTGCTAATGAAGTGTCAGGGCTACAAACACTAAAAAAGCCAGTTCCTCCTTTCAACACGGTGGCAGATTAAAGAGTCCTGAAAACATTTCAGCTTGAACACATAAGCAATACATGATACAGGCTCAGGGTTGCCAAGTGGTCACTCAAGTAGATAGATAGTTGATACATAGATAGATGATAGGTATAGATGATGGATGGATGAGTAAGTAGATGACAAGCAATTTTAGCTTAGAGGGCTGAGAAGGGTTTTTGAGCTGACAAAGATGAGTGTATAAGTGTCCTGTGGAGAGAAGATCATTGCAGGTAGTTGAAATGCTATGGGAACATTCATTGTAAACTCTCTATATGTCATTGCCTGAACTACAGTAGGGAAGAATGACCTGGGAGAAGGGCAGAAGGTAAAGGCTAGAAGCCATTAAGTGATCTTCAAGCCTTGAATTTACCCTGTTGACAAAAGCGAACCAGAATAGGTTTAGCTCAGGAGTGATTTGCATCATAAAAGCATTTTAGAAAAATGATGTTTAGAAGAAGTTGAAAAGTGCCCTTCTGGATAAATACATCGCCTGGATCATGTTTACTGCCACCACATTTTAAGCAAAGTTGCAAAGATGCCCAAATGCTGTTATTCCCTTCACCACCCTCAGGTAATCACTTCCTTTACTTGTCTTGTTTTTACCCCTCAAATACGTTCTGTTATATTTAATAAATATTTATTGATGGGTGGGGCAAATAGTGATAGCAATTGTTAACATTTATAATGTTGTTGTGCTAAATCCTGTAAGCACATCATTTCATCTGCTTCTTTGGTGAACACGGGAGAACTGGGTTGAAAAGGGAAACCAGGCAGGTGACTATGTGACGCCTCACCTAGAAAAGCTCACATCATTATTAGAAAAAAAGGAAAAAGAAAAAGACATAGCAACTTTTCTTATTGAATCAAATGTTCATACCATCTTCACATAGTTCTCATGTAGCTAGTGAAATGTAACATGGATCTGTCCATTCTAAATTGTAAACAACTTGCTTGTTGGAAATAAAAACAAACAAAAGCACTTCTCATTACCTTGAGCTATATCAATTGAAAATTTAACTTATATGTAAAGTGCATGCTGTAATTCTAAGTTTTTTTTCTCCAACCCTGAAAATAGCTAGTGGACAAGGATAGGAAGTTGGTAACTAGCAACTGGAATACTGAAAATAGACAATGAATTTTGTATGTATTTTCCCTTTAAATATAAAAATAATCGAAGTTCCTATTAATATTATATTTTATATGTGAACTTAATTGAGGGAAATTTTCCAATAAGCTAGTAATGTGTTATTTTAATGCATGTGATAAATACAATTTTCTAAAATTTAATCTTGAGGTTGAACACATGCTCACTTTCAGACAATTAAGTCAAGGCTAAATTAACATTTTAAAATCATCTGTTTAAATGTGCATCAAATTATTAGTCTTCCTTGGCTTGAGTACTTCAGATTTCATGCTTTGGAGATTGTTGTCAACATTGTATTTTTTGCAATAGTTCTTTAGCTTTTCCTATCCCCTACTTTCAAATTAAGAAAGAAATACTTCAAGGAGTCAAGTAGACTTCTAAACTCACACACTTGCATTTGAACTCTGATTCTCCTGACCCAAATTTCTGTTCTTACCCTGTCTGTTTGCAGCATTACCCTCAGATGGCTTGCTCCACTTGACACTGGCTTTTCCTTTAATCTAGCTCTTTACTCCTGAGGAAGAGGGAGCGTTAGTTTTTATAGTGATATTTAAGTAAAGGACAGCCATTGTTTGCCAGAGATACCCACTGGTGATTTTTGATTGTATAAGCTAAAATGAAACCCAGGGTCAAATGCCCTTTCCTCACATGCACCTCATCCTTTACAAAGGAAGTCTGTCTATAGAAGAGAATTAGCTTCTGACAGGGATAGAGATGAGAGACAAAGTTAAGATAATGCTGTAGGCACAGTTCTAATTGCCCTTGAGGGAAATACACCTACCTCTACTCTACTTTCTTGATTCAGCAACTCCTTTTTCACTCTCCACCATTTTCTTTTTCTTTTTTGTTTTTAACATTGTTTTATTTGTTTGAAGACTTGGTTCTGTTTTCTTAAGGCTGGTTCAAATTACCATCACTTAGGAATGAAAGTTCCTGCAAAAATTCCACATTATGGATAGCAACAAAAATTCTGCCATCAGACAGATTTGAACTCAGAATTTAAATCCCCAGGTTCCAATCTGCATACTTTTAGATAAGACCCCATCCTTGCAATAGAGTTTCTCATTTGTTTAAATAAAATAGCTCTTAGATGATTATGGGTCTTAAAAGGATGCTGCAATCAAAGTTGTTGGCACATAGCAAGCTTCCACTAAATTCAGACAGCAAGGTGAACTCATGCAGTGTGAAACTGTAGGTACAAAATTTGAGTAATGGATCTTAAAGGTACTTTTGGACTTACAACTACACAGGTAAACCCTGTTATAGAAGTAGAAAATATGCTATTTTCCCTGCACAACTCTCAATACCTTACCTTTTTTGTATGCAAATATAAGTGGTATGCATGTATTGATATATATATGTTCATATGTGTAGGCACACACATATGCTGTGTGGGTGCACATTTTAGATACTGAATAAGCCCCAGGGATCTGAATGTTTCTACCTTCCCAGCCCTGGGACTGCAGACATGCACCACCTATGGTGGACATTTTTACTTGGGTGCTGGGGATCCAAACTCAGGTCCTTATGCTTACATAACAAGCCCCTTATCCACAGAGTCATCTCAAAAGACTCCATTTTTGAGTTTTAAATAAGGTGACAAATCTTTAAGCAGTCAAAATTTCAGGTAATGTAATCCTTCCCAGGCATGCCTAGAGGCTAACCTTATAGGTCCTGACAAATTAAAGATCAATATAAACTATCATAGTATATTTATCTCAAATGATAACATAGAAAATATTACATGGTCTCAAAGACATTACCCATTTTAGACTCAGAAACAGAGCAAAAGAGATAAAACTGATGCAATGGTAAAAAACACATATCTTAATTTGTAGGCAATCTTGAGAGAAAGAAATGATGTGATTTTTATTAATTTATTAAAAAGGAACTTTAAAACTTGTACTGTACTTTGCCAGAAAAATACTTTGTTTTAAATTCTATTCAGTTCTAGATGGCAGACTTACTTCTATTTAAGGATAGGATCTTTAAAATATCCCAGTTACAAATAATTTGATTAAAATCTTTGGAATTTTGAAAAGTATGTTTAGAGACAAAGGTCTAGATTAAACTCTGTATATGTAGTGTATGTGGTTTTTAAATACATTAAAATAAAATAAAAAGATGAAATTCAGACCATAGCAATGTCATATCTTATTAATAATAATAGTTAATGTAATGTCTGTGTACTATGATTCCTAACGATAAGCATAATTTTAGAAGCTCTCTATGCTTCAGTTTGAGTGGGATATTTGCAGTCTTGTCTGCATTTGTAGATAGAATGCATGCTGAAATGCAATAAGTTTTTGTTTTGTTTTCTTTCCCTTAAATGTTCCTTGCCTTTCTATCATTGTCCAAGGAAGTACTGAGTTCTACCTCCACAGCCAGAAACTAGGTTTTGACTCAACCAAGAACTGATCATATACTACCTGAGTCCTGTCTTCCTTGGTCCCCTTCTAATTGTTTCAAACCCTGAAAATGGGCATCACCCCCAATCTTTGTATTTCCTTTTGTATGTAACAGGGTCCTATGTATCTCAGGCTGGCTTTTAAAATTTAATTTAATATTTTTTGGTTTTTCAAGGTAGAGTCTTACTCTAGCCCAGGCTGACCTGGAATTCACTCTGTAGTCTTAGGGTGGCCTCAAACTCATGGCGGTCCCACCACAGAGTGCTGGGATTAAAGGCATGCACCACCAAGCCCGGCTTCAGGCTGGCTTTTAACTCATTATGTAGCCAAGGACTTGAACTCCTTGACCCTCCTGCCTCCACCCTTCAAGTGCTTGGATTACAGCCATGTACCACAACATCCGGCCAGAGCTCACTTCTCATGGCTACCATAAGTGCATAATTATAATGATCAGGTTGCCTTGCTTTAGACTCTGTATAGCCTTCATGGGAAAATCACTATGTAGGTATCCTGCATTGCTATTCTGTAGTTATCTTTCTTTCTTTTCCCAAGACATTGTCACATTTTCCTTATAATCTAAAATCATTTTTTTTCATTTATTTTTTTATTCATAACTTCTATAATTGTAGACAATAACCCATAGTAATTCCCTCCCTGCACTTTCCCCTTTGCAACTCCACTCTCCACCATACCCCTTCCCCTACTCAATCAGTCTCTCTTCTATTTTGATGTCATCATCTTTTCCTCCTATTATGATGGTCTTGTGTAGGTAGTGTTAGGCACTGCGAGGTCGTGGATATCCATGATATTTTGTGCCTGGAGGAACACATTGTAAGGAGTCCTACCCTTCCTTTGGCTCTTATATTCTTTCTGCCACCTCTGCCACAAAGGAACTTGAGCCTTAGAAGGTGTGATAGAGATATTTCAGCGCTGAGCACTCCTCTGTCACTTCTTCTCAGCACCATGGTGCCTTCTGAGACATCCCAAGGTCACCGTCATCTGAAAAGAGAAGCTTCTCTAACCATAAAATCTTAACTAATATTTCAGATGCAAGGAGAGATGCTAAAGTAGAATATTTTCAAAAGCAATTTACAACTAGAGAGGGATATCTTCCTTTCTAGAGAGAAGGCTTTCTGTAATCTTCAAAGGCATGAAACTTGACTAATACTATGTTTATTCATGAAAAGAATGAAAGAAAATAAATAGGATTATAAGTATAATGCCATGTACAGGTAAATATATTTAAATACCATTAGCAGATTAAATGATAGGTTTAATAAATTTAATGATAGTTTTCGTGTGCAAATGTGTCTATTTATGTGTATGGGGGCAGGTTGGGAGTTCTGGGGATTGAATCACAGGCCTTGGGCATGTGCCCCCCCCCTTTTTTGAGACAGATTCTCACTATGCTGTCCAGTTTGGTTTCCAACTCTGCAGCTTAAGCAGGTCTTGAGCTTGCAATCCTCCTGCCTCAGCCTCATAAGTAGCTGGAATGGCAGGGCTGTGACACCAGGCACAGCTGCAAGTATTCTGAAATTTCTCCCTAGCTTACAGATGGTGATCTTTGTTCTGTCTTTGTGTTACCTACTTTCTGTGCCTGCCCTTGTCCTAATCACTTCTCATAAGGACATCAATCATTTGAGATTAACACCTTTATAAGCACCTCATTCTGCTTCATTTATCTCACAATATTTCTAATGTGTCTCCAGTCAGATTCAGAGATACTCATCTTTTACCCACTATAGAATATCACATGCTGTCTAGGTTTTCTTGTGTGTGTGTGTGTGTGTGTGTGTGTGTGTGTGTGTGTATACACATATCTTGTAATGCTTGAATTACCCATATTTCATCAAGGTACACATTTGCATTGAAAATCAGATAAATGACAAAGTAGTTAATGACTCCTAAGTTTTTGTTTTCTTTTCTTTTTTTTTTTTTTCTTTTTATTCTGATACTCAGGATTGAACCTAGGGCCATGATCTTCTATTGAACTAAATTCCCAGCCATAAATTCTAAGTATTTATACCGGGAAAATTAAGGGAATTTTCTTAAAGGATAGATCCCATTATCATTATATAATAACATTACTAAGCTAGGCATAGTGGTGCACACATGTAACCCTAGCAAGCTAAGGAAGGAGCATAGTATGAGACCCTGTCTCAAAGTAAACAAAAATGAAATAAACAAAAATAAAATTACTGGGCTGGAGAGATGACTTGGTGATTAAAGGCTGAAAAGCCTGATGACCCAAGTTTAATTCTCTAGAACCTACATAGAACCTGATGTAGAAAGTGACACATGCTTCTGCAGTTCATTTGCAGTGGTAGGAGGCCCTGGCATGCATGCATACACACACTCTCTCTGTCTCTCTTTCTCTTTCTCTCTGCCTTTTTCTTTTTGTCTCTCTACCTCTCAAATACGTAGATAGATATTCAAAAAATAAAATAGAATCAGTAGGCTGGATTAATGCTCAATGGTTAAAGATAATTGTTTAAAGTTTTGATGCTTGAGTTTGATTCCCTAGTACCCACCTAAAGCCAAATGAACAAAGTAGTGTATGTGTTTGGAGGTTGTTTACAACTGAAGGAGGCCCTGGAACATCCATTCTCTCCTTCTCTTTCCTTGTCTCTCTCTAATAAACAAGTATTAGTTAAAGTAACAAGAAACTGTATTAATAAGCTGTTTCCATTTGTGTGAAAAATATGAAAATGATTATCCTAGGAAAATGGGTTTTCATGAATAATGTATTTTTATGTGTTTATTTCTAGGAACTGGACTAGGATACTTGTTAACACAGTTCTTCCTCAGACTAAATAATATCCTCTTAAAATGTCTCAGATGAAGTCAGGCGTGGTGGCTCACACCTTTAATCCCAGCACTCAGAGGCAGAGGTAGGAGGATCGCCGTGAGTTCGAGGCCACCCTGAGAATACAGAGTGAATTCCAGGTCAGCCTGGACTAGAGTGAAACCCTAACTCGAAAAAACCAAGACAGAATGGTCTCAGATGGACTAGTTACATCAGAGCCTCAAAAAATTCTGCTTTGTCTTGTTAGCAGTGTGGGAATCTGTGAGTGACTGACAATTGCTGGAAGGGACACTTTCTGCCAAGTGAAAAAGGTGGCACTAAGGACCAATACTAGCGAAGGGAGGGTGGTTACAGATGTGGCAGTTTAATGGCATGTTACCAACTTATGTCTAATATGGGCTTGAAAATAAAATATAATTACGAAAAAAATAGACCAAACGTTTAGATTACAGAGTGAAGAGGTTCTACCTTTAGTGGATTCCTGAATGCATGATTTTACTGTGGAAGTGGCTTTTAGACCTTTGAAAATTGTGCTGTAATTCTGTATGAACACGACATATTACTCCCATTCCACCTGTGTATGCACTCTAACCCTAATGTTCACTTGTTTCTATTCTATTTCAGCATATCTTATTGTTCATTTTTTTCTGTTTTATTTCTCTCTATATATATCATTAAAGTGGAACTCTTGATACAAAAGACGTATTTCACATTGAAGCTGAGGTTGCAGATGAGGGTCATGATACCAGAAGGAGGTGCTGCCATCTGCCTACTTGGAGATGCCCACAGGGAGTGAATGTTGGGAATCTGATTCCCAGAGAAGCACCATTATGCTGGGATCCATTGTGGATGTAGAGAATCAAGAAAGGTAAGCAACTGGCACCCTGATCATAGAAATGTCAGAGGAATGAAGGCACGCACAGAGCAGTGGCATCAGCCAGCAAGAGGAGAAACAGCAAGTGCAATGGCTGACACCGTCATGCATGGCATTGAGGAGAGTGGATCCTGGATATGAGGTGTTCTTTTCCCATCCCAGCCTTTGCAACTTATCCATTTATAACCTTATCTGGAGCTTGTAGTCATTCTATGCCTCATTTTGCAATCTACACTATAGAATCTATGACTTACTGATATCTTATCAAACATTGAGGACTAAGGACTATCTCAAGTACTTGCAGGACATTATTTAATCTTTTTACCACCTCCATGAGGAACAATTTTTATTCTTTTTCATATCTGTATTTTACAGTTATTTTTACTTTTTTATTTGAGAGATAGAATGGGTACAATAGGGCTTCTTGCCCTTGTACTTTGTGTGCCTGGCTTTACATGGGTAATAGTAAATTGAACCTGGGCTAGCAGGCTTTGCAAACAAGTGTCTTTAACCACTGAACCATCTCTCAGACCCTTTACAGTTATTACTATTGTTTTTACTTTTTGTTCCCTTCCCTCCCTCCCACCATCCCTTCTTTTCTTCCTTCCTTCCTTCCTTCCTTCCTTCCTTCCTTCCTTCCTTCCTTCCTTCCTTCCTTCCATTGTTCTTCTTCCCTTTCCCTTCTTTTCTTCTCCTTGTCCTCGTCCTCCTTCTTATTCTTATTCTTCAGAGCATACTTTGTATGGCTACATCATGTGTTGGTACCATCTTTTTCCTCTTCCCTACCCTCCTCGGTGGGGTTGCCCTTTACATTTATTTTGAGGAAGATAAGAATCATATAAAGCCAAATTTAGTTACACATGCTGTAACTTCAGAACTTAGTGGGCAGAGGCAGGAGGACTGTATTGAGTTTAAGACCAGCCTGATCTATAATATAAAGTCCTGTCTCAGAACATTAATGAATATATGAAATATATCCTGAAACATAATGAACATTTACTCTTCCAGAATGCTGAGATATCAAGACTTTCTGAAATACTTTATAAAGTAAGAAAATCCTTCACTGTTATGCAACTTACTATGTCATAGATAATTGCATTACTTTACTTACCTATAAACAGGATACAATACAGCTGAAGTAAAGTGCGAGTTAATGAAAGCAAAACAACTATTGGTGGGAGGTAATTCTGACATTGTTCTGGCCCACCTTTTCAGGGATGCTGTTTTAGGAAATAGCCTTCTGAGATGGAGATAATGTTTCTCATTAGAAACATTTCATTAGATTACAATAATAGCTTCCTCTAGGAGAAAGGTTAGGCAAGATTGCTGACAATTCTCTTTACAGACCAACTGATGTTTCATAAATTGGGAGCACCTTACTGTGATCCAAACCTACTATGTGCAGTAGTTACGGGAGTCCAACACCACCTCACCTCATCCCTGCAGATCCTGGAAGACAGACTGAGGCAGCTGTTGTGCTCCAATTTCCCTTTGTCTGTGGTCATGACGGCTGTTCTTTTCTGCCAAAAACTATGAAACCGTGGCAGGCTAACTTGTTAGCCTTTCAACTGGGAAACAACAGCAACAACAGTCACAACACTTTCAGACGATTTACAGCTCTTGATAATTAATACTTAACAACTTAATAAATATCTAATAAATGCAAGCGTATCAGTACTGTGTGATTATTAGTGTGGCAATGTGACAGAGAATCAATTTCATTGAGGAAGTACTTAATGCATGATTGCTATATGCTGGTCATGTTCTATAGTGCTAAAATTAAAAAAAATTAAAAAGCTGAATAAGGGCTAGAGGGGTGCCTTAGCAGTTAAAGGCACTTGCTTGCAAAGTTTGACATTCTGGGTTCAATTCCACATTATCCGACATAAAGCTAAATGCACAAAGTGGCACATGTAACTGGACTTGGTATGCTGTGGTAAGAGGCCCTGGCCCAGGCCCATATGCTCTTTCTCTCTCAAGTAAGTAAATAATAAAAAAATTAAAAGCTGAATAAGACAGATGCTCTTATTTAAGTCTATAAAATATCTGTACATTAGTAGTTATAATATATCCAGATACTAGGGTAGAAATGTTCAGAAATATTTAGCATCACATAGAAGAAATGTGGCTATCTCTGAGGCAGAGGAAGTATCAGGAAATATAATTCATGGGAAGTAATGCTTCACTTGAACTTCTGTCGCTGAAAGTGAGTGGATTTTTTAGTCACAATGTTAATAATAATTTGCATTATTTTATTATATTTTATGACTTGTTTTAAACATTTTATTTTTATTTATTTGAGAGAAAGATACAAGAGGGGGGGGGAGAGAGAATGGGTATGCCAGGGCCTCCAGCCACTGCAAACGAACTCCAGATGCATGTGCCACCTTATATATCTGGCTTACGTGGGTCCTAGGGGATTGAACCTGTGTCTTTTGGCTTTGCAGGCAAGTGCCTTAACTGCTAAGCTATCTCTGAAGCCCTATTTTATTACTTTCCTGTTGCAGCTTGTATGCTGAATTTTGTACCACAGAAGCATACATTGAAATTTTAGTCCCTAGAAATCATGAATGTGATCCTATTTGAAAAGGCCGTTTTTCAGGTGTAAGTTAAGTTAAAGTCATCCTGAAATCCAGTGTAAATCAAGTCCATTATAAGAAGAGGAGGCACAGTTACTCACCAGACATAGAGGAAGATGCCCATGTGATATAGTAGGAAAGATAAGCATCATACACATGCAAATGCCAGGAATCCTAGTGACTGCTGGTAAACCCCAGTGGTGGGCACCAGGTCGGGGGGGGGGGCATGGGCTCCTTGACATCTTTATTCTGTGACTCTACCTTCCAGGATGGAGACAGACTAAAATTTCTTTTGTGTTAATTCATCTAGTATTAGATCAGCCTGAGGAAGCAAAATTCCATTTCTATCAATAATGTGTTCAAAATTATTATATTTAGACAAAAATGAGAAAAGAATGCTATCATCATAATGTAATTAGAAGTTCAAAAAACCAGTAATTGCTGGATGGGGAGATCAGTGGCATCAGATGAGGCTGGAAAGTGACTCTTGGATCTACGTATGGGAAGTCACCATGGTATTGGGACACTGGCAGAACTACCCCCAGTTCTAGTCCTTCCAGGTATGCAGTATTGAGGGGGGTTACCATCCTATCCAAACTCTTGTATCAGTATTTTGAGAATGTGAGAAGATCTGCTCCCTTGAAGGGCTCTTTGGAAAGGAGAGACAGGCCTGTGATAAGTGTTTGTGACTTTGTAGTCAGCACTGCTGTTAGATCCGAGTTTTAGGGAGATTCTTCTTACAGATATGTTCATGTGAAAATGGGGTGGGGCTGGTGTTTGGTGGCTGAGGAAGAATCTATGAGGCGACTGATACATAATCCAAGTAAGATATATCAGAACCTGGAGCTGTAGTAATGACAGCATGGGCAGAAAAATGAGGAAAATTAATGAAAGTGTAATTGACAAAATTAATTGGCCAATTGGATGGAAGTACTGATGTGACAGTGGCGGTTTTCTAACTCGTCATCTTCCAGGCATTCCTCCTAGTCTATGAGAAGCAGGTGTTGTTTCAAGTGCTGTGACAGGGCTCACAGCACTGCAGATGTATGAATTACTCCTCATAGTTGGGGCTGCACTAGAATGTGTCTGAAGAAACTGATCCAAACTGAGCAGACTCCTATTTCATATGAGTGATGGCTTAACAATTGAAGTCCTTTTATCCTGGTGAATGACAGTCAAAATTCCTATATCACTAATATAATATACATTCAACACAATATAGAAAAAATTAAACTAAGTTAGATTACCAAAATGTTGTGACACTAAAGTTCAAACATCTAAAAAAAAATCACAGTAGAATTCTCTTCAAAAGCTGATAAGACTTTACAATTCTAATTTCAATTTAACACAATAATACAAAACCCACTGTATTTTGCTCTTAAAAAAATCAAACACAATGCAAGGAACTCCACCCAAACCTCAAGCCTAAGTAAATAAAGGCATAGGAAAATTATACTTGAAGTGATTACAATAAAGACGTGTTTTGTTTTAAGTATTTATCGGGATATGTGAACGTTTCTATAGATTCTAAAAGGCACAATTAAAAATGAAATTTGAGCACTGATTAATTTTATGAATTAGAGCATTTTTCCTTCAGAAGCTGGTATTTATCACATATACTCACCTCCTCACACAACCTCCCTCTCAGGCACATGCACACATGCCCATTTGTGTTTTAAATACAGTAAAGAACTATTTGAGACTTAGAACAGTTTTATATGGGTAATGATTTGATCAAAACATCCAATACTCAATGTTTCAGATGCATGCTGAAAATTGAAATAACACATGGCAAAATTAATTTGTAACAATTCAGCAATGTGTGAAGTTTAACAAGTAGAAATGACAGCTTTCTGAGGGAAGAGAACAAACTCTTTTCTTAGAGATCCCTCTACTTCCAAGGCTTATTTGAAAAATTCCCAGTTTATAGAAACATTATTACAATATGACAGATGATACCGGCTTTTCTGTTGGCATCAGGAAAATTAATGATTATTCTATTTATTTTCATCTTCATGGTACATTTCTTCTGAACACAGTTAGCATAATTTCTGGATCTATATGCTTTCAGTTCCAACCGTTACAAGTTAGCAAGCAGCCTGTGAATGTAGCTGAATAAGTCTGATGTCTTTCTTTTCTAGTGTTATTTGTTGGTTTGATTTTGCATTCTAGGATTAATTTATTGCATGACACGAGTAGAAGCAACTTTGTTCTTTAAAAAGAAATTTTATCTCTTAAACATCTAAGTCAAGGAGACTCATATTTGTTGAATCAGTTTAATGATTAATTAGAAAAATTAAATAAGATTTAACACACAACTCCTCATTTTAAACAAATGTTATCAATGTAGCTATTTCTACAGGAGGCTTACCTTTCAAGATAAAAGTCAGCATTAAGATAATCCATTCTTGGGTTCATTACAGAAGAGGTGGCAGAAAGAATGTAAGAGCCAAAGGAAGGGTACCACTTCTTACACACAACTGTCTGGACAGAAATTGGCCTCAATATCAAGACCTTGCTGTGCCTAGCAATACCTACACAAGATCCTCATAATAGGAGAAAAAGATGATGACATCAAATTAAAAGAGATACTAATGGAGAGAGGGAAGGGATATGATGGAGAGCAAAGTTATGAAGGGGAAAGTAGCTGGGGGGCGGGGAGGAAATACCATGGTTTGTTGTCTATAAGTATAGAAGTTGTCAAATTATATATATTCCATTCTTTCTATCAAATTTGTTCAAAATTTGATAAAGCCCATGAAAAAGAACCATATCATTTTAAGTGATTTTTAAAATATTTTATTTATTTATTTATTGGAGAGAAAAAGAGAAATAGGTAGAGGAAAAAATGGGCATGCCAGGGCCTCCAGCCACTGCAAACCAACACCAGATGCATGCGTCACCTCATACATTTGTCTTACGTGGGTACTGGGAATTGAACTGGGGTCCTTAGGATTTATAGGCAAGTGCCTTAACCACTAAGCCATCTCATCAGTGCATATATTTTTGTTATTGCTTCTTTTGAGGAAGGGTCTTACTCTAGCTCAGGCTGACCTGGAATTCACTATGTATTCTCAGGGTGGCCTCGAACTCATAGCAAACCTCTTACCTCTGCCTCAGGAGTACAGGGATTAAAGGCTTGCACCACCATGCTCAGCCAGCCCACATTTTTTAAATGATATATTTGGTTCAGAAAATATTTTCTAACTCCACAATGCATGACCCATATACCTCAACAAGGAGGGGCCAAGGGGAGGAGGTAGGTCACGGATGAGCCTAATAATGGTACCAAACTGACTGTATTTGCTGAATACAAAACTAACTAATAAAGAAAAAAAAATTAAAAAAAATGGAAATTAAGAAACCAATTAAAATTGCCCTACAATAGCAATCTTATTTCTCTTTTAGAGAAAGATGGACATAGAACCTGAGGAGAGAATCAGCCCAGGGCACCTCATCAGGGCCCCAGCTGAGACCATACAGTAATCGGAGGAAATGAGCAAGAGTGTTGCTTTCTTGGTAAACCTGGTACCAGCACAAGGGCGAAGGACATAGACACAGAGAACACTCAACTCCTACAAAACCAGAGATTTAGAAACACAGAGGCTCCCAAGACCTCATCACTGAAGTAGACCTAAAACAAACCCAACATGGATCAGGGAAATTCACGGAAGAGGGGGTGGAAAGATTGTTAGAGTCACAAGTTGGGACATTATGCACACAGACATTGCCTCTTCCCCATAAGTAATGGCTAACCCCACAATGCACGATCACATTCTCAAAGAAGGAGGGTCGCTTTGCAGAGGGGCGGACAGGGTGGAGGCTAACATGGTACCAACGTGGCTGTTTACACACTGAGTATGTACATAAATAATAAAGACAAAAAGAGTGTTTTCTCTACTATACTACGTGACAATATTTGTGTGGACTAGGAATGTCAATATAAACTGAAATTTTCAATGTTTATCTACTTGCCACTTGTGATCAATTGGCTTTGAGCCTTAAATCCTGGTGGTCTCACCAGAGAACCCAACCACATATCTTCAGGCATTGCTTTGACCCAATAAGAACCACAACCTCACCATTCCCTACAACCTTCGCCAACATAAGGAGCTTACATTATATAGCCATCAAGATTAACTACAACAAGTGCCTTGAATATTTGCACTGTGCTCTGCTGTAAGTGAAGGATCTTCACTTTAGATTATAATTTTTGATTTGCTTAAAATATATATCTTCATAAAATGAACATATTTGTTAAACTATAGAATAGAATTTACTTAATTACTTTTTCATTGCATCATGAATGTACTGTATGAACACTTACAGTTTATTGTGTTTTAACATCCTCTTTGCATTACTTTATAGTTACTGTAAGCAGAATAAAATGACTAAAGAATTGAATTTTTTTTGCAAGAGTATCATTTTAACTCTGATCTTTGAAAGAACATGGGTATTGAATCTGTAGTTTATAAAATTTTCTTGCCATTGTCAAAAGTTATTGGCAGCCATCATGGATGGTAAAGGAATATTCCAGCTTAAATAATAGCTCACTTTAATTTCCTCTTTTTGAGAAAATTATTTAGAACCAAAACTTTTTAACAGATTAGTCATAAGGAAATAGTGATCATTAATTGATCTCCCAAATATCACAAATACTAAAGCTACTAATGTCATATCTTATTTATGTAGGAATTATAGTATTTCTCTACAGAAATCTCTATATTTCTTAGACTGAAACCAGGAATAAATCAAGAACTGTGAAGAAGAAATACCACAAAAGATCACTTATTCTTCAAAATCAAATAATGTTTACATTTTAAAAGAAATGTTTCACTACTCCCACTTCAGATTTTAACCTATATAACAGCAGTCAGGAGAAAGACTGTTTTTTTTTAAACTGAAGAACCTCCACATCTATTTGTAGTTTATCTCTAGACTGCTTACCTATTTTTTCTCTATCACTTATCTGAATCCCAAAGTGTTGTCACCGATATGTTCTATCTATGTTTTGTGTTGCTGTTCCCTAAGAAATAGGCTTTCTTTTCAGTTACAGAGAAACTGTCTGTGAAGTTCAGATACTGATCAAATGGAGCAATTCTAACTTTTATCTCAAAAGTCCTCTTCCTGAAAGATAAATGATTTAAACTACTTTGACTGTTACTTCAGAGCAAGCTATTTTTTTTCCAGAGGAAGTTTTCCTATGACATTTGAGAAGTTAGTGTGATTTTTAGTCACTTCTAAGTTAAGTTAAATGGATGATTGAAGTTAGATGTATCCACCATGCAGACATATGAACTTGTTGGACACTATGGTGATTGAGCTATTGTTGTAAAACTTTTAAAGTATTTACACAGACAAGCCCTTAATACAAAAAAATGATAGACAGAAAAGAGTTTTCCCAAATAAGAGTGTATGTTACCTCTTCTGAGCAAAGCAATTAAATTAGGAAAAACAGTCATGTAATAAGAGTATACTGGATAATTTTATACTTATCACATGACTAGGAAGTTGAAAATGTACTGACAATTATAGGGCAGAGGACATTGAATATTTGATATTTCAGAACTTTGTACTGAGTCCACATATCCAGTTATGTGATGTGGATGCTATAGATAGCAAAACCAACCATAGGGATGCAGTCTGTACTAGCCTTGTTTGCAAAAACTCAGCTGGAGAAATAGATAGAATCAAATATTTACTTATCCTGCTAAATTATGTGACTTCAGGTAAAATTCAGGGCATCAAACAAGTAAATACTAGTTTTACTTAGATTTTTGTATATTTTACTGTTTTTCCTCTTATATTTTTGATTCTTATTTTTCATCAATTATTTATGACATATTTTAAGTGTTAATTCATTTATTTTTAATATTTTTGATGATGATATTCTCATCAGCATTTTTGTGCCAGCCAAAGAACAGTTTTAAAATTACTTTGCTGTACTGCAGTCTCAAATGTATAGACCAGCATGTTTCCATTCATGGCTGGGCAGTGAGTGAGACGCAGGGTTTTAGCACACAGTGTTGGCCATGCCTCTCCAGGGCCAGTGAAACAATGGAAAAGAAGCCTAGAGTTTTAAATCTTTCTCAAAGTTTTCTTTCTGTTGCTTATCATCTTACAATTCCAAAGTGAAAAATGTTCAGTAATTATCTAAATGTGTTTAAAGAACTGTGTCTCATCCCAAGTCTGGCTTAGGTAAGAGGATCCTGCTGCTCTGGGTGAAAAAATGATTATGTGATTAGTTCAAGCTAATACAATATTAAAACATGTCAGTGTATAATCCTTTACTCTACATTAGCCCTAGTCTGAGAATTCAGGAAGTGTTCCCTCTTGGGCATGATAATGAGTCACCTCCCCTGGCATAGCACTTGCATCTTGAGGACAAGAGTGATTTCAGCAGAAGTGTTGCAGGACAACCAGGCTAACAGGTATAAGGAAATGAAGGAAGCCCAGGAGAGGGGGCTTGGACAGAATATGGAGAGTGCCCTACTAAATGTATGAAGGGCAGAAAAAAAAATTGTGGACTTTTAGTATCATGCTGAAGATCCTGAAAGAGCCCAAGGTAGAAGATAGGCTGTGTAAGTGGTGACAGAACTGGAGATAAATAGATTAATGTTTCTAAGGCAGAATCAGTAGGAAGAGACTGACTGCTGGTGACTCAAGTAATGTGAAAAACTGGGAGTCAGTACTGGAAAGAATTAAAACACTAGAGAAAAAAAAAGGTTGTGAAAAAAGATAAAAATTTACTAACTTGTGGGCTGAGGGGTGGATTAGCCTTTAAAGCATTTGCCTGCAAAGCCAAAGGACCAAGGCTTGATTCCTCAGGACCCACGATAACCAGATTCACAAAGGGGCACAAGCATCTGGAGTTCGTTTGCAGTAGCGAGAGGCCCTAGCAGGTCCATTCTCTCTCTCTCTCTCTCTCTCTCTCTCTCTCTTTCTCTCTCTCTTCCCCTCTTTCTCTGTCAAATAAATTAATTAATTAAAAAAATTACTAACTTGTGTACCTCTGAGTAGCATCAGTTGTGTCTCTGAATATAGGACTTTGTAGCTTGACTTACAAAAATAGATTTGGAGTCTTCAACTACAACTTATATTCATTATGCTTTAGTCTACACTACTATGCTAAAAAGAATTCTAAACTCACGCACTCAAATCCAACAAAACAATTATTTTCTAATAGTACAGAAGGAGATGGCACAGGGCTGTTGGACAACTCCACAGATTTCATTTTCTTGGCCCTAAATTGACTGCTCCAGCCCATGACACCACAAAGGAAGGGAAAGCAGGAAGTTGCTTCTTTCCTTTTACAGACATTGTAAGAAACATGCCACTTAGTCTAGCCAAGAAAAGTGCTCCCTGTTTTAGGTCACAGCATTGTATAGAGATTTTAGCTACAGAAGACTGAAGGGTATTCACTGTGAATAGAACTTTCAAGTCTTTATGAAGAAAAGTGCTTTGAAGGACCACAGGGTAACAAAGAAGCCAGGGAGAAAATAGGGTCCTTTTAAGACAGAAAGATCTGGGCATCATTAGAGAATACACCATAAATGGATCCAACTTGAGGACATTGAGGAAAAGAACATAATTAAAGGTGGTGTCATTGTCTCTATATAGTCATTGTCTCTATATAAGAATGAGGACAATTCCATTTGCCTAATGGCAGGAAAGTACGGAGGCAGAGGTAGCAGAGTTGCTGGTGGAATCTTGATCCAGTTGTACTTAGCATTCTCTCTCTGTCCTAGAAAGGGGGTGAAGTCTGTGAGAGATGAGGGGGATGCACAGGGGTCAGTAATGAGGAAAGAGGAGGTTTGAAATCATCATGGGGAGTGGGGTATTCTCCACTCATCTAAAGGTCTTGGATTAAGGTAAATCATGCTGGAAACAAAGGTCTCTTGGCTATGATGCAAGTACATAACTACATGATATAGTGGAAGCAATGATGTGTGTAGAGCATCAGTGGGAAAGTGACTAGAGAGATCCTTGTAGAGAGATCCAGATTGTCAGCCTGAATTCACCATGTACCAGTTTTTCAACCATTCATTTGCAACAAAATCCATTCCCACCCTTTGTTTGATGTCTACCACCTTATAATTTCCTTGGTTATCTAGCAGAGTTTCTTTTTTCTTATTCTGCTTCATGTGATAAACTTGATCAAGATTATATTGTTTCTTAGATTTGGCCATGTTGAACCTATTTTATTTTATGTCATACACACAATTGTAAAGGGAGAAGTAAGATATACATGAATTTCGTCTTTCTCTCATGCTTTCCTTATGTTTTCTTCAGTTCTCAAGTCCTCATTTTCTTATAGCAAGAAATCTACCTTCCCTTATTACATTTGTTTAAGCACTTACTTTTTTAACTTTATTGACAACTTCCATAATTATAGACAATAAACCTGATAATTGCCTCATCTCCCAAACTTTCCCCTTCACAAATCCATTCTCCATCATATCCCCTCTTCTTCTCAATTAATATCTGTTTTATTTTGATGTCACCATCCTTTCCTCCTTTTATGAGGGTTTTGTGTAGGTAGTACCAGGCATTGAGAGGTCATGGATATCCAGACCTTTTGGTGTCTGGAAGAATGTATTGTAAGCATTCCTACCCTCTCTTTGGCTCTTACATTCTTTCTACTACCTCTTCTGCAAATGGATCCTGAGCCTTGGAGGGTGTGATAGAGATGTTTCAGCCCTGAACCCTCCTCTATCACTTCTTCTTAGTACTATGGTGCCTTTTGAGTCATCCCGGAGGTCACTGTCATCTGAACAGAGAAACCTCTCTAATTCAAAAGTGAGAGTAGTGTTAATATATGAGCTTGGACATTAAGAGAAGTGCTTACCTGGCAATTTGGTGAGCATATTATCTGCATTTATCCAGACACCAGTGCTATACCCAAGGGCTCATGACCTCCCTCGTCATAGGTTTTCAGTACCAGGCATGTATTCCCTCCCTTGGAGTGGGCCTCTAGTCCAATTAATGAGTGGTTGGGTTTCCTATAACAGACATGCCACTATTGTAACCTTTGGCTCAATTGGCCTGGCTGGCCAAATTTAAGGCTTGCAGTGTCCACTGATGTTCATCGCCATTGAAGACTTCTCTCTCCCATAGAGCTGCACACAGCATAGCTTTTTCCAGCTTTCTGTCAGCTGGTCTACAGGGAGGAAGTTTTCAGCTCAGCTCCAGCTTGATTTCTCAGTGACCTTGCTGCCCAAGCCTGTGGAGTCTTCAGCAACAGGATCTTGCCATCTATTCCTGGTGGGAAACTAAGAGGCTTGGCAATGGCCTATAATGTTTTAGGGGCATCAGGGACCTCCCTGGACAACAACTCACTGGAAGGTATTTTTATCCTTGCTTTTTGCCTGCCTTAGATATTATATCTGTCAAAGTGATCTCGTTTTAAGCTCATTTCCTAGGCATTAAGTGATAAAAATAGGTTGTACCAGAAGGGTCCCACTCTGACTAATAGTGCCTGCTATGAACAAACATGAGAACTGTGGCACCAATGTGCTGTATCTCATTATTTTTCTCATTGACTTTATTAGAAACCAACAAGTAACCTATGCAATGACAACCAAACTGAGAGTCTGGTCCTCTGAAATATAATCCTGGCTTGATGTCTGTGCAGGGCCTTTGGAGTGACATGAGCACAGCAGAAGTTGGCACAGATACTGAAATCCATAAAGTAGGTACCAGGAGTTTTCCACAGTGTAATAATCCTACTGAGTATTTTATTCTAACCTCAAAGTTGTTGTCCCTGATAAGAGGTTAACAGACAAAGACTTGACAGCTCACAAAACCCAATTCAGAAATCTCAGCTTAATACACTTTATAAAACTTCCCCATGTGATTGATCTTGGACTGTTCTTCTAGAAAAGCATGTCTTTATAGGGAGTCTGGCCTGATTACTAAAAATACATGACATTTATCACCCCCTTCCCTCAAAACTCATCAATATGGGGGTGGGTAGAAAGGTATAAGGCAAAGAAATGTAGGTGTTTGCAAATTTGGTCCTTAAACTTTTAATCAAAATGTCAAGATTCAAAATGTAAATAACCCCAGGTGTAAATGACTTTCAGGTTCAATATGGCCATGCATTTCATTATAGAACAATAAGATTAGTGGTACCAGCCATAGTCCCATGAAGCCAAGACAGTGGTTCTAAATGAAGTGAACCAAGGAAAATTTCTCTTTTGTCAAGCTATCTCCCAGGACAAAAATACAAATGGTAGGGTAGATTTGATATAGATGAATACATATTAAGCATATTGAGAAAGACTCAATCTTTATACTGTCCTGATATGTATTTGTACAAATATAAAAAGCACTGCATTGAAGGAGAATAACAATAAGCTTCATTTTCATAATTCAATAGCAACCATTATAACTACATTACTGATATTTATAATATGGATTTTTTTTCTGTTAACAAGGGATGTCAGACATAATACTTATAGAAGCTTATCATCAGCTATACTCTGTAACTTGACTAAGGTCATTTAGCATTACTTGGGAAACAACCTAGGGAATTATTAAACCCTATGGAGACTCGAGATTTCTCCAGAAAGTTAAACTAACCATAAGAAGCTTCTTGGGTGGGCAAGGAACAATCAATGCCTTATAATCTCTGCCCTCTGCAAGCTTGGGAGCTTTGTTCTTTATGTATTTATTTTTCATGCATATCAATCATTGGATAAAAGTATATCCAAATGTACACATTTCCCTCTACCTTTCCAGTTACTGACTTAGGGAAGGGTATGTGATTCTTTTTTCTGAAAAGACTCAAACAGGGCTTTTTGAGAGCTTTGTAATTCAACTTGAAAGCTTTTTGGGGAAATGAGAATCTAAGTGTAGATGTCATTAAGAAAGCATCGCATTGATTCTGCCTGGCAGACCTCCGAGGGTACAAGGACTAGACTTGGAATGGAGCCAGCATGATGGAGGATTGAACCAAAAGAGAGAAAGAACCCCTGAAATTGGTTGCATTGTTGACCTATGAATCAACCAACCAGTATGACTTCTTTTTTATTTCTTTATTTCTCTTAACCTGTATATGTTTTATTATTTAAGAAAACTTACATTTTTGTTACTTAATGTGAAATTATGCTGATACATATAGTCCAAAGATGGGAGACCACTTGAAAAATGATACTACTGAAAATATACTTGCATATTCAAAGGACAATATGAATTCTACCAGCTATTAAAAATAGCTATAGTTGCTGGGCTTGGTGGAGCATGCCTTTAATCCCAGCACTTGGGAGGCAGAGGTAGGAGGATCACGAAGAGTTCGAGGCCACCCTGAGACTACATAGTTAATTCCAGGTCAGCCTGGACCAGAGGGAGACCCTGCATCGAAAAACCAAAACAAAACAAAAAGAAACAACAACAACAAAAAAATAGCTACAGTTGAATAGTACCATACATGAACAAGAGAGAAGAATACAAATAGGCCTAGTTTAAGAGTTTTAAGGCTCAGGTTAATAGAATTAAAATGCTTAAGGTACCAAGACTTCAGGGTAATGCTTAGACTGAGAGTACAAAGTATTTTGCCCAGGTGTGAGGTCTTCAATGGCCTTATGAATGTGACAGGGTAGAGGTTCATGGAAGAGCTTTCGAAGGGGGTAACAACTGAGACTGACAAATATAAAACATAAAATTATCATCTCTGGGAAAGTGACTCAGAGAACAGCTCATTCCTGAGAAGATTTACTTCAGTAGAGGGCAAGAAATGGTGACAAAAGAAGGATCTTGTGAACAGATTGAGTTTATAGGGAAGCTTGGTAAACATGCAATATGATGCTGAGAGAAGAGTGAAAATGGTTTTCAGGAACCAACAGGCTTTGATAAGTTAAAAATAAGACCCCTGATTCATCACTTGATTCCATTCTCCATTCTCTCTCTCTCTCTCTCTCGTGTGTGTGTGTTTGTGTTTGTACATCCATTCTCTTGTTCTCACTCAGTAAAACAAAATAGTTGACTTGGAGATGTGTGACATTGTTAATTCATGGTAAACTCAAGTTTGGTTGGTCTCTAAACATGAGGACATCAGTGAAGTACAGGAGGAAATTCTGAGGGAACACGACAGCAAGCATGGCTATCCAGTGGAGAAGTTAGTGAGTACAGAAGCACTCAGAGCCTGAGTTCCTGAGAGCACTTAGGAAGGTTATGCTTCCAACCCAAATGGTCTATTGTGTAGAGTCCTTACTGTGTTGAGATTTGATACCTACATCCCTAGTCTCTCCAGTGTTTTAAACATGGAAGGATTATGTATTTTGTTAAGGCCTTTTATGAATCTATTAAAATGATGATGTGATTTAAGTCTATTTATGTGATGTATTAGGCTTATCGATATGTTGAAACATCCCTTGATTCCTGGGATTAAATCTACTTAATGGAGGTGGATGATACATTGTACATGTTCTTTATATTGGATTTTACAAGAACTTTATTGAGAATTTTTGCATCTAAGTTCATCAGTGCCATTAGTGTACATATTTTTTCCCTTGTTTTGTCTCTGTCTGGTTTTGGTATTAGTGTAAGTCTGTCTTCATAGTATGAGTCAGGGAGTATTCCCTCCTTTTCAAATTTGTGATATAACTGGAGAAGTGGTTTTAATTCTTATAAAAATATTTGGCATAATTTGGCAGTGAATCCATCTGTTTTTTTTTGTTGTTGTTGTTGTTGTTGTGATTCATTTATTGCTCCTTCAATCTCACTAGATGTTATAGCTTTATTTAGATAATTTATTTCTTCTGAGTTTAGTTTTGGTAGGTCATGAGTTAAAAAAAAAATTCAACCATCTCTTTCAGACTTTCCAATTTTGTAGAATATAGGTTTTTAATGATTCTCCAAATTTCATCTGCTGTGACATCTCCTTTTGCATCTCTAATATTGCTGGATACAGGCTTCTGTCTTTGTCTTATGATCACTTTGGGTAGGCGTTCACTCATCATCTTGTTTATCATTTTTAAAACTTTTTATCTAAAAAATGTTTAGAGAGCGTGACATAGGGAGAGTGAGAGAGACAGAGGGAGAGAGAGAAGAGAATTATTGTGCTGGGGCCTCAGCCACTGTAATGGAACCCCATACGCTTGCACCACCTAGTGGGTATGCCCAACCTTGTGCTTGCCTCTCCTTTTGTGCATCTGGCTTACATGGGATCTGGATAGAGATTGACCAGGCCATCTCTCTAGCCCAGTCTTGTTTATTTTTTAAGAACCAGTTAATCTCATCAATTTTTAATGTTTTCTTGTTTTCTTACCTTAAATTCATTGATTTCTGCCTTGATCTCGATTATTTCTTTCCATCTGGTATTTTGGTGTTTGAATTATTCTTTTTTTTTCAGAAATCTTTATATGAGTCGTTTTTTGAGATGTCTCTATTTTTGTGATGTAGTCATTTAGACCTTCAAACTTCCTTGTTAGGACTGCCTTCACTGTGTCCCATAAGTTTTGCTGTGTTTTTATTATCATTCAGTTCTAGCCATTTTTTTTGATTTATTCAGTGATCCATTTATTGTTCAATAGTGTGTTGTTTAATCTCCAGTAGTTGGTGTATATTTTATTGTTTCTTTTGTTATTGATTTCTAGCTTTGTTGAGTTGTGGTCAGACATAATACAGAGAGTTTTGTTAGTTTTCCTGAATTTGTGGAGACTTATTTTATTTGCTAATACATGATCTATTTTAGAGAAACTTCCATGAGCTGCTGAGAAAATGTGTATTCTTTAGAATTTGGATGGGACGTTCTGCAGATGTTTGTTAAGTCCATTTGATGTATGGTATTCTTTAGCTCCCTTTTCTATTTTTTTTTTTTTTAGGTGATTGGTCTATTGAGGATAATGGGGTAATAAAGTCACCCAATATTACTGTGTTGGGATTTATTTTTATTTTTTTTTAGTTTCTAGTAGATTTAGTCCTTTAAATTTGGTGTACCAGTTTTTGGTGAATATATTTTTATGATTTCAATATCCTTTTGTTGAAGTCTTCCTTTGAAGAGTATAAAATGGCCTTCTTTACTTCTTACCTTCTTTATCTCTTATTTTTGGTTTAAAGTCTAGTTTGTAAAATAGCCACACTGGCTTGTTTCCTGTTTCCATTTGCTTGGAGTAACTTTTTCCATCGTTGTACCCTTAGATGGCATCTATCTTCAATAGTAAGATGCATTTCTTGTAGACAGCAGGTAGATGGATCAGTTTTCTGTTTCAGTTTTATGTTAGTTATAGTGGCTTGGGTTGGAAGCTGTGGTCTTCCAAATTTGAAATACTCTATTCCAAGCCCTCTGACTTTCAGAATTTCTATTGAAAAATTGAATATAATTCTGATGAGCTAAACCTTTGTGATAACCTATTTTTCTCTTGCATCTTTTAGTATTTTCTGTTTGCTTCCTGTGTTTAGTATATTAACTATAATGTGCTGAGATGAATTTCTTCTTTGGTCCTATCTATTTCATATTCTATATGCCTCCAGCACCTGTATGGGCCTGTCTTTTGTAAAGTTTGGAAAATTTTCTTATATAATTTTATTGAAGATATGCTATATGCCTTTTGCCTATTGTTTTTCCCCTTCTTGTTTGCCCATGATTTGAATGTTTGAATGTTGAATTTAAATGCCCCACATATTCCACATCTCTTGTTGATACATTTTTTGAACTTTTCATTGATTTTGGAGTGATATATTTCCTCTGTTTTGTTCTGAAGTTCATACGGTTTCTTCTCTACATGATCTATTGTGTTGGTGAGAATTTTGGGAGCTTTTTAAATAAGTTATTCCATTTTTTAGTTTCCAATATTTTTTTTTTCTTCAGCAGCTCCATCTTTATTGAATTCCATTTTCACTTCTTCATTGATTTTCTTACTGCCTCTTGGAACTCATTCCTGAATTTGCTCATGTCCTTATTGAATTCATTACACTATCCCTTGAGTTCTTTTTTATTGTTGTTGTAGTTCTCATCCATTCCATTCAGCCATTTATTGATTTCCTTTTTTATTCTCTTCCATTTTATTCAGCCATCTAGTGAATTCTTTTTGTTCTTTGTATTGCTTCTTTTTCATTTCATTCAGCAACTTGTTCAGGTCCTCATTAAGTTTTTCTGAATATGCTTATTTTAACTGGATTTTGCAATTATTTTTTTCTGGAGCTTCTTAGTAGTTTTTATTGAAGGCATCCACATTAGGATTAGACATTCTTTGTGGGGATAACTTGCCTTGGTTTATTTTATTATTTATTTGCCCATCTCAAGATTTTCCCTTTGTGTGCTGAGAATGCAGCAGAGTGGCTCATGTAGGGCGGGTGTTGAGTGTCCTGGGAAGCTCTGATCCAGGTAGGTGAGGGATGGCAGTCTATCTCCAGGTCTGAGCTGGGCACACTGGAAGCTGAGAGGCTCTTCCTTGTTCCAGCAGTATCTTCATCTGCTTGTTCTGGGGAGTGTGACCAGCGCAGGAGGTCCCAACACAGGGCAGTGCAGGCCAGTGAGTGAGGTAAGCACCAAAAGGGTCTGCTCCCAATTTGATTTCTTGTGGGGTGGGTCATACTTGTTGGACTGAATGGATGGGGGTGTGCTCCACTTTGACCCTGGGCAGTCCCTCAGTACTTAGATCTGGAGAATGTGATCATATTGGATGTTGCTAATGAAGGGGCACAGATGCACGGGCTGGGAACTAATGTCCGTTGTACCAGTGTTTGCGTAGTTAAATGCTCACCTGAAATCTCAACAGCCTACTCAGTGCAAGGAGCTATGGAGTGCTATTAGCCTGGGTGTCCCTATTTGTGCAGAAGAAGAGGTGGTGTTTTATTTTTTCTATGAAGCAATCCATGACTTTTTCCATCTTTAGTAGTTTCCCTTCCCCTACAGATTTTGAAAGAATCCAATTAGCACCTATGCCTTCTTTTGATTAATATTTTTCTTACTTAAATTTATTAACCTATGGGGAAGCCATGGTGCTATAGGTAGGATGTGGTACTCCCTCATTGGCCCATGTACTGAATATCCATTCCTCAGTATGGCAGTATGGAGAGATGGGGGCTCTCTAAGACATGAAATCGAGGTGGGACGTAATAACACTGAAATTAATGCCTTTAGCAGGAAGTGATATAGTTTTTAAAAAGTATTTATTTATTTCCAAAAAGAGAGAGAGAGAGAGAGACAGAGACAGAGACAGACAATGGGTACTCCTGGACTTCTAGCCACCACAAACAAACCCCAGATTCATGTGCATCTGGCTTTATGTGGATACTGGGGAATCAAACCTGGGTAGTTAGGCTTTGCAGGCAAGGGTCTTAACCACTGAGTTATCTCTCCAGCCCTTGATATAGTTCTTATGGGACTGTGGTTACATTGTTATAAAAAGATTATTTCTCTAACTCTGTCTTCTAGTTTTGTCATCAAACCCTCTCCCAGGCACTCCTTCCACAATTCCATAGTGTGATCAACTAATCATGTCTTATGATGTTTAGACTTCTACCTCCAAAACTGTAATCTGAAATAAATATGTTCTTCACAACACGCACAACCTTGAATATTTCATCATACTATATCAGAAAAGGGATACAGAGTTAAAAATTATTCACTGGGACTGGAGATGGTTTTGCTGTTAAGGCACTTGCTTTCAAAGCCAAAGAAACCAGGTTTGATTCCCTAGGATTAGATGCACAAAGTTGTATATGCATCTGGAGTTGGTTTGCAGTCACCTGGAATGCCTATTCTCTCTCTCTTTCACCAGGCTCTTATAGGGAACACCTGAACCACAAGACACTGGAGAGGGTAAGATCAAGACTAACCTTAATTTTCTACATCTTCCCTCCCTCACTTCCCCTCTCCCTCTCTCTCTCTTATCTCTAACTCTTGTATATTAGTTATCTTTTTCCTCATTTTCTTAGTGGGCACTGACCTGTAACTCCCAGAACCAGCATGGGTCTATCATCCACAATGAGCTTTTGATCAGAGAGACATTCAAGATTTCCTAAAAGACAGACAGATTTCTGTCAGAGTACTTGATGACCCACCAAAGGCTAGTGGTAAGACCCTACTGCTGAAGACACCTTATGTGATTGACATGCAAATTAGAATGGCATGGCTGGAAGTTGGAAGAGAGTCAATCCCCAGACAGTCAGCATGTCTAGTGCCAGAAGGTGCTACATGGGCGTCTGGGGGAAAATGACCAATATCTGTCAAAGCAACGCATGGTCTAACCTACTTAGCAGCACATAACTTGTTATGATGCCCACACAAGTGCAGTGGTGGCACACAGCCATGGTGGGGAACCAATTGCTCTCTCTATCTCTTAAATAAATAAAAAAATAAAATAAAAAAATTATTCACTGAAAAGCATATATTCTGTTATAAAGTCAAATGTAAAAAAAGGCTATGAACTACTCTAATCAAAGAATACACATTTTAGAGGGAAATCATACACATACACACAAGATTTTGTGGACAAATTTCTGCTCCTCCATGCTCTAATATCTGCATTTAATTATTATTATTCTGTGCTCATAGTCCCAAAAAAGTTTTCTTTATCTGTGAATTTGTCCAATTTATGTACCAATTTCTCCCAGCTTAATATAACTTTCTTTTGCCTGAAATCACCTATGACTATTTGTAGTTAGCAAAATCTATGCCTTGTTTTGCTTAATATTTTTATTACTTAAAAGTGTAAGCCCATTAACCTTTTTTAACTGTGACTATGTTGTATGTAGAAACCTTATCTTAGCTCTGCTACATATTTTTCTCTAATTCCATGGAAAAATAACAATAATTTGCTTCCAAGAATTCTTGTGGGGGTTAAATATGACTATGCATGGGCCTCTGTGAATCTCATGAAGCAGTACTAATAAATGTTAATAGTGTTACTGAAAACAATCTTATGAAGGAAGACTTGTACTCTGTACTTTTTTGCCATTTTGTATATAACATGACTATAGCATATACATACAAGTATGCTCCCATATCCTGTGCATCCTAGTGATCCTCAAAAAATCTGAACAGCAGTTGGCTAAATATTAAATAAACAATTTTTAGTTTACTATGCATTTATTACTGGACAGTGTTTTACAATTATATGTACAATAGCTCAATAATATTCAAAGTTTACAAACCCTAGGTAGGATGGCTCGAGTCATTCATTGCTGGTTCTTTCCTTTGTGTTTTGTTACTATAGTTGGTTTTAGCTTGCAAGTGGTTTAAATAATGCCTTCAGGTTGTGATATATTTTTGCTGTGAAAGAAGAAAGATCAAACTTTTTGGGCAGGCATACATGGTAGGTGAGTGCCTGTAGGAAGATCAGTAATGGTCACCATTCAGCTCTTATAAGTGAATGAGTGCATACTAATCCATCTTCCTTTAGTCTGAACTATTGCCTTTTTTTTTTGCAATTCTGTCTAATTACTCTTTTATTCATTCAATCTACATTCATTGGTTTCCTGTTTTTTGGAAGCATTGTGCCAAGCATAAGGTCATCAAAGCTTAAGGTTTTCAGCAGGGAGTCATTGTCTTCATGGTGTTCTTGTCATCTCTCCTGTGCAGTATGTAATCTAAGACAACTGAGGGAATATTTAGCAGCATTTACTGTGTTCAAGGTCACTCTATTAAGGAAGTCAAGGATGTAGTACAGCTTTTTATCTCAAGAAGTTCATAGCTTAAAGACCAACATTCACAAACAGAAAATGAGGTATTTTAGTTTCTGAGATAAGTGCTAATTTAACTTGCTGTAAGAGTTCTGAGTAAAAGTCTATCTTTGTACTTTTGAATATGATAGAAAGTTTAAGAAGACACTTATTGATAATTTTCTGTTTTAAATAGTTTATTTATTTATTTGAAAGGGAGAGAGAGAATAGGCACACTAGTGCCTTTAGCCACTGCAAACAGACTCCAGACACATGCGCCACCTTGTGCATGTGGCTTATGTTGGTACTGGGGAATTGAACCTGGGTTCTTAGGCTTCTTAGGCAAACACCTTAACTGCTAAGCCATCTCTCCAGCCATACTGCTTATTTAAAAAGACTATTTTTATTTATAAGAGAGAGAGAGAGAAGAGAGAGAGAGAGCAATCTCTCCAGCCCCAATCTTATTGTGTGTGTGTGTGTGTGTGTGTGTGTATATATACACAAGATATATATATAGTATTGTATATATATATATATACACAAGATATATATATATATAGTATTATATATATATATACAAGTTATATATATAGTATTGTATATATATATATACACAAGATATATATATAGTATTATATATATATATATACATAAGATATATATATAGTATTGTGTATATATATATATATATATATATATATATATATGTATCACTGATATATATCATCCCCTAATGTCCTAACTGCTTTGTTCTCTATATTTTTTGTGTACTTGGATAACCTAATGATGCTAGATAAAGGGTACTGGAAATATTGATTAAGAAGTGAATGAAGTTTGAGAAATCTGTACTTGAGGGAGAATAATAATGTGTTTATTAATTCTTTCAACATGGTGTCTATCAAATATGCAGTGTATGCTACGTGCTATCTTAGGTTCTGGGCATATAGTAGGGCACCAAACACAGAAAAACATGTACCCATGTTATTTTCCTAGGGAATAGAATAATTAACAAATAAATGAGACAATATTTAACATGTGAATTGATGATTAGTACTAGAGGGAAGTAGAGCATTGAAGAGGCATAGAAATTCAGCAGTTTAGGATATGTCTACATTTACATGACTTGAGAATTTTCTCACTGATCAGATGACTTGTGCAGAGGCTTTACCATGAAAGGGAGTGAGCCATGGGAGTGTCAGCCAGAAGAGAGCTTCACACTGAACACAGGAAGTATAAAGTGCCTGAGGTCCAATGGGGCAATTAGCAGATAATTCGGGACACAGTAATGAAAGGAAAAGAGTATTTTCAAAACATTTGCGGAGATTTCAGTGCATCTGTTCATGTAGGGATGGACATACTGTGCACTGTTCCAAAAGAATGTAGAAAAAACAATGATGGCCAATAGGAGGGCAGTCAGCAGACTGAGGATTCCTGATTGAGGTTGGTTAGCTGGCCAGGAATTATTCTTTCCTAAGGACAAGAATGCGGGGAAGAGAAAAGTTAACCCAACTTTCTCAATTTTAGAGAACAAGATTGAGCAGGAAGGAACTGAATTTGAAGTGGGTCTTCTTTATTCTAGCACGTCTATAAGTAAACATGTATTATATGGATAATAAATGAAGCCCTTTAAATTTCTTAATTTCTACTTACTATATAACCTGTAAGCATACAATTTGAGGCCAAGTGACTATAACCTGATCTTACAAGCACAGATGTGTTATTTTCAGAAATATCAAGATACCAGGCCTGTGTCTAAATTTATGGTTTTTAAAAAAAATTACATTCTTTTCCATTAAAAAGTTCTTTTTATTTATTTTCTTGTTACTGCCAAGAGGGCTATTCCTCTGGCTGGTGTTCTAGCCTGAGTTTGAGCTTTCCTGGGTTGAAGACCAATTTAGAGGCATTCTCTGAGAGGCCACCTTCTCCTTTGTCCACTAATTAGCATCAGCATCAGTATGATTAGTACCAGTGAAGAAACACACAGTGGCTTTCTGTGGAGGGATTTTACACTTCCTGTCTGTCTCATTTCATCTATAACCAGTTCCAGAGAAAACCTTTACTACATTTCCCTGCTATCTCTAAAGCTTCCGTAATTACCCAACAATTTGTAAAGTCGTGCTTTTTATAAAATTACTTTATCATACACTAGGTTTTAGTTCAGATGTAGAAGTCTCACCCTGTACCCCAGTGTGGGTGTGAGAAGGTCATTGCCATGGTGTGTTCCTGTGGGAAGAAGCAGGCCTGTGTCCCATAATTTAGCTGATTGGTTCCCTGTTTGTCTGCTGTTTACATGACCAGTGCCACAACATGAGTGTCAAAGAAAATGACTAAGGATATTTAAAGCTCATGTCATTATGACACCTCTTAAAACCTTACTAAAAGAATGAGTGAAATATTGCTGAAATGTGAAAATTTGATTGGGTATCATGCTTTTTTCTCTACTTCACATTGGCAGTTGATTTTTAATGTATCTTAAAGAATATAAAAATTTTAAAATATTGTGAAAAAGAAGTAGTTCTTGTTCTTTGAGTTCTTAAAGAAAGATTTCTTAGTTGTCTTTCAATTTTACACACAAGGATTGCCAATTTTCATGATGTTATTTCAGAGGAGATATATTTTTTTTTTGAGAGAGAGAGAGAGAGAGAGAGAGAGAGAGAGAGAGAGGAGAGAGAATATTGGCACATCACTGTCTCAGCTATTGCAATCCAACTCCAGACACTTTTGCCACCTAGTGGGCATGTGCAACAATACTCTTGATTCACCTTCGTGTGTTTGGTTTATGTGGGATATGGAGAGTTGAACATGGGTCCTTAGGCTTTGCAGGCAAACACTTTAACAACTGAGCCATTTCTCCAGCCCCCTAGATCACAGTTTTTGTTTCTCTCTTTTTAAAATGTATTATTATTATTAACAACATATTTTGTATGGATACATCATGTGTTGGTACCATCTTTTCCCTCATTCCCTGCCCAATTCTGCTGGGGACCCTCCTCAGTGGGGTTGCAGGTATTCTCCATCCATGGGATTATGGGTTATGTATTGTGAGAACAGCAGTCAGTCTTTTTGGGGGAAGGCAATGCCTCTGGACATGACGTCTCAACCTGTGGCACTTATAATTTTTCTGCCCAGCTCTTCTGCAAAATTCTCTGAGCCATGGTGGGTATGTTTCAAGTACACTTTAGTGATGAACACTTAGGTGCCTCTGGATCTCTGCTTTGCTAAGTGTTGAGTATCCTCAGTGTCTTTCTCCTTCACCCTGGCATTGATTGTCACGGTTACCTTGGAAGCAGCACTCTTGCTCATCTCCCCAATTCCTCTGTGGTTTCAGCTGTGACTTGGCTGAAAGTGTGACAGGTAGTTTATCACCTTGGGTCTCGCTACCTTATGAAAAAGAAAAACATATTCTCCAATCGAGTGTGAAGTCAACATAGTTTAAATGGGATAAACATTATTAATTTAGGGAGAAATTGATGCACGTAAGCCCCTCTTTTAGCCAAAGTCTAGTGAGAGCTTGACACTGGAGAGCATAATCTTTGTCTCCATAGGATTCTGATCTGGTTCCCAATTCCAGATGTGGGTTCCTTTACACTGAATGGATCTGTTAGCCAATCAGAAAGCTAATGGTTACCCACCAAGGCTGTGTAGCACTATTGTATTGGTGTATGCATCTTGTCAGACTGTTTGCTTCTGAGTAGCTTAGATCTCTGGTTGTTAGCCACTTTCCACCAGTAGCTCATGTAGTGCTTTCTAGCATTAGATGGACTCTCTGGGGACTAGCTCTCTTGCAGATTCCATCCAGGTCTCTCCATTCTCTGAGTCTGCTGCATATGATATCTTCAGCAATTGGTAATTCATACTGCTAAAGATGGCACTGGGCACAACTAAAAAATATTCAACCAATACAAAATTTAAAACAGGTAAAACATCAAAATCTGTGGCTCCAAATCCAACAACTGTAGCCAGTGACAAGTCTCCATGTCCAACAACAAGTCCCGGAGTTCCAATCCCTCCCCTCCAGCTAGGCTATGTACAGTCCTGGAAAACTTCATCTGGTGCTGGCAGCTCTCACTGGCAGCCATCCCATAGTCCTGGCATCTCCATTGGATCTATGCTGCAAACAATGTTTCATCCTCATGCTTCCATTAGGCTCCATGAAGGTAATTGAACAAGCCTGCTTCACATTGCCTGTGGCCATTTCCAAAATACAAAGGTGTGTTGCAAATTCAATGACCCTCTCTTTCCTGCATTTGTTATATTCCGTAATACTAGGTGGGCTACTAATTTGTTAATCCAGGGGGGAATAAAGCAGAGACTTTGAAGAACAGGACACTCCTTGAGCATCCAGTCTCCTTGAAAGTACTGTGCAGGGCTGGAGAGACGGCTTAGCGGTTAAGCGCTTGCCTGTGAGGCCTAAGGACCCCGGTTAAAGGCTCATTCCCCACGACCCACGTCAGCCAGATGCACAAGGGGGCGCATACCTCTGGAGTTTGTTTGCAGTGGCTGGAGGCCCTGACGCACCCATTCTCTCTCTCTGCCTCTTTCTCTCTCTGTCTGTCACTCTCAAATAAATAAAAAATAATAAACAAAAAAGTACTGTGCATTCTTCCTGTCATTCCAATGCAGTTCAGCTGGCCCAATATCAATGGTTATAGTCTCTCAATTTCAACTGAATAGGATGTAGTTTCACCCAAAGAGTTCATTTTTTTTCTGTAACATATACCTCTGCTAATACCAGTCCATTTCTAAGCCATGCAATCCTGAACAAATTCTCAGGATATAGGCATAATAGCAAGCCTCTCACACAAACTGCTTTTTGCCCAGTCCAGGCAAAACTCTTTCTCACCCTCATAAGCCAATCCTCACAGTTCTTACTGCATTCAGGCCTTTCAGTTCTGAACAGAATAGCCTATCAAGCTGTACTTACTGCACTGCAAGGTGTCTCTTTGGCCAAGGTTTCAAATCCTTTCACATTCCTCTTGAAAATCAGCTCCAAAAGGCCAAAGACAGAGTCAGGTTTCAAGCAGCAATAACAGCACTTCTTGGTACCAACTTTACTGTTGCAGTCAGTTTTGCATTGCTGGCCGAAAACACCTGACCAAGAGCAGCTTGTGGGAAAAAGGTTTATTTTCGATTATAGACTCAAGGGGAAACTCCATAATGGCAGCAGAAAATGATGGCATGGGCAAAGGGTGGACATCATCTGCTGGCCAACATCAGGTGAAAAACAACAACAAGAGACTGTGCTGAACACTGGCAAGAGGAATCTGTTTTTAATAACCATAATCCTGCCCCCAACAATACACTACCTGCAAGCAATGTTAATTGCCAAATCACCATCAGCTGTGAACCTAGCATTCAGAATATCTAACTTTATGGGGGGGGGCACCTGAATCAAGCAACCACACCATCTGTACTCGAGTAAGGTGGAATCTCACAGTTGCTTTAATTTGCATTTCCCTAATGGTTAGGGACATTGAACATTTTTCTTAAG
This sequence comes from Dipus sagitta, assembly GCA_036346955.1. Lineage (NCBI taxonomy): Eukaryota > Metazoa > Chordata > Mammalia > Rodentia > Dipodidae > Dipus > Dipus sagitta. The sequence continues at coordinate 51,087,728 of CM070774.1, forward strand.
TGTGTGTTAATTTGTACTCCTTTCTCTAAGAACTCCCTATAGAATTCTCTGACCCATTTTTTTTTAATTTGGTTGTTTGATTTTTTTATTGTTTAGTTTTTTGAGTTCTTTGTACATTCTAGATGTTTGCCTTCTGTCAGTGGCATAGCTGGTGAAAATTTTCTCCAATTCTATGGGTAATCTATTGTATGTTTGTCTGTATGAAACCTTTTTTAGCTTTGTGAGATCCCATGGGTTAAGTGATTGTTTAATTTCCTGGGCTACTGGGATTTTGTTCAGGAAGCCTTTCCCCACTCCTATATAGTTGAGTTTTCCTCATATTTTTCCTTGCACTAGGAAAGGAGTTTCAGGTCTTATACTGAGGTCCTTAATTAATTTAGATTTGAATTTTGTGTATGGCAAGATGAGTGGGTCTGTTTCATTTTCTACATATGGTCATCCAATTTGTCCAACACCATTTGTGGACAATACTATTTTTTTCCAGTCTATATTAGTGTCTCCTTTGTGAAAAATTAAGTAGCTATAGTTACTTAACCTAAGGTGTGGGCCATCAGTTCTGTTCCACTGGTCTGTATTTCTGTTTTTATGCCATTCCCATGCTTTTTTTTTTTATTAGTTATATACACAGTGTGTGTACAGTCATCTTGAGACCATTGTTAGCCTTCTCCCTGTTCTCCCCCCTCAGCAGGGACCCTTCTCATTGGGGAATATGGGTTGTGCATTGTGGGGTTAGCTATTAGTTATGGGTAAGAGGCAATGTCTCTGTGTGTAATGACCCAAAGTGAGGCTCTAACATTCTTTCTGCCACCACTGCTGCAAATTTCCCTGAGCCATGTTGGGTTCATTTTAGGTTTGCTTCAGTGATGAAGTCTTGGGAGCCTCTGTGTCTCTGGATATCTGATTTGGTAGGAGTTCAGTGTTCTCTGTTCTCCTTCACCCTTGTGCTGGTACCAGGTTCAGCAAGAAAGCAGCACTCTTGCTAATTTCCCCAATTACTCTTAGTTTCAGATGGGGCTCTGCCATGTTCTTTTTGTTAATATGACTTTATAATATAGCTTTAGATCGGGTATGCTGATACCTCCAGAGTTGTTTCTTTTGCTGAGTATATGTTTGGATATCTGAGGTCTGCTGCTATTCCATATGAATTGTGAGATCACTTTTTCTATCTCTGTGAAGAATAATCCACTTCTTACAGATTATCCAATTTTGTGGAGTAGAGGTTTTAGAAGTATGTCCTGATGATTCTTTGAATTTCATTGATGTTTGTTGTGACCTTTGCTTTTTTATTTCAATTTTGTTAATTTGAGACTCCTATTTTATTCACTTGATCAATTTGGCCAGGGTTTATTACTCTTGTTTATTTTTTCAAAGAACCAGCTCTTAATTTCATCAATTTTCTTAACTGTTTTCTTAGTTTCCAATTCATTAATTTCTTCTCTGATCTTGATTATTTCTTTCCATCCTGAGCTCTGAGGGTTAGATTCTTCTTGTTTCTCCAATGCCTTTAGGTGGTCAATTAGATTATTACTTTCATATCTCCCTGTCTTTGTTATGAAGGTATTTAGTGCTATCAATTTTCCCCTTAAGACTTCCTTCATTGTGTCCCTTCATTTTTGATAAGTTGTGCTTTCATTATCATTGAATTCTAAAATTTTTACAATTCTTAAAATTTCTTTCACAATGCAGTCATTGTTTAAAAGTGTGTTGTTCAGTGTCCAGGAGCTGGTGGAGTTTCTGATGTGTCTTTTGTTTCTAATTTTTAGCCGTAAATTATTGTGATCTAATATGATGCGGGAAGCTACTTCAACTTTCCTGAATTTATGGAGGCATGCTTTATGGCCTAACATATGGTCTAGTTTGGAGAAGTTTCCATTGGCTGCTCAAAAGAATGTGTATTCTGTAGAGTTGTGGTGGAAAGTTTTGTAGATGTCCATTAGGTCTACTTGATCTATGGGGTTGTTGAGTTCTATTATTTCCCTGTTCATTTTATGCTTGGATGATCTGTCTATTGATGATAGCAGTGTATTGAAGTCCCCAACTATGATGGTGTTGTGTTTATTTCCATTTTGTTGTCAAGTAGATTTTGTTTTATAAACTGTGGTGCACCTTTGCTTGGCACATAAAAATTTATGATTGTGATGTCCTTATGTTGGATCATTCCCTTGATGAGTAAGAAGTCATCTTCTTTGATCTTTGTGATTACTTTTGGTTTGAAGTCTATGTTATCAGATATTAATAATGCATCACATGCTTGTTTTTTATTTCCATTTGCTTAGAATATCATTTTCCATCCTTTCACCTTGAGGAGGTGTCTGTCTTTAGTGGTAAGGTGAGTTTCTTTAAGATAGCAAATAGAAATGTCCATTTTTCTTATTCACCCTGTTAACTTGAGTCTTTTGATGGGTAATTTAAAGCCATTAATATTTAAGATTATGACTGTAAAGTTCTATTTATTTCCTACTGTGATGGGGTGTTTTATGGGGGTTGGTGCTTACTTGGGATTTGTACTTTTTTGAGCCTGTTCTAGCTTTTGTTATTGTGATCTTCTTGTGGTCCTTAAGATTGTTTGACTTTTCTGTGTGCATTATTCTTTAAAGAATTCTCCATAGGTAGCCGGGCATGGTGGCACATGCCTTTAATCCCAGCATTCGGGAGTCAGAGGTAGGAGGATTACCATGAGTTCGAGGCCACCTGAGACTCCACAGTGAATTCCAGGTCAGCCTGGGCTAGAGTGAGACCCTACCTCAAAAAGCCAAAAAAAAAAAAAAAAAAAAAAAAAAAGAATTCTCCATAGGTTTATCTTTGTGTTCATATAGTCATAGAGTTGACTTTTAATAGGGATACTTTTTCTTTTACCATCTACTATGAGTGATACTTTTGCTGGGTACAGTACTTTGGGTTGGAAGCCACAAACTTTTAGACTTTGAAGTGTTGCATTCCAGGCCCTTTTGCCTTTCAGGGTTTCCATGGTGTAAGCTGAGCTAATTCTGATAGAATTGTATTTGTATGTAGTGAGTTGTCTTGCTGCTTTTAGCACTCTCTCTTATTTTCATTTTTAAGAGGTTTAACCATGATGTACCTTGGAGAGTTTCTTCTTTGGTCCTGTCTGTTTTGTGTTCTGTGAGCTTCTTGTACCTATTTGAGCCTCTCTTTTGCAAGATTGGGAAATTTTTTTTCAACAGTTTTGTTGAATAAATTGTCTGTGTCTCTGGCCTGGAGTTACTTTCTTTCTGGTATACCCATGGTCCAGCTTATTGTTCATTTTAGGGTATCTCACAGTTCCGTTGTATTCTGTTTGCATGATTTTTTGAATTTAGCAAAGTTTTTGGACTCCCAATCCATTTCTTCTGTCTTGTCATCCAGCTCAGAGTTTATATATATATATATATATATATATATATATATATATATATATATATATTATTGACAACTTCAGACAACGAACCATGATATTTCCCTCCCCTTCATAACTCTGCTCTGTGTCATATCCCCTCTCTCTCTTCATTAGTCTCTTTTAATTTGATGCCATCACCTTTTTCTCCTATTATGAGGGTCTTGTGTAGGTATCACTAGGCACTTATGTAAGGAGTGGTACCCTTCCTTTGACTCTTACATTCTTTCCATCACCTCTTCTGCAATGGACCCTGAGCCTTGGAGGGTGTGAGATGTTTCAGTCCAGCTCAGAGTTTCTGTCTTCACATGAGTGACACTGTTAGTGAGGGGTTTTAGAGGGGTTTTTGAAAGCTCTGTTTGATTTTTGTTCTCTGTTGTGTTATTATTGACAGAGAAAGGAGGAGAGAGACAGAGAGAGAGAGAAACAGAGAGAGAGGCACAGAGAGAGAATGGGTGTGCCAGGGCCTCTAGCCATTGAAAATGAATTTCAGATGCATGAACCTCCTTGTGCATCTGACTAATGTGGGTCCTGGGGAAACGAACCTGGGTCCTTTGGTTTTACAGGCCTTAACTGCTAAGCCATCCCTCCAGTCCTTTTTTATCTCTTTATTGAGTTATGATTTTAGTTTGAGGTATGATTTTCTTGATGCTTCCTGGAATTTATTTTTGCATTTGATAATGTACTAATTAAGCTTAATCAACTGGTTATTGAGATCTTCTATTCATTGATTCACATTCAATTCATTTATTATTCTTTTGAAGCTTTTTATGGCTTTTGTTTCAGTTAAGTTAATGCTAGTGACAAAAACGGAGTGCTCTAAGAAATGATTCTGCTCAATTACATCTATGTAATTGTTGGTGTTTTGATGGTTTCCTTCCAGCTCAGCAATTCTTTTGGTCATGGTCATATCACTTGTTGTATTTTAATTTTGGGATTCAATTTCTGTTTTTTTTTTTTCTGTGATTTCAATGGAGGCTTTTATTGTGGCACTAGGCATCCTTGGTAGAGATCTCTTACTTTTCTGGCTTTCATTGTATTTTTATTTATTTATTTTTTGCATTTTGGTCTACCTATCTATTTTGGGCAATAGTTTTATTTCATTGAAGAGAAAGCAAATGTTTGTCCTTGTAGGATCTTAAGTGAGTGTTTTCTTTTAAATGTGAACCAGATTGGTGTTTCATGGGGTTAAAACCACAGATGCACAGATTGTGGCAATTGCAAGTACTTCTAAGATAACTTGGTAACTGGGAGGTGGAGAAGTGGGAGCTCTGGGTTGCTCACTCCACTTGTTTGTACTCTTTAGGACCAGGGGACCCTGGGGAAGGGAAGCTGGGTAGCCAGGGGCAAGAAGCCACGTTCCACAGTGACCCTTCTCCCTGTGGCTCAGGGGAATAGGGATTTGGTGACCCAGAGGATGGTCAATCAGGAAACCAGAGGAAAAGGCCTGTTTCCACAGCACACACAGGGACCAGGGTACCCCAAGCTTGCAGCAGGGGTACTGGGACAAGGGAACTGGGAGGTGGAGAATGAACCAATAGTTTTGACTTACCAACTCTGCACATACTCTGGAGCAGTGGAATAGGGACTTGGGGGCCCAGGGACACAGGAGCCAAGAAACCAGAGCAAAAGTCCTGTTTCCACAGCACACATGCAGCAGCAGCAGCAAGGAACTGGGAGGTGGCCGAAGAGCAGGGAGTTCTGGTATATTCACTCTGTGCCCTCACCCTCTGAAGCAGGGGATCAGGGAGTTGGGGACATAGGGGATATTCAATCAGGAAGGTAGAGCAAGGGGTGTGCTTCCACAGCATGCTCATAGGATCCAGGTAGCCCTAAGCCAGTAGTAGGGGAACTGGGACCAGAGACCTGGGAGGTGGAGGAGGAACTGGGAGCTCTGGCCTACTCATTCTGTGCATGCACCCTCTGGAGCAAGGGATCCAGGAGTTGGGGACTCCTGTATCAGTTCTTACTGGAGGAAATATGCCTTTGGTGGTAGAAGGGATGAAGCTCACCTGAACACTGTCTGACTACTTGGATTCTGGTCTACAAACTAAAGGTGAAGACTTGATCAGGAGGAAGAAAGTAAGAAGGAAAGAAGCAAAGCACAGGGATTGGAATTACTTCCCCAGCCTTGATGAAACATGTGCTGCTTAACCTGCAGTTTGTCATGTCTGGTGGCAGTCTATCACATGTGTTTTCTATCTTTCTCCTCTTGATTATCTGTTAAAGGGTTATGCCATATGACATTGCCCCAATTACAATGTCCTGTGAAAATCTGGCCTTCTGTAAAAGGAATTAGAACAACAGCAAAAGTTGCATAAAGCAACTTTTTCAGGTCTCTAGAAAGTAATCAAAGGCTTGCAGCAATCTGAGCAGCATTTGTTAAAGAAACATTCTCTCTATATATGTTTCTCTTCCTCACTGTTTCTCTCTCTCTTTCTCTCAAATAAAGAAATAAAATATTAATAAAATAAAAATGGCTCAAAACTGCCTTACAGCCATCTGTGCCCATAGACAGCTTACAGTTTACAAAGCCCAGCAGGTGTTCAATCACAGTACACATTAAATCCAGAAGCTCAAATAGAGGGGAGAAATTGGTTTTGAACCCCTCAAAGCCCAGGCTTGGAAGTGGTTAAAGTCACTTGTTTGCAAGCCTATTGACACAAGGTTAATCCTCTTTGGCACCCAAGTAAATTTGGGTGTAAACTTGTGGGTGCATCTTTAATCTTATGCTTCTACAGCAGTGGGAGGCATAGCCAGGAGAATCCAGAAGCTCACATCTGACTTCCACATGAATACCCATGTACACCTATATCACATACATAGACACAAGCATACAAACAAATAATAACAGTAACATCTTATAACCAGGTCTCCTCAAAACATTTATATTCACACTGATATTAGAGATTCAAAGGAAAATAGAATAATGATAAAAGAATAATTTAGAGCTGAGGGTGGAGTTCTCTGGCAGTGCATTTGCCTAGCAAGCACAAGGGCCATGGAGCCAAGCTTTAGCACATGAGGAAAAGTAGTCATCAGATAAGGAGCACATAATATAGCAATCAGAAACATGCATGCATCAAAACATGATATATGCTGGAAGAATTGATGCAATAAAGAATAGACAATTAAAAAAAATAACAGCCCATTTAAAAAATGAATCAAATAAGAAAGAAATGATAAACAAAGCAAAAGAAGGCTTGAATTACTCCTGATGTCAACTAGACTGTACACACAAATGAAGATAACCTACCCAAGAACAGCAGGATATCAATTCTTCTCAAAGGTGTTCACTGAAGTTCCCAGAAAAAAAAAAGGTAAGCCTACATTGAACACTTTACAAAGCTGACTGACTGATTAGAATGTCAAGGATGGTGGAGAAATTGGTATATTGCAGGTCTAGAGCCAATTATCTTGGGTTATCTTAGCTTCAAATTGCCATTTATTGATCACTACTGTGTTTAATGTCCTTGTGAAATTAGATAAATAACAGTAATGCCATTAGATTAGGAACCATAAAACATCTCCTTTATGTTAGTAAAATAATAGCAAATTAAACCTGAAGCTAGCTAACAGAAGGAAATAATAAAGATTAGAAGAAAAACAAATTGTATAAAGTAAAGAAAATTAAAGACAACGAATCCTGGGATAGAGCTCTGCGGTACAAAGTTCAACTCTGTGCATGAAACCCTGGGGTTGAGCTCCAACACTCCCCCACAAGCCCATCAAAGACATGAGTAATACAGAAAATACATGCTAGATGTTGTGTTGCATTCCTGTTATGTAATGCCTGCCTTGGCTCCGTAGGAAACCCTTTCTCAAGCAAAACAAACAATAAAGTAAAGCAATAAAGCCAACACAAAACAAACAGAAAAACCCCAAAAATCGATATTTGAAAGGTCATCACAATTGACAGAACTTTACCTTTGCTAAGCATAAAGAGAACTGAAATTACCAAAATCAGGAATTAAAGAGGTGATTTCCTACTGATTTTGTAGAAATTTTAAAACATTATGTATTATATAAGCTAGAAGAAATGATCAAATTTCTGGGAATACACATTACTAAAACAACTCAAATGAAGTATAAATTAAATGAATCTATAACAAGTATACAGATTGGAATAATAACAACTGTCTACACACACACAAACTACAAAACCAAACCAAACCTACAGAACTAAAAGACTTCACTGATAAATTACACTACACATTTGAAGAGGAATTAATAGCAATCCTTTCTTTACAAAATCATCCAGAAATTAAGAAAAGAATGGGTCATGTTATAATTTCAGGGTGATTACTACACAGATAGAAAATTGGGCAGACCTCACAAGAAAAAGGCAGACTAATTTCATTTATACATATAGATGGAAAATACTAGTAGACTCATTCCATCAATATATTGAAAGGATTATACATCACAATGTAAGTTAGATTTATTTGAGAGATTCAAAATTGGTTGAAAATACGAAAATCATTGTAACATCTAAGTAGAACAAAGGAGCCAATCAACATGAGCTTTACAACATATGGACAGAAACACAACTTAATGAAATCCAGTAGCCATTTATGATGAAATGCAAATAACTAGGAATAGAAGTGGATTTCCTCAACCAGAGGAAAATAATGTATTTTATTAATCTATTTATTAAAAATAGTGCAGAACTATTTCAATTGGGAATAAGATGGCTTTCAGTGGGAAGGGAGAGAAATAAGAGAGTTATTGCATTTAAAAGAATGAAATATATTATATATACACTAAAAAGCATACAAAGTAAAATTTGCAAAACTGAATAGATCAAAGGCATAATACTGAAAAATTCACTAATAGAAACATTACATTACAACTATTTAATGAGTTTATGAAATTTGTAATATAAGAAGATCAATACACAAACATGAAGTTTGTTTCTGTATACTAATAATGAACAATCAAAAAATGAGCTAAGGGAAACAATTTCATTTATGTTATCTCCAGAAAAATTATTTTAATAGAACACATTTTGAAAAGTGTATTACTTTCACATTGAAACCTATAAAAAGCTTGAAAATATTAGTAGTTTACAAAAATGGAAATATGTGTTAAGCTCATGAGTAGAATATTGGTCACTAATGATATTGTTCCATTTACATAACTAATATTTTACGTAATGTTTTAAAGGTTTCATTATGAAAATCCCACTAAAACATCATAATAATATTAATGAAAATTGTAGCACAAATGACTCAGAGTTAACAAATATTCTGCTTCTCTTTTTCAGATAGATGTAGATCCTAAGGAGAGAGCCACACCATCATACCTCAAAAGGGCCACGGCTGAAACTAAGAAAAATTGGAGAAACAAGCAAGGGTGCTGTTTTCCTGATGAACCGGATACCAGCAGAAGGGGGAAGGAGATCAACACAGAGAAAAATCAACTCCTACCAAATCAGAGAGCCAGAGCCTCAGAGGCCCCCAACACCTCATCACTGAAGCAGACCAAAAATGAACCCAACATGGCTCAGGGAAATTTTGCGGAAGAGGGGGCAGAAAGAATGTCAGAGTCACATGTTGGGTCATGATATGCAGAGACATTTAGCTTACCCATAACTGTGGGCTAACTCCACAATGCATGACCCCTATACCTCAACAAGGAGGGGCCAAGGGGAGGGGGTAGGTCACGGATGAGCCTAATAATGGTACCAAACTGATTATATTTGCTGAATACAAAACAAACTAATAAAGAAAAAAATATTATAATAGAATGTAATAGAAAACTCAGAGTAGAAATATGCATATTTGGGAACTTAGTGTATAATATAGATGGCAACTAAACAGTCAGTAGAAAGAATTGGTATTTAGTAGATGGTGTTTGGGAAACCACTTCAGCATACTAGAAAAGAAAAAATTGAAACTGAGAATCTTAAAGAAAAAAAAGTATTAAATAACCAAACATAAAGTCCAATTTATAAAGATAACTAGAAAAAATATATGAAACCATCCCTTCCATATATGGTGTGCACACTCTATATATTTACTGATGTGTATTTACTTATGGTATTGTTTTCTATATTTATACTTATATTTTTACAGACAGCCATATTCTTAAAAAGAATTTTGATTGTGCCAAGTCAATAAATGCAGCAAAGAACTTATGAGTCATAAATATATTCTATATCATTCATTATCATTTAACTTTTTATTTTGAATCTGTAGAAAGATTAACTAATAACCACCTTTGTTACCATGATAATACAGAATTTCAATAAAACAAATGAGCTGAATTTTGTATTCTCAAAAAATATTTCTTTATGTCTTAACCTCTAGCAGTACAGAATGTTACCATCTTTGGAAACTATGTCATCACAAAAATGAACAGAGAAAATCTATTTAAAATGAGTTAGGTCATTTGGATGAATCAAAATTTAATTTGCTTGATATTTCAATTCAAAATATCAAGGGTTATTTGAGCACAGAGACATATGCCCACAAAATAAGATGATGTGAGCAGACTGGGTAATATACAACAAAACCTACAAAAGGACAAATACAGATTTCCACCACTAGAAGAGTAAGCTTGGCTCTGCTGACACCTGGATGGTCAACTCAAGTATTCAGGCCTTGGAAGAACAAGCCCCTACTGTTTGATGGGACACCTGTGCCAACTTTTTCATGTTGGCTCTAAGAAACTAAAATAGCCCATGGTGAAATTTGTTATGTGACATATATGTTACAAAAATGCTATCCTTCATTGATTTTATATTAGAATTTTATTGAATATCCAGTTCCCAAACAATCCTATACTATGTCCTAAGTTACTTCTAGTTATGAAGAAGACAAGTGAAGTGGGTGAAAAATTACAGACAGAAATATATTGATCACTGAATAAATGACAAATCTTCAAAGTGCCGGGTTGAAATCAGGGCTCTGCCACTTGCTTGATAAAGCCTTGGCTAAAGCATGGGAAGCCATGCTCTATAGTCTCCCATCAGTAAATGAGATGGACATTCAACCCACACAGTGCTTAGAACCATTAAATAAAATAAAGCATGGGACCAATATATGTATAAATTGTTATTTTATTTAAAAAGCTACAATTGAAAGCTGGGAGTGGTGGGGCACACCATTAATCCCAGCACTTGTGAGGCAGAGGCAGGAGGATCATGAGTTTGAAGCCACCCTGAGACTACATAGTGAATTCCAGGTCAGCCTGCGCTACATTGAGACCCTACATAAAAAAAACCCAAAAAAACAATAAATAAATAAATAAATAAATAAATAAATAAATAAATAAAATAAAGGCTGCAATTGATATTTTAAAAATGTGAGAATATTTTGAAACAACTATAGGGACCAACAGTTTTCTTTTGATACATCCATAATTAATAGGGAAGTAAAATTAAACTTACTCTTTTTGTCATGTAGCATGAAACTACTCCTTTTACAGTTGGCCTTCATAAAAGAGTTTAGCATAAATATTTGGACCAAACTATGTAATAATAATTTTGCACTTATAAATATATGGTGTTCATAGATTTTTAATAAGAAATTACCATCAAAAGAGATCATCACTTACCAAGCTCCTACCAACAAGAGCGCCTACACCTATTAAATTCTTTCTACAAAAAAAAGCTTAAAAAAAAAAGCTTATCTGGCACTAACTTCACTCTCCACTGGAGAATTTGCTTCTGTATTTCAGATGGATGCAGATCCTAAGGAGAGAACCAGCCCATCATACCTCAAAAGGGCCCCAGCTGAAACTAAGAATAATTGGGGAAATGAGTAAGAATGCTGTTCTCTTGGTGAACCTGGTACTAGCACAAGGGTGAATGAGATAGACACAGAGAACACTCAACTCCTATCAAACCAGATATCCAGAGACACAGAGGCTCCTAAGACCTCATCACTGAAGTAGACCTAAAATGAACCCAACATGGCTCAGGGAAATTTGCAGAAGATGGGGCAGAAAGAATGTCAGAGCCACACACTGGGTTATTATACACAGAGACATTGCCTTCTACCCATAACTGATGGCTAATCCCACAATGCACGACCCATATTCCCCAATGAGCAGGGTCCCTGCAGAGGCGGGAGGACAGGGAGGAGGCTAACAATGGTACCAACTTGACTGTATACACTGAGTACAAAACTAATAAAAAAATAAATAAATAAAAAAGAGATCATCAAATACACAATTTTATAATAAAAAGAGAGAAATTTTGTTCCTGTTTTCAGGAACATCAAAGTGCTTTGGGAATTACAATATCACTTGTATAATACCTCAAAGGTAGCTTTAAGAGTACCTTCTACAGACCTGAAGATCAGGTACTGTGGACAAAGTCAGTGTTGCAGTACTTTCCTAGCATGAACAGGTTGGTGGGTTTTACCTATAGCACCTCAACAAACAAGCAGACATACAACCAACCCCGATTTTCAAACTAGATACAAAGTAATAGAAGTTAAAATTACCATGTACATACAGCATTTTATTTATAAGTTCATAGAATTTCACTATATAATACTTTACATGCTTTTTATAAATCTTGGAAGCATTCATTCAATTAAATATCTACACCAGAAATAATTGTCGTGACACCACCAATTCATCATATAGTCCTTTGTAGCTCTAAGGCACTGTTACATGTGCTCTGCCATTTCAGGCTCAAAACATTCTGTAGATGTAAAGCAAACAAATTAAATACTGAGATTCTAATCTTTTACTGATCATTATGGCCTCTCGGTGGAGAAGCCAAGCACCAGAATCCTTAGCTCATTTGCTTTAAATAGGTTCATGTTCAAAGTATTTAATTTTAAAATCTTTAAACATTAATGGGTAAGTAATGCAAACAATGGACAATTGTATAGAAATAGCATCATGGGAAAAAGATGCCCTTCTGACCCCCAAATTCTTTCCAGAATATATTAATGTATTCATCTCCACTTTTTGCCATAGCCCTCAGCTGTACTTATAAACACACACATGCGCGCGCGCGCGCACACACACACACACACACACACACACACACAAAGAGAGAGAGAGAGAGAGAGAGAGAGACAGAGGAAGGACTGGTAACAATGTGTTAGGCCTATGCAATATACAATTCTTAATTTTGAATTTCTTCAAGGTAGCTCAGAAGAGAACTAGGACTTATTATCCAACCTATTCTGGAAGGGGTGAAGTGGTTTAGGGAAAGTTAGTCTTCCTGGGTGTCTGCAGTTGTTGAAGGAAACAGTAATCCAAGGGTGGTTTGTGGGCATGCTGTATAATTTGAACTAAAGGCGATTGGAAGCTTCAGAATCAGCCTCTTGAGCAAAATCTCTCTTTGACCTCTCATCTTTCTGTCTCCTACTTGCCTCTGTGGCCCCATCCAAAGCCAAACCTTAAAACCTAGGAACCCTTAGCCCAAAGCAGGACAACAAAGCTAGAAAAAGTTTGCCACAAAGCAAACCGTAAAGCCTAGTACTATTATTCCAACTTTCCCTTGTGTTTTTGTAGAGGAATTTTCAAAAGTAAGTTCTAAGGTCAACTTTGTCAGAAAGTAGATCATCAGGCCCTGATGCTAGAAGGAGTTCTGCCATATACTCAGGGGTGAATAGTGATTTAGAAACATGAAGAAAAATCTGAGCAGACAAGCCTTACTGGGTTTCCCTTAGTCTATTACCATTAGATTATATGCCTTTGACAATCACAGGTCACATATATGTCTGTCTGGCCTACATTGAACCTTCACAGAAAAATAGTTTCGCCCAGGCCTCTGGGCTTTATTATTGAAGAAGGTACCTACATCGTGTGATGCTTTGTTATTGACAGGTTATTTTGTTTTAAGTGTCAGCCCCGAGCCTTAGGATAGGCCAAGAAAGCACCACACCTTTCAAATTCTAGTTTCCTCAGGGACAAAGAAAGTTCTTTGGGAAAGATAGATGGAGAAGTCACCCATATAAAGAGAATCACAAGTTCTATGAGATGGAGACTGATTTGTGAGAAAGCTGGTCTCTCTCCTGTGTGCTATACCCATCCACTTGTATGTAACTCCAGGGAGAGCAAGGGAAGGATGAGCGAGCAAACACCAAGTTCTAGAGGCAGCTGCTTTACGTTTCACAAGACTTCCATTGACAGCGCTGCTGGGTCTTGCAGCCACAGAGCAATGTCTGAACTGCAGGTGCACACATGATGGCTGTCAGACAGGGTGCCCTGTGAGCACCCGGAACAGTCACTGGGTCTTGATGCCTTCAGCATGAAGGAACTGTCATTACTGCAGGTCTTCAGAGCTTTGCCAGTAGATACCAACAGGAAATAGAGCCCAGCAGAGTGTGAACAGCCGCACAAATAACTGGATAACAATGATAAATAGTGGGTGAGCAGCTAAGAAGCATCACTCTGAAGTAAACGTAGACTGTCAGGGAAACTTGAAGAGCTTGAATTCTTGCAGAGAGATGAAACCAAAACAAAGAAAACAATTTCCATTGATCTGATTTACAAATGTTACTATCATACTATCTTCTGAATGGTGTCCCCAGTGTCACACAAGGAAGTTGCTCATTTTAATCACCAATACACTGTTGTACTGAAAATGTGGGAAACAGAAAAGCAGAAGCAAAGGAAAAAATTATATGTTATCCCACAGGTGAAATCTTTAGACATTTTGATGGAAAAATTTTGGATAAGGTGAGGTATCAGAGGTGGTACTAGACTCATTGTGTAGTGAAAAATGACCCATAAATTCATGCATATCTTCCTTTCACATTTCATCATACTGCTACTTTCTGCTGTGACTTGTAAAGCTAAAGAGGGACATAAAGTTAAATGTAATCCAATTAAAATATCAAATAATGGTAAAAAGAAAGAAGTCTGAACAATACAAATCCCTGATGCAACTAACATAAAAAATGAATGCTAGGTGCAAATTACAATCACATTCACATATCTGAATACGTCCTATATGAAGCAAATAAAGAACTGTGCCAAGAAATTATAAGACTGCAACTCCAGCCCACATCTGTTCATTTACTCATCTTTAAATCTAATGGGTTTGTTACCCCAGCAAGCTGCCTTGAGGTTTTGAAGTCAATCTAATATGCACAAATACTCAGATCTGAAGTCAAACATAGGCAACTTGTCTTACTTTAGACAATTTTTGTTTTTTACCATTACAGTGAAGTTGAGATGAATAAATTGAATTTTTAAGAAGAATCATATTGCTTTCTAAATGTACCAGGTAATCTTGTTTTTCCATAACTTGACAGAGTCTTATACAACGCAAATATTACCACTTTATTTATGTGCTTTATGATTTTTAAAGTTGTCTTTGGGCTCATTTAAAGTATGCTGCTACTTATGGAATTATGCCTGCTCTAAAGAATAAATAAGAAAGATCAGCAGCAGGAATTTGACAAGCAAAACGGCTCATTTTTGTCCTTAGAAAACACAATCCAGCTCTCAAATGATATGAAAACTGTGCTTAAGCCAACCACTTATGATGAGTATGAAGCATAAGTTATGTACATAAGTAATAAAAAAGAAAGAGAAAGAAATAACAATATTCTTTTCAAATACTTATTTTTCATGTCTGAGAATTTGCCTTGGGAAAACTCTAATGGAATTTATCTGCAAATTTAGAAATTTTATATCTATCACAAAACCATGTCTGCACCCAAACCATTGCTTATATTCTTAGGAATGAATGAATCCTTGTCTAATAATTTCCAAAGAAAACATTTTGTTCAACTGTAAGCCTTGAATAAACAGAAAATCTCAAGTAGAGATGATAATGAGAGCTTTTCAAAAATACTTATTCATATTTCAAAATGCAATGGGTATTTCTAAAGTAAGCCTCTGTACTTTAGCAGTGCAGTATTATACATATGAAAATCTTTTCAAAATGAAAATATAGCAGAAATGCATCCACTTTAAGAGGTGAAATAAAATGTGCATGCTGTGTGTTGAATTTGAATTTTGTCAAGGGAGAATTGATGGCAGTGCTCAGTCACTGGAATGATTATATTGTTTATAATAACTGTATAAATCAAGATGAAATCACAACACATGGAGCAATGCTTACATTTCAATAAAATATGATAGTCACTCAGTATGTAAAGATAAATATAATGGCAATTTTTTTATTAAAGAAAGGTATCTGAACTTAACCATGTGGACATTCCATTAATCATGTTATTTTCATCGTAGTTGATGGAGTTTATTTGGGAACAAACCTTAGGTTTAGTTCTGTATGTGCGTGTGATACTTGTATGTGCATGCATGTGCATATTCATGCCATCACTGCGTGTGCTGCTTGTGGAGGGCAGAGCGGACATTGGGTGTCTTCCTCTATCACTCCTCTGTATGTTTCCTTGAGAAGGAATCTCAGAGAACTTGGAGCTACCATCGTTTTTGTTTGTTTGTTTGCTTGTTTTTGTTTTTCCCATCAGACTGACTGACAAGTGAGTCCCAGCAATTCTCTGGCCTCTAATACCCATAGGACTGGGGTTACAGGTGTGGTTGGTCATATCCAGCTGTTAATGTGGGTGCCGAAGTATCCAACTCAGGGAGAATTAGGCCATTTTAGACCCTCATGGTTGTGTGGCAAGTATTCTTATCCACTGAGCAAGGAATCTCTCCAGCCCTTCCTCCCTTATTTCCTAAATTTTAGTAAGAAGAAACAAAACACAACCAATCAACCACCAACAACAGAAAACAGGGAACCACCGGGCGTGGGGGTGCACGCCTTTAATCCCAGCACTGGGGAGGCAGAGGTAGGAGGATCGTTGTGAGTTTGAGTCCACAGTGAGACTACATAGTGAATTCCAGGTCAGCCTGGACCAGAGTGAGACCATACCTCAGAAAAAAAACAACAAAACAAAACAACACAACACAAAACAAAACAAAACAAAACAAAAAAAACAACAAGGAACCAGGGTCACTAATCAAATCCACATCCACATCTCAACTCAAGGAAGCATTCTCCATAACTTGGGCTCATTGAAATTTCATTGGGTAAATTGGGGTTTCCAGAATGACCAATTTGGAGGAAATCCTGAAGCTTCCAACTCTTGGCTAAGCTCTAGACAGCCTTCTTTCTCACTCCATGTCTTAACCTCCCTTTTCTTAAGAGAGTTATATTTAGATAAAATTTATAACTATAAATTAATACTTTGATGTGTAAATTATTGGAACAACTCCCTGCCAGTTTTACCAGACTCCATGTCTGTCATTCAGAAAAATCTTCCATATCCTTGAAAAGCATTAAGAAACATCGGATGTCTCATCCTCTGGTTTCTGAATGATGATAGGGGCCCAACTTCTGCAGGTATTTTGCTCTAAGTTACAAAACTACTTCCTATAGACATAGGTATGGGAACATTTATTTTCTCTGGATACATCAAAGCAAATAGAAATCATCCATGAGCTTCACATTCACCTTTTCAACTATGCAAACAGCCCCCACCACCCCTTTTCTCTGTGGAGCTGACTCACACTGCATTCTGGCCTCTCTCTCATGTCATTGACTATGAATAAAATTTTCGTTACACACTTAACTATCAGGTGGTTTTTTGAAAGACCACAACATTAAAAACATTCTTCACATGCTTTTCAATACATCTATTATATTTATCCCCCCTCCACATCTTCTTAGATGAGACTCACCATTTCTCTAATGTAATATTCAGAAACTATGCTCAGGGACTCACCAATGAGTATTGATAGAAAAAACATCTCAAACAATGTTGTTAGCTCTCCTTCCAAAGTATGTCCTTTGTCTTCTGTTGAGTTCTTACTATGTGCACACCTTTATTCACTAGCTTTGCTTAAAGTTACTATATCATCTATATTCTACTATAAAATAGTTTGGTGTAGATAAATAGCTCAATGTTTTTTTATTAAAACATGAAACTATAAATGACTTTCTTGTGTACATGATGTTAAAATTTTATTTACTATAATATTTATGAAACATGATCTCAAAATAAAACTAACATAATTAATACAGTTAAATGTCTATCTTATTACAAACTACCAGGAATGATTTACATTTAAAGGAATAATAAGGGCTGAAGAGATGGCTTAGTGGTTAAGCGCTTGCCTGTGAAGCCTAAGGACCCCGGTTCAAGGCTCAATTCCCCAGGACCCACGTTAGTCCGATGCACAAGGAGGCATTCGCGTCTGGAGTTCGTTTGCAGTGGCTGGAGGCCCTGGGGCACCCATTCTCTCTCTCTCTCTCTCTGTCACTCTCAAATAAATAAAAATATTTTAAAAAATTAAAAAAATAAAGGAATAATAAATATCCAGATATTTTCAATAATGCCAAATTCAACATCACTGTGAGTATAATGGCCACAAGTGCTGACTAATACAGGGGTGTCATGTTGATAATTCAACTACAAATATCATTGCGATTGGTGACATTATCCTCAGTAATACAAATAACTACTTGGAATCAGAGAAGGAAAAGCAAAATACTTCCCGTTGGCTCTGTACATTTGTATTGAGGGAAAATCAAGAGTTCACCAGAATGGAGGAACTTTTTTTTTATGTTTTTACATATAGCTGAGATGAAGCCTGGGCTCAGCTCAGTATAAGCAAGGTATTCATTTATTTACTAGCATATCTATCTGGCAGAAAATTTCAAACTGTGTGAGACAGAGTCTGATTCTTTCTTGTGTAAGACTCTCTGGTGTGGTCCAGGACATCTAGAAATTCTGAATCCCAAACATCCAGGAACCGTGTGGTGCTAACAACTAGAATGTGTAAAGCAGCCATCATTCCTCATCCAGACAGAGACATGCTAACAGTGTCTGCTGATATTATCTTCAATCAAGCTCTTATGAAGTAGCTACAACTGAAGTGACAGAATGAGTTGTTTACAATTTGATGGTGGCTAATTAGGACTTGAGGGCTTTAATCAAAGACCCACACTTTAACTACAAGGCATAGCAAGCCATTCAATTAGTGTTATCTCAGTCTACACCACAGAACTTATTAATGAACAGAAGAAATGGAAAAAAAAATAGATTTTCATTATCTAAATGGGCACTGTATGAGGCATGTGACTGGGTGAAAATTATGTACCTGTGACATCAATGGCCAGTCAAAATCTGAAGGGTTCAGCAAGCAGTGGAAAGAGGAATGTGAAACGTTCCTATAGGTTCAGGTGTGGGAGCACCTAATCTTCAGCTGGTTGTACTGTTTTGGGAAGTTATGGAACGTTTGGGACATGAGATATAGCTCACAGAAATAGGTCACTGCAAGAGGGATGTTAAGGCGATGCTTACCTCAGGTCTGGCACAGCACTCTGCTTCCTGATCTATATATGATGTGAGCAAGCTGTGCTGCAACCTCCCAGCACCACAGGCCAAGTGACTCCTGCCACAGGGGGCTAAGTTTCTTCTGCCACTGTGGGCTGAGCTTCTACTGCTACCAGGTTTGCTTTGCCATATTGGACAGTACCCAGAGACTTTGACCATGCCATGTTTTGCCCACCAGGCATTAATAGCTCAATGCCACCATGGATCAAGACTCTATGACCCCCTTAATATTGTATCTTTTATGCTTGTAAAACTAGTAGTATGTGTATATGGCTGTCAAGGTCCACTGACAACCTGGATGGAGTCTGTTCCCCTGGGCCACAGCTATAGTGGTCTCTTGTGCCTTCTAAGCTCCCCTTGGGGAAACACTTCTCTAGGTAGTTGCCTTTAAGCATAGAATTTATTCATCAGCAATCTCAGTTTGGGCTCTCTCCTTTCAAAATAAGTTTCATTTTTACAAGCTAGAGCTTTCATTGGGTGGGCTTTCACACTGTCACATTATAGCATGCCAGGTTTTACCTAATGGTGCAGATAACTTGACCAGTCATTGCTGCTTTCAAACCTGTCTTAACTTCCTTTGCCAAATTACACAATTTTCATATCTTTCTTCTCTACTTGTTGCTCTTTTTCCATTCTAGTCTGAGATTATAGCTGTGAGCAGTAACAGAAACACAGCTTGAATGCTATCCCGTCTTGAGGTGATTTATGCCAAAGAAATTAGTTCATTGCTTTGAATTCAGTCTCATTCAAGTTCTTTAGGTGTGAGCAGGATTCATCAAAATTCCTTGGCAGCATATAATACAAACTGTCTCTAGCCTAGTTCCCATCCCAGTCTTTATTTACCTTTGGAACCTTATGACTAGGCTTCTGCTATTCTCATTTCTTTTTTTTATTTTTAAGTTTTAATTTTTTTATTAATTAGTTTTGTATTCAGCAAATACAGTCAGTTTGGTAGCATTATTAGGCTCATCCGTGACCTACCCTCCCCTTGGCCCCTCCTTGTTGAGGTGTATGGGTCATGCATTGTGGAGTTAGCCCACAGTTATGGGTAAGATAAATGTCTCTGCATATCATGACCCAAGGTGTGGCTCTGACATTCTTTCCGCACCCTCTTCCACAAAATTTCCCTGAGCCATGTTCGGTTCATTTTTGGTCTGCTTCAGTGATGATGTGCTGGGGGCCTCTGGGTCTCTGGATCTCTGATTTGGTAGGAGTTGATTTTTTTCTGTGTTGAACCCTTATGCTGGTACCTGGTTCACCAGAAAAACAGCACCCTTGCTTGTTTTGACAATTTTTCTTAGTATCATCCGGGGCCCTTTTGAGGTATGATGGGGTGGCTCTCTCCTTAGGATCTATATCTATCTGAAAAAGAGAAGCAGATTCTCCAACGGAGAGTAAGTTAGCACCAGGACAAAAGAGATAACCCTTACTTTTTTTTATAGATAATTTAATAGGTGTAGGCCCTGTTGTCCACAATTGATGGTAGCTTGATAATGGAGAGTGGGCTTATGTTTGGATATGGTTCTGACTTGTTTCCCAGCTCCAGCTATGGGTTCCATACCACTGAGGGGATCAGTTAGCCAAATCAAGAGCAGCTGGTTCCCCACCATGGCTGTGTGCCACTATTGCACTTGTGTGGGCATCACAACAGGTTATTTGCTGCTAAGTAGGTTAGACCATGAGTTGCTTGGACAGATATTGGCCATTTTCCCCCAGCCGCCCATGTAGCATCTTCTGGCACTAGACACGCTGACTGTCTGGGGACTGACTCTCTTCCAGCTTCCAGCCATGCCATTCCATTTCATGTGTCAACCACATAAGGTGTCTTTAGCACTAACCTTTGGTGGGTCATCAAGTACTCAGACAGAAATCTGTGTTTCTTTTAGGAAACCTTGTAGGTCTCTCTGATCTGCTTTGACTGCTCCGCCCACTCGCCCACTTACTGCTATTCTCATTTCTGTTGCAATTCTCATTCTCCATTCTCCTACCATACTGACCCAATATGATTTGTTTATAGTCTTCTTTTTGTGCTCAAAGTTGCAAACTCTTCCGTGTTCCCCTCAAAGCAGTTAAAAAGCCTATGAACCACATGGTCATGTCTATCATAGCAATGGACTCACTCCTGGCACCAACCTTCTGTATTAGTTACTTTTCTTGTTGCTATGACCAAGTACGTGTAGCTTAAGGAAGGAAGAGTTTGTTTTAGCTTATAGTTGGGAAGGAAAATCTATAGTGGTGGGAAGGGTATTAGTAGCAGGGGCAGGAGTCAGGTGATTACATGTATCTACATTTAGGAAGCAGAGAAAATGAACAAGAAGTGGTGCCAGGCTACAAATCCTCCATGCTCATTCCCAGTGATCCACTTCCTCCAGTGAAGCTCCACCTCTTAAAGATTCCACAGCCTTCCTAAACATACCACCAGGTGTGGATCAAGTGTTTAAACACATGAGCCTATGTGTGTGTGTGGGGGGGGGAGGCACATTTTTCATTCAAGCCATAATGCTGAGCTAAAAACATTGCATGAATTTGAAGCAAGACTCGAGTTTCCAATGTGCTTTCAATAATGCATCCACGCATTTATTCTTTAAAAATATTCACTAGTAAGTATACACTACACCAAGTACTCATCATGCACTGGAAATATAATAAAGAGTAAAATTAACATGGCTTATACCTTATAGGAATTTTGAATAAAGAAAAGATACAATGAAATAATATATTATTATTCCTATGTGAGAGTACATCTAAGAAAATCATATCCAAGTGAGTGAGAGAAGACTATCGAAGTGACCTTCAAGATACAGTATACAGAAGTCATAGCAAGTGAGGCTGGAGAAAGAGTAGTGTAAAGAGAAGATTCTAAGCATAAGGAGCAGCCCATGGCTGAGGATCCACTGACAGTCTTGAGTATATGAATGAAAACAAGCATATTCATTCATAGCTTTATCTTTTTCTTCATCTTGAAAGGATAATCTGTTTGTCACACTTAGTCTTGTAAGGATAAACTATATGTCACATTATTATGGTCCCTAATTCCTTCTTTTCAAGTTGTCTTCTGGTATCATCACTCTCTCTACACTTGAACTAAAGGTTATCAATAGCCTCTCAATCATGAAATCTGATATTTCCTTCTACCCACAGTCCTTTACATAATCTTTGTACAGAAGTGCCTTGTTGGTCAAGGTTAACATAAATATCTTTTAAGTCTACTTCTGAATAAGCAGAAGTTATCAGAAACATGTTTATCTGATAGCTATTCAAAGAGGAACTTGAGACATTCTTAGTTATCATATTATTGTAAAGCCACAATGTGCCTATTGCATTGGGAAAAGGTCTCTTAAGGCTTGCACCACACCTAAAACTCATTCCCATACAATTTATTTGGGGGCCATAAGTAGGTTGTTGTGTTATTATGCTTGGGGAGACACAAAAAACACCATCCATCTTGCATAGGACACTGATGACAGACCAAATAAACTGCTTTGCCCTAAGTCAAGTTTGGTGAACTGAGTTTACTGGGGTTACTTACAGGAATATGGATGTGGGGTCCTTATAGGAGCAAGGGGTGTTTCAGGCAGCCGCATCACTGAGAAGCCCACTGCAACCTGGTTGACGATTCCTGTAAACTGAATCCCTGGGGCACCACTCGCAGGCAGCTCCATCAAGGAGTATCCTATACCACAGCAATCCTTTTGCTGCTTATGTGACCTAAGGCTGGGGCCTGGTAAGTACAGCCACCTGAGCTTCCTGATATTTATAAGTTGCATGAGCACTTAGAATGTTACAATGTTCTTACTCCCTACAGGGGGGAATGCTTTCATTCAGAGGAAATAGCCACACACATAGGAAAATTCTCTTTGAAAATTATGAAGGTAAAATAGATAAATAATTAAATGTTTACAGCACAGAGCCATGCCCTCACTACAGGCATAGCACTGTCGTTTGGGTAGAAAATGACTACTCCCTCAGGCCATGTGTTGGAACATCTTGGTCTCCAGCTGGACATGCTAGTTTGGGATTGTGGTGGTTGGAATCAGATGTTCCCCATAAACCCATGCTTGGTCCCTGCTGGATGGAAATTTTGGAGGTGGAGCCTTGCTGTCACTGGGGTTAGACCTTGACATTGTTAGTCTCCAGCTTGCCAGTGGTAGATCAGCTCTTTCCCCTGCTGCTGTTCTCTACCTGATGTAGCAAGATGGTGTCCATCCTGTGCTCATGCCATTTCTCCTGCTATCAGGAAGCTTTCCCTTGAAGCCTTATACCAAATAAATCCTTACCTCCCATCAGCTGCTTTTGGTCAGGTGTTTTATCCCAGCAACATGAAGATAACTATCACAGGGTGGTTAGGGAACCTTTGTAACATGGCAGGCCTTGACATTTATAGCCCAGCTCACTTCCTCTTGTGTTGTTATTTTTTGATTCCTGAGCTCTAAGCAACAACTCTCTCAGGCTCTGCTGCCTGCTGGTAGGGCTTCTGTCCTGGTATGATGGACTGTAGCCACTCAAACTGCGAGCCAAATCAAACCGTTCTTCCCTTAAGTTGTTTTGTTTTTCTCATCAGGTATTTGACAATGATGAGAGAAAGTAATATACACAAATAGCTACAAAGGAAATTTAAAGATCAGATACACTCATATAATTTGTTACTAATATGTTTTGGACAATAAGTTAAGTAGGGGGCTGTGGTTGCTGATATCCAGGCTGTATGTGCTATAAATAATTTAAAGTGAGTAGCTTTAAATTGTTCAATGACTCATTATTCATTTTAAGAATTGTTTAAGTGGAGAGTTGTTTCTAGAATGGTAGCTTAAGTGACTTATATAATCTATTCATATATCAGTTGATTGATCCATATTTGGTTTTTGTTTATTGTTCTATTGTTCTGTAACACTTTGATATCTACACATTTTAAAGTTTCTCAAGCAACAACACAGATACCTTACAATAAACTCATTAGAAGCTTTATTTTTACTTATGCTTTAAAAGATGTGTGGATATGTGCAGCATCAGCAAAATGAGACACAAAAATTCAGCTGAAGGTGCCTCTTCAGTGCCCCATGCCCTCATCTGCTGCAGGAGTGATTGCTTGAGAGGCCAGAACCAGGTCACTGATTGTCTTGCTCCATCACTTTTCTGCCAATTCTTATTTTGAGCTGGAGTCTCTTATAGATATAAGAGCCTGCTGTTTTCATGGGCCCTGAGATCTGCACCCTTTTGCAAGATTAAGGTTTCAGATATATGTGCCATACTCAGCCATTTATGTGAAATTTAGACATGTAAACTAGGGGGTTTTGGGCCCCATGAAGTCCTCATGCTTGTGAAGGAAGGGTACATACTTAACTGCTGAACCATCTCTCCAGCCCTGAAATTATATGTTTTTACATAGGAAACCTTAGCCATACTCAGACCTTGTCCCAAATTTTCCTTTCCATTTCTGTTCACTTCAGAATTCCTGCTAGAACTCCCCCTTATTGAGGATCTTAGTACTGCCAAGGCAAATGCTATGGTTAGGTTTCCCATGACATTTATAGCTTTTTTTTTTTTTTAAATCTTCTTTGGTTGTTATGGTTGGAAATCTAAATTATTTTACTCCTTGGGCTATTTTAAACTCATAGTGCATATATTACATCTAAATGAGCAGAAGTTGTCTGGTGACCTTAGCATTTGATGACAGCAGGCTCAGAAATATAGGATAAATAGTCTTTGCAAAATTACCATCAGGGATCATTTATCTATGAAATTATCCAAATGCAGGTCCGTAATATTTAATGAGTAAATTTAAACCTTGGCATTTGACAATTCTGGAAACTAGTATAACCTTAATATTGACTATGCTAGGCTGCCAATTTATTTAAAACAAAATTATTTTTAGGTTTGTGATAATATTTGAATTCAAAGTTTTCTGATTGTTAAGATTTTGATGTCATTATTTTTATTAGACTATGTTGGTTGAATCTAGAGCTTTGAAGATGCTAGGTATATACTCAATCACACAGCTATACCCCCAAATATATTTTTACTTTTAAGACAGGATCTTAAAAATTTGCTTTGGACTTAGGATCCTCCTGCCTCTGCCCCCTGATCTGTGGAGATTTTAGATTTGTCATTGGTGAGGTTGTTACACTATAAATGATGGTGAAATGGATTATCTAAACAATTCCTCTTTCCTCATAGTTGAGTAAGTAAGGAGTCCACAGGTTATTTAAAGACACCCAGTTCACTAGTTGGCCATCAATTTATGGCAGTCCAGGTAAGAAATAAAGAAATAGCCTTTCTTTTTTTTAGTAATTTTATTAAAATAATGAAAATACATAAAAGTAATGAAAATGGAAGATGAGAATTCATATATAGACATGACTATGAGGGGTTGGAGCAAATTAAAATTCTGTAGAGGGTGCCACTTTGTTTCAGTTGATACTCTTAGCAAAATAAATAAATAAATAAATAAATAAATAAATAAAATAATTCAGGATAAGAAATGCTGTCATAGATTGTCCTGAAGGACTACTATTGCCATGGACTGGCAAAGCCGGGACCATCAGTCCGAGGGAAAACAGGGCCTTGGGGAGGTGGGCAAGGAGTCTGTGAAGTGACAAACACACACACACACAAGGTTAATGTATCTGAGTGTGTTTTACTGAAGTGGAGCATCAGGTTATATACAATTCTGGCTGTATAAGCTTAGCCTTTGTTTGGTACAATTTCTATGAACAGCCTGTTCCAGGAATCGAGGCACAAATACATTGAGTAAAGATTAAAATCACATATTTAATAGTTCATATCTCACCAAAATTAGTGTTAGACAGTCAGTGGTTACAAATGACATTTGGTTTTTAGCCTGCTTCAAGCATCAAGTATTTTTAACAAAAGTTCTAACAGGGCGACTTCATAACCTTAATATATTTTCTTCTTGAACCATGCCATAAAAATTTAAGCAAGCACCAAGGTGGCCTCAACCTAGCAAGACTGTTCACAAAAGTTAAAGATTACAAAGAACCATGCTTCCCACCATTGTTTACTAGTGTATCCCCATTCCTATATACTCCTGTATAAGGTAATGGTTCATCGATTGGTTCTGGTCCTCAGAATTCTGACTATGGCGTGAAACAAACAGCGGGGTCTTCAGAGGAAGCATCACACCATCAGGTGACTCAATTTTTGGAAACTGTTCCATATCTAATTTTTACTAAATTGTGAAAGAACATCATACTGATGCCATGTGTCAGGAACAGAACAGTAGTAATGAAGAAAACAGCTATTAGAGAGCAGCAAAAGGCACTACAAGCCTGGAAAATGCACGTCCTTCCAGGAGGCTTTCTTCCTTGAAGCTTTCGCCTCGGCCTGGTGAACAGGTCACGCAGACTCCACTGGAGTTGGCATGGCATACTACAATTAGCTGAGCTTTATCAGTGAACAAAGAGACTTAGAAAAGCCAGGTGTTGTGCAGCTGCCTTTAATCCCAGCACTTGGGAGGCTGAGGTAGGAGGATGGCTATGAGTTCAAGGCCTGCTTGAGACTACATAATGAATTGTAGAGCAAGACCCTACCTTGAAAAGCCAAAAAAGAAAAATAAATAAATAAACAAAGACTTACAGAGGCCCTCATAGTAAATTCAGTCCATGCATAGTCCTGAGAACTAAGTCAGAAGCTGTGCTGGTTTCAATGTAAATAAATGTCCCCTTTAGCCTGATGTAGTTTTGATTAAGCTTGCAACTTAAGACTCCATCAAGGCAAAGCTGTGCTGGAGAGTGTGTCACTGAGGGCAGATCTTAAGTCCAGCATTAAGGTTTGTTCAGAGCCAGTTTTCAGCTCTGGCTGTTGGTCCTTGCTGCTGTTGGCAGCTGTTTCTGCTGTAAATCCTAAACTGAGCTAGCTTCCTCCACATTGATGGTGTTTTCCCTGAAAATGGTAAGCCTGAAATGAACCCTTTCCTCTTACAAGCTGCTTCTGTTTATAGATTTTTGTCCTAGCAATGAAAAGTTAATTGCAACAGAAGCCTAAGGCTTGGAAGATCATAGATTCCAGAAGGCAGCTGTTCTTTAGTTAAATGGAGAGGTTATATCCATCAAGAAGCCTTCTAAATATACATTTTATCCCCTTTGATCAATGCTGCTCTCACTCTTGCTTAGACAACCTGCTTTTTTTTTTTTTTCTTAACATATGACAGTGGATGGTGACTGCCAAGAAGAACCCATCAAAATGACAAGAAGAGAAATCTCAGTACCTAGCACTGAGCAAATCACCTCTATTACCCACCAGTGCCAAGGAAACATTGCATAGGACGTGGCAGATTAAATGGGTGATGCTCTCACTGCTAGCCAGAGAACCTTCTGTATTCAGATGGTGAGACAGGGGATTCAAAACGCATCAAAGCAGAAAGTAAGAGACTGCTGAGA
The DNA here is from genome assembly GCA_036346955.1 of Dipus sagitta. Classification (NCBI taxonomy): domain Eukaryota; kingdom Metazoa; phylum Chordata; class Mammalia; order Rodentia; family Dipodidae; genus Dipus; species Dipus sagitta. Next base: position 51,114,799 of record CM070774.1, read on the forward strand.
GTTCAACACTATAGGAGACTTTAGAACACCCTCCAAGGCTCTGGTGACATGGTGGAAGGGGGATCAGAAAGGATGTAGAACCACAAGGTGGGAAGGTGTACTGTAAAGCATTGTCTTACCCACAGAGACCAAGTGGTGCATTTGTCACCCCACAGGATTACTGATGCCCTCACTTCAGAGGGCCCTCAGTGGAGTGGGGGCAGGGAGAGAGGAGACAAAAGGGATAATGTATTGGATATATGACCAATTTTCAGTTTGTTCATTATTAAAGTTCCCAACCATGATTATAGAAAATGACTTAGAACCAGCATTTCCATAGACCCGAGATGTATCCAGATTTTGAGATTTTCTCAGTCCATATTCTTTTATTATAATATTTCATGTTGTAATGATTTGTGGATCCATGTTTCATAAATTAAGATCCTTTGAGTTCTAAACGACTTACATAGAACACATATCTAGGGACGAGGATATGCCTCAGGGAGTAACATAGCTTATTTCACAAGCATGAGGACCTGAATTCAATCCTTAGCACCCACACCTGTGAGCTCAACTGAGGGGGTCAGAGACAGGAGAATGTCTGGGGCTTGCTGGTTAGCCAAAACAAAGTGAACTCCTGGTCCAGTAAGTAAAGTTGTTTTCAAGGAGATAAGATATAAAATATAAAAGAGTAACAGTAGAAGACACAAGAGTCCTCCTCTGGCCTTCTCATATGTGTGCATAGGCATCTACATCTGCATAACACACAGAGACACACACACAATTAAACAAGTAAATAAAAACTTCAGTCTTTAAAACAACATATATACTTTGTGGTGTACTTTAGACTATCAAAGATTCCCATGTATTAAGTCAGGCTAGTACAGATGAAAAATAAAAGGCAAAATTTAATGAAAATCCCTTTAATATCCTGCCATTAATGTGATGCAGACATCAATTTAGTTTAAAGTTACTACTTCTCAGGATATATTTTAATATCTTAGTTTCCTTCACTTATCTAATAGATGAGATCTAGGATAATATTGATAAATAATATATCAAGGTTTATGAAAATGACTCTAGAATTAAAGATGGGCAGCTTTGGGAAAGAGAGGATGAAAAACAATCTAGTATAAATGTATCACAATATTTATTTATTACATTTTTAAATAATTTTTATTTTTATTTATTAGAGACAGAAAGAGGGAGAGAGAGAGGAAGAGAGAGAGAGAAAGTGAGAATAGGAGGGCATCTGTGCATCTGGCTTACATGGGACCTGGAGAATTGAACCAGGGTCCTTAGGCTTCACAGGCATGCACTTCAACAGCTAACACATCTCTCCAGCACTATCACAATATTTCTGTTATAAATTTAAAATTATTTGAAGAAACTAGTTTTGTTTCTTGCAAATAGAATCAAATTCCAAGACATTAAGGGCATGATATTTATATATGATGACAAGGATTTATGAAATTCAGAGTTCTTACAGGCAGTCCACAGTTCCAGCTGATGAATATTATATCACATACTTTCAACTTGAAGATCTCAAAATTCAGTGGTAATCATGAGTGTTTGACCAACACATTCCAAGAAATGTGGCCAATTTCGCTATGAGCCAGTTTTGGTCACAGTGCATATTATTTATTATAAAATATACATAATAACCAGGGAGAGGTCACAGCCTTTTTCTTGGAATGACAAGAAAGAAATATATGTAGATTTCCTCATAAGTTCTAATCATCTTTTATTTCATAAGTTTTAATTCCCTGAACAAATTCTTATAAAATCCCTTTCTAATGAGGTTGCCTCAACTCTTGTATTCTTACAAATCCCACCAGGCTTACTTTGGCATATAATGGGCTGAACTGTTCTAGGCCTGAGTGTATGAAGTCTCAGTCAATTTTCTGAAATGCAAACACAACACTCTACCTTAGTAAAGAATCTTAGATGGTCTGAATATAAAATATGACATGTAACAGAGTTGTCTTCGTGTGTCTGAGGACCATATGATTAAGTTGAACTTTGACTTTATAATAATAGTAATGAAATTCCAATCTTTATTATTTCTTTAATATATAACATCATTGTGTGAAATGTATATGCTTCTATTGAAATGCAGATATACAAAATGTGAAATTTTATAAACTCCAATGGGAAAAAAATTCCAAGGTCCAAACATATGGATCAAAAGAAAATTCTTATTTCTTCTAACATATGTTCCATTTTATGATGTCAAATACTATTTGATCAGTGATAAAAAGCCAGAAAACTTGTTTTTGTGTATTATGAAATGGAGGACTGATGATGTACATGCCCTCTTATTCTAGGAAGGAGATAAAGAGCAGCAGCTACTTTCAGTTGAATTATTATTTTATGAATTGCAGCGACCTTATTCTTTTTTTTAGGCCGCACTCTAGCCCCCACACACTTACATACACAGACACACACTTCATACACACTCAAATAATAGTAAATATGACAAAGGTGTTTTTAAAAACATTTTTAACATTTTATCATTAATAGATTTTGACATTTTAACATTTTAAACAAGAGACTTTATAACATAAAGAGATTATTTAACATTAATACCTTTTCGTAACATTGTAACATTTTTTACATAACATTTTATATACTAATAGTGGACATATGTAAACACTGACAAATCAATAACAATCTTTGCCCCAAACATGTCTTTTCTAATATTTATGTACCATGGTTCACTCTCCTACACCATTAGAAAAAGACACTTTCTAAAATATTGATTCCATGAGATCACCAGTATAGGGCAAAGCCAACCTTATATGAAATTTTATTTGGAAAATATCATTGAAAGGAAGAATCTTTTAATATTACATTATTTCTTTTATTTGTGAAGAACTATAATTTCATAACCGATCCAAAGTCTTGATTATAATTAATTTGTGGTTCTATGATCATTCATTTCCACTTAAAGTGGTTAAAATGAAAGCCTCTTTAGTAAGAATAGAAACGATAATAGGTTCAAGCATTAGATATATGAGTATTTGAGTTGTTTGTAAGAATTCAATTGTTACTAATAGAAAAGTTCTTTTTCTTGGTTTTGAAATAATATTCTTGATATAAGGGAGTGAAAGGTGCTAACTAAACTCCACTACCAATTTTACTATTTTTATGTGTGGTATTGGTTACAAAAATATAGCCTAGATTACCATTTTTTTCCATAATCCATTTTATTTAAAATAACTAAATATTTTTAAAGGAAATACAAATTGTATAGATATAACTTTTAGAGAATTTGGAATCTCTACTTACCTATTCCTAATTTCACACTTTAAAAGGTATTAAAACTAAGCAAAAGAAATAAGGAATTGATTTTTAAAAATTTTTTACTTTTATTTTATTTACTTGAGACATAGAAAGAGGCAGACAGAGAGAGAGAGAGAGAGAGAGAGAGAGAGAGAGAGAGAGAATGGGCATGCCAGGGCATCTATCCATTGCAAATGAATTCCAGACATATGCACCACCTAGTACATCTGGCTTACATGGTTACTGGGGAATCAAAGAATCAAACCTGGGTACTTAGGCTTCGCAGGCAAGTGCCTTAACCACTAAGCAATCTCTCCAGCACCCAATAATTTTTTTTAAAATGATAAGCAATAACCCCTGTTTATAGGTGATGTTATTGGCTGCACAAATTATCCTAAGTAATCTGCAAAAACTGACTACAAACATAGAAGCAAACAAACAAACATCCTTTAATGAAAAAGTAAGTTGATCAGAGTTGCAGTATAAAAAGAAAAAAAAAACACTAATTTTCTTCTATGTATTAATGGTGGACACATGTAGAACATTTACAATTGTATCACTGAAGATGAAAACCTTAGGTATGAACCTAAAAAGTGTTTACAAGTTACAGGTGTTGAAAATTATAAAATATTTATGAAATAATTAAATATGTTTAAATATATTAAAAAATAAGCTTTTCATGGTCTAAAATACAAGGTACAAAGTTGTCACTTTCCTTAAAATTGATATGCTGTTTCATGGGCATTTCTTACAAAATTCATAGTATGTTGTTGTGGGAAACACAAATCTAGACCCAAACGGCAATGGTACCATAATCTTCTACTTACTAAAAGACAGAACAAATGGCTGATCCTTCACCAGGCCCTTACAGGGAACACCTGAACCACAAGACACTGGAGAGGGTAAGATTAAGACTAACCTTAATCTCCTACATCTTCCCTCCCTCACTTACCCTCTCCCCCTCTCTCTCTCTCTTATCTCTAACTCTTGTATATTAGTTAGCTTTTTCCTCATTTTCTTAGTGGGCACTGACCTGTAACTCCCAGATCCAGCATGGGGCTATCATCCACAATGAGCTTTTGATCAGAGAGACCTACAAGGTTTCCTAAAAGACAGACAGATTTCTGTCAGAGTACTTCATGACCCACCAAAGGCTAGTGGTAAGACCCTACTGCTGAAGATACCTTATGTGATTGACATGCAAATTAGAATGGCATGGCTGGAAGTTGGAAGAGAGTCAGTCCCCAGACAGTCAGCGCGTCTAGTGCCAGAAGGTGCTACATGGGCGACTGGGGGAAATTGACCAATATCTATCGAAGCAACGCATGGTCTAACCTACTTAGCAGCAAATAACTTGTTGTGATGCCCACACAAGTGCAGTGGTGGCACACAGCCATGGTGGGGAACCAACTGCTCTCAATTCGGCTAACTGATCCCCTCACTGGTATGGGACCCATAGCTGGAGCTGGGAAACAAGTCAGAACCAGATCCAAACGTAAACCCACTCTCCAATATCAAGCTACCATCAATTGTGGGCTACAAGAGGGCCTACACCTATTAAATTCTTTATAAAAAAAAAAGTAAGGGTTATCTCATTTGTCCTGGTGCTAACTTACTCTCCGTTGGAGAATCTGCTTCTCTTTTTCAGATAGATATGGATCCTAAGGAGAGAGCCACCCCATCATACCTCAAAAGGGCCCCCGGCTGAAACTAAGAAAAATTGGAGAAACAAGCAAGGGGGCTGTTTTCCTGATGAACCGGATACCAGCACAAGGGGGAAGGAGATCAGCACAGAGAAAAATCAACTCCTACCAAATCAGAGAGCCAGAGCCTCAGAGGCCCCCAACACCTCATCACTGAAGCAGACCAAAAATGAACCCAACATGGCTCAGGGAAATTTTGCGGAAGAGGGGGCGAAAAGAATGTCAGAGCCATATGTTGGTACCCATAACTGTGGTCTAACTCCACAATGCATGACCCGTATACCTCAACCAGGAGGGGCCAAGGGGAGGGGGTAGGTCACGGATGAACCTAATAATGGTACCAAACTGACTGTATTTGCTGAATACAGAACTGACTAATAAAGAAAAAAGAAAAAAGAAAAAAAAAAAGTCAAGCAAGGGAAGGAATCATAGGCTCAGATTGAGATTGCTAAAAGGCCGTTTGACATTTGCCCAGTGTTGTGCTTTGAGTGAGAATTGTCCGCCACAGGCTCACGTGTTAGATCACTTGGTCCTCAGCTGGTGATACTGTTTGGAGAAGTTGTGTAAACTTTAGTAGATGAAGCTTCAGGAGAAGAAGTGGGTTAGGGGAGCAGTCTTAGGAGTTATAACATAGCCTGCTATTGGCTCAACTCTCAACTTCCTGATTGCCAGTGTCTGCCTAGTTATTCTACCCACTATCCACAACTGAGAACTAGGACAATGCACTTTCCGACCATGATGGACTAACACCTCTGCAATCGTGAGCCCAAATAAATCTTTCTTTAAGTTCAAAAAAAAAAAAAAAAAAGAAAAAGAAAAAATACCAAGATTCTAAAGCTTTTTTAATATAGTTAATAAAACCTGTTTATTTATTTTACATATGACTGTTCATATATCAACCATAAATATATGAGTGTATACATGGCCTTTGAATATATTTTATAGTGTATGTGTGAAAGAGTACCACGATTATGTCAATTGTAATCATCTTTTAAAAATTATTATTATCAGAATTATTAAATGTCTTCTGAATGTGACAAATAGATCTCTATAAAATGCTTTTTTATGTTGCAATTAATATGGAAACAGAAGCATCTATTTAACCAAACAAATTACACATTTACACAATGACCAGATTATTGCTACTTTAAAAGAAGGTTCTAAAGGAACACTGCTGTTCACACATATTACGCATGGTGCAGATTTGTTAGGGAACATAATTAGTCGGAAGATTGTTTTAAATCTTGATGTATTTTCTCACACTTCACAAATACTTACATTTGATCTCGGGAGATGTCTCACTGAGTAAAGTGCTTGACCCAGTAAGTGTGAGGACCCAAGTTTGCAGTACCTAAATTAAAGCTTGGTGTGGAGGTACCCTGCTAATCCCAGTGCTAGGGAGTTAGAGTCAGGATCCCTAAGATTTCCTGGCTAGTTGTTTAAGCCAAATCAGTGTGTCCTAGGTTCAGTGAGGGTCCCATTTTTAAGAATAAAAATAAGGTTGAAGATTGAGAAAGACATTTGGCATTGACCTCCTGCATATGCATACATGTGTTCTCACATAATATGTGAACATGCATATATGCTTGTACATCACAATAAAAACACAAACTCTAATATTAAAATCATTAAAACTCTTCACATTGCAGAACTGATATACTAGACTGCATTAAAGTCACTTTTATTTTCTGCCAAATATCTTGCCCAGGTTATGGTTAGGGCATATGCCATTAAATTTAAACAAACTCTACATCAGTAAGTTAGACTTTCAGATCACTACAATTTATCTTTATGCTTCAATTTTCTAACAAGTTTATGCCAGTATTTTGGTTTATCATTTAAATTGGCATTGGAATTAATATTGAGTTTCTTTCTAGTTTGATTATCTATTCACATGTGCATAGATTTTAACATTTTCTTCAGTTATTAGTTGGGAACCAAAGCTAACAACTAAAAAGTAAGACAACAAATATAAAACCTTGATTGTTACAATGGTTAGCCACGAAATACCTCATTAAGTCTCAGTATTTTTAAACCATCAGAATATTTGTATTTACCCAAAGACTGTATAGAAAGTAAAATAGCATATTTGAAATAAACCATTTTAGTACATATCAGGAAAAAATATTCCAGAAAACATTAGTGATTCACTTCCATTGTTAAAATCTGTCACAGTACCAGCTGTCTGTGTAAATGTGAAAAGATTGACCTTCACGATTTCAAAAATGGAAATTATTTTACCCATAATATTTCATTCTTCTTGTTTTTACTACCATCATTTCAGCACAGGACTTGCTTGCATGTGAATTAAATTCATTCTGCTCCCATATTTTTTTTCCCTGTATAACACTGTGAGATTATTCTTCCTTAAGTAGAACACTGATATTTCACCCTCCTGTGAGTGAAGCAGAGAGATTCAGACTGCTTGTTATTCAGAAGTTAAACATGTCAGACTGGATTGAAGGCACTTAGTGATCTGGCCTCTCCTTCTTCTGATCTTTTCATCATCCTTCTTTCCTTTCTTATTTTCTTCCATATGTATGGTGTGATGTATATGTGATGTACACACATCTGTGTGATGCATAGACACTTTCACACACACATACACATACACAGAGGCCAGAGATCATCGGATGCCCTCCTCCATTGCTGTTCAACTTCTTTTCTTTAGACAGTCTCCCAATGAACTTGGAGCTGACATTTTGGGTCAGACTGATTGACCAAAGAACCACAGCAGTCATCAGATCTCCACTTCCCATATGATTGGTCTTACAGGCACTCATGGCCACAGCTAGTTTTTTACCTGGGTGTTGAGGATTAAACTCATGCCATTTTGAACCCTCTCAGCCCTTCATACTTATGTTGTAAACTCTCTTATTCAAGGAACCACTTCCCAAACCCCTCTTACTATCCCACCTCATGGAATCCACATTCCAGCCTGTTTGGACACTGTGATACTGTCTTAACATATTATGCGTGGCTCAGCTTTATGCATTATTTCTTTATTATTATTATTGTACTAAGGGATTAACCCAGGATCTCATGTATAGTGGGAAACTTTTCTACCTCTGTGTTATATACCCCTCCTCAGCTTTTCATGTTCTTTAGAGTACCAACTCATTCACAAAGCTTTTCCTTGGCTATCAGTTATAAAAACTGATTTCTTTCCTTTATTTATTTATTAGAGAGAGAGGGAGTAAAAATGTGCATGTTAAGGCCTGTAGTCACTGCAAATGAACTCCAGACACATGCACCACCTTGTGCATGTGGTTTATATAGGTTCTGGGGAATCGAACCTGCGTCCTTAGGCTTCACAGGCAAGTGCCTTAACTGCTAAGCCATCTCTCTACAGCCCCATTGTTTTCTTTATTGAATATCTATGAGAGTTCCACATATTCTGTTTTTAGCAATAGTCAACAATAAGCCCAAATGATAATGCAGTTGTACAATTTATTCTTTGCTTTCTTTAGTTAGGAAACCACTGCATTGTAAAAACATGAAATCAAGATTTGTGCTTTTCTTTGTTTTTTTTTGTTTCTGTTATTTTCATGTCTATAAATAATAACCATAATATTTTGCATAAGATGAATGCCTCGTATCTGCTGAGTTGAATAGAACTACCAAAAATATTTACATTGATTTATTCTAGTTTGCTGTGAAACCAGAGGTAACATTCTCTTTTCTTACCATATAGGTTGCATCATTTCAAGAAGTGCTATGTATTCTAACTTTGGGAGATACGTGTCTGATTAGAACACTATGGCCTTGGAATCACATTGGCATTAGGAGTTGGCTAAGCCCAATGGGACCAGACTGTACTTTTCTACCTGCTGTTCCAGCGGATGTCTGGATGTTAGAACTTTAAGATGAGCCAAACAGGTAGGAGAATGATTGCCAACCATCTGACTCTATAGTGATTTGGTCTGGAAGAAAAATTGCTTTAAAAGTCAAACCCATTTCAGTCTCATTAACAAGAACTATCTTGAAAGTTTGCTTTGTAGACATTGCATTACTGTTTGTATAATCATCACAATTATTATTAACGATAGAAGTTACTGAAAATTTCTATTAGATTTTTATACACTATTGGGAAGATGGTCACAGGGATGTGAGACCCAAATATTGATTGCGCACAAGGAATATCACACAAAATAATTATAGCAAGTTTATGATCCATTTGCGACCTAAATCCTGGAGCAGACATTCTTAACATCAAGATGCCTATGAACTCTGACATTTATAACCTCATAATGGCATAAAGTAATAATTTTTTCAATGACTCAGCAATCATTTCTTGTAGGATTAAGAAAAAAATGAGTCTCTGTAAATTTTAGAGCAGGGATGGATGTGTAGCACCAGAATTTTTGTTTGATGGTTATTTTAAGTCAAGAAGAGAAAAAAAATCATGCTGGTTTGTAATATGAAAATAGTCAGATGTCCTTGAGAGGTCACAGCAAACTCTCTGAGAATTACAGCCAACATCTAGCCAACTACTCATCACACCTCATTCAAAGTGATTTCAAAGTTAAAGTCAAGGACATACTTAAGTGGAAACTTTATAATTTTCTGAACTACAATCTTCCTTATTATTGAAATAGCTTACTTGAATAAAGAGATGTGATCTTTTCTTTTCCTTATCACAAACATCTACTGGGAAAACACCTGCTCTCTTTCAATAGTTTGTGGATTTTTATGATATAATGCATTGCCATTGGGCTAAACAATGCCTTTTTCCTCTTACACAGTGGCACACATGCAGCAATAAATAATCAAATTGAGTCATATTTTGGGTCATATCCAAGACTAATGAAAATGACAGTCAACATTCCCTAATGATGAATTGTAAAGGAAGTTGTTCAGTGGCTAAAGATCTTTCTTTATTATTTTTTTTCAAGGTAGGGTCTTACTGTAGTCCAGGCTGACCTGGAATTCACTATGGAGTCTCAGGGTGGCCTCAAACTCACGGCGATCCTCCTACCTCTGCCTCCCGCGTGCTGGGATTAAAGGCGTGCACCACCACGCCCGGCTCTAAAGATCTTTCTTAACAGCATGTCAAATATCTATTTATGACTGCCACATTTTGGATGACAACACTGGAAGAATGTAATGAAAAACATAAGAAAAGATCTAGATTTCTTTGGCTATTCAATATTGAATTTTCTTCATTTCTTCTTCCTGTATTGTGCTCATTTAGAAACTACATGGGCACATTCAGTATGTATTGCTTGATAATAAGAGTATTCTACATCAGAGAGGGGGCCTATGAGTGTTCGTTACCAGATATAATGATATTTAAAAGGCAATCATAGTCTTTGTCACTGTAATGAGCACTCAGAGATCCTGAAAGCATAGTGTGCTCTGTACTGAAGAGTGAAGTGCTTCTATTGCAAACATAAATGCAGTAACTAATTTATTTAGTGTCTACTATTTGCCAGATATTGTCCAGGAGTCTAGAAAAACAAGAAAGATAAATTCCTAATCCCTATCTCTCAAGTTTGCCAGGCCAAAGAAGACAGCAGGCATCTTATGAAAAATGTCAGCCAAACACACGACAACTGAAAGACACGGCTTAGGTCATTTTTTTCAGGTAGTGTATCACTCTAGCTCAGGCTGACGTGGAATTTACTATACAGAGTCAGGCTGGACTTGAACTCAACATTCATCCTCCTACCTTGGCCTCCCAAGCGCTGGGATTAAAGGCATGCACCAACAAGCCTAGGGATTTGGAGGGAGAGTATTTGGGAGGAACTAATAAGGAAAATCACTTTCTCTTTTATACCAGTATATTTTCACATTTTAAAATAATGCATCTATGTCATGACCACCTGTCTTGAAAAGAAACTGTACCAGTCTCTAAGCATCATTTATGAGGATCTGAAAAGATTCAGGGTGGGGCATGGTCCATGAGATACAGAGGGAATGGTTTCTTTGCTGAATGACATTTCAGATTTGCAAGTCTTGAATACTAAGGAAGCCGGGAAGGACTGGCAAGATGGCTTAGCAGTTAAAGTGCTTGCCTGCGAAGCCTAAGGCCCCATATTAGACTCTGCAGATTCCACATAAGCCAGACGCACAAGGTGACACATATACAAGGTTGAGCATACGCAGAAGGTTGCACACACATGTATCTGGAGTTCAATTGCAGTGGCTTGAGGCCTCTCTCTCTCTCTTTCTCTCTCTCTCTCTCTATATATATATCGATGTCATAAAAAATAAAAACAAAAAACTAAAAGAAAACACGGAAGGGCTGACACTAGAGAAATTCTGTACATGTGAAACAAAGTATCTGTGAATTCATGGGAATGCTTTAGCTAAGGAGTGGTGTCTGCTGTCTTTCCCCAGACACTGCTCTTTTAGTAGCAGAGCATATGGAAGGAAAGGCTGGCAATGAGGAAAATCAGTACAGAGAATAAAGAAATGTCAGAAATGGCAGGGAGAGGTGACCAGCCATATGGTAAATTTTGTCTAGACAACAAGTAAACTTCATATATTGCTTCTGCCTCAGAACAAAAAATTCTCCTTTAATGGCAGAAGTCTCAAGATCTACAGAGCCATGCTTCTTATGAGCAAAGATTTAAAATCACAGATCCCCTAGTCTCTGGCTTCTTGTCCCTAATTAATATTGTATTCTTTCTCCCTTTTTGTTCTCAAAGAGGGCAGAAGGAATATTAATAAGGTATATGTAGAAAAGATAAACTCAAAAAGTGATTTGACATCTTTCAGTAGAAACAAGTATTGCACCATTCTGACAGACCCTTCCATTTTAGCATGTGCTTTCTATAAACAGAATACAGTGTAACATGAGTTCCACGTATTTCTGGATGTGATTAAGTTACAGCAGCACTTTTTGCTGTGATTAGGCTAAGGCTGAGATGACATAAGCTTGTTTTTTTTTTTTTTCCTCCTATTTTCTCTCCTCTCTTTAGGGTGGATCATTTCCATATGTGGCTCACTAGATTTGGTAGCTGCTACTCTTGAATTCACTCTCCATTTTGCTGAAAATTTGAATGCCTCACTTTCTGTACATAGATTTTATGACAGTCATGTGATAATAACATCACTCTCATTCCATTTATGATTACCCTTTGCATATGGTATGTATAACTCACACAGAGGAACTGGCTTGAGTTTCAGAAATACTTTGTAAGCTCTCCAAATGTTCTTTGGCACATTTTAAGCTGGCATGTTAAATGAAGAAGAAGCATTGAAATGTGTGCTATTTGAATTACATTTAATGTAATAAACTCTAAATTGCTTTTAATTGGATATATGTTCAATTCTTGCTTTTGCTCTAATACATCTGCCAAGTGCCCACTGTTCTCTGTATTTCAGTATTTGTGACTATAAAATAGCCTCAATTGTTGCTATGCCATATTTCTGTACCAAAAAATGTCCTAAGTTCTATTACAAATCATATCAAGATACTGTGGAGGAATAATTCTCCCCCTAGGGAGTATGTTACAATGGTTTACAGTACTGAATGATTGCCAGAAACATCCAAAAGACTTTAAAAAAACTAGATATCCAAGCCAGATGGGTGGATGTCCTAATACTATCACATTTATGAGCATCTATGTACAAAAAATATTAAAAGATACGATTGCCTTTTTCTCTAACACAGAAATTAGCGATGAATACTGCAAATAAGTTTGTGAAAATAGACTTAAATTGTTATTTATTTATTTCTTAAAAGGTTATGCTCTTCTACCCCCTATCTCCCCACCTCCATTCTGCCAAGGACCCTCCTCAGTGAGCTTACTGGTATTTACTGTGGGGTCCTAAAGGCCTCAGTCAATCTCTGGGGAGGAGGCAGCCTTGCTTTGGCATATCTCTACCCACCCTGTGGTTCTTAACATCTTTCTGACCCTCTTCTGCAATGTTCCCTGAGTCCTGCTGAACATGTTAGCAGACTGATTTAGTGTTGAGCTCTCTGCTGCTTCTGGATTTCTGCTTTGATGAGCTGTGAGTGATCATACTACCTGTCATTATCTCCCTGGATCTGGTTGTCAGGCTGGTAGTAACAGCAGTACTTGGGGCCTCAGTTCCTCTACAATGTCTTCTGGGTTCCAGCAAATGTGATACAGAGGACACATCTATTGGTGGGTGGGTGGCTATATTTTCTTGTTGCATTAGTGGATCTTGGATCTCCTAACTATTCTCTGCCATTTGTCAAATAGGACATATTCTCCACAAGTGAGGAAAGCTTGGGTTAAAGGAGTGTTAAAGAGTTATTTGAGAGATATTTTTTTGTTGTTGATTTTTTGCATTTCCTTTGGTTTTTTTGAGGTAAACCCTCAATGTAGCCCGGACTCACTGGAATTCACTCTGTAATCCCAGGCTGGCCTCAAATTTGTGGCAATCCCTCCTACCTCTGCCTTCTGAGTGCTGGTATTACAAGCATGCACCACCACACCCAGCTTGAGAGACTTTTTTTTTTTTTTTTTGGTTTTCCAAGGTAGGGTCTCACTCTAGCTCAGGCTGACCTGGAATTCACTATGGAGTCTCAGGTTGGCCTCAAATTTACAGGTGATCCTCCTACCTCTGCCTCCCGAGTGCTGGGATTAAAGGCGTGTCTACCATGCCTGGCTTTTTTTGAGAGACTTTTAAATGTGTATATCGAATCTTCTTATCTAAAGAGCAGTGGAAGTTCTCTCTGGAGTCTATGTGTTGCCTATCCATGGGATTTGGATCCCAGGACCAGGTTTGAGTTTTCTCCCACTGAGTGTGCCTCATGTCTAATCTGCGAACACTTAGTTATTTGAGTAAGTTGTGTGAGAAAGCAATCTTTTTTGCTGTTGCTTATTTACGAGATAGGGTCTCACTCTAGCCCTGGCTGGCCTGGCATTCACTCTGTAGTTCAGGCTGGCCTCAAACTCACAGTGATCCTCTTACCTCTGCCTCCCAAGTGCCAGGATTAAAGGCATGCACTTTTTAGTGAATAAATGAGATAATTTTTTTCCTTCTTTAGTCTATGATGGCTTAGTGTTACACACTTGATAATCTATGTTCATAAGAAAAATTATGTCAATTTGAATGGAATATTTCTTGTCATTTTATCTCAAAAGTTAATAAATCAACTAGGAGAGAACCATTTCTTAGTAGGAGTTTTGCATGGGCTAGACCAACTAGAAGCAATGCCCTCTTCTGACAGGAGTCTCGAAAAGAATACTCTACATGATTTATGACCAGGCACAACTGCTCAGGGGATTACCTCCTTATTAGATCCCACTTCAACGCCATGCCTTAGTTTTGGGTAAAATTACTTGGATTTAAGAACTACCTCAGTAGTTTGCATATGGACATAGTACTCATGTAAGCAAGTCCTTGCTGTTTACAAATAAGAGTTAAAAGCTAGAGTAAGTTGAAGAAGTGAGTCATTGTTATCTTACGGATGAATGAAATTTGCAGAGAGAAAGTATGGACTTTTTAAAATGGTTTCCTCTTACATCCTTGATTGAATGAAATATACTGTTCTGAAATTTATACAGTCAGTAAACTTTGTAACTATCTAATCCAAGATCTCATTGTTATTCATTGGAGCCCCGCACAGCCCATCCTGTAGAATCCTTCTATTGATGACTCCATACTCCAGGCAGTAGCAGGGTGGGGTTCTATAACAATTGAGTGATACCTACATATATATACTTCAAAAATAAACTGGAGATTTTGTGAAAATAAAATTTCTGGAGTGATTTGACAGAAAACAGATGACAAATGAAGTTTTGTGGATATGTTCAAAGGCAAGTGCATTGAAAAAGAGACTATCCCAGTTTTCAAAACACAATATCACATTAATGTTAAAAGTGGAGAACCTTAGTTGGCCCAGGTTAGAAGGGCATGAACCTACGGAAGAAGATCATTAAGATATGAAAACCTATTGCTCCTAATTTGTACCACTTCTCAATAATGATGTCAAATTATGAGTCTATCAATGGATTAGTCCCTTAAACTCAGAGTATTCTTGATCACTTGTCCACAACCCTACAATCTAGGGACCAAACTTTCAACACAGGAGCTTTATGGAAATATATTTCATATTGCAACCACAACCATATGTAACACATGATATATTTTCTTTCCTGGTTTTGTTTATTACATCTTCAGTTTTAGAATGTAGCTCCTTGACAGTAATATCTTTATCCCCACCACAATTTATTTCTACAGCATAGAAAAGATCCTGGTACTTGGTATCTCTAGCAGGTATGTAATGAATAAATGAATGTAAAGTAGATGCTGCTACTTTTTAATATTAACCAGCTATACTTATATGCTAATTTACTTAAATCTTTTGTAAGTCTTCTCTGGGATATGAGATTCATGAATATATCTTTTTCTCAAATAGAAATGTCTCATAAATGATCTTTACTTCAAAGAACCAATGAAAAAAGCTCCTTGAAAATCCCCTAAATTCTCCTTATAAAAATTTGTATGTGGGATATAGTTTTCAAAGAATTTATAGTCACTCAGAAGTCCATAAAATGTATGGGAGATTAAGCTGGATGTGGTGGCACACACCTTTAATCCCAGCACTTGGGAGGCAGAGGTAGGAGGATCGCAGTGAGTTTGAAGCCACTCTGAGACTACATAATGAATTCCAGGTCAGCCTGAGCTAGAGTGAGACCCTACCTTGAAAAACCGAAAAAAAAAAAAAAAAAAAAAAAAAAAAAAAAAAAAAAGATTAGAAGCTTGGACTTCCTTTCACCTTAGTGAATGACTTTTACTACACTGGAAGTGTCTGGCATCATTTTGAGGGACTTGAAAATGAGCAGCTATTCTAACTTGTAATAGTTGAAATAAACATTAATGGGTCTGTAAGAGTTGGCATCTTATCACCTAAAACAGTATACATTGTATTTATCATGGAGATAAGAGAATAAGTTTTTTTTTTTTTTTTTTTTTGAGGTAGGGTTCCACTGTAGTTCAGGCTTACCTGGAATTCACTATGTAGTCTCTGGGTGGCCTTGAACTCACAACAGTCCTTCTACCTCTGCCTCCAGAGTGCTGGGATTAAAGGCCTGCACCACCACGCCCAGCCCGAGAATAAGTTTTGAATGCTAAAATACTTTTATTAGATTTTTCTTCAGTTTTAGTGATTTGATAAACTTTTCTTTTTATACATTTTTTGTAGTTTTTAATCTATAAATAGCAGTTGAGATATATGCTGTTATAGGAAATATGACTTGAAAGCATCATTATTGTGTAACAATGAGAGGAAGCTGAGAACTATTTTGTCACTTCAAGCAATAATTACAAATTGACCATGTATCAGACAGCCGAAAGACAAATAGTGGCTACAATAGTATTAAGTAAAAAACATAAATAAAATGCTGTGACATATGCACATTAGCTTAAATTTGTGCTGTTACTCTCAGAAATTCATGGGGTAAAAGTAATTTGTATTTTAGCAGTGTTTTAAAGCTGGAATTTGATGATGATTATATTTTCATTTATTTTTTCTTTACCACAAGCATAGATTCAGTCAAATGAAGTAGTCAAAACCCCCTCAAGAACTATATTTTCTATGTGCTTAATTTAAACATATAAGAAGAGAGATATAGTCTTTTATATATAAAAGTATTCTGTACAGATTGTATTGAAGGCATCTTATTAAAAGGTACACATGTCCACTAAAGTTATTAAGTTTACTGTCAGAAGCACTTCTCTCTGGCAGGGCACTGTCAGGCACCTTATATACTTATTCCCCTTTCATGATAAGGAACTAGGGCTCATTTAGCTTCTGAAATTGTTCAGGTGTATGCTGAGGGTACCTGACTGACATTTGTAAGCTGATGTCCCAAGACTCTCTTCAGACCAGAGCATTCCTAGACCTTTTCTATTGTATTTCTCCAAGTGGAATCTTGTCCTAAGGGACTTTGTTTTCTCCCATAATTCTCACAGGTAATTGTTTTCCTGCTCACTTATGGAAGAGCCAGTTAGATCCTTTGATGAGTATGAGTAACACATATGTCACCATCTAGACACCTGTTGCTTCATCCCTGTGTACAGTCTTTCAGCAGCAGGGTCATCTACACAGACTTCTTGTACTAATGGAGTTTGAGACTCTCTGCTTACCTTGTAAACCTCTGGATAGATAAAGATCTCAGTTTATTATACCCAAAACTAGAACAAAGGAATTTGGAGTTTTTTAAAAAAAAAGAGCTCCCATTTAGCTGATCCAACCCTGCTTAATCTTTAAATGATGCTTAACTTTGTTAAAGGTTTCTGTGCTTGCCCAAGGCCAGACCCAGAGCTGAATACTTACATATAATGAAAAGTATATCAGATGATGTCTGTTATCTGAATTCTTAAACCCCCATAATTGGTGTGGGTCTCTTTTTAAATAACAATGCAAATAAATAAACATACATTGCCATGAACTGTGAAGGAAAGACAATGAGAGTATATGTCCTGGACAGGCAGGTCAGTGAAATCTCCCCCATAGAAGGGTGCATTTCATTAAGCTAACAGAGAAAGTCAAGCCAAGAGTGGCAAACTTGAGTTTGGAGCTAGAAGCTACATTTATTGACTTCAGAGAAAGCAACAGAAGCCTGTCTGATCAGACAGCACTGGGAATGTGGCAAAAAGAGAAGGAAAGATGACATGGCTTACTTAAGACAGTTGGAATGTAGACTGAAAACTATGTAAAAACCTCACAATAGTTTATATCTCAGAATAACCATGTCATAAATTCAGTTTTTTTCTTTATTAGTTTTGTATTCAGCAAATACAGTCAGTTTGATACCATTAATTAGGCTCATCTGTGACCTACCCCCTCCCCTTGGTTTTTATGCAACCACTGTTTAATTACATTTAGGCATCTTTTGGACAAGTAGGTGAAAGAAAAATATTTGATCAAAAACATTTGATCCAAATAACCCATTTACAGGAAGGCACAGGAAATTACTGGTTAATAAATATGGATCATTCTTCTGACAACTGGGTTCAAAGTGAATTTTTAGTTTCAGAAAATATGTGAGCAAATGCGTCCTCATAAATTTGCATAATTACAAATACATTCCAAGTATCAGAAGAGAATGTCAGATGACAGTACAATGCCATCTATGTTTGGTTCTGCATTTCCAAGGAGGTTGCTTATGAATACTTCCCACAGATGATTTTCAGAGCCTTGGTAGGATTTTGTTCTCATAGTATTTTCCAGTCATGTGATGCCTTCATTGAAAGTTTTAAGTCATCGGTTAAATATTTTGTACTGTTTGAAGGGGCAGAGAGGCCAAGATAGGCATGAATACTTTATGATGCAGTCTTTAGTATTACTTTCTTTAAAGCAACCCTTGTTTAATATTGAAAATACATAATTGGAATGAGATGAGAAAGAATAGCTCATCCTCCTACCTCTTTTTTCTTCTCCTTCTTCATCTTTATTCTCATGAAAAAGGACAAACAGTTATTTAGGGAAAATATAGTAATGATATTCAAAATATTTTTATTACATAAATTTGTGAAAACTATTACCATAGCAATAAATACTTGCTACTGAGATTTTAACAGCTTAATGAATGAATTCACTATGAAGCTTGAGGCATATGAATCTTCCCTGGGGAAAAGAGATTTAAAAATAATTAGCACATAACTCAAAAGAAGAATGTGTGTAGAGCCAATTCTCTCTTTCTTAGTCTCTCAATTTTCTCTGTCATACACATGGGGTTCTTTATATTACTGAATATAGATACTATATTTGTACCTTGGTAATTGAAGTGCTAGGTTTCATGAGAGTCAGACTAAAAGATCAGCTAGTACAAATTTGATTGATAAAAGGCTGAGTATTCTAAGCCAAGCTTTGTGGGATGCATAAAATATCCCAGGAAGCAGAGGATATGCACAAATATCCACAAAGATCAGAGGATAAAGACAGCTTTCCAAGCTTCCTGAGTTATAAGCCACAAAGAATGGCTGAAGAGTAGTGGGAGGATCTAAGATGATGGGAACTTTGGGCTTTATTTTAATAACATTGTAGGATATAAAGCAATAATTAATAATAACACAAGTGCATATTATTATTGTCAATTTTTGTTAGCACTATTAATGTTGTTACCGTTTCTCGAAACAATTTGCAGGACAAGAAAATTGAAAATAAAATAAACTCCTCAATAAGATTAATTTAAAATATAATGTGTAAATATTCATAAATGACTCTAATAAATTCTGTTAGCATTATTCCTCTCTTAATTCTACATCTTATGCAGTTTTATCTGTCAAGAAGGAAAAGTAGGGCTGCCCATGCATACATTATTGTACAAACAGTGTGTGGTGGTGAAATCTTTCCCAATGGCAACCATTTAAGAACCTTGGTGCTGGAGGGATGGCTCAGCTGTTAAGGCATTTGCCTGCAAAACCAAAGGACCCTGGTTTGATTCCCCAGGACCCACGTTAGGCAGATGCACAAGGGGGCACACACATCTGGGGTTCATTTGCAGTGGCTGGAGGCCCTGGCGTGCCCAGTCATACTCTCCTTCCCTCTCTCTCTCTCTCCCCTTCTTTTTCTGTCAAATAAATATGTATATTTAAAAAATTAAAACAAAAGAAACTTGAAAATAAGATAATCAAATCTAATTGTGCTAAATCTTCCAGTGGGGAAAATGTCCATAACAGGAGAGGTTGGGCTCCAGGATTCAGCTGCCAGAGTGGAAAATTTAAGGCTGACCTGACTTTATAAAGGCTGCATGGATCTGTTCAAGGTTAGTCTATGAAAGAAAAAGGAGTTGGGCTCTCTTTTAGTTGTCCCCAAGTAGTAATGGCAAGATGCAAAAGTGCCCTGGTCTTTTTGGAGGACTTTACTTTTATTTCATTTCTGACCTTATGAAATCTCACCTAAAAATGTTCTTAGCAGTTTTAGCATTGTGATGGTCTTCCCCGTCCTATTTCATTTTTTTCATAGATAAAAATATAATTTTCCTTACATGGTGTATCTACTTCACAATTTATCAAATGCGTTAATTTACATTATCCCAACAACACACTGGGAGCTTACTTTTCACCTAGCTGTTTTCCGTGGATTCAGACTCCCATGGGAAATAGTTCTATAAGTGGCAACAAGTCAGGAATTCTCCCCTGCATCCAAGGATTCCTTTCCAAATATTATGCTTGATTTTCACTTACATGTAAACAAAAGACAAAGTGATACTGAACCATCAAGACAAGCTTTTATTTTTTTACCTCAAACTTTAGCTTTCAGGATGTGCACCATTTCAAACCCGAGATGAAAGTAAGCATATTTTTAATCTATATATGAATAAGAGAATTTATTATTCATATATCTGTTTAGTTTAGATATTTTACCAATAGGTGATGAGACCTACAGCTCTATTGCTTTAAGAGGAAGAAATAAAATTGGTTTATATTTAAGTAAATATACTTTGTGCAATAATTAATGAAAGTGAATGTATTGTGTGGTGGCATTTCCTTAGTGAAAACAGACTATTTCTCTGATTAATTACCTGGAATCTGTACTAGAGAAGCATGTTGTTTTGAAGAATAGCAGCATAGGTAAAAGCAGCAGCAAACAAAATAATAAAAAAAAAAACAGCCAGAGGCAACCAGAGCAAAGGGAAAGCACAAAGAAGTTCATTGTATTGGAGGCTAATCTATTTAGAAGCAGAAGATGCTGACACATCTCTTCAAAAGAAAGGGGAGCTAATGTATTTGGGGATGAAAGAATTTTCAGCAAGAAGAATTAGCTTTAGGTTTTATTTAAATTTCACACCACAGCCCCAGTGCTATATGTGTAACTTTAATATCTTTTCCAAAACACATTTTCCCTTCAAATATTTGGAACACATTTTATTTTTACTTTTAGAATATAATGCCAGATTTTTTTTAATGTTTTTATATACTTTAAGAGATTTATTTTAGCAGAAAAAATGTGATATCAATACTGAGGTCTCATATACCCTGTACTGTTTCTTTACTTCTTAAGTCTTTATATTAGTATGCAAATTCATTGCAATTAATTAAATAATAAGGATGCATCATAATTCATTAAAGTCCATATGTGCCTCAGATTTCCTTAGTTTTTAATCAAATGCCTTTTTTCTTCACCACATTCGATTGAATTATTTTGTCTTCTTAAGAATTGCTAGGCTGTGATAATCCTATGTCTCTTGTACTGTGAGTTAAACTCATGACCGATTTTCCATATTTAAAATTAAGATCGATACTCTATTTTTTTAGTTTAGGTTTTTTTTTGAGGCAGTCTCACTCCATAGCCCAGGCTAGTCATGAATCTCACTATGTAGCCTCGGCTGGCCTGAAACTCATCTTCCTCAGTTCTGCAGTTACTGGTGTGAGCTGCCATGTGTAGCTTTATATTAACTTCTCCCTGTCCATGTACATTACAAGTCCCACTCCTCTTAGTTTTGGCTCCAAAAGTCTTATTTCCTACCCCTTATCACTCTCTTTGAGCTAGCACTTGAATCCCCTAATATATCCTTTTACTGTCATCCATCAATTTCTATTGCTGTTCCCTTACCACACCCTCTCTGTTAGTCGTGCACACTGACAAAATGTTTTGGGGCTTTTCTCTTTCTATTTTTATTCTACTCTACCTTTTAATATAAAAATTCTATATTGTACTTTCCAATATTTTCTTACTACATTTAGCATACAATTCAAATCCTTTAAACAATCTGTAAGGTTTATAAGCCAATTGTGTCATGACACATTCTCTCTACTCATGTAATAGTTCTCAGTTCTAGTAAATATTTATTTTATTTTCTCTTAAGGTCTTACATATGTAGTTCTTTTTCTACCGAATGTCCTTTTGTACACTTTCACATTGCAAAATTCTTCTCATCGCTGTGTAATACAACAGTTTTGAGGATGAGTTCTCTGACACACCAATATAAAATATCACTCTTTTAGATCCTTTCACCCTTCACTGACATTTTCCTAGATGTTTTCTTCTATACTCTTCTACACATGAATTTCACTATTCAACTAATTACACACAAAATGTGAATGAGAAGCTACATATTTTCTTTTAACAGGTTCACCTTCAAGTTTGAAGATGGTGCCATCATAATGTCATAATGTCTGCTATCCACCTTACTATCTGCTTAGCTAAGAGTGAGAGATTCTCAGGCTTGTAGAAAGGAACTCTACGAAAATTTTGATCACCTGAGTTCAGTAGCTCCTTCTGGGAGTAGGATGCAAAGGCGAGTCTGTGGGCTAAACATCAAGGTAAAGCATTGGGTAAAGGAAGTAGAGTGAATTTTTGTCAGAAACTTTATGTATGACATTTAGAGCTTTACATACAGATTATTGACATATGACAGAATTATATCATTGAAAATAAAAGGAAATAATTCTTTCTTTAGCTCTCTGATTGAACCTGATGAAACAATTGTATAAAAAAGTCCTGGTGAGTCATATTCTTTTTTTAAATTAATATTTTTGCTAGCATTTAAAAACAGATTCCGCGGTGACATTTTCATACATATAGCACTCTACTTTGTTATTCATTCTCATGCTGCTGCGCTCCCTGTGGTTTGTCTCCCTCTTCTCACTGGTCTTTATCTTCTCACAAAGCTCACCCTTATTCTGTATCACATATGGTCCATTACTTGTTTTATTTCCCTCACTCCCTTTAAACCCCTTCCACTTTCATCTGCATTCCACATATGAGAGAAAATCTCAAATTTGTCTTGCTTGACTGACTTATTTCACTTAGCATAGTGGCTTCCAGTTTTATGAATGTAATAACTCTGCCAACTGTATGCTAAGTCTCTTACTCTTTTGATGCCTACTAGGGTATATTATGTCTCCCTTGATCTTGTACAAAAAGAAAAGTGTCATCTAGTGAATCAGCAAGAAAACAGGTATGGTTTAAAGCTAGCATAAGACGAATCCATTCTATCTATAAAATTCAAAACCATTAATTTAGATATGAATTCCATTTCCTCCACCTCACATGGGCCCAGTTTTCTACAGCATCTACTTATACTTTCAACTTAACCAAATAATGTGTCAGCAGCACAAAAGAAGAGGGGAGATTCCTAAGTAGTTCCTCCCATTCTTTTCTACTTGGAAAATAGTTTGTTTAACTGAATGAAAAGGTGCCATTTCACTGACAACTGAAGAAAACCATAAAGAGATTTCAATGAATATCTTTTCATTGGCATAGGCAGTTGGATATTTGATTCTGCTGGTTTTTCGTACAGTTTACCTAAAATTTCTGTCCCATGTCACGTTCATCACTGTCCCATGTTTTGTTTCTGCTAGACCTAGTTCAGCACAATACAGTCTTTCATAATGATGTTCCTCCCATCCACTGATACTTTGCCTCTTCTATGTCACTTCTACTGTCCCAGACGTTCTCATTTTTCAGTCATCACATCCAGCCTCAATTCACACTCTATAATAAAGTGTATATATATATATATATATATATATATATATATATATATATATATATATAGTCTTAATATACAAATTGAAATCCTCCCCCTAAGTGGCATTCCCATTAAGTTTTATTCTCAATCAGCTTTCTGAATTTACAAAAATCTAGTATTTGCTTAGTTCTATGCTCATATTTGAGTTTGATTTCTCTTCCAAAGCAATACCATGTCACATTTATTCCATTACCTGTTTTTTTCCCTCACTCTCCTTTTGAACATCTTCCCTCAAATACACACCTTTCTGCTTCCATCTGCATTCCACGTATGAGAGAAAACATCACGAAAATACCTGGAGTTATTTTCTGTTAAAGATGGTATATCCATCTCTTTCTTTTATTTAAATGAGGGTAAACATCTCATCATTTCAGTAAGTATGATTGGATTAATCATAAATGAGTTAATATTTTTGCTCTATTATATACAAAGTCATACTGTATGGCTATATATCAATGTTTATTTTCATTTATTTATATATACTATTTTTATTTTTATTATATCTACTATTTCTGAAACATGTTTGCTAGGTGTCTTTTGCTATAATGTTTGTTCATATTTCATATTAGACACACATGTTTCATTTTCCTTATTTTAGACATCAATAGTATTGAGAGTAATTTTCAGAAAAAAAGAATTTTGTGTGTGTGTGTATGTGCACATGTGTGTTTGAGAGTGCATGTAGAAGTCAGAAGACAACTGCTTTACCTTCTTTTATATACGATATCTTGGAGCATCAAATGACCTCCCGGTCTGCAAAGAAACTTCAGATCAGCTGGCCTAGGAGCTTAGGACTCTCCTTGGATCACAGATGCATGTGCTAATTTGTATCAGTTTTACACAGATGCTGGGACATTGAACCTGGGCCATTATGCTTTTCAAGACAGCATCTTTAGCACAGAGCCATCTGTCCAGTTCAAGGGTGATTTAAAATATTTTATTTATTTATTTGATAGAGAGAGAGATAGAGAATGGGCACACCAGGACCTCTAGCCACTGAAAACGAACTCTAGAAATATGCTCCACCTTGTGCATCTGGCTAATGTGGGTACTGGGAAATTGAAGCTGGGTCTTTAGGCTTTGCAGACAAACTCCTACATCATTAAGCCATCTCTCCATCCCAATAGTGATTTTAAACAATAGGAAAGACCTCTAAGTTCAAGGCAAAATGACAATTATGTTGAGACTGAGTTAGCTTCAGAAACAATAAAATAACCTGCAAAATCAGGGTTTGTATTTTGACAGATACCAATAGAGGCAACATAAAGGAAAGGCAGCTATTTTCATGACCAAGTAAACATCTACCCAAAATTATTTTCACAGCCAGCCATAAGAAGACCCAGCTATTGGACTGTCCTTGTGTCCACTGTGAATAACTTCCAAATTCTACCCTCATTTTCACTGCATCATCAACATACATAGAATGAGCTCCAATTATTTGTGCATAAATTATGTAGATAATTTCAATTTTATGATGATAGGAAGAGATAGTACTTTATTCCTTGGCTACTTTTGAGCTCATAGATGGTCTCCTATGTACATTCAAATGCTGAAGGATTCCTTGCAAGTTTTGAAAATATTCAAATATTGGTGATTAAAAATACGACACATATGTAATACATACACACACACGTATATATATAGATATATATCTATATATGCCTATATATAAATCTCTCTCTCACTATATATCTTATCTCTGCATAGATATATATCTAGAATACTCCTTATTTAAATTTAGAGGTATATTTTGTATGGCAGTATGTTGTGAAAAATACATATATCATGTCATAAATATTTCTAGCTAATTAACATTTAAATACCTCACATAGTTATTGCTTTGTGATGGGAACACGTTGTAACTGTTCTTTTATCAGTTTTCCAAAAATATAATAACTATCGACTATAGCCCAACTATCTACTATAGCCCTCATAATTTTATTCACAAATTATTTGCTGAAATTTAGGTTTTTTATTTTGAAAACTGCTATTAAAGTTATTTTGCTTCAGTAGAAATGTCTTCTTTCACAACAAAAGATTGAATTTTCTTAGCTTGGCATATGCTAAAATAATGAAATGTTATTTTTTTATTTTTTATGTAACATGTTTATAACCTGAAAATATCATTAGACTCCTAGTATTTACCTTACTTTCTCTGCCTGATTGATTAAAAGCTGAAAATGGAATTTAATATGTCTTATATATTAACTTCATTACATTTTACCAAAGTTCAATCTGCTGCATTTTATTGGTAGAGTATATCACAACTTTTAATGAGGCACATCTTACAAAGGAGCCTGAAAGCAAATAATTAAACCAGGTTCTTACCATCCAAACTCATTGCACTAATAAGATACTTTGCTTTAATTTGCTGGGGAAAGATAAGAAGTTTTAAATAGCTTTGCTTATTTTATGCTTTAATTTATCCGAACTACAAATCTATTTGTGCTATAGAAGTAGAAACTGGCATGCCTTTGCAAAAAAAAAAAAAAAAAAAAAACTGAGTATTTTAGTCATATGGAAATGGAATACATAGGTTTGACAGTATACTTTTCATATTTTTCTTTTTAAAAATATTTTTTTATTTGAGAAATTGTAATGGTTAGAATCAAGTTTCCCCAATAACCTCAAGTGTTCTGAAGACACTGCATTGGTGTTAGTTTGGGAACTGGAGCCTTGCTGGAGGAGGTGTGTTGTTGGGTAGGCTTATGTGTGTTGTAGCCAGCTTCTCCTTGCCAGTATTCTGTCCACTCTGTTTGCCACCTGGTCCACCATCTTCCCCTCCCTTCAAGGAAATTCCCCTTGAGGCTGTATGCCACAATAAGCTGCTTTCCTCCCATAAGCTGATTTTAGGTGCCAGCAACAAGAAGGTAAGAGAGAGAGAGAGAGAGAGAGCACTTCAGGACCTCTTACCACTGCATATGAAATAAAGACACATGTGCCACTTTGGGTGTCTGGCTTTATGTGGTGTTGGGGAACTAAACCCATGCCAGCAGGCTTTGCAAAGATATCTCCCTAGCCCCCAGTACATTTGTTTTTAATTCTTGGATTGTTTAACTCCCAGGCTTAATTAAAAATAGTATTCATATATCTATTTGTTCTCTAGACTCTCAAAAAGATCTTAACCGGAAAGAAATCTAGTCTCTAACTGTTATTCATTTACCTTATATTGGTTTCTTAATATCTAAATAAACTTTAACAAAGTGACAACTCTCCTAGTTATTGAACAACAACATCTGTGTTTATAATAATATATACCACTTCTATGACATTATCATATTCATTTATCTCCTTCAAAATTATTTGATGAAAGATAAGTGAGAAAAATAGAATCTCATTTTAACTCATATGCAAGCTGTATATCTATCCAACAGAAATATACTGAAGAATGTAAAAATTTAAATAAATTTTCAAATCATAAGCAAATGTTTAAATGTTGGTAGCTAGGTCTAAATTTAGAAGTGTGTGGGATCTGTGTATTTTTAAATATGAATAGACTGAAAAGGCTGGAAGAAATATTCTTTTAGCTTTCAAAAAACTGTTGTCATTTGAACTAAAGTAGTGTATATTGGCAAATAAAACTGCTTCCAGAGTCCATAGGTTCTTAAATGAAATGCCTGTGTTAGGGAAGAGATATCTATGATTAGTTTGTCAATGAGTCCACAGAGGCCCCTAAAACGATACAGATTATTACCACGGCTCTTGATGGCACACCAAAACTGTATGGTAAATCCCTATTGCTGAAAACTGCACAAGATTTGGCTGCAGGACCCAATAAAATACAGCTGGATCTGAGCTGGAGGCCTCCTCTTTACTGGCTATCTATCTTATTGCTAGAATGGGCTGTGCAGATTACTAAGGGAGAAAAGTCATAAATAGTATAACTCAGCTTTGGACCGAGTGTGCTCCACAAATGAATGTCATAAGGGTAACCAACCACTTTCTGATTGAATTTGAGGCTCACTCCACAGGATTGAATTCATGCCTGTCAGAAGCCTATGATAGGGTGGTCATAGGCACTAAATAATAACCTATGATTGTTGCTATACAAAATGGACAGGATGTCAAACTGCCTTCTAAATATTTATGTTTACTTATATATTTATATCCATTGATTACTACTGCTCTTAGCCCCAGATCAGACATATTTCTTTTCTGCAGTAGGTGAACAGTCATGTATATAGATGCATATCTTGCCAAAGTTCAGGTAAGTGACTGTTTTTCACTCAAGGCTCAGGGAACAATGAGGAAGAAAGGGCAGGAAGAATGTAAAATCCAGAGAATGTGAGGAGTGCTGTGCTGTCGAAGGCTGTCTTCAGGATATAACATGGCCCTTATACCCATAAACTTGTATCAGCTGTGGCTTCCTACAAAAGGTTGAGCCTGTCCATTTTCGGTGTGAAAGAGCTTATGAGATCCCATCCCTCCCACAAGAGCTATTAGCAGTTTTTGAGTGTTTATGAGTGTAGGGGAGGGACAGTCGTGTTCTTCTTTGGTGTAACCACTGATAAATTATTCATATTCTAGTAAACAATTTCTGGCCCATGATCATGTTAATAACTCTAAACTCTGTGGATTATAAAAAAATAGACAAGATTGTAGGATGAGGAGTAGTTGTAGAAAAGAATGGGATTAATGAAGGAGAAGGGAAATAAGAGAGGAAAATGGAGAGGGAAAATATTTGATCAAAGTAAATCATACACATTCATAGAATTCTCAAAATCAAAAAATAAAATAAAATTTAAGAAAAGACAATTGTCTGGTTAAGCAAAGCATTTAATCATTCCCAACATTGTTGCAACTATAAACTTTACTTATTTCACTTAAATCTTATAAATGAAAATCTAAACAAATGTTCATGTTGGAACTACACTCAGAAGGCTAATTGTGAAAGAACATCATATCATTATCTTTCAATTACAGTTGAGTTTAGTGGATTTGCACATATGCAGAGCAGAAGAGGGCCAGGTCTGGGTCTCTGTGGGGCAGTCGATTTTGCTGTCATGGGTTGACCTTGCAGGGACATCTATTGGCAAACATGATTTTCTTTGGTCAGATAAGAAATTAATCAAGCTCAACTTCTTTATAATTTCTGTAAAACGTGATTAAGAATATATCTCATTCCTATAGAAATCCTATCATGCTCGTACCACTGTTGTAAGCTTAAAATGTTCCCCTTTTAACTTTTGGTATGTGTTAAAGATTTTCATACATGATATATTTATATTTTTATGTATGCTTATATGTTTAAAGATAGTATATATGCTAAAAGGGACAAATTTCCTCATCCATATTAATTGTTATTGAAATCATAACTTTTCCTTATATCGAACTATCTTCTTTTCTCAACTTTCTTAACTGTGTTCCCTACTGAAAGATTAACCTCGATTAAATGTCATTACATTCATATCCTCCATGGATTATTTTTAGGTTCTCTAAATAACTAAGCATCATGAGAATGGTGAAACTTAAAAATTTAGAGCTGAGTATCATGGCTCATATCTTTAATTCAAGCATTCAGGAAGGTGAGGTGAAATAATTGCCTTGAGAGCAAGGCAGGATGAGTCTAGAGTGAGTTCCTGGTGACCTGCCTGGGCTAGAGTGAGACTCTGTCAAAAAGCAAAGCATACAAACCACAAACCTCCTTATCTTAAAATGAAAAATAAAAAGAAACAAACAAGCAGGCGGTTACTTGTAGATCCTCCCTGCTGAGCCTGTTTGATTTCTTTCTCTTTTTTGGATGTGGGCTGAAATCCTAAGCATGCTTGCTCTGATACTGTATAACTTTTCTACCTTTCCTCAATAAGTCTCCTTTTCAATACCCATATTAAATAAATAAGTAAATAAATTACACACATATACATGTACTAAGTTGTATTTTGAACTTTAAAATTTAATTTAAGGTGAACAGTAGTCCATAGGATTGACACATTGTATATACAAAATAGTGCTTAATTTCCAACAGGCGAAATACAACCTTTGAAATACTAAGACCTTTGGTGAATGTGGTAACTGGGAGGAAAGAAAGCAGGGACATTATCTCACAAGGCTGCAGGGTACAGATGTGGTGGGGACCATGAGTCTCCAGCTGTGTGTTGGCACTGTTTAAGGGTTCTCACTGCCAGCCATGGCAGCAGAGCGCCCATCTGAAAAATGTCCAAGTGCCACGCAATCTGCTTCTTGGCTTCCGTCACTGCCTGGTATCCCAGCTGTGCTGTTGATTTCCTCAATTTCCTTGGCATTTCCACTTTTCTGTTAAGGCTAACTGTATTCAGAGATGTTTGTTTTATTGCTGTTTGTTTGATGCTTATTTTAACAAAAAACACTCTGATTTGACTAATTGATCTGGTATTCTTGCACTTAATGGAAGCCTGATATCCTGTACCCATGAACGTTTTTCTAATGGCTTGACCCCTACTTCCTGTTTTTCAAGGTTAGTATTCATTCTCATCTTTGTCATAGGTGAATTCTTTTTAAATAAACCATTTTGTTTTGAATTAGAATATGGGGATCAATTGGGAGTCTGTGAGAGATTAAATTGTAGTATGTCTCTGGAAATACTTTATAGGTAGTCAAAGGAGTGGTCAGTATATATTTCTGGTTCTATAAAATCATACTGTATAATCTTAAAGAAGAAACAGTTAGAAAATACATGGTGATCATGTGCTGATCAAGATATTAGAGAAAATCTTTTTGTTTTCCTTTAGTAGAACTCGTATTTTTAAAAGTTGTATCTAGTAACAATTATAACTCTACTTTTCTAAAATATTTCTTAAGACAAAATAAATTCAAATACCATTACATAGTAAAGTTTAATGAGTACTTAAAATCATCAATGGAATTTGAGCTAATAATTTCCTTTCCATGGGTTCTAGTAATTGAGCCTGTGGACTAGAAAAATTTATATCAATTTTCATCAAGTTCAGAAAATTGTAAGCTTTCAAAAATAATTATTACTAAGGGTGGGCGGGGGGGGGGGACAAAAAACGGGACCCAAATGGAAATGGTACCATAAAACCCTACATCCTTAACAAGTCAGAACCATATCCAAAAATGAGCCTGCTCTCCAACATGAAGCTCCCACCAATAATGGGCTACAAGAGGGCTACACCTATTAAATTCTCTCTAAAATACTAATGGCTATCCATGTATCTTGCACTGACCTCATGCTCTACCTTTGGAGAATTTGCATCTCTTTTTCAGATAGATACAGAACCTGAGGACAGAATCAGCCCATCCATCGCACCCCACCTGGGCACCAGCTGAAGCCATAGAGTTAGTGGGGAAATGAGCAATAGATGCTTTAATGGTGAACCTGGTACCAGCACAAGGGTGAAGAAGATAGACACAGAGACACTCAACTCCTACCAACTCAGATATCCAGAGACACAGAAACTCCCAAGATCTTCTTCACTGAAATAAACGTAAAATGAACACAACATGGCTCAGGAAAATTTGTGGAAGAGGGTGAGGAAAGATTGTTAGAGCCATAAATTGGGTCATTATGCACAGAGACATTGCCTCTCCCCCATAACTGAAGGCCACTCCCACAGTGCAACACCCACAATACGTGGGGGCGATGACAGGGAGAAGGCTAATAATGGTACGTACCATCATGGCTGTATATACACTATACAGCCCGTTTTTTGTCCCCCCCCCGCCCACCTTAGGAATATATATATATATATATATATATATATATATATATATATATATATAATAATTCCCTGATGATTAGGGATGATGAACATTTTCTTAAGTGTGTGTTTGCCATTTGTATTTCTTCCTCTGTGAACTACCTGTTCTGTTCTTTGCCCAATTTTGTGAATGGGCTGTTTGACTTTTTATTGTTAAGGTTTTTGAGTTCTTTACAGATTCTAGAAATTAGGCCTCTGTCAGCTGGATATTCAGCAAATATTTTCTCCCATTCTGTGGATAATCTATTGGCTTTGCTTATTGTATGTTTGTCTGTAAAGAAACTCTTCAGCTTCATGTGATTCCATTGGTTGAGTGTTTGCTTAAGATCCTGTGCTACTGGGGTTTTGTTCAGGAAGTCTTTTTACATTCCTATATCATGGAAAGTTCCTCCTGTATTTTCTTCCAGTAGTAGCTGGGTTTCCCATCTTATATTGAGGACTTTGATCCATTTGGACTTGAGTGTTGTACATGGTGAAATGTGTGGATTAAGTTCCAATTCCCTGCATATGGTTATACACTGTGGCCAGCACCATTTGTTGAAGATGTTGTCTTTTTTTCAAAAATCTTATTTTATTTTATTTTTTTCTCAATTTTTTAAAACATTTTCCATGATTACAAAAAATATCCCATGGTAATACCCTCCCTCCCCCCCCCCCTTTCCAACCTATATTGTTAGGGCCTTTGTCAAATATCAAGTAGCTGTAGTTGATGATCCAAAGTCCTGGTCCTCGGTTCTATTCCATTGGTCTATAATCCTGTTTTTATGACAGTAACATGTTGTCTTTATTACTATGGCTATGTAATATAGCTTTAGATCAGGTATGGTGATGCCTTCAGAGGTATTTCTATTGCTGAGGATGTGTTTGGATATGCGAGGCCTTCTGCCTTTCCATATGAAATTTGAGATCAGTTTTTCTATCTCTGTGAAGAACAATGTTGGGATTTTAATTGGAATTGCATTAAATCTGTATATTGCCTTTGGTAGGATTGCCATTTTCACAATATTAATTCTGCCTATCCAGGAGCTTGAGTTGTCTTTCCATTTTCTTAAGTGCCTCCTCAATTTCTTTTTTGAGTGTTTATATGTTTTCATTGTATAGCTCTTCCACTTCCTTGGTTAGCATTCTTCCAAGTTATTTTATTTTTCACAGAGGAAGAAATACAAATGAAAAACACACACTTAAGAAAATGTCCATCAGCCCTAATCATCAGGGAAATGCAAATTAAAACAACTATGAGATTCCACCTTACCCCAGTAAGGATAGCAAAAATTAAAAAAGTCAAATAAACTGGGCATGGTGGGATATACCTTTAATCCCAGCACTTGGGAGGCAGTGGTAGGAGGATGGCCATGAGTTAGAGGCCATCCTGAGACATCATAGAGAATTCCATGTGAGCCTGAGCTAAATTGAGATCCTATCTCAAAAAATCAAAAAAAAGTAATCAAATGAAAATAAATGCTTGTGAGGATGTGGAGAAATAGCAACCCTCATCCAATGTTGGTGGATACATAAGATGGTACAACCACTTTGGAAAGCAATATGGAGACTCTTAAAAAGCTGACTATAGAGTTACCAACAGACCCACTTATTCACATACTGGGAATGTATCCTAAAATCTCCAACCCACAGTCCAGAGAAATTTGCTCAACCATGTTTATAGCTGCTCAATTCATAATAGCGAAGAGCTAGATTCCACCCAGATGTCCATCACTAGACAAATGGATAACTAAGATGTGGTATATCTAGCTAGGCAATGGAATTCTACACAGCAGTAAGAAAAAATGACACAATGAAATTTGAATAAAAATGGTCGAACCTGGAACAGATCATTCTCAGCGAACTCACCCAATCACAGAAAGATAATTGCAGCATAGTCTCACTCATCTACAACACCTAACCTGAATCTACCCTAGATGCTGACAAACCCAGCAAGCATATTGAGGACTGGACAATAGGGTGGGTGGCGAGGGAGGGGAAGGTGAGGGAGGGGGTGGTGGACACAAATCTGGATGGCCATGGTACCATAAAATTCTACCTCCTAAAAGGCAGACCAAATGGTTGAACTTTCACCAGGCCCTTAGAGGGAACACTGAGTCACAAGGCCCTGGAGAGGGTACAATTAAGACTGACCTTATTCTTCTACTGCCTCTCTCTCTCTCTCTCTCTCTCTCTCTCTCTCTCTCCCTCTTCTTTCTAACTCTTTTATGTTACTTATCTTTTTCTTCCTTCTCTTCATGGGCACTGACCTATAACTCTCAGTACCAGCAGGTGGCTATCATCCACAATGAGCTTTTGATCAGAGAGACCTACAAGGTTTCCTAAAATAATGGCAGATTTCTGTCAGAGTACTTGATGACCCACCAAAGCTTAGTTGTAAGATTCTACTGCTTCTCTTTTTCAGATAGACACAGATCCTAAGGAGAGAACCACCCCATCATACCTCAAAAAGGCCCCAGCTGAAACTATGAATAATTGGCAAAGCAAGCAAGTGTGCTTTTTTCTTGGTGAACCTGGTACTAGAACAAGGGTGAAGGCAATCAACACAAACAACAATCAACTCCTACCAAATTAGATATCCAGAGACACAGAGGCTCCTGACACCTCATCACTGAAGCAGACCTAAAATGAACCCAACATGGCTCAGGGAAATTTGTGGAAGAGGGGCTGGGAAGAATGTCATAGCCACACAGTTAGGTCATGATACACAGAGATATTTCCTCCTACCCATAACTGAGGGCTAACCCCACCATGCATGACCCATATACCCCAACAAGGAGGGACTGGGAGAGGGGAGAGTATATGGAGGAGGCTAACAATGGTACCAACTTGACTGTATTCACTGAGGACAAAACTAATAAAAAAATCATTATGAGGCCAGGCGTGGTGGCGCACACCTTTAATCTCAGCACTCAGGAGGCAGAGGTAGATGATATACTGAATTCTAGATCAGCCTTGGCTAGAGCAAGACCCTACCTCAAAAAGGGGGGGGTCAACAAAGCACATATTTTGATATGTGCTATTCCTGGTGTAAAAAGCAAATAATAATATGGAAGAGGCAAAATGACTGTATCTCACAGCATAGTGAAGCAGGATAATCCCTAAGGAGAAAGAAAAATAGTTATATTTTAATTGTTCATGGAATATATAATTACTGGGGTCTGAAGATAATTTTGGATTGGAAGCTTCATTTGAGGTGGGTTATAAAGGAGGCCAAAGTGCATGCCAATTAATGACTATTTTGCAATCAGTCACCTGATCTTTTCTGATAGAAGAAAAGAAAACACATTTAATTAACAAAGAACATTTAAATTAACATCAGTAAATTCTCAGACCAGTTATTTTTTAGCCAGCACCATGACCATGGCTGATTTATCTCATTATGCTATGGGATACACAGTCCCAAGGGAATGAATAAAAGAGACCAGAGAAGCACGATAGAACCTTTCCTCCTTTCTTCTTTTCCTTCCCCTCCTTCCCTCCCTCCATACCTCTGTCCCTCCTTCCTTCTTTCCATTCTCCCTTCCTCCTTCCTTCTTTCCTTCCCTCCTTTCTTCCTTCCTTCCCTCCCTTCCTCCTTCCTTCCTTCCTTTTTTCCTCCCTCCTGCCCTCCCTTCTTCTTTCCTTCCTGCCCTTTCTTTCCTTCCTTCCTGTCTTCCTCTCTTCCTTCCTTTTCTTCTTCTTTTTCTTTCTTTCTTTCTCTTCCTTTCTTTCACTTACTTTTACTTATTTTCTCTTACTTAATTCTTATTTCTCATACTTAATTCTTAATTATTTCTTTCTTTCAGTAAGGTCTCATTTTGTAGCCAAGGTTGTCCTGCACACATGACCCTCTTGCTTTAATCTCTTCAGTGTTGTGATTACAGATGTGTGTTTTCACATCTAGCTTCAAATAGATTCTGAAAATGTTTGAAAATATTATATACTTCCTCAAAATTGGATATACATTTTTATATTTATTTATTTGAGAGAGAGAGAGAAGCAGAAAAAGAGTGAGTATGGATGCTACAGGGCTTCCTGCCTCTGCAAATGAACTCTAGATGCATGTGCCACTTTGTTCATCTGCCTTTACATAGATACTGGAGAAACCTTAGCCATCAGGCTGTGCAAGCAAGTCCCTAAACTACTGGTCCATCTCTCCTGCTCCAAGCTTTTCCATTTTAAAATGACATCTATTACTCACAAATATGCATGTCTAAAGATAATATTGTTTTTGTAAGTACATACTCAGTACTCAGTAAGTTCTGATGAATGAATCATTTCCTCTGTGATGAACATTTTTCACAGGTCTTTTATAGGAGAGGAGCTAATCATGAGGTATCCACACATAATATTCCACAAGTTGCTGCTCCTTGGAGCTTACAAACTTAGTGCTTATAACTGGAAAGAGATCCCCACTCTCAAAGGCAAGAAGACCTTTAATGCTATGGTACTGTCCTCTTTAGTTCTGTGGGAAACCACTGGAGTCTGGGTAATGAACTAGGTTCTCAATTGATTCTTCCCTCAGTTTTCATGGTTCGGTTTTCCAGGAAATATTGCTTGATTCATCCAAATGTATTTGAAATCCATGGACTAATTTTCACCTTTCCTGGTTGTTTCCTTCTTTCACGTTCTTAAAATAGTTTACACACACACACACACACACACACACACACACACACACACATCCATACAGTATATACATCAAGTGTTGGTACCTTCATTTCCTTTCCTTTTAGCCCCCACTCTACTGAAGAAGGCCCAGATTCAAGAAGTTAGCAACAGGGAATATGAAAACCATTATTTTCAACTGCTGCGATTAAACCAGGCAGAGTGTTGGATTTTTACATGGTTCTATGCTCTTAGCCCTGAAGTATTCTCACCCACAGAGTTCTGTAACCCTTCCCTGCACACACTCATGCATACATTCACCAGTATGTGTAGGTGATTCCTTTAAATATACTCTGCAAATACAAACAATGCTTAAAAGTACTTTTCCTGTGAAGTGTAGAATCTCATCCTTGGAAAGAGTTTTCACTGAGAAAACCCATTTTATAAGTAACATAGGGTATGTCGTTGATGCAAGAGAGAGAATATATTTGACGGTAGCTGCCATGTAAGCTGTGGAGTGAATGTTGGTTTCTCAAGTAGATATGTTCCCCAAATCAAAACTACATTCAAGTGGATCATGGGAGAAACACAATAAAATAGGTTTCCACAAGAGGTGGTTTTTCAGTCAGAAAGCAAGTGAGCAAGCCTGGCACGATGTCTCATTCCTGTAATTCCCACTTAGGAGGCACAAGAGGGCAGATCATGAGTTTGAGGTCATCCAGAAACTCTATAAATAAACAAATCAGAAAGAATTAGATTAAATTCTAGAGCCATATAAAAAGCATGTGCTTGCTTCTATTGTGTCGTTAAAAGGGACACTTTATTTGTCACAGACTGTAAATGAGGGCAAAAAATAGAAAATGAATAGTTGTCATGATTCTTGGATATTTAGATACTGAAAATATATTCTAATTTTTGAATCATAGCTGAAATAAGCATTTTGAAAAATATTAAAATACTGGAAAATAGATCATTCTTTAACAGCATAAATAATTTTTACCTATATATTTGGCTTAGATAATCATATGGAGAGAGATTGAAATAGATGATAGAGAGAGAGAGAGAGAGAGAGAGGAGAGAGAGAGAGAGACTGAATATGCCAGGGCCTTTTGACACTATAGACAAACTCCAGATGCATGCACCACTTTGTGCATCTGGCTTTAGATAGGTACTGGGAATCAAACCTAGGCTGTCAGACTTTGCAAGCAAAGGCCTTTAACTGCTGAGCCATCTCTCCAGCCCTACATGTATTTTTTCTTTCTTTCTTTTTTTTCTTTGAGGAGTGCTAACGTGGCCAAATTCCCATATTTGATTTATATCCTCTAAAACTGACACAATCAGTTTCTTTTCAAAGGTCACCCTTTGAATTTTTAAAGGCTTGAATTTGTAATATTGCTCCAGGGTTTCCTCCATATTTGTCATCTGAGCCTTACCTGCTTATCTCTTCAGAGTTCTCTGCTACACTTATTTGTCATTTATGGATTCATATTCACACAACCAGTTTGATGAATGATCTCTTTCTTGTTCTTGCAGTTGAATGGACAGAAAAGGATGTTGACAAGGATTTTGAGATTGGGATGGAACATGTTAATTATGTTTTTTAATGGGCAATGGTGCATCTTTAATCATGGAACTTTGTGGTATCTTCATTGCTTAGTTCTTCACTGTTTTCTCAACAGAGAAGATGAGGCAAAATGATAATTGCTACAGTTGTTTTTTTTGATTCACATTCTTAAATCTATTTATGTCTAACCTCTTGGAGGAAGATGTTGCCTGAGCATGGTCATTATTTGAAAAACAAAATGGTATGTAGTTGACTATGTATTTTTCTCACTACTAAATTTGGTTTTATAAAAGGACCTTATCATTTTTGATAATTTTCAACAATACTACTGATTGTAGAAGGTCTTGAAGAACTTTCAATTAAGCACAGTTTTTAATAGTTTATTAGCTACCTTCCACAGAAATGTTATAAGGTCAGTATAATTATCTGTCATTTTATGGTAATCATATTAGAAATTTTTCTGTATCTACCAACTAAAATACAGTTATTCTAATATTAATTTGATAACAACACAGTGATCATGTTCTAAATTCGGTCCTCAGGCATACTGTCCTTAATGCATTTTATTTTCTGGAACTTTTTTATTTAATATCTATAATAACACAAAAGAAAAAATAAAGACTGAGAAACAGATGAACTTTAAGATTAAGTATAAATACAGAAATAAATATAGAAATAGAAATTTCAAAAAATATGACAAAATTATTTACATGAGGTAAAATAATTTAACTCATTTTATGTTGCCTCAACAAATCATCATAATAATCTGTTTATTATAGCATCATTCAGCAACAAAGATATGAAAGATACACTAAAACATTTTTCCATATAACACATTTTTATTGCCTATTGGTTTCATTCTCTAAAACTATCTACAATGAGCAGGGCCATTTAGCTCAGCTTTTTGATTCAAGTGTCATTTAATTTGAAAAACTACTTATTGAAAATAATTTATATAACTTGTACTGTAGATTTCAAAGATATAGACATTTCTGCTTCAATATTTTTATAATGTCAGGAAGAGAATATTTATAAATCATTTTATTAAAATATTATTTTCCATTATTACCTTGGGTAGGCAACAGTTAAATCCTTAAGAATGTTTTACTTGGGCTGGAGAGATGGCTTAGCTGTTAAGGTGCCTGTGAAACCTAATGACCTAGATTTGACTCCCCAGAACCCACATAATTCAAATGCATATGGTGGCACATGCATCTGATATTTGTTTGCAATGGTTTGAAGTCCTAATGTGCCCATTATTTCTCTCTCTCTCTCTCTCTCTCATAAATAAGTAAGTATAAATAAAGTACTTTCAGCTTTAGAGATTGCTTAGAGGTTAAGGTGCTTGTCTGCAAAGCCAAAGGACCCAGGTTTGATTCCCCACAACCCATGTAAGGAAGATGTAGAAGGTGGCGCATGCATCTGGTGCTCATTTGCAGTAGCCAGAGGCCCTGGTGTGCTCATTCCCTCTCTTTCTATCTGCTTCTTTCTCTGTCTTCCTCCCACAGTAATATATGAAATATTTAAAAAATATTTTTTAAAAAGATTGCTTTATTTCACTTCTAAGCTCTAAGAAGAGGCATGGCTAACCTTGGCATCTCTCAAAGCATTATTTTGAGAATTCAAGTGAGTTTATATTCAGATGTCCTGAAAAGTAAGATATGTAAAATATTATTTGAATAACTTCTAGCTATACTTTAAGCCATCAAGGACATGGCTTCCAAGTATGTGATGTAATAGAAAAATAGACATGTTTAATCCAAGTAAACTAAAGACAATTTATGAAAGATATTAAAAACCAGTTTTGAAAAGCCAATTTTTAACAAAAAGCAGAATTTATACTAAAACTGATGAGAGCAAAGCTGGGTTTTAAACCAATTGCATTTCATGGTTTATTGTCTGTAAGTATAGAAGTTGTCAATCAAAAAAATAAGGCAGTTGAATTCATTTAAATAAAACACACATGAATTTAATTGTTTAATTATTAAATATAATTTGTAGATTTAAAAAATTATGTTTAATTTAAATGAAATTATTTGTAACATTCATAAATTAACCATGAATATGAGAACAATGATTGTTTTTCAGTGCTTGTGTATATATGGGAGTGTGTGATGTATGCCTGTGTTTGTGTCTCGGGTGCTTGCCTGAACTAAATTGCACTTAGATAATGTGGAGGCTGGGACTGGGAATGCCAGGTATCCCACTCTTTCTCTTTTGCCTGTTCATGTGTTAAGCCAGTTTCTCTTACTAATCCTAAGGCTTGCTTCTGCAAATTAGTGAGCCTCTGTTCCCATGCAAGACTATGGTTACTAGCATACACACGGCCATGTTAGCTGTTTATGTGGGTTCTGTAGCTTAGAAGCTGAGTTAACCCAGGTCCCCTCAGACCCTTAAACTTGCTCAGGAACTACAGTTAACTGCTGAGTCATTTATTCAGCCCTAAAATGATAATTTGAAGCAAAACTTTTATATTTGATTTTGAAACTAGGAGGAAATAAATGTATGTCCTGGACTAAAATAAAGTGATGCAACATGATTAAGGTGGCCACCATCTTTTCAGTGAGTAGTAAAGTATCCTCTCCTTGGCCCTACTTCGTCTAACCCTTAATTTGTCCTGTAATAGAAAGATTTGTTGGGCAATTACTTACTTGTGATAAGTTATTACAGCACATTTTATCTAGCAAGAGGTATTTATTTTAAGTGAATACAAAAAGAGAAACTGTGGAGCTTGGGAGATTTGCAAAGTGCTGCCATGAAAACATGAGGACCTCAGTTTGGGACAACAGTACTGGTGTCGGTGCTGGGCATCCTGGTATATGCCTGAAATCCAAGATCTTGCAGTGCAGAGAGAGGCAGATCCCAGGCTAGCCAGATCAGTGAGCTCTTCTGGTTCAGTGAGAAACCCTGCCTCAATAAATAAGGTGGAAAGCAACTGAAAAAGATATCCAACAACATCCCCTGGTCTACACAGGTGCATACACACATGGGCATGCACACATGTGCTCACAAACATGCATATACAAATACACCACACATGAATGGAGCTGGAGAGATCACTCAGCAGTTAAGGTGCTTGCCTGCAAAGATTAAGGACATCAGTGTGATTCCCCAGGACCCACGTAAAGCCAGATGCATAAGGTAGCAGTACATGCTCGGGAGTGTGTTTGCAGTGGCTAGAGGCCCTGGAGCACCCATTCTTCTCTTTTTTTTTCTCTCTCTTTCTTCCCCCTAAGTCTCACATAAATAAATAAATAAATAAATAAATAACATATATACATTTTCATGGGAGAAAGAGAAAGAATGGGCTACCAGGGCCTCCTTCCACTGCAAATGACCTCCAGATGCAGATGCCATTTTGTGTATCTGGCTGTACGTGGGTACTGGGTAATCAAAGCCCGGCTGTCAGGATTTGCAAACAAGTGCCTTTAACCACTAAGCCAATTTTCCCAGCCCTTATAAATACTTTATATGCCTTAGATGATTTAATTCTCAAGGCAACCATAGGTTCAAGACCTCTGAAATAAATTCCTGTGGTGTTTCATTTGACATGAATGTTTTGGACCATTAGTATTTAAAACATACAGAGTCTCTTAACAATCAAACTGACAGCCTGATAGAAAGCAACTCTGTGACTATGATCAGAAAATATTTCACACCAGAAGAATATCAAGAAGTTGATAATCTTAGGAAAAGGAAGTTACTTCTCTACTATTTGAAACACCAAGTTAGAATTTGACTCTCCTTATTTTGGCAAAAGATGTAAAGTGTGAAAACAGGATAGTTGACAAGAATGCAATGAAATATCAAATTTCCTGGAGTTTTGTAGCAGAATAATTTGGTATAGCCACTATGGAGAGGTACAGAATAAATTTTCTCTAATGCCTACCTAAGTAACTTCACTTCTGGGAATATTCCCCAAAGAGATGCTTATACATGATGGCAGGGAAATATGTAGAATATTGCTCACACAGTCAATGCTTTATTAGGAAATTATTGGCATTATCTAATTTGAATAAATTGCAAATGTATGATGATATGAATAAAAGTGTACCTAAAGATATGTAAATTAGCATGTGGTCTACAAAAGTATGCAAATCATTGCTGTGTTTTATTTCAGGATCTATGTTTTAAAATATACATGAATAAATGGGGATAACAGAGCAGAAATTAGAGGGAGTGGATACTTCCGCTGATGAAAAGGGGGGAAATTAACCAAGAAGGTTGTACCGATAACTTTAATTGTATAAGTGATGTTTTGTTATTACTGTTATTAATGATTAATTTTTGAAACAGTCTAATGTAGCCCAGCCAGGCCTAAACTCACTATGTGGCTGAGATTTTCCTTGAAGTCCTGTTCTATTTCTCCTGCCTCTATCTCCCAAATACTGGAATCATAAGCAAACCATACCTCGTAATAATGCATTACTTTTAAAATTATGTGAAATAATACATGAAAATGTTAAATTCCATTAAACCTGAGCCATGTGTACACACATGCTTATACATTTGAAGTGTTTCACAATGCTTTATAGTATATAATACAAGGACACAATAAATAAAGTAGATTTATAACATTAATACTTTCATGATTGTTTTTTTTTTTGTTTGTTTTTTTGAGGTAGGGTCTCATTCTAGCTCAGGCTGACCTGGAATTCCCTATGTAGTCTCAGGGTAGCCTTGAACTCATGGTGATCTTCCTACCTCTGCCTCCCAAGTGCTGGGATTAAAGGCATGTGCCACAACGCCTGGCTCTTTCATGATATTTTAAGTCTCAAGCACATTGGCTCCTTTCCAATGCCTTAGTATTATTTGTGATTAGCCAAAAACTTCACATATACTTGGAGTTCAGTAAATTTTTGCTGAGAAAGAGATGACTTAGTGAATATTAAAATTATTCTCCTGTCGAACATGTAAACAATCAAGAGGACAGCAGCAGGTAAAAGAAGTATAGACACAAAAACTCCAAAATGTACTACAAGACAAAGCAGAAGACACAGAACGCAGCTAGCTGGCAGAGCGCTTTCCTAGCACACGCAAGGCCAGGGTTTCAATCCCCCAAACCAGAGACAATAACAAGAAAAGGCACTTCCCAGCTTTCTTGGAAAATTAATTTTATTTATTTGAGAGAGATAGAAAGAAGCGGATAGAAAAAGATTGAGGGAGAAAGAGAAAGAGAGAGAGAGAGAGAGAGAAAGATAGAAGAATGGGTATACCAGGGCCTCCAGCCAGTGCAAAAGAACTCCAGATGCATATGCAACCTTGTGCATCTGGCTTATGTGGGTACCGGGGAATCAAAACTGTGTCCTTAGTTTTTGTGGTCAATTGCCTTAACCACTGGCGATCTCTCCAGCCCACTTGCCAGTTTTGATGTTTTTTCTTAGAAACAAAATTTCACATATTTTTAAAGCAAGTGTAATAGAGGATTTTTAGATCAAAATTGTTTTAGTCAATATAAAATAAATAATTTTACATAGTTATTTATTTGAGAAAGGGAGAGAAAGAGAAATAGGCAGATAGACAGAGAGAGAGAGAGACAGAGAGATTGAGAATGGGCACACCAGAGCCTCTAGCCACTGTAAACAAACTTGAGATGCATGTGCCACATAGTGCATCTCGCTTTACATGGGTACTCTGGAATCAAATCTGGGTCCTTTGGCAACCCTGGAGAGCCAGATATGATGATGATTATGTCTATAATCCCACTTTGGAGGAAAATGAAGTAGAAGGAGTGTTAGTCCCTGGCTAGTCTGGACTACATAGCAAAATCTTGTGGAAAAATAAGGAAATAAAAAAAGATTTTGGAGAGCACTTTGAGAACAAATGTTTTGAAAGTAATGTCAATAATCTCTGGATCTTTACTGATAAGCTATAAACAAATGAGAAACAAATTCATTCTACCTAGGAAGTAAGCTCATTAGGAATTGACACAGTTGGAACAGCTGCTGTTTATGAATCCATTTGACAGTTTATGAGAACATAACCCATCCAAATGATAATTTAAATTGTCTTAATTATGAATATAGATTATTTTTAAATTTCAAAGTATTAGCAAAATTAGGGTATTTTCACATTATGACAGTACCTAGGGCCCTATCTCAAAAATAATTCCAATTATTGCTGCTATTATATGTAATCAAATTTTCTTCCCTTGCATAGTAGCCTAGAGACACATCTATTTTACTTTGTTCATAGTTGAATTTTGTCATCGTGGTTCTCTGATTTATGGCTGATCTGAATCTGCAGTATGAGTGATACCCTGGGTAATAGGGGCCAATATCAGAGGACCATGAAGAAACACTCAGGAGGCAGAGATGCTGCTTTCATTTGGGCCGTGATGGATGACATGAAAATGGTGATGGTAACTGACATTGCCTAGACGGACACAACCATGGTGTCATATGCAGAGATGGGGGAAAGACATTCATATTATCCTATCATTTGTAAGAAACACAAGTAGATTACAACTAGCTTTGAAATGGATTTAAAGTGACTCATAATATTAAGCTATATAAATGATATGGAGCTGACAAAATCGTAAACTTACAAGTGTGTGGCTAGTCTTTTCCAATCAAGCCTAGAGAGAGCGACAGAAGGAAGGAAAAATGCATGCATCTGAGGCATACAAAACTGCAGGGACCCCTCTGGAATGTAGAGAGTGTTGTGGCCTGTATGACCTGGAGAGGGAGCTGAGGTTGGAGCTCGAGTGTTATCCTTCATGCACAGGCTGGGGAAATCATGTCAGGTATGCTCTTCCTGCATCACAACATAGTGCTAGAAAAATTACAGTCTTTCTTTAAATACATGAGACAAAACAACTGAGAATACACATACATGCCTATGTCCAAAAATACATTTAAAATCAGGCCTACAATGTGATCCTCCGGAATCACAGGAGATTAAAAGGTTACTAGCATTCAAAATAAACAAAATAAGTGATTTCAAAATGATAACATTGATAATGCAGTAGTGTAGAAGTAGATTTTGTAAATAATGATTCCTGTGTTTAAGGGAGAAAACTTGGATTTTCCTGGTTGCATTGTCTTCAAAAGTCTACATGGAAACATATAGGGGGTTGTCTGGGATCTCAGAGTAGTATCAGTTTAAAAGTTGGGTGGGTGGGAAAGGTGTGGCCCTCCATATTGTATAATAATAAAGACTAAAGTTCAGTGCACCCTCAAAAGTATTTCTAAGTTATTATAACCAAGTAATTATGAATTACGTTATTTCTAAAGATAATTGAACTCTGTCTGGACCTTTGTAAAGGTAGATGTTTGTTTTTCTAAATGAATGAGCTTTTCTATTTCCAAGTAGCTTGGGCAA
The DNA here is from genome assembly GCA_036346955.1 of Dipus sagitta. Classification (NCBI taxonomy): domain Eukaryota; kingdom Metazoa; phylum Chordata; class Mammalia; order Rodentia; family Dipodidae; genus Dipus; species Dipus sagitta. Next base: position 51,159,347 of record CM070774.1, read on the forward strand.
GTATGATCCCCATTTTACAATTGGTGCATATTAATTGTGCAAATAAGTGGGTTTCATTATAAATTTTACACACACATGTATAATTTGATCATATACTTCTCCCTTATTCTTCCCACTGGTCCCTTCTTTGGACAATATCAATGTGTTATCATGTGTTTTATGGAAGACCTTATTTTGATCTTATTTTCTCTTGAATGTATGCAAACCTAGACTAGGAGTGCAGTTCAGTCACAGAATATGTGTTGGCTTACTCGATACCCAGGGTCGACTTTACACCTCTACTTTTCTCAAAATTATGCTCTTATTATTTTATTACACTGCTGCTTAACATCTACAAATATCTACCTTCCAACCCTTTTTGTGAGATCTACTTGTATATTTTAGGCAAACTACAGCAAGATACCCCAAATAGATACCACTAGCTAACTTAATGAAAGTGTTATTCAATATTAATTAAAGACTCGTTAATCCTGTCAGAAACACGATTTGATTATTTATGGCTCTTTATAAGAAGGAGAGTGAGACACAGAGTAAAAGAGAGGGAGAGAATTGGCACACCAGGGCCTCCAGGCACTGAAATTGAACTCCAGACATGTGTGTGCTTATGTCACCTTGTGCATGGGTCATTAGGCTTTGCAGACAAGCACCCTAACTGTTAAGCCATCTCTCCAGACCCATTATTTGATTTTTGTTTTTCAGCAGTAACTTGTTTTCTCTAGTAGTCAGTAGTTTCATCCATGTGTTCTATGCTAATTCTTGGAGTTTCATAATTATACAAACCACAGAGACACTTGCTTTATCTACATGCTATAGGGTATTAATCTAAATATTTCATAAATTGCCTAGCTGTGTTAAAATGTGAGTATTCTAATTCATAAACTATTTCATATTATAAGGAAACCATCCATCAGAAACTTCTGATCCTGTTCTTTGAAGGAATGTTCTTGTACGAGATTTGTCTATGCATTATGATTGATATGTGAAGACTGCATATGCTGGAACACCGTGAAGATCTATTTGTAGATCATGAGAAGATGAATGAGCACAGGGAAAACTTATCCTGTTATTAACCATTATCTTGATAATATGAGAGAGAGGTTAGTCAGAGCATTGACATAATCATTTCTAAAATCTGCTTGCTTCTCATAAAAGATATTAAGTCAATTGACTCATTCTTTTTTTTTTAATTTTTTTGTTATTTTTATTTATTTATTTGAGAGTGACAGAGAGAAAGAGGCAGATAGACAGAGAGAGATAATGGGCGCGCCAGGGCCTCCAGCCACTGCAACGAACTCCAGACGCGTGCGCCCCTTGTGCATCTGGCTAACGTGGGTCCTGGGGAGTCAAGCCTCGAACTGGGGTCCTTAGGCTTCACAGGCAAGCGCTTAACCACTAAGCCATCTCTCCAGCCCAATTGACTCATTCTTATAGTCAATTGAGAAAGTAGCTTAAATACAAACACTAAGGTGATATGCATCATATAAAAGGTTTTGTAACTTGGAAGATAAAAATTTATTTTGTGAAAATAAATAAAAGCTTATTTTGAGATATATTATTAATATGCTTCTAAAATTGTTACAGGATGACAGGAATGATAAAGTCACAAGTTCCAAAATTTGGCTTTTTTAGTTTTAGGAGATTATACCTTTTGTAGGTGAAATAATTGGGCTTCAAAGATTTGAGAGAAATCTCTCCTAAAAATATCAATTTGAACAAAATTGCTTATTAAATTAACACTGCAGCAATTTTCAATGTGAGAAAATGGTACTGAAATTGAACAGCATCCCAGGAGAATGAATCCAAATATTCCAGTGGATTATCTATGATGAGAGAATTCATTTTAATTTCTTTATTACTCATGATGACTTAATGATTTTAAAATACTTTATTTCACTTCATAGTTATTTTTCTTTTCTTCCTAATATTACTCCTTTCTTTATGGAGATTTAATTAGGGTGAAATATTCAATCACAGAAGTAGTGGGAGTATATTATGTCATATGAAAATATCTAATTCAGCATAATGCTAAGTAAATTTGAGAACTTCAGTTCATGTTCATATTCTGAAGGATGTTAATCCCACAGTAAAAGAGTAATCAGTGACCTGATAAAAGAAATATACAATATGCTTTCTAGGTCTTTTACTGAATTACTTAATCTTAGATGGCTCAGGGTGTCTGATTTATTTATTTATACCTTATTGGGGAAAGAGGATATGTGAAGAGAATCCAAGACTTTTCTCACATGGCTTAGCATATTTCAATTATATCGGCAGAAAATGGGAGGACCTTCATAGCAATGGTTGTCTTCTGTTTCACGCAGAAATAATAGTGAAAAAATTTCACACAATATCCTGTGGATTTTGAAACTCATACTGATTTAAGAGATAACAGATGGTGACCTGGGTGGACAAGTTGTGTAATTCACCCTGGCGTGACACTGACTTGCCTTCTTAGAATCAACTACAGAAAGTTTGAAACACACACACACACACACACACACACACACAATTTATTTATTTATTTGCAAGAAGAGAGAGGAGAGAGAGAGAGAGAGAGAGAAAGCAAAACAAGGCCTCTAGCCACTGAAAATAAACTCTAGAGGCATGCACTACTTTGTGCATCTGACTTTACATGGCTACTGAGGACGAGCACGCAGGTCATTAGTTGTTTCATCCAAGCAGGTAACTGCTGAGCCATCTCTCCAGGCCCAAACAAACACATTTTAAAGAAAGAATTCATAGAACTTATATAGCAGTTCTTTTTTCATAAAACGTATTTCCTAAGGAAGTTTTAGGAACATACCTGTGTGATATAGGCTCTGATTTTGGGGCATTTCAGGTAATTTAATATTTTTATTGAGAGCGAGAGAGAATGAGAATGACAGTATACACACCAGGACTACATGCATGCTCCACCTTGTGCCTGTGGCTTTATTTGTATACTGGGGGATTGAATGCCAGACCAGCAAGCTTTGCAGTCAAGTACCTTTTAACTGCTGAGCCATCTCTCTAACCCTAGTTAAAATAATTTAAACACTCTTCTGGAGATATAAATTTGCCACCTGTTTGTTATTTTATGCCAAAATTCTAAACTACATAGGATGAGTTCCTTAGCTGTAGATACAGACAGAATTTAATAGAACGCCTGAACCACTATGGAGAGCTCTAGGGGCTTTCTCTGTGCTCTATTTCTTTTGTGATTCAGGATATAAATGAGTGGGATTGCAGAACAGGAGGTACATATAGAACAGTATAGTCCTCCTGGTATACGCCCTGCATTGCCTCCCAGTTTCTATGAATATTCCTCCCTACCCGGTGGCTCTTGCACTGAACACTCTTTTGAGAAGGAGTGAACCCAGACCTCATCCTCTTCCTTACCACTTGCATTACAACAATAAGAAGTTAAGGTTGAGCCTGCAACTACTAGTAGTTTATGATGCAGTTTATCCACCTGCTTCCAATCTGTTTGCACCAAGGTTTGCTGGTACGCCTTGCTCACCCACAACTCACAAGAACAGAGCATGAGTTGTGTTCCAGAGGCCTGAAGGGGAAATGAAGGAGCCCAAATCCTTGTCTTCTGAGTTATTGGATGAAAAACTGCTTTCTCTTTCTTTACTTATCTTTTTCTTTTTAACTGAAGTTGAACTAATCCTTTATCTTCCCTGATAAAGATGTAGTGAATTTTACTTTTAACCTAAATGTTCTTTTATAAACTAACTGGTGTCAAAGGAAGACACATTGACATATCCTTTGATCTCCATCTGTCTGTGACATTGATTGATGTTTATAAAATCCTCAGGCTTCTGCTGCCTACCCTGCTTATTATCCTAGAGCATATAATCAAAGAAGTGTGGGTGAACCTACGCAGGAAGAAAGAAAATCTTGACTGCAAAGAAAAATTATGTTAACAATGGAAATTATAAATGGAAGGGAAACATTGGTGTAAAAACAATTTCTAGCCAGAAGGTTTTTGATCAGAAATTTGCCTTGGTTAGCTTTTATTTCATGCTTGCTTGATTGCAAGTTGGCTACCAGGATGTGTATGTGTATAAGGATAATGTTTGTCCAATATTAGGTTACTATTGATTGATGCTTATCATTCTGCTTGTTAATGACAGTGAAATTATAGTGTACTATTAATGAGCTACTCCTTTAACGTTTTTAGATTTTCAATGTAAGGCATTAATATATCAAGTCAGTGTCAATCATTTTTGAATCTGATAGTCATATTAATGGTAATCTTAGACATGTTCTTTCAAAGACTCACAGATGATCATATATTTTCTAGATGTTAAAGAAAAGTTATCAAATACAAATATTAACAGGAAATTCCAACATTTATAAGAATATAGTGTTCATATAATCAGTCACATAAACTGCATTCTGCTCTGTTAGGTCATTTGTTTTCCTTTCCAGTCATTCCAAGACCCAATGCCACATAGTTGAATAATTTTGCATCAAAGCCATGCAATTATAGTCAGCAATAACATTCCTAAAACAATCTAGTAAAATATATATTTCTGGTGAATCAATGCAGAGCATAAGTATATTGACTTTTTTGCATACCAATACTTTTTACTCTTTATTTTTTTAAAGTTTTTTCCTATCTTATTTTTTTTATTAATTAGTTTTGTACTCAGTGAATACAGTCAAGTTGGTACCATTGTTAGCCTCCTTCATGTCCTCTTCCCTCTCCCTGGTCCTTCATTGTTGAGGTATATGGGTCATGCATTGTGGAATTAGCCCTCAGTTATGTATAGGAGGAAATATCTCTGAGTATCATGAACCAATGTGTGGCTCTGACATTCTTCCCACCCCCTCTTCTGCAAATTTCCTTGAGCCATGTTGGGTTCATTTTAGGTCTGCTTCACTGATGAGGTGTTGGGAGCCTCTGTGTCTCTGGATATCTGATTTGGTAGGAGTTGATTATTCTCTGTGTCGATCTTCTTCACCCTTGTGCTGGTTCCCCAGGTTCACCAAGAAAACAGCACCCTTGCTTGTTTTGTTAATTATTCTTAGTTTCACCTGGGGCCCTTTTGAGGCATGATGGGGTGGTTCTCTCCTTAGGATCTGCATCTATCTGAAAAAGAGAAGCAGATTCTCTGATGGAGAGTAAAGATAGAAACAAATAAATGGGATAATCCTTTTTTTTTTTTTTTTTTTTAGAGAGAGAGAATTTAAAGCAAGTAGAATGCAAACTGAAAAGTCTTTTTCTTTCAGATTAGTTATAACAAATTGGTTATAGCCAACCAGTTAAGATCTTCTGGAAGAGATAATTCAAGGACTTATTCTGTAGCTAGTTATGTTTTCAAGTTCACCCTGTGATATGCACTCTGTAAATTCCTCTCATCCCAAGGCTTCAGTTAAAAAATGGGTTAAGTCTGAGAAATTCTAGGGAGATAAAAGTATGAATTCAATTTCTTACTTATTGTTGCTGTTCCATATTACTTCAGGATGGTGAGAATATTCTGCCCTTCAAAGAAAAAAATACCTGTTTTTTTTTTCAGGTACTAATTACTGACAACTATTGCCTCCAGAGTTATTTTCATTTTCCTTAGTTGAAGGACTAGGGATAGCTCTGGTGGGAAAAGGAAGGGCTATCCTGTTTCTGCTCCCTGGGACTTACCTGGGCTGTGCATACCTAAATAGTAAACGAAGAGCTCCAATCAAGTGCACACTTTGTAGCTCGTGTCAGGTGCCAGCTCATTTCACTAGACTGTCAGAGTTTGCATTAGGGCATGGCCACGTACTGGCTGAATAATCGCTTAGGAGTTTTAAACAGTTCTCAGTAAAAGTTTAAAACATTTTGTTTCCTTTTTTTGTGAGAAAGATTGAATGAAAATGTGTGCCACAGGTAGGTAATTGTAAATATTAAATGAATTGCTAAGAAGTAAAAGCACTTAGAACAATGACTAGCTCACCATAAATTCACCAATACATGATGATTGGCATTAATATTTATCATTGCTGGACAAAGTACTATATTTCATGAAAAATTATATGTAGTCATTGGTAGGAATTATCAATGAATTAATACTGTGAAATAGTGCCCAATCATTTCAAGTGTTTACTACTTTTTAGAAATCATACTTTACTTATTCTATAACAGTGAAAGTGATTACCATTTATATTTTGTTATTATTTAAAATGTTAACTCAAGCTTTTCATTTTTGCAAAACATGGGAGTAGAAAATTTAAAACAAGTTTGGAGCAGTGCTTAAGCATACTGTTTCTCACACTTTAAGAACAAATCATAATTATTTTAAACAAGGAAGTATTTTTGAGATCAATTATATAATATGAATATAGGGAAATTTATTTTCAGGTAACATGATATATGAATGTACAAATATTTCCATTTTATTTTGTCTTTAAAATGATTCCTTATGTACAAGATTTGTTTTTCATTCATTTCTAGATATAAATAATGATGCATCCACACTAAGAAGAGATCAGAGTTGACCCATAGGATAACTAAAGGGCTATAAATTATTCCTAAGGGAAAAAAAAAGACATGAGTATGAATCAATTGGAGGAAGTAAGAGTGTAAAGAGTTGAATCAAGAACTGAACACAGATTCTTTCTATAGAAGATCAAACTAGTTTTTGGGACACCACAGAGGTTTCAACAACAGTCTGACACAGTAGAATTCTGGAAAGCTTAATATATATGTGACAGAAAGAGGATTATGGGCCATGTATCTGAAAGTGATTTCCTTGGAAATAAGAACATATTAATGTGGATGACTGGAACTATTTTTGGTTGATTGCTTATAAATTTATCAGCAAATAGAACCTTATTAGTTACCACTAAGGATCAGATTGTGGTATGTTTAAATAATTTATTGGCTGACATATCTAGATCATACATGAACTGACTTTGTGTTTCAGTAATGTCAGAGGGGGTCTGGTTTCACTCTCTGTGATTCATCTTAAAAGATGCTGCCTTCAATGAACTCAACACCAATAGGACTGCCAATAGGCCTGCCATGGCTTAGGGGACATTATGGGAGAGGGAGCAGAAAAATTGTAAGAGTCACAGATTGGGTAGGAATCCCCTGATGCATGCCTCTCCCTCCACTATCCCTTAGGGATTACATGTTACCTTCATGACCCCACAGTGAACATCATAACCACACTGAGGAGGGACCCAGGGAAACAGGAGCAGGGGCATATAGATAAAAGAGTATAACATGTGTATAAAATAAAATAAGTTTTAAAAGTTAAATAAAAGATGCTGACTTCATTTCTTCCTGGTGGAGACCAAAAATGATTAGTGGTTAGCTTTCTATTGAATAAATATAGAGAAGTTTATTTCAAATAATTTGGTACTAGAAAAGTAAGTTTTATTAAGAGATCTTCTAGTTGCCTGGATCCACAAAAAGTTAAAAAAAAGTCATCCCAGGAATAAATCAATCAGTTATATACAATATAGAGAAGTTAGTGTCTCTTCCATCTACAGTATTCTTGTTGGTTTCATTCTGATTACATCTGCTTATGTTACCTGCCTTCAACTGAAATAGGCAGGAAAAATACTGAATGGCTTATCTTGGGAAATTTACTTCAAAACATAGAGCCAAAAAGATTCAGCTTGCCCTGAACACCTTCCTCCCATAGAAACCTGCAGTGATCAGGGAAGAATTATACAACACACTAAGAAAATATCACCAAATGAAATATCTAGATCTTATATAGAAACTAATTTCTCATTGATAATTTAATTAAAATTATGATTAATTTACAAACAGAGACTAGATAAATACTCTTTCTAAAATGTCATATTGATATATTATATAATCTACTCTGAAACTATGGTAAGCCACAACATATAGGCAAAGCACCCAATAGATGCCATAGTTCAGTCCCTCACCAACAAGTTATCTTATTTTTCTATTAGTTGATTTTTATCTTCTAACATGACTATTAGGTCTTGTTTGTTTTCTTATTATGATAGTTACATTTCTCAAAGGAGACAGAATAAGAGAACAATATAAAGTATATAATGCTATGGAAAATAAATATTGTTTTACCATTAGAATTTTATTATTATATTGTAATAAAAGGTTTAAAGTGCATATTTTAAGAGGCTGCTGTATTAGTGTTTATACTTTGTTGTGGTTTTATTTCTCATGATTTTCTGGAGATGCTGCATTCCATAAATAAACCCAATAGACTAGTGACTTCATTTGTCATGTTACTATTACTCTTATCTCATAAACTAGAAATTATTGAAAATCACACTGTGTATCTGTCCTTCGTAGAGGATGCCAGTGCCTATTTTCTTTCTTTCTTTCTTTCTTTCTTTCTTTCTTTCTTTCTTTCTTTCTTTCTTTCTTTTTTTTCTGGTTTTTCAAGGTAGGGTCTCACCCTGGCTCAGGCTGACCTGGAATTCACTATGTAGTCTCAGGGTGGCCTTTATTTCTTGGCGATCTTCCTACTTCTGCCTCCCCAGTGCTGGGATTAAAGGCGTATGCCACCACATCTGGGTCTCTCTCCCTCTCTCTCTCTCTTTCTCCCTCTCTCTCACTATATATATATATATATATATATATATATATATATATATATATATATATATATGTATATTTCTTTTGCTTGGGTTTAAAATACAGCAAAATTTTTTACCATAACTCAAGAAATGAATCAGTTTCATTGTGTTACTGACAGTCAGTATCAAAGTATTCATAGAAGGTAATGAGCCAATTAGATACAATTTGAATGAAAACAATCAAGTTTTATAATGTTGTATGATTTATATTGTCATTATGTGACATATTTCAAGTATTGGTTTTAGAAGAATATTGCCTGTTTATCATTCTTGTTAATACATTGCGTAATAATTAATTTAAAATGTTATTTTTGGTCTGGAGAGATGGCTTAGTGGTTAAGGGATTTGCCTGCAAAGCCAAAGGATCCCGGTTCAATTCTCCAGGACCCATGTAAGCCAGATGCACAAGGGGGAGAAAGCATCAGGAGTTCGTTTGCAGTGGCTGGAGTTCCCTGGTGTGCCCATTCTTTCTCTCTTTCTCTAAAATAAATAAACAAAACAAAATATGTAAAATGTTATTTTTTAAAATATATATGTATGTGTATATATATATATATATATATATATGTATATATATATACATATATATGTAAGTATTGCTAGACACTGCGAGGTCTTCTGGTAGCTTCCTTGATCACTCTCTACCTTATATTTTTGAGACAAGGTCTTTCATTAAACCGAGAACTTACTGGATTGTCTATATAAGATAGACAGAAAGTCCAAGGGATACTCCTGCTCTATTATCTGTAGTGCTGGTATTAAAAGTGTATGTCACCATGCCTAGCAAGTGCTCAGACAGAGTTCCACTTCAGATAGTCCAGAGTTCTACTTCTTTACCCTAGTAGTATACACTAGAATGATCTTAATCATAAGCTAGTGTAGAAGAGGTTAGTATAATACTCTTTCTTAGCAATACTGAGGATCTCAATACTATGCTGAGCTGAGTCTACAAAGCTATTTTCTATGTTTTCTACACTTAAAAGGAATATGTGCAAGACTTGTATTTTTCTGGGTGCATGCTTTGCCAAGTCTTAGCAGATGCTAAATTATTCTGAGCAGTGATCAAGATTCAGTCTATAGTGAGACATTCTTTTTTATATTTTTATTTTTGTACTCAGTGAATACAGTCAAGTTGGTAACATTGTCACCCTCCTCCCTGTCCTTCCCCCTCCACAGGGACCCTCTTTGTTGGGGTATATGGGTCATGCATTGTGGAGTTAGCCTTCAGTTTTGGGTAGGAGGGAATGTCTCTGCCTATCATGACCCAACCTGTGGCTATGACATTCTTTCTACCCCCTCTTCTGCAAATTTCCCTGAGCCATGTTGGGTTCATTTTAGGTCTGCTTCAGTGTTGAGATCTTGGGAGCCTCTGTGTCTCTGGATATCTGGTTTGGTAGGGGTTGATTGTTCTCTGTGTCTATCTCCTTCACCGTTGTGCTGGTACCTGGTTTGCCAAGAAAACAGCACTCTTGCATGTTTCCCCAATTATTCTTAGTTTCAGCTGGGGCCCTTTTGAGGTATGATGGGGTGGTTCTCTCCTTAGGATCTGCATCTATCTGAAAAAGAGAATCAAATTCTCCAATGGAGAGTAAAGTTAGCCCCAGATAAATGGAATAACCATTATTTTTTAAAGAGAGATTAATAGGTGTAGGCCCACTTGTAGTCCACTATTGGAGGGAGTTTGAAAATGGAGAGTGTGCTCATTTTTGGATATGGTTCTGACTTGTTTTCCAGCTCCAGCTATGGGTTCCACTACGCAGATCAGTTAGCCAAATTGAGAGCAGTTGGTTTTCCACCATGGCTGTGCGCCACTATTGCACTTGTGTGAGCATCACATCAGGTTGTTTGCTGCTAAGTAGGTTACACCATGTGTTGCTTGGAAAGATATTGGTCATTTTCTCCCAGTCACTCATGTAGCACCTTCTGGCACTAGTCGTGCTAACTGACTGAGGACTGGCTCTCTTCTACCTTCCAGCCATGTCACTCCATGTCACATGACAATAGCATATGGTGTCTTCAGCAGTAGGTTCTTACCACTAACCTATTGTGGGTCATCAAGCACTCTGACAGACCTTTATCTCGTCCTGTTTCTGTTTCTTTCTCTCTTTCCCTCTTCTCTCTCATCTCTCTATCTCTTTTATATCACTTATCCTTTTCTGCCTTCTCTTCTTGGGTGCTGACCTTTACCAGCAGGTGGATATCATCCACAACAAGCTTCTTTTGATCAGAGAGACCTACAATGTTTCCCAAATAAAGATAGTGAGACATTCTTAAATTTTAAGTTATTTCAAACACAATAAAGTACTAATACATGACCATGGCCAAAACATAATGTTAGACCTCTCTGAAGTTTCTTTGATTTGGGGAAGACTCTGAGGGAGAAGAGTTGGGTCTGGGTTTGGAGTGGGTATTAAAACCTGCTACTCTACTAAAGCAGCTGGCTAAGAATATTTGAGGTGTATCTGACATCAGAGCTTCTGACTTCTGCGGTTGTATATGACATGCTTAGCAAGCTTCCTAAATAATTTTGAATAAGCTGCATAAGAGCAGCTATGCCTTGGGAGGGCCAGTGGCAAGACCATCATCACAGCTGCATTTCTAGTGGGCCAGATGGCAACCTGAGCTAGTCATATAGCACTCCAATTGCATAAACAAAGCCATGACCTATGTCAACTGACTCTTCTTTCTTTCTACATTATTCTCCCAATGAAAAAGGTGAAACTATGTGAAATTTGAATTTAGAACTAAGAAGATTAAGAGGTTATATACATGATGAGAAAAATTTGAACTAAGAACAAAGAATAGACCACCAGTGAATGTTTATTTTTGTTTATAGAATAGAGTAGTTTTGGACTGAACTGTGTCTCCCTGATAGATATTCAAAGGCAAGAATAAGATGGGCTTCATGTTTTCATATAAAAAATGGCTATGATTCAGAGGTACTCTTTCATTTTCATGTATACATACAAGGCATCTTTATGCCTGTGTGTCTATCTATTCATCTGTCATTTATTTATCATCAGCTATTTGTCTCTATCATTTACCTATCAATTTATCTGCCTGCCTACTGATCTATACATCTGTCATCCTTGTTGTGTGTCTTGAAGAACTAGGCTAGTCCTGAATTATTTCAGGAATAGCTTTAACACATTGTACACTAGGCTTTAAATCTCAACAAAACAGGTGAGGTGTACTTCATATATACAATCCTAAATAAATTCTATAATTCTTTAACAAATGACTTCAGTACAGAATTTTGAACTCTCATAGTCATGACTTAGTCTCTTACATTCAAGTTCATATTCTTGAATTTGTCTATGATGATATATAATAATTGCAGAAATGGAAGTAACTTCCTCTGTTTCATTTGTTTGGATGTCCTTCAATTCATATTGGAATGTTTCTAGTATGTTTTAAAATACTATTCATAAATCAAAAGAATTTCTATGACATATAGTATATTCATTTTTTCATAAGATGCAATTCCTTTTCACTCCCATGTTTATCTTTCATAAACCTTTATTCTCTGCTCCTTTTGTTCTATGTAATAAGGTAGAAATCAGTTAAATTATAGTTATTCAGTCATTTTTACCTAAAAAATACCACACAGTTTCATATGGCACAGGAAAATAGCTATTAAAAGTTTATCTTCAGCATAAAATTGACCTTAATGGAAGAATTCCATCCTGACCCTGATATAAATATCACTGCAATACAATGAGAAGTGCCAAACTGTCAAGGCATTTAAAAGTGTAAAAGTCCAGATTGGTGATGTAACTGACTCCCAATACTTGGTTACATTTCTGATCAGTGTTTCTAGACACAATAATATACAAAACAATGACTTTATAAATTAGAATTAAGAAGATTAAAGGAAAATTAATACATGGCTCCAGAAGTTTAGAACAATGTAAACTAAACACCAGTTTATTCATTTTTTCTCAATATTAAAATAGAGGAATGCATTAGTTTCCTACAAGATTTTGTAAGTATATGTTATATGTCATTTCAAAAGCATTGTAAAGCTAATTTAAATCCTAGAAGGTTTAAAGGGAAGATTTGATTATCATTAGGTCTATGCCACCATAAATCTTTCCTGATGCATTTCTTCATAGAATTTATATTTACTAACATGCCCATAGGAGCTCCCTTTAAATATATCCAGATGTTTTAAATAAAAGATGACTTACATAAAAAATTTGGATTAGAAAAGGTCATAAGCTGATAGATTTTAAAATTTGCTGATTGGTTCATTTTAAATTGATTGGTGTTATCTCTCTCTCTCTCTCTCCCTATAACACACAAACACACACACACACACACACACACACTGGCAAGAGCTTTAATTACTTTACCAACAGAGGATAGAAAAAGAGCAGATAAAGTCAGTACTTACTACTGTATAAAAAAATTCCCTAAGACATAGTGGCTGAAATAAACAATGCTATTTTTTCTTCATGAATGCGCTAGGCACAGCCTTCTGTAGGGATTGTTACCTTTGCTCTGCTCAGTGTCATGTGAGGCAGTGTGCTATTCTGCTTACTTGGCTTATTTTTGGCTCACATTTTCAAGATGTTCAGTCAATGATATTTTTCATCTGCATGCATGCATGAAACATTGTGACAGTGGTCTATGTGTTGGTGCACCCTGTTCACTTCATGGTGAGGTGCAGACTTGGAAAACAAGAGAGGAAGGATCAAAAACAAAATTCCCTCCCCAAGAATACCCCTAGTGATCTACTTTCTCCAGCAAGATCAACCTCCTAAAGTGCCCAGAGCCTCCCTAAATATCACCACCATCTAGGTACCAAACCTCTAATACATGAGATTTTTTTTTGTTAGATACTTCATATCCAGGTCACAATAGGCAGTTTGACAAGTATCATCACAATTCTCATGTACTCACTGATGGGGAATCAATGTTGCTATTTATTGGGAATTTACCTGAGTGTGTAGTCAGAACATGATCATATTTTCTTTCCATGCAGGTTTGTATTTTCAAAGTAGTGGTTGTTTCCAGTGAAAAGTTTCAGGGAAAGAGGGGTCTGATAAGTAATATCACCTTTCTAATCCAGACATGAAAGATGTCAACCTATTAACATTAAAATTGTATTAGATTGGGGCAACTAATTAATTTCAGTGTGCAGTATAACAGTGTGGATTTAAATTCAAATCTTTGCTGGGATAATCATAAAATAATTTGTGGACTTTATGTTTTGGGTAGAAGAATTCACAGCAGAGACAGGAAACTGCTGTGAATTATGGCTAGTCTCATCGTGAGTGTAGTGATGGTTTCCTATTCCACGTAAAGGCTTAGAATTTATGATGTTAACATTTATATTATTGTATGTTATGATGTTAGTCAATTGCACTGTCAAAAGTTACTTCTAAGTAAATGCAATTTATTTCAAAAGAGGTAACATACTATCTCTGACCATGTTTATATGAATCCATATAGGACCAAGTGTCTTACAAGTAAAATATGATTGTGGTTATATTTCCCTAGGCAGATAAAGCATTAAATGAGAGATGCCTTATATAGTATTTCTTCAGCTTGTACAATATACTCCGTGAACTAATTCAGCAATTTAACTTTTTACTTCATCCTTTTTTAACATACTTATTTCAGTTGTAGTTGAAATCCACTGAAAACAACATTTAATATATAAAAAATCTCACTGTTCTTACTCCACAACACTAATATTTAATTGCTATGTTGGATGCCTATTCTATACACTTAAAAGTGTTTGAAAATAGTAAGTTTATCCTAGAAAATTTTGTTGCAGAATTAAATTCCTTATAGTTCTGTGGATAATGATATAAAATAACATTATTAAGCCAGTGTTTTTACCCATTACTGAACAGAAGTCAGCATCAGTGATATAAGATACATTATGTAACAAATATAATCAAGGTGGGAACTGCCACAAACCTGTTGTGAAAAGCCCAAACACAAATGAAGAACCAAAAGTTGTTTCTTTTTTCCTTCAGTTATTTGTGTATAATGAAATTGTACCTTTTCTTAAACATGATTTTATGCTGCAATACAGTCGCCTTGCTTATACAATATGAAATGGTTAGATATTTACATTCTGCAGAATCATATCTTTGGAAGTACTAAAATGATGATGAAATTGACACTCTATTTCATTTGACTTTATTGAAATAGAGGTTATATTTCCTGTTATTTTTGACTAATCCACTTTAGATGAAAACATAAATTCTTCAGAAAAACATGATAACTTTGATGCTGTTATTGATACAATAGGAAAATGAAATGAAACTTGGAGAGTTGCAATCAAGTCTGAAAATTTTTTTCAGGTACTGTGACAAAATATTTATACTTAAATTATTTTTCTAATTATAAATGTAACCAGATGAAAAAGATTAAGTTCTTGAGATTGAGTATGCTTGGATAGGAAAATATAATCTTTCTTCCTACAGTTTTAGAGCATAGTAATTTGTCTATGAACTTTCTTATTAACACATTTATTGCTATATATGACAGAACAAATGGAAGTTTCTAAAATAAATATATTATCATATCTCATCTCTAAGCATCAAATATGGAAATACTAACAGAGGGATGTTCTCATAGTCCTGTTTCCAATAATGCCTTTTGAAAAAAATCAGTGGGATAAGGATATGTTTCCTTCTGTAAGTGATAAATTGGGGGAAAGTAGTGATGGACCTTTACATTACAATTAACCCGCTTCTTTTGCTATCTTTTGCTGTGGGTCAGAACATATGTTAAACATTTTATATATTTAAATCAACTTTGTTTCTGAGGGAACAGTAATTTGAACCATATCAACATTTTAAATGGCTATATATGTTTGCTGTGTTTGAGAGAATATTTTAAAATCTTAAAAAAATATTTATTTGTAAGGAGAGAGAGAGAGAGAGAGAATGTGGTCACACCACGGCCTCTAGCCACTGCAAACGAACTCTAGATGCATGGCATGTGCCACTTTGTGGATCTGGCATACGTGGGTGCTGGAGAATTGAACCTCTATCTACAGGCATGTGCCTTAGCCATTGCGCCGTCTCTCCAGCCCAGAGAAAATATCTTTGAGTAGGAAAAATAAAATGACCTGAGATTTGGGTGAGATAGTTGTTCAGTACCCAAGCCCAATACAACATGTACTGAATGAAAGTGACGTTTTACCGGCCACATATGCAGCTTCTCTTCCTTAACAGCATAAAACCAGAGACTTTGGGGACTGAAACTAAAATGGGATCTTGTTTAAAGATGGATGCATGATATAATCCCGGTCTTGAGTTTCACTAATGGTGTGGTTTCTAATTATGGATGCCCCTATCAATGCTATCTATGTACACCTCAAACAATTAGAGTTTGTCCTTGCTGTCTCAGAGTAAGCTTCAAAATAAAAATACTAACAGATGGCATACTGGCGAACCCCAGGCCCGGGCGCCCACGGAGCAGCCTGGAGCTCCAGCAAGCCAGCCATCCAGCGCGAGGCAGGCAGCCACGCCCCGCACACCCTCATCCTTGGCGCTGAAGCTGATCCAGAAAGAATTAAGTGATTTACAGCTAGACCCCCATGATCACTGCTCAGCTGGACGTGTGGGAGATGACCTGTTCCATTGGCAAGCAATGATTTTGGGCTCCTGATGAAGGACGTATCAGACATCTATGCACACAGTTCTGTCATTTTGACTAGATAGTGTATATCAAGGTGGAGTCTTCTTTCTCACCGTACATTTCCCAACAGACTATCCTTTCAAACCACCAAAGATTGCTTTCACTACGAAATTTTACTACCCCAACATGAACAGTAACGGAAGTATTTGTCTCGACATCCTGAGACCCCAGCGGTCGGCAGCTTTGACTGTATCAAATGTGTTATTGTACATATGTTCTGTGCTCTGTGATCCCATTCCAGACGAACCCCGAATGTCAGATATTGCACAGATGTGTAAGACAAAGAAAAATACAACAGACATGCAAAAGAATGGACACAAATATGCAATGTAAAATTAATAAAAAACAAAAAACCTTACCTATACCAGAATACTATAAAATCTAGGTTGTTTACAACATTAGCAGCAAATTGAGTTTTGTTTACTGTCTCATTGTACCATGAACCCTTTGGTTTTTACCCACGCGAAATATTCTTCTGAAGCAAGACAAAACACACTTCCAAAAATACCCTTGAGACCGTGATGAGAGCATTTATCATTTTGTATGCATTAAGAAAGACATTTGTCATGGTTTCTGAGATGCTTGGACATCTGCACCTTCAGCTTATTAGATACCCAATGCAGCAGAAAAGCAACCAAACTGTTTTTTGCTGAAACTCGTATTTTTTTTTAAATGAGTTTTGTACTTAGTGAATAGAGTCAAGTTGTTACCATTGTTAGCCTCCTCCCTGTCCTCCCCCCCTCCACAGGGACCCTCCTCCTTGCGGTTAGCAATCAATTATGGGTGGGAAGCAATGTCTCTCTTTATCATGACCCAATGTGTGGCTCTGACATTCTTTCCTCCCCACCTTCCACAAATTTCCCTGAGCCATGTTGGGTTCATTTTAGGTCTACTTTAGTGATGAGGTCTTGGGAGCCTCTGTATCTCTGGATATCTGGTTTGGTAGGAGTTGGTTGTTCACTGTGTCTATCTCCTTCACCCATGTGCTGGTACCAGGTTCACCAGGAAAACAGAACTCTTGCTTATTTCCCCAGTTATTTTTAGTTTCAGCTGGGGCCCTTTTGAGGTGTGATGGGGTGGTTCTCTCCTTAGGATCTATATCTATCTGAAAAAGAGAAGCAAATTCTCCAAGAGAGTAAAGTTAGCACTAGATAAATGGGATAACCATTTTTTTTTAGAGATAATTTAATAGGTGTAGGTCCTCTTTTGGCCCAAGATTGGTGGGAGCTTGATAATAGAGAGCGGGCTCATTTTTGGATATGATTCTGACTTGTTTCACAGCTCCAGCTATGGTCTCCATTCATCTCATTGGCCTATTTATTCATTGACAGTGTTTTTGTATTATTTTCTGTAGACCTTTACACATTCATAACCTACTCTAGTTATTAGCCCCTATCTGAGGATGAGTGAACCAAGATTTTATCTCATTCTGAAGGCTTTCTGTTTACTTTGCTGATAGTTTTCTTTGGTGTGAAGAAACGTTAAATTTCATTTCATATAGTCTCATTTGTTGATTCTTGTGAAAAATTTCTATGCTGTTGGAGTAGTGGTCATATACTGCTTTCCTACATCTATAACTTCCATTGGTGTGACTCTGTTTCCAGGCTCTCTATTCTATTCCATTGCAAGCACCATGGTGTCTTTATTATTATGGCTCTGTAGAATAAGTACAGATCAGGTCTTATTATATTATCAGCATAGCTCTTCTGCTTAGGTTTACTTTGGCTATGTGCAGTCTTTTGTGTTTCCATATGTATTATTAGATCATTTTATATAGTTTTGTGAAGAGTGTTATTGGACCAATAGTAGCGTATGGAAGGAACAGAGTTTTATTCAGCTTATATTTCCATAGGGTACAGTCCCTCAGTGTGGGCACTGGAGGAGCAGGAAGTGATTGTGTCATGTAGTCATATCAACAGAGACATTGTAGAGAGATGGAAGCTAGCAAATATATCCCAGCTATAAAACCTCAAGGCCTACCTGCTGTTATATTTTTCCTCCAGCAGGTACTACTTCCTGAAGGTTTCACAACCTTCCCAAACAGCACTATCACTTGTAGATCAAGTATTCAAACACAGGAGAAGGCCAGGGAGAAGCATTTCATTCAAGCCTCAACAGTCAGCAAATTCATTGGCATACATAAAAGGAAAGTGTGCGTGTGTGTGTGTGTGTGTGTGTGTGTGTGTGTGTTGCTTTTGTATCCTGCACCTTTGCTGAATATATTCATTAAATCTAAGAATTTTATAGTATAATCTCTAGAGTCACCTAAATGTAGAATCATGTCAGATGGGGAGAGTTTCATTTTTAACTACTGCTTTTATCCCGTATGTCCTTCTGTTGTCTCAGCTAAGGCTGCAGTTTCTACTGGACCCTGGCTGATGTGGTAGAGGTGGCAAGTCTCATGAGAGGCAGTTGGCCATCTTCTTTTCTCATCAATGAATTTTAGCTCTCCTCCATTTTCTTTGCCATCTGTAAAATAAAATAGATTCTCCAACCCTGCATAAGGGCAGTTTGAATTAAAGGGGGTGTGCAACGTTGTTGGAGAGATTTTTGGTGTGCAAGCCCACTCTTCTCCAGAGAGCAGTGGAGGCTTCTCTGTGAAGTCAGGGTTTCATCACCATGGGATTCTCACTTGCTTTCCATTAACAGATATGCGTTTTTGTTTTTTTTTTTTTTTTCCCAGTGAGGGGGTCTCATGTCAAATCAAAGAACGGTTGGTTACCCACAGAGGCTGTGTGTCCTGTTTTGCAAGTGTTTACTTCTTGTTTGGCTGCTTGACTTTGTAGTCTACAGGGTCTCCTGCTTATTCATGCTGCTGGTGATGGTTGTCCTCCAGCAGCTCCCATAGGGCTTTCCAGCACTATGAAAGCTAGATAGGAGAGACTGGTTTCTCTTTTGTTTCTCACATGATATTCCAATGTGCTATGACTATAGCCAGTGGTATCTTCAGTAATAGAGTCTTACGTTTTAGCTCTGGCAGGTACCCGAGTATTTTGGCAAGGGCCTACATTGTTTTGGGGATCTCATGTGTCTCCCTGACCAGCATCTCACTGAGGGGGATGACCCAATTCTGGGTCTGGAAATTGCTAGCCAGAGTCCATAGTTTTAAGAAGGTTAAGCTTTTTGTACCTTGTGTCCTGACTCTCTCCTCTTCCCCTTTATTAGTGGTCATATCTTGTAGCATGCTAGTCAGAATGAAGGTTTCCATTCATGTTGTCTTAACATTTATACGATTCCCTTCCTACCCTGCTCACCCCCTACCATTCCAAGCCCCTCCCACCTTAACATTCCATCTCTCCCCCAACCTATCTGGAAATCTCACCTTTCCTCCCACCCTATTTCTTCTCTCTCCTGGCTTCACTCTAGTTTCTTGACCATATTCCTGTCTCTAACTACCATTTGCATTAATTTCCAATTGATCCCAGTTAGGAACCTCATATAAGTGAGTACATGCTGTATTTAGCTTTCTGTGCCTGTGTGACTTCACTTGGAATGATTTTTTCCAACTCTACCTAATTTCCTGAAAAAAATTTTTTTTTAATTTTTCTGTTTTATTTATTCATTTGAGAGTGACAGACAGAGAGAGAATGAGGCCGATAGAGAGAGAGAGAGAGAGAGAGAGAGAAAGAGAGAATGGGCGTGCCAGGGCCTCTAGCCATTGCAAACGAACTCCAGACACATGCACCCCCTTGTGCATCTGGCTAATGTGGGTCCTGGGGAATCGAGCCTCGAACCAGGGTCCTTAGGCTTCACAGGCAAGTGCTTAACCGCCAAGCCATCTCTACAGCCCTGAGAATTTTATTATTTCATTTTTTCATACTGCTGAGCAGAATTCCATTGTGTATATATGCATCACATCTTTTTGAATTTTTCATATATGCTATCCTGACTGGAGTGAGCTGAAATCTCAGAGTATTTTTTATTTGCATTTCTCTGATGACTAAAGATGTTGAACATGTCCTTAAGTGTGTAATAGCCATTGATATTTCTCCCTTTGAGAGTTCTCTGCTCAAATATCTACCTTATATTTGATTGAATTTTTTAGTATTTTTGAGTGTTTTGTAGATTTTAGATATTAGACCTTGGTTGGCAGTATAGCAGGTCAAAATTTTCTTTCATTCTGTGGATTTCAATTGACTCTATTGACAGGTTGTCTGTCTGTACAGTACTGCATTGTACTGTTTAGTTTCATGATGTCCCAGTGGTCGAGTGGTGATCTAATTTCCTGGGCTACTAGGGTCTTATTCAATGTTTTTGACATCCTGGCCTAATTCTTCTCTCTTTCCCTAGAGTTCCAAAATTCTGCTCTATGTATGCTCTAATCTGTTGGTGAAGCTTTCCTGGGAGACTCTTAAGAGGGTTATTTTATTTCTATTTTCTGTTATGTTTTTCTTCAGCCTTTATACCTCTTGCTTAAATTCAATTTTCATTTCTAGATTTGACATTTTATTGGCTCTTGGAGTTTGTTCCTGTTTTTGGATATGTCCTCACTGAGCTTTTGCCATTGGCCCATGAGTGTATTTATTCATTGATTCTCCTCAAATTCCTTTAACATTCTGTTGATTTATTTTTTTAATTTATTTATTTATTTATTTATTTATTTATTTATTTATTTATTTATTTGAGAGAGGAAAAATAGTCAGAGAGAAAGAGGTAGAATGAGCATGTCAGGGCCTCTAGCCACTACAAATGAACTCCAGATGCATATGCTCCTGTGTGCATCTGGCTAACGTGGTCCTGGAAAGTCGAACCAGGCTCTTTTGACTTTGCAGGCAAACACTTTTAAACACTAATCAATCTCTCCAGTCTTGTTGATCTCTTTTTTTTTTTTTGATTGTCTTCAATTTCATTTAGCCATCTGTGAAGTACTATTTCCTGATTGTCTTTGGTTTCCTTCATCCATCAACTGAGTTGTTCTTGCTGATTACCTTCCATTTCTTTTACCATTCATTTGAGTACTTTTTGTTGCTTTTCTTTCAATTCACCATGCCACCTTTTGATTTATAATTTGAATTCTTTTTGTTGATTTTATTCCATTTCCTTCAGCCATTCTTGGAGTTTCTGTTTGAATAGTCTTTGATCAGTTTCTTCCTATTGAAGCATTCATTCGTTCATGGTCTCTTGAGTTCATTTAAAAAGCTTGTTGAGATTTCATTTGGGCCTTCTGTCTTGGGCTTCCTCTAATTTTTCATTTGGAGGCATCCATTTTGGGACTAGAAGACCTTGGTGGGGGTCCCTTTGCTGAATTCCCTCTGATATCTGTTTTGTATTGGGGCCTACCCATCTCAAGATCAGTTGTGTCACTGAGGAAGCAGCAATAGCAGCTTATCTATAGCCTGTGTTGGGTGGCCTGGTCTAATTTGATCAAGGTGTGTGTGGGATTTAAGCCTATCCACTAGGTTGGGGTGGGTGCGCTCAAGCCTGAGCAGGATCTACTTTTGTGTGTCTCCGCCTTGAAAATCTGGATGACACCTTGGGACACCTGTCTTTTATGGTGTCTAAGCTGGGCATTTTCCTTCTAGACTTATTAGGTGTCTAGATTTTTGAACTGAAATCAGCCCCAAGCTTCTCCTGAGCACTGAGGCTGATAAATTGTTGCTCTTTTCTTCAGCCCTTCTTCAATAATTTGGGGGTGGGGGCTTGAAAGGTGGGTATGAGAAGATGAATCCAAATTGGTTGGCTATTCACTGTTGACCTTCAGCTGGTCCATCTCTATATAGGCAGCAGCCTCAGAGTGGAGACTAGATCTGGTTCAAAACTCCCATGTTCAACAAGCTCACAATTGCATGGCTCTGTGTGCAGGTAACCTTCTGCACCTCCCTGGCAGCAGCTGGGGAACTGAGTCCAGCTTTGGATGTAGCCCGACTTTCATCTGGTCCTCCCTTCCCTGGAAGCAGCCCCCAAATCAAATATAGTTTTTAATTTTCCAATTCTCCTCAAAATATCCTAATTTAAGCCAATTTTAGTTGATCTCAACAAATGGAAAACTTGAGGTATATACTGAAAGTGGTTTCTCTCATTCTGAGAAAACTTGTGGGACATTATATATATATATATATATATATATATATATATATATATATATATTCTTATTTTATTTATTTGTTTCTTCCAAAAAGTACTACTTAGAATTCTAACTTTATCTTTGCTTATCTCCTTCCTCTTCCCTTGCACACCTGCAGTTTTTTGCTTTCACTTATTTTTAGTCTATGCTTACTCCTCTAAAATCAGATTTTAACTTTTTTATTTTTGTGGTCTGTTGGAAATTTTTATATTCTGCTTTCTTAACTTAGTATTGAAACAAAATTCACATTTTAACCATTGATCAAATCCTAAGAACTAGAAGTAAAATAATAATATCCTTTATTTATCTGAGCATTTCTTCAATAAATAACATCATGTGTTGAGTAGTACTATATTCATAGAATTTCAGGATGCAGATAATTTTTTCAAAAGCATAGGAAAAAAATTCATCATGATTGTTTCAAGGTGCCCTCAAGCCTTCAGTAATAGTTAAGGATATATCCCAGGAATGTTTACAAACTCATTCTGCCTGCTGTGTCTAGTTCGGCTCTCTAATTTATTGTTTGTCTGAGTTACAGGTTTCTTTTTGTTTCTGAAATGCTGATCTTGTCTCTAATGCTGCCAAGGTGTGTCTCACACTGCCAATATTTACAGATATTTCATTTCATTTCACAAAAGGGTAAGTTGTCCTTTTAGATGTTTTCAAAATCATCATTTATCCCCCATTCAACCAAATCTCTGTTGAGTAGTCATTCTTCAGTCATACTGTTCCTACATAAGGTACTTTTCCTTTGACATCTTCCTATAAATTTCATAGAGGTTCTTAGGGTCAGTAGGCAGATACTGAAGTCCTTTGCACTAGTTAACAAGAGCATTGTATAAAATGATGATGTGAACAAGACATTTGCCAGTATGCTTTGATATCATGCTCTGACTGAATATTGGCTATTTATATGTAATTTGATTATTGTCATAAATGTAATAATTGCTATGGGAGAACAAAAAATACACTTTAAGAAATGAAGAATAGCCAAGGAAGGCTTTTATAGTGCAAGTAAAGTGAGGACAGAGGTTATATAAGAATAAGCTAGGATGAGTAAAAAAGTGAAAAAAGTAATATTCTAAGCAGAGGGAAAGACGTGCAAACACCTGGAGGAGGAAAAAACAAAGAGGTAGTTAGGAATGCTTAGAATTGGTACCATAAAATCCTACACCCTGAAGACAGAGTAAAAGGTTAAATCTTCATCAGTTCCTTAGAGGAAACATATTAATCAAAGGGCCCTGGAGAGGGTATGATGAAGACTAACCTTAATCTCCTGTTTCTTTCTCTCTCTCTCTCTCTGTCTGTCTCTTTTATATTGCCTATCTTTTTCTTCCTTCTTTTCCCTTGGTGCTGGCCTGTTACTCCCAGTACCAAGATGTGGTTAACATGAGCTGTTGACCAGAGAGACCTGCAAGGTTTCCCAAAAGAGGACAGATTTCTGTCAGAGCACTTGATTACCCACCAAAGGTTAATACTAGACCCTACTGCCAAACACACCATATGCTGTTGGTACAGAACATGGAGAGACCTGGCTGGAATCTGGAAGAGAGTCACTCCCCAGACAGTAAGCTTGTCTAGTGTCACAAGGTGATACATGAGCAACTGGGGGAAAATGACCAACATCTGTCCAAGTAACTTGTGGTCTAAGCTACTCAGCAGCAAACAACCTGATGTGATGCTCACCCAAGTGCAATGGTGGCCCCCCAGCCATGGAGGGAAACCAACTGCTCTTGCTTTGGCTAACTGATCTGCTCAGTAGAATGTAACCCATAGCTGGAACTGGGAAACAAGTCAGAACCATATCCCCAAATGGAGTCTGCTCTCCAATATCAAGTTCCCACCAATCTTGGGCTATAAGAGGGCCTAAACCTATTAAATTCCCTCTAAACTAATAATGGTTGTCCTGTTTATCTGGTGTGGACTTCATTCTCCATTGGAGAAGATGCTTCTGTTTTTCAGATGTATGCAGAACCTGAGGAGAGTTTCTGCCCATTGCACCTCACCAGGGCCCCAGCTGACACCACAGAGTAACTGGGGAGATGAGGAAGAGTGCTGCTTTCTTGGTGCACCTGGTACCAGCACAAGGGTGAAGGAGACAGACACAGAGAACACTTAACTCCTACCAAACCAGATATCTAGAGACACAAAGGCTCCCAAGACTTCATCACTGAAGTAGACCTAAAAGGAATCTAAGACAGATCAGGGAAATTCATGGAAGAGGGGGCTGAAAGATTGTTAGAGCCACAAGTTGGGACATTATGCACAGAGCCACTGCCTCTTCTCCATAACTAATAGCTATCCCCCACAATGCATGACCCACATTCCCCAATGAGGAGGGTCCCTTAGGAGGGGGGAGGACAGGGAGGAGGCTAGCCATGTCATCAACAAGATTGTTTACACACTGAGTATGTACCTAACTAATAAAGGAAAATAAATAAACAAATAGAAAAAAAAATTTAAAAAGAAATGATCTTGGACAAGGAGGAAAAAGTTTAACATCAGATAAAACATGCTAAGAAAGTCAGATTTTAAATCTGGGAACAATGTGAAACACTAAAAAAACTACCATTATAAAATTTGAAACAGATGAAGCTAAAGACAATGGGGTAAAAGAAGCTTGAAAGAGGATGGAGATGAAATGAGACAATGATCTAGGAAGCTGACTGTGGAAATGGGCAGTAATCTCAGTGAGACATGATGCCAGGCTGGAGGTAGGAGTTACATAGGTAGATTTGAGAGATTATGAAGTGTTTGTATTTTGTGACTCATAAAGAAAGATGAGAATTCTGAGCAATATCCATTATTTTTTCAGTCAAAATGCCATGCATTATCCTTGGTGTATTAAAAACATCACTAAATTTAATGAATTCTCATTTTTAAGGCAATGTTTTTCTTTTGGTTACCTCAAGTTTTCCTGATAAATAACGAATACAAATTACATCTTTTCCTCTCAAAAAATAGAAGATCTTTTTTTCTATTTTTCTGTGTTAATTGCAATATTACACTCGGTACTTTTCAGAAGCTCCCAATGCCTACCCTAAAGTGTCCCTGATTTTATTTTTCTGGTACTAGAAATAAAACTCTGGGTCTCCTTCATGCCAGGTATTGAGCCACACCTCAATCCCTTATCCCTGCACATTTGTTTTTTTCTTCAGAAAATCAAACACATAAGAAATTTCAATAGTAGAACCTTTCACATGTCTATGCATGAAGAGGACAAAGGCTGTAATAGCTTTATTGTGTCTATTCATTTCTGCTTTTTTGATGTAATGGACTTAGCTTAACCCCAAACATATTTTCAGTAATTATTGTAGCACTACAAATTGAATATTAGGAAATGATCACCGACTTAATGGTCTAGTCATGAATTGGCAGGAAACTGTCATTCCTGTTTGCCTAACCTATGAACCTGCTCACTGATGACATACTCTGATTGTCTAAGAATAACATCTTGAGATCTAAGACTGGTTTTACAATAGCACACGTTAGTGCTTCCAAAGTAGTGTGGACTCTAATACAGCTTCATTATACCTTGGTTTTTTCTAATGTATATTTATACAGAAACTTTTCTCTTGGCTTAGAATTTTATTAAAACTACAATCTTGCTTTGTAATCAGAAACTGTTTTATTCAGTCTATGGTTATGAAGAGAGAGAGAGAGAGAGAGAGAGAGGCCTCTAGATCTATGAGGATCTATGTAGGATGATTTTGCCATAGTTTTCAACAGGGAGGAGCCCAGAAGTTTCGGGTGGGGTGATTCAGAGTAATAATTGTTTTTCAATCAGGAAGTCTCGACCATTTTGCAGCACAGGAAATGTTGATCTCTGTGTCTAGTTAGCTTCAGGAGGGCAAATAGTTCTAAACTTAACCAATGTATCTTGAAACATATTAGAATCTGAAGGGTTTCCTGTCACAGGTATTAAAAAGAGTCATATGTGAGTCTTATGGGAGTCAATGTAGAATAGGTCTTGTGTATTATACGTGTCTTATGGAGAAATATGGTTCTTTGTTACAAAATATTCTTGAGTCCAAATGTCTGAGGCAGATTTAAGAAAGAAAAGATTCACAGGTGGGATTTCTAACCTTCCCTGATTTCTAGGATATCACATCTCTTTTAAAGCTCAGCAGTGGAAAATGTTATATGTGAGTTCCACCATATTTGACATAAAAGCAATTTATATATTTTCATCATTCCTTCCCAGGTACTGCTTATTCACAAAATAGTTAAAATTTGACATCCAACAATGTAAGACAGATGTTTAGAGAAGTTAATTTCATTGAAACAAATGTAGTTTTAGCTGAGATTTGAGGAAATAGGGAGCCATCTGCTCTATGTTCATGATAGAAGATAACAATATATTTGCATTTCATGTTTTTTTTTTGTCTTATAGGTAGAGCTAAAAAAAAATCAAGTTTTGCTAGTCATCATTAGAATAAACTTCCACTAAAAAGTGTTTCCTGGTAGAAACAGAATAGCTTATTGAGAGAAAGATTTTACTCTATGTGTTGAAAATTGACTTTCTTATATGACATTAGTTCAATGTGAATCAAATGACGCAGAGTATTGTTGTTACAATATTATTCTTGGAAACTTGACAAGAAATGTAAAATTACACACAGTTTCATATTTTGTCCAACCGTGCATACTCCCATCCTGTATTGATGAATGTATTTCTATTTTGGGACAAATTTCAAATAAAAATTGCACTTGAATTCTTTCCTCAGTAACTGCTTGCCCATAACCATGGGCTGGTTGCCAAGCAATAATGTAATTGCTTTACAGTCAGTGGGAAGTAATTCAGTGGCATCTTTCCATTTGTAATGCTTCTCATTGAGAAATGAGGTTGTTAGATGACAGATGACATAGGACAGGCTTAGAAAAGGACACCAAAGCCACTTCAAGTCATTTCTTTCATACTTGTTCTTTAAAACAATTTTGGATTCAAGTAAATTTGGTAGAATAGTTCTTGTATACCCCTCATTTGTATTTCTGTACTACTAACATCTTATAGAAACTCCAACAGAATAGCCCAATCCAGGAAATTCACATTGGTGCAATATTTTCCAAAAGAAAATCCTACAGACTTCATTTTTTGTATGATCAAAATTTATCATATGCATGTATGATCTTGCCATTCAAATATGACACTCACTAGCATGTTATGTCTAATTAACATATGCTGAAATATACTAGAAACTTTTCAGGAACAGAGACTAAAACTAATGCCCACATTTTAGAAAAAAAACAACAACAAAAACAGTATAATTAACATATAAATGCAAAGGACTTAGAATCACCAAGACTAAAGAAAAAAAATTCTTCCTAGCTAGCTAGAAATAGAACATAGATCAAAATCATACACTCATGGATTACATTCCTTCTTAAATCAAATGATAAATACTACAGTTTATGATTAATGTAAACCATATGTTGTTTTGTCTTATATTTTACTCTCAGTTGACCCAGAGACATAGATCCTGACTGAGAAATAACACAGAAGCTTAAGGGATATTACAGTAATTCAGGAACTAAGCAAGAAGGAAGAAGTTGGGGCCCTTGTGTTCCTCACCTTTCAAGGATTTCTTAATACAGTCTAGTCTCTGGGCATGACAAATTTTCATCTCCTTTTAAGAACAATCCCATCACCTTTTATATGCAATTGCTGCTTTTACTTTTACTTGGCATTTTTATGCAAAGTCCTGTGAATGCAGGTAATTCATCTTCTATAATTTTTGTCTCCCCACCATGAAGAATGAAGTGGAGAGACGGACAAAAATGAAGGGCAAACAGATGAAGTGTTAGTTACAGGGGAGCACAACTAAAAAGTAAACATGAAAGCTCTGAACTCTCAGTGGTGACAGGTTGACAACTAAGGGATTAATGTCAAGTAATTTTAGCTATGAACCCTTGGCAGGCTGACAAATACCAGAGGAGTTTGGTTAATGGCGGATCTAGAACTGCTGGCACAGTGGGTCTCATTAAGAGGAGGAACCCTGGGCCAAGTTGACTCCTGAGGAGAAAGAAAT
Source organism: Dipus sagitta (assembly GCA_036346955.1). NCBI lineage: Eukaryota > Metazoa > Chordata > Mammalia > Rodentia > Dipodidae > Dipus > Dipus sagitta. Next base: position 51,187,652 of record CM070774.1, read on the forward strand.
TTTTTTAAATATTATCTTATTTACAAGGAGAAGAGAGAGAGAGAGAGAGAGAGAGAGAGAGAGAGAAAGCTCACCATGGCCTGCAGCCACTTCCAAATGTACTCCAGATGCTTGCTCCACTTTGTGCATCTGGCTTTACATGAGTACTGGAGAATTGATCTCAGTTCCTTAGGCTTTGCAGGCAAGCACCTTAACCACTGAGCAATCTCTCCAGCCCCTGAGGAAGAGAGTTTTAACAAAAAAATGATCAAAGAAAATTTGAAAGAAATATCGTGAAAGAAAAAAGAATGCCAAAAGCAGCCCTCTTCGAACGAGCAGATCTAGCAGGGCAAACTTCTCACCTGCATTACATCTAGACCTGGCCAGTGTTGCAGAGAAGATGGCTATGTGCTGGAGTGCAAGGAGCTGGAGTTCTATCTGAGGAAGATCAAAGCCCAGAAAGGCAAATAAATCATCCTTTGCTCATGTAATGAAGACGTTTATTATTCTACAAAAAAGGTAGGAAGAAGAGGAGAGGAGAAGAATGAGGCGGGAGTAGCAGGTCCCACTGGAGTGGAAGCCCAGAGATACGGGTCCTATTATAGCTGCTAGTCTCTCTCCAAGGCAAGTGTGAGACCAGGCACAGAGAGTGTTCAGTCATTGAGAATGCGGTCCAGGTGAAGAGATCATCTCCTGAAGTGGGCCAGGTGTGAATGCAGGTCAAGGCACCAGTAGTACACGAAGGTCCAGGTGCTGAGAGTAGCTCCAGTAGGTCTCAGAGGCAGGAACAAGTCCAGCACCCTATCACAAGTGGCTGGGGGGTCGGGTACATGTGTTTGTCCTGGCTTCCAAGACAAAGCCCTTGGAAAGGCCAGTGCATACACAGCACCTGAGAGCCTGGTGAGTCTGAGTTGGAGAGGCAGAGGTTTATTTAGACCCAGGTGGGCCCTGATTGGTTGGTGAAAATCATGGGGACCAATCAGGAGAACCTGTCTGCCCTGGAATGGAAAGCACAGGTCTGGCAGAAGATGGTGGTTCTATTTTCCTTATGGCAATGACAGGAAAGCCTCTCTTGACAGTCAAAAGGCTATAAAAATTAAACGTCAAGTCCCACACCCAGCGATGTGCTTCTCCTTGCCAAGTCTCTGTCTCTAAAAGGTTCCGTAACCTTCTAAACAGCGCTACTAGCTTGGTAACATGTGTTCAAACACATGAATCTATGGATGACATTTCACATTCAAACCATAACAGTCACACATTTATGGGAAGCTACAATATAAACAACTCAATCCTTTGTTGATCTGTCTACAGAATTCTATACCCTTGCTTAACACAGATTTGAGCTTGATTGGTCTACTTAATCATAGGCCTCGTTTTTGAGATTTCTAGCAACTAGAAAAGCTCACAGATAAACATATATCCTAGAAATACTGCAGAAAATAAGAGCAAGGTATTTCATGAATATGTAAAACAGAGCTAGAAAATAGTATATTTATCACAAAATATAGACATATCTATTCTTAGAGGTAAATTTTAACCAGACTTAATGGTACATGACTATATTCCCAGGTCTTTGGGATACTGAAATAAAAGGATCACAAGTTCAAAGTCACTCTTGGGTAACAGAGTGAATTCAAGGACATCCTGGGCAGCTTAGTGAGACTTTCTCAAAATACAAAGTAAAAGGGAGCTGGTAGGTGTAGCTCAGTGTTAGAGAGCTTGCCTAGCATGCATGAATCCCGAGGTTCAGTCATCAGGCCTGAAAAAGAAAATAAAAAGCTAAAATTTGTGAAAACTTATCCACATGCACACTTCTATAACATACATGACACCATTCGTAATCCAGACCAATGTAAACAGAAGCAAATACAGTAACCACAACCACAAAGAGTAAACTAAATCCATACAGTGTGACACTGATAGTTTTTTAAATTTTTTTTCTAATTTTATTTATTTATTTATTATATACAGAGGAACAGAGGGAAAGAGAGAGAAAGAATGGGCACACCAGGGCCTCTAGCCACTGCAAATGAACTCCAGACACATGTGCCATGATGTGCATCTGGCTAATGTGGGACCTGGAGAATTGAACCTGGGACCTTAGGCATTGCAGGCAAGTACCTTAACCACTAAGCAATCCCTCCAACCCTTCTCTGATAGTTTTATAGCCACTTCTTGTAGTACTTCATAAGGTTATGTATGAGGAGTTATAATCTCTTAATGAGCACTTAGTCTCTCCAGTTAATTGTTTATCAACAGAGAAAAACACTCTCCTCACACTTTCATGTACATAATACCTATAGTGTATAAAATATGTGTTAACTGTTTGTCAGTAAAATTTCCAGTTAACAGACTGATGATAGATTTCTCATAAGTTTCAACTTCTGGAAGGTTCAGTTCACCTAATTTCGGAGTTGTTCACTAGCCACTGTACTTCTTTGAGCATAGTAAAAAGGTAAGGTGCTCATTGTTATTAACAATACTAATACCACATTAAGGAAAAATATGGAAGTTTTGGAACTAAGTATCAGTGAAGTATTCACATAGTATGTATAAAAGTGAAAATAGAAACAAAACCCAAAGAAATATGTGTCACTACCTCAAAGATACTTAATTTCATAGTTGACACAATGGCTAAGAGTATCATTTTCATTTTTAAAAATACCTGATAGAGGGTAATGATCATATTTATTTTTATAGAATATAGTTTCTTAAAATGATATACTAAAAAAGTTCTTAAATTATTAAAAACTAAAGCTTAAAGCTAAACTAAAACTAACAAAACCAGTCATTATTTAATAATTGTCATAGTTACCTTCACATTGCTGAAAAATCATTTGACCAGAGGCAGCTTATGAGAGGAAAGGGTTCTTTCCAGGATTATAGAATCCAGGGGAAACACCATCAATGGTGGAATAAGATGGCTCCTTTCCATAGATCATATCAGAGACATACCACCAAAGAGCCAGCAAATGTGAATAGCCAGAGCCCATACTACTCTGAACATACCTAGTAGGGCTGGACTATAAGTTCTGCCCCCAGTAATGTACCCCACCCCCCAGCAGAAGTAAATTTATTTGCTCTATAAATTATTTAGTATCAGGTAATTCTGTTTTAATAGCACAAACAGATTAAAACAGGATCCATCTAGTTTAATGAATGTGGTAGAAAAATAAACCCTTGTGGATATGATGAAGTTTGTTTGACTATATAAGCAACTAGATAATCAGGTTAACAGAGGCTAAAATGCCTAGGAGATTGTTCATTTGACATTAAAAAATTTTTTTGAAGGGCCTGGGGAGATGACTCAGCAGTTAAAGACACTTGTGTGCAAAGCCTACCAGCCTGGTTTCATTTACCCAGAGATCCATGTAAAGCCAGATGCAAGGAATTGCACTAGTGACCAGTGTTCTGTTAGTAGTGTCAAGAGACCCTATTGGCCACTTCCACATGTAATGTACAAGTACATAAATAATTTTTGTGAAAATTAAACATTAACAAAAATATATGCTGGGCATGGTGGCACATGCATTTAACCCCCAGTACGTGGGAGGCCGAGGTAGGAGGATCTCTGTGAGTTCTAGGCCAGCCTGAGACTAATTCCAGGTCAGCCTTGGCTAGAGAAGTCTCACAAGTCCCAGATTCTTCCATCTTCTGGTTTCCACTATGTTTAGCATTCTGCTACCATCTTTATAATTTGAAAATGGTTGCAGTGCCTTGAATTATTGTTCCCTTCATCCAGGCAGAAAAGGGGGAAATATATTAGGAAAAAGGGTTAACTATTGAAGTAGCATGGACACAACGGTCATCCCTATTAGAAGGCTTTCTCAGAGTCCTTGTGGAAGCATCCATCTATGACTTATTAGCCATCATAAGACTGGTGGCCACACGGGGCAGTAATGAAGATTAGAGCTATAAGAGTACCAGCATTCCACACTTTGGAAGGGAGAAAGAGAAGAGGGTAAATTGCTTTGTTTTGTTTAGAGACAAGAATCAGAACATATCAAAGGGAACAAAAAATTCTATGCTTCCAACGTGGCTGAATCAGAGTGTGTTCCTATTGAAGATAGTGTGATATAGTCAATCTCAGTGCTCCTGAACATCACTGTGACTTACATCATAAGGTACACAGAACATCATGTTTCATTTCCCTGAGCCTATCTTTGAACCAAAAATCAACTTAACCTATCCTCCTTACCCTTAATCTCATTTTCTGTTAATTTATTTCTCTTGTTTTTAGTGTCTGATTTTGGCTTCTGAAATTTTCTTTCTGCTTACCTGGGAGAATTTAAAATTTAGTAGCATACCCTAGCCTCCCAAATCCTGATTTGAAATGTTTAGTCTGTCCCTCTCCCTGGGCTTGTTTTCAGCTGCAATTATGGGAACCCATGCCTCCAAGGCTCTTGTATTTCAACAACATGACTATAGATAAAAAGCAATATACTCTTCAGTTTTCCTATTTGAAATATCTTACAGAGACATACTTGCCTAGCATTTTTGTGTTCCATGTCTACCAGAACAAAAGGAATGATTGGCCAGTTCTCTCTGAGTTATGTAAGTGCATATACATCCCCCTTACCCCCCCCCACACAAAAAAAGCAGGGGCATTTCTAAGCAGAATTGGGGAAAAGTACAAATAGATTGAAAAATTAGGATGCACATATCCTACAATATAAGATTCAACTTGTTTTTATTTTTGTGCCTATAAAATTCTACAAGAAATTATGTGGTTACTAGGGAAACATAGCTGACAGTTACTTTCTGAAATTTTTATATTAGCTCTCAATTAACAAATCAATCACTCTGCAATTCATTTGAATTTTTTTTACAGTTTTGAACGTATTTTATAATTACAATCTTTCTATTAAGTTTTATTCCAGACTTTTTACCATAAAGGGTAGACTTGTGCATAAAGATAACAACAGAAATGGAAAAAAGTATAATAGGAACATGCATAACCTTCTTCATAATGAACCGAGGTATCAAGAAGTGGGCATATATTTCTTATAAACTCTGACCTGTAGTGTATGCAACGTGCATGATCCCAACTACTCTCGAGAGGAAAAAGAAAAACAACAAAACAAAACAAGAATTAACACTTTTCACATTTTGATTCAAAAAACTGTCTGTATCTGATAACGAATTTGAATGTATCTGTCAGAATATCATACAATTGTCATGATACTACACCAAAGCCTTCAGTTTGACCTTCATTTTTAGGACCATGATTAGCAAAAAAGTGTTTCAGTTTAGCTTCAGTTCAGTCTCATTGTCTCTAGAACAGAGTGTTAACTGCAGTTTGATTGGGGCAATGGTATTTGGTGGTTTCCACTCCAGTTGGGCAGTAAATAATGGTGAAAAGATCTACTTATCAAAATGCAGGTGGTGATGATAGAAATGAACTAGAAGAATAACATCCTACCTGAGCAATAGCCCCTTAACATTTATGCAAAACGACTAACAGACCCTTTCCCTTTACAACATTAAAAAAACCTTAGAGTATGCCAATGTGCTTTGAAATAAGTTCATTACCCTAAACAATATTGCTATAGGAGATATTTATATGTCTTTCTTTCTTTTTTTTTTTTTTTTTTTTTTTTTTTTTTTTTTTGGTTTTTCGAGGTAGGGTCTCACTCTAGCCGAGGCTGACCTGGAATTCACTATGGAGTCTCAGGGTGGCCTCAAACTCACGGCGATCCACCTACCTCTGCCTCCCGAGTGCTGGGATTAAAGGCGTGCGCCACCACGCCCGGCTGATATTTATATGTCTTTCTCTGGACCACTAGCTTGTGTAACCTAGGCACTTAAGCCCAAATATTTTGTCTTTATTTTAGCCCTCTTTTTATATCACAGCTGTTTCTTCGAACACAAGAGGAACTACCTGCTGCCCATTCTACAACAATGACACAAAGGAACTTGGAGAAAAGGTAATATGTTGTGATCTTCTGACCAAATAAAAGAGTAACTTATCCATTTGTTTTATTATTTAACGTGGTTTTATTCTAGGTTTATCTTTGGTACCCAGGGAAATGTCTGACACAAGATGAGTGAAGGAACAAATGGATGAGTACTACACCAGTCAAGATTCATGCTCTGCTCATGACATGTTAAAGAGTTAGATTATGCTTTTCAGAACATTTCCTAATTAGTATGAGATATACAGATGCCAATATGAAAATGCATATAAAGTGAAATGTTTTCAAATCAAAAATATACATGATGTTGTGAGAGCATATGATTGATGGATAATTCAAGTATTCACTGGCAGGTGATACTTGATATAAAGTTCTAATTAGATCTTATATAAGTGAGAGAGTACCTCAGTGCAGGCAAGAGAAAGTTAGAGGGCATGTATAGTTTCTTTCAGGTGATGTATGATTCTAGAAACATGTGTCAGAGGAGCTTGAAATAGCAAGTGGGGACTGGGTTGTGTTACTGGCACCTTGTGAAGGACACTGCTTTGTATCCCATAGTGATAATAAATGTGTACTTTCCAATGTTAACTCTGGTGGCAGCAGGAGGGTTGACTTAGGAGAACTATGACTCAGATGTTTTGGCTGGTGCCTGACTTGAATGTGACAGATTGAACTCCTAAACCATCAAAAAGAGGAAGAAAGTGAGGAGTCAGGTTGCAGAGATGGTGAGGCACCAGTAGGAGGAAGTCTACTTTTGTGAGTCTTAAAACTTATACAAAAGTGAGAATAGTCTCTAAGTAAAAAGGTTCAGAATTAAAAATAAACACAGCTAAGAAAGAACATATTTATGATGAAGAAATGAAGAACAAAACATTTGAAATGCCAGTTCATACTGCAAAATTCAAAAAGTACCTTACAGGCACATATTGGTATGGATATATAAGTTTTTGATATATGTTTTTAATATCTTCAATCACAATGATTATATAATGGCATTTTCTATGGAGTGGTTAGGAAGACATGAGACTTTCCCATTTTAATGAAAAAATTTAACTTATTAAAACTTGAAACACAAAGAAATATATATCTTTCCATACAGTTTAATTGCTACTTACAGTATTGTGGTAGGATGTTCCCTATAAGCATAGAGATTATGATAAATTTAATTTCAAAGACTTTTTAGCAAAAAGAAATAAAGGGCTAGGGAGATGGCTCAGTTGGCAAAGTGCTTGCCAAACAAAATAGAGCATCTGAGTTCAGTGAAAGGCTGTGAATCATGGTGCACATGCATACCAGGGTTGGGGAGGTAGAGACAGGGAACCTTTAGGGCTCATTGGCTAGCTAATGTAGGTATATTAGTGAGTTTTGGTCTCAATGAGAGACCCTTTCTCAAATAGTCATATGTAGAACAATTGAACAACCTGTGTTTACCTGTGGCTCATACTCTTACAGGCACACACATGCATGCATAGCCATATGCACTTTTGCACTCATGTAAATACAAATGAGTGGGCCGCAGAGGTGGCTCAGATGTTTAGTGTGCTTCTTTTCTTTTTATTAACAACTTCCATGATTGTAAACAATATCCCATGGCAATGCCCTTCCTCCCCCCAGTTTTGCCTTTGAAACTCCTTTCTCCATCATATCTCCTCCCCATCTCAGTCAGTCTCTCTTTTATTTTGATGTCATGATCTGTTCCTCCTATTATGATGGTCTTGTGTAGGTAGTGTCAGGCACTGTGAGCTCATGGATACGGAGGCCATTTTGTGTCTGTGGGGACCAAGGCATAAGGAGTCCTACTCTTCCTTTGGCTCTTACATTCTTTCCACCACCTCTTCCACAATGGACCCTGAGCCTTGGAAGGTGTGATAGAGATATTGCAGTGCTGAGCACTCCTGTCACTTCTTTCCAGCACCATGATGCCTTCTGAGTCATCCCAAGATCACTGACATATGCAAAGAGAAGATTCTCTACCAAAAGTAGGAGTAGCATTAATATATGGGTATGAACATTAAGAGAAGTGCTTACTGGGCAGTTTGATAAGCATAGTATATACATTTAGCCAGACAGCAGCAGACATTACACCCTTAGGGCTCAGAACTACCCCTGTTTTAAGTTTTCAATATCAGGTATGTATTCCTTCCCATGGAGTGGGCCTCAAGTCCAATTAGAGGGAAGTTGGTCTCCACCATAACAGACATGCCACTATTGCACTCATTGGCTCATTTGACCTGGCTGGCCAAATATTAGGCTTGCAGTGTCCACTATTGAATATATTCACTGGTGATTTCTCTCTTTTCCGTTGAACTGCATGAAGAATGGCTTCTTCCAGCTTTCTATCAGCTGGTCTACATGGAGGAGGTTATCAGCTCAGTTCCAGCAGGATTTCTTGGTGGCCTTGCAGCCCAAGTATGTGGATTCTTCTGCAACAGGTTCTTACCATCCATTCCTGGTGGGAAACCAAGGGCCTCAGCAATGGGCTATAATGTTTTGGGGGCATCAGGGACTTCCCTGGCCAACAACTCACTGAAAATTTTCTAACAAAAAATCTATGGCTCCTGAGTGTTCCATTGTCCAAAAAAGTAGGTTTCCATGTGACTTATTTATATCCTCTTAGATTTTTATTAGCCCTTCCTCCACCTTTCTTTTACTCAATCTCTTCCCCAGACCTCACTTGATAGCTCAGATGTTTAGTGAGCTTCTTATGCAAGCACTAGGACCTAAAGAGGTTTGAGACTTCCAGATTTAGAATCTCCAGATCTCTTGTAAACAGTGGGTGAGTAGATACACAAGAATCAGGAATCAGAGGAATTCTTTAGCTCTAGAATCAGTAGAGAGACTCTAGCTCAAACAAGACCAGGAAGAAGAAGAGCATTGGGGTGAGACATCTGAAGTTCTGCTCTAGCTACCAAAAGCTAGTGCCCCCCTCCACTGCAGTTGAGTATGTAGGCTGGGGAACCAAACACAGCATACACAATATCATACACTTAAAAACAAGAAAAGCTATCAATAGATATACACATGCACACACACTATACCCCCCCCCACACACATACAGAAGGACAGAAAAAAAATGTGGTAGTTTTCTAATTGTATGGTCTATGCTAAAAATTATATTTCTAAGCAAAAAAAAAACCACATTTATTTTGAGTGGAAACTTATGGGAACTAAGCATTCTCTTTTTTATTAAGCAGAAACTTTATATCACTTTATATATTAGTACCATCATTTCCCTCCTCCATGCCTCCATTCTGCTGAGTACCCTACTCTGTGGGATTGTTGGTATGAGATGTGAGAGCATTAATAAGTCAATATAAGTGGGGTACAATGCCTTAAGAGATTTCCTTCCACTCTGTGGCTCTAACAGTTTTTCCCACCCCTCTTCCACAAAATTCTCTGAGCTGTGGTGGTTAGGTGTTAAGTCTACCTTAGTGTTGTGTTATCAGAAGCTTTTAAATTTCTGCTTTGGTATGTTTTGAGTATCCTTGGTGCCGGTCTCCATCACCCTAGTGATGGTTCTTAAGCTCACCAATGAAGAAGCATGCTTGCTTATCTTGCCAATTCCTCTGTGGTTTTTCCTGGGCTCTGGCTGATGTGGGAGAGGTGGTTTGTCTTCCAGGTTCTTGCTGCCTTATGAAAAAGAAAAACAGATTATAGAGTGAAGAATGAGGTCAGCATAGGTTAAATGCAACAAACATGGTTAACTGAGAGAGCTTGTGATGGGTGTGGTCTCTCTTTTGACCTAAGACTAGTTGGATCTTCTCATTGTACTCCATGGTCTTGCTCTCCATAGAATTCTGACTTGGTTTCCAGTTCCAGCTATGGGATCCTTTCCACTGAGCAGATTTCTTAGCCAATCATAAAGCCATTGGTTGCCCACCTAGGCTGTGTGCCACTATTGCACAGGTGTGTACGTCTTGTCAGGGTGGTTGCTCTCATATAGCAGGGTCCCCTGCAAGCACACAAGCTTATTATTGGTCATTTGTCTCCAGCAGCTCATGAAGAAATGCAATACTCACTAGTACAATACTAATACTCATTTAAGAAAATGTTCAACATCCTTAACCATCAGGGAAATGCAAATTAAAATTAAATTAAAACAACTATGAGTTTCTACCTTACTCCAGTCAGGAGAGCAATCATTAAAAAAAAAATCAAATGACAATAAATGTTGGCGAAGTTGTGAGGAAAGAGGAGCCTTCATTCACTGCTGGTGGGAACGTAAACTTGTACAACCAGTATGGAAATAAAAAAGGAGACTCCTTAAAAAGATGAAAGTAGAGGGCTAGAGAGATGGCTTAGTGGTTAAAGGGACCCTGGTTCGAGGCTTGATTCCCCAGGACCCATGTTAGCCAGATGCACAAGTGGGCACATGCATCTGGAGTTCCTTTGCAGTGGCTGGAGGCCCTGGTACGCCCATTCTCTCTCTCTCTCTGTTTCTCTTTACCTGCTTCTTTCTCTCTCTGCCTGTCGCACTCAAATAAATGAAGAAAAGTAACAAAATTTTTTTTTAAAAGACAAAAGTAGAGCTTCCAACTGAACCAGCTTTCCCCAAACTGGTCATCTACCCTAAAAGCTCCACTCTTCACTGCAGAGATATTTGCTTAACCATGTTTATAGCTGCTCAAAAGCCAAGAACTGGGATTGACTCAGGTGCCCATTATTTGATGACTGGATAATGAAAATGTTGCATATATACTGAATGGAATTCTGCTCAGCAGTAAGGAAAATGAAATCATGAAACTTGTAGGAAAATGGATAGAATTGGAACAGACCCACACAACACAGAAAGAAAAGGCTACATGTTGTCCCTCCTCTGTGGTTCCTAATGTGGAATAGGTTGAGTTGCAGGCATACCTGACAGGCGACTTAACTCAAGGGACACATAATAGGGATGGAAGTGTTTGGAAGACGGAGAATGTAAGGTCTGGGGGTCGGGGGGGGAGAAAGTACACACAAAACTAAATCGAAAATGAATTGTTACTATTGAAAACTTTCTCCTGGATAGCATATAAAAGATATAACTATTAACAGGATTATGCAGGGAATGTTATAGTAAGAAGGGCCCTAGGGAGGATGGGATGAAGCTTAAACCTAAAACATTTGTCTCTGGTTTGTAACTCCGAGTACAAGAAATTGGTTACAACCCACAATGAGCTGCTGATCGGAGTCCTGCAAGATCTACAAAATAAGGTTTCTGTCAAAGCACATTTCCCCCCTGAGGTAAAAGGTAAAAAGACCCTATTGCTGAAGACACCACATGCTGCTGACACACACCATCAAGATGTCCAGCTTGAATCTGGAAGGAAGCCAGTTCCCAGGTGGTCTGATCTTATAGTGCTGGAAAGTGCTAGGTATTCTTTTAAGTTATACATCGTTCATAAATTGGAAGGTCTTAGTGTTAGCTGCAGGGTCAACACATATTAACCTATGATTGTTGCCCACTGTCATCTTGTTTGTGACAATTCCTGCAGACACCATCACACAGTGATACATCCTTGATCAATCATCTTTATAACTCTGACTGTGTCACTACAGTGGGTGAGGCGCAGTACTGGGAGCTGTTCCTGCAGCTAGAATACTAGCAATGCGGAGCCAGTCATGGAAATGCCTGAAACCACATCAGTCTACTCCAATAAACCCAAACTGAAATCTTTCCCGCTCAAGTGCCCTTTAACTGGATTCCATACATGCTTGTGGTCACGCAAAAGCTACTCAGCATGAAGGGAAGTGTGATTGAGGGGGAACCATTGTGGAAACAATCTTCCTATCTGATGGTTGTTTTGAACGTTTTAGGAAAACATTCAAACACATAAACATTTTGGCAAGGTCCTTCTCAGATCTTTGGAAGGAGGCTGAGTGTACAAAGGCCCCAGATTTAACACTGCCAGGTGCTGCTGGTAAAGCCAGAGGACCGAGGTTCAATTCCCCAGTACCAACATAAAGCCAGACGCACAAAGTAGTATGCATGTCTGGAGTTTGTCTGCAGCAGCTGGAAGCCCTGGCATACCCATTCTCTTTGTCTATCTCTCTTCTCCCTATTTCTCTTTGCTTGCAAATAAATAAAACTAATATAAAATAAAGTTCTAAAATATATTTTACTGCCTGGATGATAACCTGATTTTTTTAAATAGCATAATCAAGTTTCAATCAATCAGTTTTCAAGGTTTTATGATCCTATTTTTAGCACTAAAAGTCACACATTCTTGGAAAATACCTCTCAGGGTACAGAAACCTATATTTAGAAGAAGAGGGCCTGCCACATAAAAATGTGATCCACAATACACCGCTACCCACATACAAACAAGCAAAAGCACAAAAAGAAAAAGAAATGATGTTATTGTCAAATGAATGCAACAATGATTATTTGCCTAACATGATTGCTATTACTTCACCTCTCACTCCCAGTGTTGGCAGCTAAGATTTATAATTCCCAGCCCTGGATTATAGCTTGCTGAGTCATTCCAACTAATGCAATTTAAGTATGCAAATTTGAGACTGTGCAAATTAAGTTTGAATCATTAGTGCTTAGTAATCACAAGTATTAAACAATTGTTGGAGGTGGGGTGGCAAAATAGCTCACTGGGTAAAGTGATTACCTGGCAAGCTTGAGGATCTCAGTTGATTTTCCAATGTCTATGTAAAAATGCTTCTCTGGAGACACTAGACTATATATCCAGTGCTGGGGAGGAAGGAACAAGCGGATCCCTGAGGATGTCTGCACAGCAAGTGGGTGAACTATAGGCCAAGCCCCTACCTCCAAGAGGTGGATGTGGTCCTCTGGCTGCTGCACATGTACATCTGTATACACGTACGTATGCACACATAAGAAAATGCATATAGACATACATGCACACCATATGTACATATAAAATTGGGTTTCACTTTGTTTAAAGATTATTCATCACATTTTTTATTGACATACTGACTGCTTTTAGAAAAAAAAAGTGTCCAAACCAACTCAAATGAGAAACTATATATTTAGAACTTGTTACATGAAAGAGTTAGCTACAATCCTACAATCACCTGAATACTTCAGACCTAAACACAGACAGATGAGTTGAAAAGTCTTATGAAAACACAAGATTTGTAAATACAACATGTTCAGAGTTCATGAGCATAAGGAAAATAGAAGTGGGCTAATTAGCAGCAACATAACCTATTCAATTGGGTTGGGGAAGATATTTGACTATTATTGATTGGTCCTGAGGTGGAAGTCAGGCTAAACATAGAGAAAATTGGCAATTATTGACCACATCCTTTCTAATCCCTCTGGGCTGACTGATGCATAAGTATTGTGTTAGAGTCTTATTGCTATGCATGGTCTGACACCCCTTCCTTCCTTCCTCCCTTCCTTCTTTCCTTCCTTCCTCTCTTCCTTTCTGCCTTCCTCTCCTTCTTCCTCCCTTTCCTCTCTCCTTTCCTTTCTTCCTGTCTTCCCTCCATCCTTCCCTCCCTGCCTCCCTCCCATCTTGCCCACGCCCTCCCTTCCTTTCTCCCTTTTTTTCTCAGTCTCTCACTCTAGATTAATTTTATCATTGTGAAAATTATGAACAATTTGTTCAAAAATTTACATAATAAAATTAGGAACATTATAATATCAATATCAGCATAAGCCAGACATCATAGAAAAGATGACTTGATAATTTTAACTTTTAGGAAAAAGGAAAGAAACATACAACTATATTATAGAGGTAATATAAACACATTTTTGCACAATATTTAGACAAAAATTTGGTATTGAACATGAATTTTGTACAATATGTAGAAAAAAAACTGGGATTGTGCATGGCAGAGAAAGGGATAGAAAACATATATGAAATTTGACTCTTACAAGACTGTTGAGTAAGGCATTTCTGAGCAATCAAAATGCAATTATGTCTACACCAAATTCTAAAGATGAATTAAAAAGTTTGGAAGCATTCACACCTATGACTATACATTACTGAGTGTTTTCCTGGATGGCAGTGTATGAAACTCTGTAAAGTTATAAATGATTCAAGTATATTAACAAAAGTATCTTTGACAAAAAATTAATAGCAAGGCTGGGTGTGGCGGTGGACTCCTTTAATCCCAGCACTTGGGAGGCAGAGGTAGGAGGCTCCCTGTGAGTTCAAGGCCACCCTGAGACTACCTAGTGAATTCTAGGTCAGCCTGGGTTAGAGTGAGACCCTACCTCAAAAAAAAAAAACCAAAAAAAATTAATAACAGTATAAAACTGATTCTGTCATATACTAGCATGGTCTATGCTTTCTACAGTGTGTCAGGTGATGTGTGGTAGCATATTCACAAGAAAGGATACCCCTTAGGTCTAAAATGCTTTGAAAAATGAAATTTCAAATGTTGTTTTTAAGTTTCCACAAGATTCTAGGGAAACTTCAGGCCATGTGACTGTTGATATCTTAACCATATACAAACTAAATTTTGCTCTTGTTTCCATGTATCTACAAGGTTATATCAATGTAAATTTGGTGATTTAATTGAGTCATTGAGCATTTTACCAAAGATATGAAAATGTCTCTTTAACTAACTGGTCTGTATATATCCTGGTAAGAAAGAGCATGACTTGTCTGTGTTGCCATATTGAGGCTGTCATTATGAAGGATTTTGGTTATTTAGTTTCCTCAAAACTTGAAACAGAACATGACCAGAATTTTCTCTTTAAATGAAGAAGGAAATAAGGCACATGTCTTCGGGGTAGCTGTCATTGCTCTCAGCACAGAAAGCCATTAAAATGTTTGCCCTCCATAAAATCATTATTTCAAAGTGTGGAACAAAAGAAAGAAACACATTAAAAAAAAAAAAAACTAAAGTAGAGCCAATCTTGAGCATGAGAATGAATAAAAAGATTAAAGTAAACAGGAATGTGCATGCTGTTCCTTCTAACCTGTTTGAGATCTTTAAAGAGGTCACAGGGCAACTGGGAAAGGATAAATTTGCTGTGTTAGAGTTTTGCCAAGATGTGTTCATGCAACAGAAAATAACTCAATTTTAGAAATCAGTCTGCTTTCAAGTGCAAAAAGATATTTCCAGGAAAAGCAATGAAGTTAAATGTAACGTTTCCAATTTCTATATGAAATCGCAACATATTTAGAACCCAGGTTCAATTTAACAAATTCAAATTACCACTGAGATTAGTGAGATTTAAACTGCTTTCCCCAAGGAAAAGTTTCCCTTTTCACCATATCCAAGGCCCTCTGAAATGCTCAAAATGATCACATTTCATATACCGAAGACAACATGCTGAGTTTATAGATGTAAAGAAACTCAGTGATGGGCATGTGGCTACATAACACAAGGCTGCTGGTGAAAGGGGCATTTAGGAAATATAGACACAAATCCAGCAAGTCTAGAAGCTCACATGCTGCTGCTGGTAAGAAAAATCCTAAACAATCCAGATTCACATACTTTGAGAATATGTTCACATTGATGCCATCTCATTTGACTGACTATGAATCTTTGTAATGTGGTTTTGGTAAGACCAGGGTGCTAGTCAAAATGAATTTCTTGTTACCCCAGCTGAATTTTATCACCGCTTGGAAACCACAAGAAAGAGTAGAAATAAGCCCTTTATGTTTTAAGAATTTCAGAGTATATCACTGGAAAAAATATTCTTGGTTCTTACAAGACAGATGAAAGTATACCAAGGTTATTTTTTATATTAAAAGTAGAAAATAATGCTTTACTTAAGACTACATTTTCTTTAAAAATGTCTCATATTTTTCCTTAAAAGTACATTAAGTATAGTTTTCAAAAACGAATAACCAATAAGTGGTTAATAATGGGTCAATTATATTGTGTTATCACAGAAAGAAAATTATTATAAACTGAAAAGGTATTTTTTGTTACAGACATCATTTGTGTAATTAACCTTAATTGCCTAATTTGTTCAATTATTTCTAATTGTCACTATTAACTAGCTTCGTAGTTGGTTTACATTTTAGCTTTCATAAAATAGAAAAGTAAATAATAAGTAGAAACCTACTATGTTTTTATTCATAAACAAGCAAATCCTTTGTAATTTTGACAATGGATAGAAATCTTTGGGACTATCACTGAACAAACTATATTTAAAGAAACTCAAATTTCTCTTCTAATGAATGGTTTTAATAAATCTGTTTAGAAATCCAAAAATCAGTAACCATAGACTTACTAATATATGAAACACTATAGTTTGTGTTTATGTAAATGTTCATATACATATTTAATTTTCCATAGAACATATTTTAATTAATTTATTATTTTTGCAATACTTATTTATCTACTAGAGATAAAGAATGTGTGCATCAAGGCCTACTATCTCTGTAAACAAACTCCAGACACAGGTACCATTTTGTGTATTTGGCTTTAGGGACTTGAACCTAGGCCATCAGGCTTTGCAAGAAAGAGCCTATAACTGCTGAGCCATCTCTCTGGCCATAAAACATATTATATAAATTATTTGCATATTTATTATATTCCTACTTTTGAATTCAGAAAACATTCTCATGTTCTCTCCTGTCATGCAAAAGACATTGACTTTTTCACTTCATGGAATGTCTTATTATCTGAATGTTTTATCTCAATATAAAAAAAAATGTTTCTTGCAGTCAGTGTTTATAGCTAGTACATAGCTTTCCCTGTGTGATTCTGCATTAAGTCATTAAAATCAGCTATTTTCTCAATAGGCATATATTTGCTTTTAGGACTGTCTAAATCCTGTGGTAAGAGGAAACACTGAATGGTTTGCAAGGCCCCTTTACTAAGTGCGACTTGATGATAGTTTCATATGCTATGTATCTAAACAGGTTTTAGGAGAATGGGTTAGCAAACTATAATTAAGGTTTATGTCAGTGATAAGTAATTAATATACTTACAATTGTAATATATTGAAACTATAAATTAAAGTCTTCAAATGGTAATAGTTCAATCATTTGACAATTGAATGTTAATGGTTTCTAATGAGAAATCATTGCTAATGCTAAGCTTATGCTAAAATTCCAAAGGCCAAATAATTTCAGGAAGATGTTAAAAAATTTCTGACCAGAATTTTGTTTCCATCTAAATTTAGATGCAGGTGAAACTATTTTTGTTACTTACTTTTGTCCCCCTCAGAGCACTCATGTCCCCCTGTGACAGTTTGTTTCTGAAGTGGAGCCCAGGAAAGACCAGGAGTAGGGAAGGACAAGGAAACAAGTGAACCATGAGTCAGGGGCCCTGTCTTCCGGACTTGGCTGTGCCTTTATATTGGGCGATTTATCTGAGTTCAATCTCTCTGTTTCAGTGATTTCATCACAGTAGAGACACTGATTCTTAGTTCATATCATTTTTTAAACAAGTAATTAATATACTGTTTGTTAAAATGCCTAATGTGAATTTTGACAACTGGATGGCATTTAGAGCTTGGTCATTTTTCATTATTTTTTATCCATTCATTCATTATCCATGATAAATCCATTTTTTAATCCCTAAAACTAATTGGTCTAGGTTGGTTCTCTGTGTATTCCTGCTTTTCTCCAATATCTCTTCAGTCACTTGGTTTGTATATTCATTTTCTTCCTGTAGACTATTATATAGAAAGAAGTACATTTTCCAAAAAAAATCTCACATTTTTGTCCTAAAGCATATGTAAATATTGAGATTTTGGCAAATAATAATAATTGCAATTCCTAGGCTTTTCTCTACTGTGCTTTTTCCTAGGGTTTTCTCTTCATTGTCTTACTAGATGTATCTTTGTAGGAAATGCTATATAATTCATTCACATTGTCAATCAATTCAGCCCAAACAGTCAACAATCAGATTCACTGGTTATCACCAGTCTTCAGTTAAAAATATGAAACTCACTCCAAGTCTTGAAGGATCCTTAGTCTCCAAAACATTCTTCTAAGATTTCTATCAAGATTCTATTTTTTTTTTTCTTTCCCAAAGTAAATGTACCAAGTTCATTGATTTTTCTGCTTGTGCACAGGATGAATAACTACCTAGTATATATTGCAAGACAAATAGAACCTTGTGTTTGCCTGGTCTCTTAATTAGAATGAAGACCCTATTTTAGATCTTCAGTTTCTTCTAACCTACTTTGTGTAGCCCCTGATGTTTTCGTGATTCAGGATCCTAGAAGCTCTACTGAGAGTTAATATTTTCTATACATGGTAAGTGTGCTACAAGCAGTCATCAGATGTTACAGCGGCAATTCATCCAGAATGAATGAACACAGTGGATGAAAGGGCATGTGAGAACAGTATGGGTAAGTAAAGTATGTGGCAATGTGACAATCATACTTTATAAGGATTTGAAATTATTCAATAAGCTGAAGGCAATAGTACATTTAAGAAGTGCTGGGAAACCATGGAAGGAATTTTAATGGGTGACAAATATAAAGAATTGAATACAATAATTTTCATCCATGGAAATGGACCTAAAAATTACCGGACAGACTCATGTTTTTGTTTATATTTTACTTGGTTCATCTTTGTCCAAACTCTTGGCCTTTTTTTCTCTTATGGAGTTGTAATGGTGAATGTGCTACCTTTCTGAGTACCAATCACTACACACTTGTGATTTTTTGAAAAGCCAATGTTTAAAATCTTCACAAAATGTATCTCCAGGTGAAATTCTAGCCACTACATCAGATCTCTATGAAAAAAAAATTGATTTAAATAAGTACCAGGTTTTCTGCAATACCGAAACTTATTTCTGCTTACTCTGTTGGTTTTATATCTATAAACAGAAAAATCATTTGAAAGTTTGATCCCACCTATAAGACTGACATCCCACATGTGAATATTGTGTTTTGAATAATCAGGTGTTAAACTTAGAAGATCTATATTACATATGTATTAAGTAAAATATTGAAGTTTTTAGTTAAATTTTGTAAATTTGGTAGCTTGCATCATCTAAAGATTTGGTCTTTTTCTTATAAATTATCGATTTTGTAGTCATAAAGTTAACTACTTGTACTATGTTTGAACTATTTTTATTTATTTATTTGCAAAAGAAACAGAGAGAGAATGGGCACAGAATATGCAAGAGGCTCTTGTTACTGCAAACTCCAGATGCATGTGCCACTTTGCATGACTGGCTTCATGTGGGAACTCAGAATTGAATTCAGGCAAGCAAACTTTACAGGCAATCACCTTTAATTGCTGAGATATCTCCTGAGCCCTTTTTGTACTATTTTTATTATGATTTTAATGTCTGAGAACTATTTTAGTAGCCATGATATTTCTTCCCCAATGAGGATTAAGAATTTGTATATTCTCTTTTTTTCTTTCCTACTCCAGATAGAAATTTGTCAGATTTATTAATCTTTTCAAAAATAGCTTTTTATTGATTAATTTTTGTCTTTACATGTTGTGTATAATGATGCTTGGTCTCTTAAAATATCAACATTCTCAAATCTGAGAGTAAATCACATGTTTTAACCTATGAAGTATAGTGTTATAAAAGGATTATATGTGAACACAAACAAATATGAGCACATATCAGCTAAATTATTGTTGTTTTAATTTGTTTTGATAAACAGAATAAGTAAAATCTCACAAAAATTACATCAAAATTAAAGTGTGGCATAAATTTGTTGACTTATTCCTTTATTATATATTTGTACTATATGGTACCACTAGAATTTATTATGAAAAATTGAACCTGAAAAACCAAATATTGCACAAAAGTAGAAAGAAATTTATCTGAATATCAACTGAACATAATTTTATGTCTCCTTAATTAGAGTATGCATGTGCATATTTTGTAATAAAAATATTTTTAGGCAATTATTACATTATTATAACTTATACATTAGTATAAATTATATAAATTTATTTAAAATATTTATAACTGATTTAAATGTGAACATATATAGTACATAAACATATATTTACATTTATGCACATAAAATAATCATCAACATCATTGAAAACTCAAGCAAATTCATTTGATTAGGAAAGCTTTACAAGTTACACAGTGTCTATCTCTAAGAACGTAAGATGTAATGTTGTATCTCCATTATTATCCAAATTAGCATCAATTGATATTGGAATTATTTTGATTATTTACTACTAGAAAGTTTTAAATTTTATCCTTCTAAGAATAAAAATAACAGTTCCAGTTTATTGTTTCGTGAAAACTATTGCTATGAATAAGCCACTGAAACCTAAAATGCCTTGATATTTTACATGGAGTATTTTTTTACACAAATAAATACATATGTTATTCTAATATAGTTTTTCATATAATCATTTTACTGGAGGAAGAAGATCAATTTTTATAGACTAATGTAAACTTTACCAGCACGAATACCTCACCATGTTTTAAATCCACCTTGTTTTGGAAAGAGTTCAATTTTCTTTTCCATTATCTTACATTTACCAGATGAATTAATAATAATTAGCCTATTGTAACACTTTTCAAATTCACCAGTGATTTTCATGTATTAATAAATCTTAAGAGTCTCATGAAGTAAGCAGATGTGAAGTATGATTAAGAAGGCTCATGAGCCTCTTAGTTTCCAGTTTCTAGGGTCTTATCACTGCTGCACAATGACATAGTTGTTATGGAAATACATAGTTATTTAATTGCAAACTAAAACACAAAAACTTTATCAGGTGCTTTGTTTCTTATCACTACCATCAGTAGAAGCTGAAACAATATGATATTAGTGAATCTAATATTTTTGTGAGTATAATAATGCATTTAATGTTTGCAAACTTTCAAGGTAAGAACTGATTTGAGAGCAGAATTCTCATCAAAGACAGTGGGTGGATGAGCATCAGTGTACTTCTTAGCACAGTTCTCTAGAATATCTGTCTCTTCTGTAATGCTCTGCATAGGCCCTAGAAAATGACTAAAGTATTATATTCTGAGAGTACCTAAAGTATAAGAATTCTAGGTAGTTGATTGAAAAGACATGTGAATTGCTTAGGTAAAATCAAGCAGATAGCAAGGAGGTTTTTTTTTTTTTTTAATCTTTCTTGTTGGAGCTATAAGAACTGAAAACTATGACATATTTTAGCTCTGATAGACTATTATCCAACTTCTATATCTATGAAAATTATTAAAAGGCAGAGATATATAACTTTTTCTTTCTGAAAAATCAATTTTTCACATATTGGAATATTGCTTGAAGAAGTATGAGTTCAAGAGTATCATTTTATTTTAAATTAATATTGTATAAAGTAAAACTTGGTAAGACTCCTAAAAATCCCTTCATGTTAAGTGCATTGCCTTTTATTCTTATGCTGAATAAGTTTGTGATAATATCTTTCCTATTAAATAGAGAAGCATTTTGTTTAGGTTTTAAGAATATCTGGGTAAATTAAGTTGCATGCTGAGGGCTGGAGAGATGGATTAACAGTTAATGTGCTTGACTGAAAAGCCTAAGGATCAAGGTTCAATTCCCCAGTATCCACGTAACCTAAAAGGACATGGTGGTGCATGTGTCTGGAGTTCATATGCAGTGGCTAGCGGCTCTGCTGCACCTGTTCTCTCCCTCCTTCTTCCTCTTTCTGTCTTTCTCTGTCATAAATAAATAAAATAAAATTTAAAAACTAAAAAAATTAAAATTGATTGTTGAAAAAACATTATTATTTTAATGAACTTATCTATTTCATATCCTTGTGTGGTTTTTGAATTAGTTGTATAAAATAAAAGCCAGGCTTGAAGAGTTCCAGTTCTGGATTCTCTGTGAGGAACTTTGTGCCCTAGCTACTCAACAATGCAATCTGACTGGCAATAATTATGGACACACAAACACACACACACACACACACACACACACACAAACATATAAAGTATTTATATAGCATGGAGAGATGGCTTAGAAGTTAAGGCTTTGGCCAGAATACTAAAGGACCCAGGTTTGATTCCCCAATAGCCACATAAAGCCTTACACACAAAGTGGTACCTGCTTCTGGAGTTCGTTTGCAGTGGCAGAGGCCCTAGCGTGCCCATTCTCCCTCCTTCTCTCTCTTAAATAAATAAAATATTTTAAAAATTAAAATTATGTATAAATTATTGTAAAGGCCACAGCACGTAAATATTCATTTACTAAGAGCTATATCTAACTAAGTGCTAGAGGAACATGGAGGAATTTTGCTGTGACCTGTTCCCACCAAATTACTGCATACATCATGACAGAGCTCTCCTGTGTGTGATTCATATTCTCTCTCTCTCTTTCTTACTCAGATTCCCATCATGATAACAAATATCTGGGTGTGTCATACTGTGGAGATTTCAGTCATGAATGGTTGGTCTCATTTCTTCATGGCCTGGGTCTATTCAGCACATCATGATGGGACATGTGGCAGGGAGAAGGATGCGCCTGATGGCTAGAAAGTGAAAGAGAACATAAGAAAAGGAGTAGGATCTCCCCTCCCTTTCAAGGGTATACCTGTAAATGGTTTGAAGGACTCTCACTAGGTCCTACATCTTAGTAGGTCAGGGAAGCCTACAAGACCCCTTAAACAATTCAAGTTACTATGGTTCTTGCCTGCTCACTTTCTGGTAAAACCCAACTGCTGAAGACACAATACTCATTGGTTGCAGAACATTGTGAAATCAAGTTTGAACTTAGTCAGACACTTCCTTCCTGCGGGTTATTATTCATAGAGATAGAAGTTGTGATGCAAGCTACTGGTAAAGAAAAGTCACTAATGATATCACACACTGGTTAATCCTGCATTGAACAATAATGACTCACTAGGCAAGAAGACATGTCCTCTGGTGTAATGGTGGCATGAGTGTTGTAGAGATAAACAAACAACTTCTGGTTAGATTTGAGGTCAACTTTTATTAAATTATTTTATTAACTAGAAATTTTGTATGGAAATATCATATGTCGGTGCCATTTCCTCTCTCCTTTCTGTCCACATACCACTGATGGCCTTCCTCAGTGGGATTACTGGTACTCACCATGAGGATGTGAGTAATGATTTGTGAGAGCAGCAGTCAGTCATGGGGGGAACTGCAATGCCTTTGAATATTCCATCCCACCCTGTGGCTCTTACAATCTTTCTTCTCCCCTTCAGCAAAATTTCCTGAGCTTTAGTGGGTGTGGTTTAAGTCTGCTTTAGTATAGAGCTGTCAGCAACTCCTGGATTTCTGCTTTGCTGTGTCTTGAATATCCTCAGTGTCTGTCACCATCACCCTGGCCCAGGTTGTCAGGCTCTTCATGGAAACAGCACTCTTTCTCATCTCACCAATTACTCTGGGGTTTCACCTGGGCCTTAGCTGATGTGAGAGGGGTGGGTTATCTAACCATGGGGAGTAATGATGTAGATTAAGCTATCTTTTCTTGTATTATTGATAGATTTTGGTTGTCCTTAATTTTCTTTGCCTTCCGTATAAGCAAAACAGATTCTCCAGTGGAGAGTAAGATCATGATGCATTAAAGGGGTAAGTATAGTTAATTAAGAGAGATTTGGATGGGTGTAGCTTCTATTTTGACCAAAGACTATTGGGAGCTTCTCATTGGAGTTTATGATCTCCATAGGATTCTGACTTGTTTCCCAGTACCAGCTATGAATTCATTTCCATATAATGGGTCTCTTAGCAAATCAGAGAGCCATTGGTTGCCCACCAAAGTAGGGTACCATTATTACACATGTATACACATGTGTATGTGTTTGTTCACATTGTTGTTGTCAAATTTTCCACAGAAGCTCCTGTGATGCTTTCCAGCACTATATGGACTAACCATCTGGGAACGGGATTCAATCCCCATTATAGTAGGGTTTCTTGATTTTCTGTGTTAGAAGCCTGTGGTATCTTCAGTAACAGGGTCTTACCTTTTACCTCAGGTGTGGCATAAAGTGCTTTGACAGAAGCCTCTCTTGTTTTGGGGACCTCATAAGTCTCTCCAACCATCAGGTCAATGTGGGTTGTAACCAATTACTATAACATAAAGTTACAAGCCAGAGCCAATTTTATTTAGGGCTATGCTTCATCCTGCCTTCTCCTTGGGTCCTTCTTATCAGATGATTCTCCTATACTCCTATTATTGAAGGTTATATCTTTTAGTCTGCTATCCTGTTGGAAGATTTCTATGAAACCAATTCAATTTGGCTTTAGTTTTGTGTATATTTTCCCCAACATCCCTATTCCCATCCCTCAAACCCTTCCATCCTCTTATTTGCCCCTCAAGTTTCCTGTCAGGTATACTTACAACTCAGACTATTCCAGCTTAGGAACCACAGATGAGGAAGAACATGTGGTGTTTTTCTTTCTGTGACTGTGTGAGTTTGCTTGGGATAATCTGTTCCAAGTCCACCCATTTTCCTACAGATTATATGGCATCATTTTTCTTGATTGCTGAATAGAATTTCACTGTGTATATGTACCACATCTTCACTATCTATTCTTCAAACAATGAGCATCAAGGTTGATTTCAATTCTAAGCTATTGTGAATTAAGCAGCTATAAATATGGTTGAGCAAATATCTCTGCAGTGAAAAGCAGAGCCTTTAGGGTAGATGCCAAGTAGAGGAATGGCTGGGTCATTGGGTAGCTCTAGTTCCATCTTTTTCAGGAGAATCCATACTATTTTCCATACTGGTTATACAAGTTTGCACTCCTACATAAAAAAAAAAAATCACTGAGGAAAGAAGTTGAGGGAGATATAAGATGGAAATACCTCCCATAGTAATGGATTGGAAGAATAAATATTGTGAAAATGGCCATCCTATGAAAAATATTACATAGATTTGATGCAATTCCAATAAGAATTCCAGTAATGTTCCTCACAGAAATAGAAAAATAGTCTCAAAATTCAAATGAAAGAACAGAAGGCCTCAGATAGCCAAAAATATCCTCAACAAAAGAAATATGTCTGGAGGTACCACCATACCTGATTTCAAGATATGCAACAAAGCCACAGTACCTAAAACAGAATGGTACTGGCACAAATATAGACCTACAGATCAATGGAATAAAACAGAAGACTGATCTCTAAATAATGTGAGCTTTCTTAAGAGTGTCTGATTTTAGTGTATTTTTCAGTTTAACTAGGTCAAGAATTTTTCCCATTCCAGGTTCCTTTTAACATGTTTCTAAATTTATCTTTCACTTTTACTATAAGCAGCAAGAAAAAAAAATCACACCTTTCCACACATTACTGGAAATCTCAACAATATATCCAGTTCATGGCTTAGAAACTGTGCTTTCCAGATGAATATAGGACATAGTTGAGCTATATTTTCTCTGTCTATGTAATAAGAATCAGCTTTCTTGTAGTTTCTAATGTTTTACTGACAGTCTACTAGTTTTTTTTTTATCAAAAATACCTTTAACATTCATATTCCTTTAAATAAGAAATGTTTCTTACACATTAAAAGTATTCATGGGAAATAATTTCTTTTATTACTATTATTGCTTTAGTTGCTTTAACTTGCTGTATAGCTGAGGTCAGAAGTACTGATCATAGCCCTCAATTATCCTCAATGTGTCTGTGAAGCTCATCCTATAAACTCCTAAATTCTTATGCTGCCAAAATGGATAAACTCAGAGCTAGTAGAATAAAAATTAACTTTTGAGACATACATTTTTTGTATGGATTAAGCTGAACTAGATATAAATTGTTTGAAATGGGAGGTTTAGTAATTTTCCTAGAATGAATCTACAAACTCCAGTATTTCCTTTTGGTTTTCGCTCTGACTCTGCCACATGACTCTGTTTAGAGAAGGATTTAAGTACAGTGATTTATCTTATAATATAAATAAATAAATATTCCCCAAAATCAAACTGTAACTCACTGGTTAGAGATGATGAACAGAAAATATCACACAAATTTCCAAACTTCATATATATATATATATATATATATATATATATATATATATATATATGTGTGTGTGTGTGTGTGTGTGTGTGTGTGTGTGTGTAATTTGTTAATCTTTTTAATAATAATCAAATCATAATAAAACTATATCTTAGACTGCTTTTCAATATATTTGAAAATATCTACATGGATTTTAATTGATATACTATGAAATATGAATGACAGCAGAATCTGCTATTTTATCTAAATGAAGAGAACATAATTTATAGTGTATTTACCAAAATGTTTATGTTTTGATATTCATTTTTATGCTCCCTGACACTACTTCTCACTTTAGATCAAGAGTGACTGAACATGGGCACTACACATTAGCACAGTGAAGCAAATGTCAGGGCAGACTTTGTGAATTCAGCTAAGCAGTGATCATGCATGGGATTAGCGAAAAGAGGAGAGCAGGAGTGGGAGTAGAGCTCACTGCACAGACCACTATGACGGATGGAGCATTAAGGCGACAGAATAAGGCAGCTAATTCAGTCGTGGAGCCTCCACTTCTTACTTCTGCCCCATTCATATTTGAGGTGAGCTGGTGAGTTATGTGGAGTGCTCTGCTCAATACGAAGTGAGTGAATGAAACCCAAGGAAATAAAAAGTGCATGGAAGGTAGAAGTGAACCTAATCTCCTCTCTTAATTTAATTATATGCTTTTCAACCAAGAGAGGGATAGCAATGTCCAAGCTCACACCAGCCTTTCCTGAGAAATCATTCATTTCTGTATTTACAAAGCTAACAGGAAAATTGCTAGCTCTAAGCTCTGTCTCTGGTTTTTACAGGGATGGAGTATGCAAACAGAGTGCTTGTTTGCACATTAGAGAATGTACTTAGTAGAAAAGGTTACTCTACCCATAGAATGTGATATAAAATGAAGTCAACTAATTCACAACTTTAAGTTTAACTAATATATCTGATACTTAGACTCCAGTCCATGCAATAAGTCTGTCTCCTGTACTATATATTAGACCCTATAAATCCTGGGCTAAAGTATTTAAGGAGCTATACATGTCCAAATAATATTAATTCACCTGATAGTTGTATGTTAGAATCCTGTGGTTAGGAAACCCAGACTTCAGAAAAGGCCCCACTGCTTTCTAGAGAACAGTGGTCTTGCACACTAAAAATCTCTCAAACAACTTTGCATATTCTCTTTAACCCAAGTTGCTGTCATGCTTGGTTGGAGAAATTGCAGAGGAAGCAGTGACATTTACAACTGCTCTTACTGCTAGCCTGACAGCTAGCCCCAGGGTTATGGTGACAAACATGATGATCAAAAAATAAATAAATAAAAATTAAAAAAAAACTCATTAAAGCAGAAATCAGAGGCTACACAGAGCTCAACACTAAATCAGACTGCCAACATACCTTCCATGGCTCAGGGAATATGGTAGTAGAGAGAGCAGAAAGACTGTAGAAGCCACAGTGTGGGTAGGAATACCCTGAGGCATGGTCCCCCCACTATCCCATAGGGACTAACTGAGGCCTTCGTGATGCCACAATGATTATCATCACCTCACTGAGGAAGGCCCTCAGGCAATAGAGTTGGGGCAAGGAGGTAAAATATTGGAACTTACATATATCTATATATCTGTGTGTGTGTGTGTGTGTGTGTGTGTGTGTGTGTGTGTGTGTGCAGTTTTTCCTTATAGTTTTCGAAGTCATTTTCAGGCTAGCATTATATACAAATTTGCTGAAAATCAACAGTTCTTAGGATCTTAAACTATTTTAAATATATCATTAAAATGTATTGAAGACAAACACTCACCATCAAGGAACAAAAATGTTCTGACAAAAACTAATTTTCTTTGACAAGATTATTACTTAGTATTTTGGCCTGATAAAGATTTCCTAGTTAGCACTAAGATTCCCTGTGCTTGTCCAACTTAATATGGAGATACTGTTTATTCTCTACCAGAGTGATTTTAAAAGCCCTGCATTGAACATAAACTCCTACCTGTTTTTCTTTCTAAAACTCTGAGCTTGGGATCCTCACTTTCCACAATGCATCTGTACTCCAGAAGTGTCACAGTTCCAGGCGTCGTTTTAGTGTGGTATTAGTATGGCTTCCTTTTACTACTCTACACGTATTGCATCTTTGTTCTATGATAATGAGTAACAACATGTGGACTTCAGGGCTGGGGATATGGCTTAGTGGTTAAGGTTCTTGCCTGCAAAGCCAAAAGACCCATGTTCAATTCCCCAAGACCCACATAAGCCAGACACGCTCATGCATTTAGAGCTTATTTGCAGTGGCTAGAGGCCCTATTGTGCCCATTCTCTCTCTCTCTCTTTTTCTCTCAATTAAATAAATAAATAAAAACAAAATATTAAGCATATGTAGGCTTCATATTTTATATCCAAGTGTAGTGGCACAAGTCTTTAATCCCAGCACTCAAGAGGCAGTGGTATGAGGATCACTGTGACTTCAAGGCCAACTTGAAACTACATAGTGAACTCTAGGTCAGTCTGGGCTAGAGCAAGACTTTACCTTGAAAAACCAAAACAAACAAACAAACAGGTTCATAGAAAAGCAAAAAATGGGTAAGTGGCACAATTTAATAAGGGTACAGGTACAACCATTTCTGTGCACAGCGTTACAGGGTCATAGACCCCCTTTATCAGTAGGTGTTCAATATAGGAACATTTGTCTTGAAAGGTTTGGGTTTTTTGTTCTGCTATATCAGGTACCATGATTGGTATACAATATGTTTCTGCTTCTAATCATTCCTGTGTTATCTCATATAAGAAATATGAAAGGAGAAATAAAACAATTGTTAGCTAAAATTAATCAAAATGTAAAAATATTTTTGATTGGGTAAACATTTGCATGAAACATAAAGTGCACATTTGTTCAGGTACATAAAATTGATAATACATAAAACTGATACCACAGTAGTGCTTTAAAAAGGGTTATTACCAAGGTTTTGTTGTTTAAACTTTCACATGTAGTTTTACATTAAGATTGATTATTTGTTGTGCAAACATTTGAGGTATGGCATTATATACTTTTGTGGTTTGTTACACAGAATTACAGAAATAATTGGCTATAAAATAAGTAAAAGGTAAGGTATAGCTATATAAGAAATTCAATTTGATTCAATGGATATAGCTCTTTATATAATTTGGTCACACTTTAATTTGGATAAGGAATTTCATAAACACACAAATACATAAATACACAATTTTATAACTACTTTCCAATGTAAGTAAAATTTTTCAATAGCATGGGCTTCTTAAGAATTTTTTTTGATATTTAGAGCATCAGCAGAAATGAAACAATGAGAAAACTGGGAAAATATTAATAGATATGAGATAAATAACATCAAATATTATGACATTATTTTCTGGTGAATTTCATTTACATGGAGAATAAATAAAAGCTATCTAAAGTCACAAAATTATGAACTCTCTCTCCTCTCTCTCTCTTCTCTCTCTTTCTCTTTCTCTCTCTCTCTCTCTCTCTCTCTCTCTCTCTCTCTATATATATATATATATATATATATATATATATATGTCAAGCTATATTAATTCACCATTTGAGCATCTCTTTATCCCCCCTTCTATGGTGCAGTCAGTATGTGTTTTAATTTACATTCACTATGGTCAATAATACACACATATTTCAATTTCCTGTGATATCTTTTTCCTAAATTAGTTTCCATATGGCATAGTTGCCCTTCAGCTTGCATTACTTTTTAAACATTATTTGTATAATAAAGCTGCTACTGATAAACTTTTATTTATCTGAAAATATATTCGGTTTTATTTTTCATGGATATAAAATTATAGCTTTAGGATTGTTTATTTTTAATGCTGTTGGGATTATTTTTCTCTCATTTCTTTTTTTTTGAGGTGGGGTTTCATTCTGGTCGAAGTAGACCTGGAATTAACTATGTAGTCTCTGGGTGGCCTGAAATTCATGGTGATCCTCCTACCTCTCAGTGTTGTAATTAAAGGTGTGTGCCACCACGCCCGGCTCTCTCATTTTTTAAGATGTTTTTACCCTGTCTCTGGTTCACATAATTTTGATATACAATTAACATTTTTATAAAATGTATCCCCTGTATAAAATACTTCATGTTCTATATGACTTCCCCTTTATCCTGTGTAATTTGAATATGTACTGTATTAACTGTTCCCTTGAAGATATCTATGTGGTTTCTCAAGTTTAAATATATTTGGGTAAGTTGAAAAGTTTGGTCACTTTCTCTGGATAATTTTACTCCTTGGATCCCTTCATTTTTCTCCACCTGAGACTACAATTGAATGTGTTATAGTCCTCTTCAGGTTTGTTTCACAGTCCCCAAGACTTTGTTCATACTTTTGTACCTATTGCTATATTGGCAGACTTACTTTCACTTTCTCTGATCTACTGTTAACTCCTTCAACTAACTTGAATTTTTTATTAATTATAATTTGTATATTTTTTATTTGAGAAAGAGATGGCAGGGGAGGGTTTGATTTCGTTTGTTAGAATTTATTTTAAATTAATGTATTTATTTGAGAGCGAGAAAGAGGGAAAAGAGAAGAGAGAAGAGAAGAGAGAGAGAGAGAATGAATGGGTGCACCAGAGCTTCCATCCATTGCAAACAAACTCCAGATGCATGTGCCACCTTGTGCATCTGGCTTAAGTGGGTACTGGGGAATCAAACCCGGGTCCTTAGGCTTCAAAGGAATGTACCATAACTGCTAAACCATCTCTCCAGCCATCATATGTCAGAATTTTAAGAATGCAGTTAACTTGACTGGATACCATCTCCAAGCTCTCTTTCTCTGTGATACAGAGAACTGAGAATTCTGTCAGGCCAAGGTAGTTTGTGTTGGGCTGCTTGTAGACATGCTCATATATTTATAATTTCAGAGATCAGTCAGAGATGTGTGGAGTCTATGTGTAGAACATGATGCTTCCTGTTTCTTTTTGTTCTTTTTTAATATTATTTTTTCTCCTTAAAATAGTGTTTCTAAGTTTCTCTCTTATTATCTCATAACAATATTTACTACCTGTCAATGACTTAGTGGCAATAATATGTGCTCATCTCAGTGGAAGAACCATACAAAAGTCCTGCCTAGAGGCTCCAAATGTCAGCCACAGTGCTGCTGCTGGTCTGATTTAGTTACTGACCCATGCCTTCAGGTACTTGTTGCACTGTTTTACCCAGTGTTTGCTGTTATTTCAGGAGAGCCTGGCACAAAATAGACTCTATCATGTTTCCTGGAAGTAGAACCTCATTTAGTAATAGCATTCAGTTTAACAATGAGGGCAATCAAGTAGCCAATTACTGTTTTCTCTGTTTTCCAAATACTTATCAAATTCTCTTCTTAATGGTTTATTATTAGCTAATCAGAAAAGAACACTAAAGAGAGTAGAAGGAAATAAGTTATTTTGTATGAAGATCAAGAGACAAAAAGATAAGATGTTAATAATGATCAAAGAAACAGCTTTCATAGTAGATAAATAGAATTTAGATAGAGATAAAACACATACACATTATGTATAGAGAAGTAGACATGGTGAATAAACAATGTTTTCATGAATGTCTCAGTTGATGGAATCCATGGATATTTTAATTTCATAGGAATTTTAAAAACTAAATATAATATTATACATCAAGAATATGACCAATATCTGTCTAAGCAACTCATGGTCTAAGCTGCTCAGCAGCAAACAACCTGATGTGATACTCATACAAGTGCAATAGTGCTGCACAGCGTTGGTGGGAAACCAATTTCTCTCAATTTGGCTAATGAATTTGCTCAGTGGAATGGAAACCATAGCTGGAGCTGGGAAACAAGTCAGAATCATACCCAAAAATGAGCCTGCTCTCCATTATTAAGCTCCCACCAATCGTGGGTGTGGTAGTTTGAATAGATGGCCCCCAATATATTCAGTTCTTTATTGTTTGTAGTTTGCATTCTATAGCCACCTGGTTGGAGACAATGTCACTGGGTGGATCTTAAGGTGTGGTGGTGGGTTTTAGATTTCAATCTAAAGATATGTAAAGTGTGCCTAGCTGGAGTTCCTGACGTGTGTTGTGGCTTTTGGGCTTTAGGCTTATGTTTTTCTCTCTCTGTGTTTGGGCCTGTGAAAGCAGGCCAGTTTCTTTTGTTTTTATGGAACTTTCCCTGGATTTGTAAGCTTTAATAACTCTCTTCTTCCATAACTGTGCCTGGTCTGGAAGTTCATCTCAGTGAACCTGAAGCTGTCTGCTACAAAACTTGGTACCGAGGAGTGGAGTGAGATGAACCTTACTACGTGGATGTTGATCTTTTGGAACCTTTGTTTTGGAGGAATAAACATGGACTTGGTGTTTGCAACTGAAGATGTCTTCTGGAGTGGTACGCCAAGTTTTATGGACTATTCTGATTAGAGTCTAAGAATGCTAAGTGCAGACAGCATTGAACTTCGAGGCTTAGCTTATGAGCTTTCTAAGGGGAAGGAAAGACTACAGAAGATTTTGTTGGAACTGGGCTACTGGCATAAGGGCTGGCTGTGTCCTGCTGCCCAGGTCCAGAGTGTTTGATCAAGGTTAAATTTGTAATGGACTGATGTGTTTGGCTAAAGATATTGGACTGAGAGATTTAAGATTTTAAGCTGAAAACCTCAAGCAAGTTAAAATTACAGGCACTGAGACTGGTTTTAAGTTACTGAATCTGCTATTGTCAAACACATTAGCAATCTTAAAGGAAGATGGTCCAACTGCTTTACATTAAAACAATGGAAAGGATGCATAAGGAAGGACTCTCATAGAAATGCAAACTCTTTTGGAAAGAGTTGACTGGAGAAGGAACCTGCTTTTCAAGGTTATGATTTATTTCATCTGTGAATTAAGAATATGGCTGTGTCCTGCACACCTGGTATTGGGTTCAGAAGCATGAAAAATGCAAGGAGTGGTCGTGACTTGCACATACTTCCAGAAGCTGCCACTGAGATGTGGCATGAGGTAGGGCCTGATGCCCTGATAGGCTGAAAGAGCCTTTGGAAAATGTGAGGAGTGGTCATGAATTGCACCTGGTTCCAGGAGCTGCTGCTGAGATGCAGCATGAGGCAGGGCCTGATGCCCTGATAGGCTGAAAGAGCTTTTGGAAGATGGACCGTCCTTTGCATGAAGACCTAAAGATGTTTTGTATATACCAGGACTATGCAAGGGCTACCATAGAGCACACTGTTGGTCTTGGATGGAAGTGTTCCCTGCTACTCTACCCAGTTGGAGGGGCGTAATTGGAAAATCTGGAGACTGTCAGTCTTTGGTTGTATTGGACTTGAACTGCAGAAGTTTGATGTTTGTTTGATGATGGTTGAGTTTGCATTGTTTTAGTCTCTCCTTGCTATGCCTTATATCAGTTGAAAATGTTTACTCTGTGCCTTTATATGTTAGAAATGTTCAACTTGTTTGATTTTACAGGTCTTAATATCTTAAATTGGTCAAGACTGTAGGGACCTTTGGAATTTAACTGAGTACAATTTACAATGTGTAATGGTTATTGTTGTGCCAAGTCCCCTGACCAGGAGCCAAGACCCCCGGTCACCCAGGAGTTACCCAGAGAACCGCCACAGAAGCCGAGACACTTGAATGTAAAAGCAACAGGTTTCTTTATTGCAAGCCTAGGCCTGGGCTCCATCCCTACAGTCCGACACAGCGGTAGTAAGGGAAAGAGCCCCTTCCTTTTGGGGGAAGGGGTTCATATAGGAATTCGAACAAAGAAGTAGGGAATAGATACATGATTGGTTGATTTAAACAGTTTTGATTGGCTTGGGGTTTCAGCGGGCAAAGTTGGGGGCAGGAGCTAGGGGCACTCCAGGCAGATGAGGTAATCTCCATTGTGAAGGGCTAAGTAAACAGTGGTATTTTACGACTTTTGAAATGGAGATTCCTCAGTTTCTTATCTAAGCAGGAGGTCGGAGGCCGAGGTCTCTGCAGTGGAGTGTTTCTGCAATGCCCTTGAAATGGAGATTCCCCAGAAACTTTAGGGAGAAAGGCAGCAATTGAGCAAGCAAGCAAAGTTTACAGAAGCAGAGGTCAGCACATTAGCCAGCTAGTTCTCTATCTAAGTCAGGCCTGGGCCTTTTTACTTAAAATTGTTATATTTGGCCTTTCAGTTATAAATCTATTGGGGGCCATGGGCGGAATGTGGTAGTTTGAATAGATGCCCCCAATATATTCAGTTCTTTATTGTTTGTCGTTTGCATTCTCTAGCCACCTGGTTGGAGACAATGTCACTGGGTGGATCTTAAGGTGTGGTGGTGGGTTTCAGATTTCAATCTAAAGATATGCAAAGTGTGCCTAACAGTAATTCCTGAAGTGTGCTGTGGCCTTTGGGCTTTTAGGCTTGTGCTTCTCTCTCTCTCTGCTTGGGCCTGTGAAAGCAAGCCAGTTTCTTCTGCTTTTATGGAACTTCCCCTGGATCTGCAAGCTTCAATAAATCCCTTCCTCCATAACTGTGCCTGGTCTGGAAGTTCATCTCAGCGAACCTGAAGCTGTCAGATACAGTGGGCTACAAGAGGGCCTACACCTATTAAAATTTCTCTAAAAAAAATGGTTATCCCACTTATCTGGTGCTAACTTTACTCTCCATTGGAGAATTTGCTTCTCTTTTTCAGATAGACACAGATCCTAAGGAGAGAACCACCCCATCACACCTCAAAAGGGCCCCAGCTGAAACTAAGAATAATTGGTGAAACAAGCAAGTGTGCTGTTTTCTTGGTGAATGTGGTACCAGCACAAGGGTGAAGGAGATAGACACAGATAACAATCAACTCCTACCAAACCAGATATCCAGAGACCCAGAGGCTCCCAGGACCTCATCACTGAAGCAGACCTAAAATCATCCTAACATGGCTCAGGAAAATTTGCGGAAGAGGGGGAGGAAAGAATGTCAGAACCACACGTTGGGTCATGATACACAGAGATATTGCCTCTTACCCATAACTGATGGCTAACCCCACAATTCATGTCCCGCATTCCCCAAAGAGGAGGGTCCCTGCAGAGGGGGGAGGACAATGGTACCAACTTGACTGTATTCACTGAGTACAAAACTAATAAATAAAATTTTTAAAAAGAATATAATATTTAGAAAATTAAGCAAATAGTTGATATTTTCCCTCAAAACCTTTTCCCAGAATTTATATGGATCAATATTTTATTCTAATTCATTGTATTTTTAATAAAAAAAATACTGTGTGTGTGTGTGTGTGTGTGTGTGTGTGTGTGTTTGTATACCTTAAAAAGCAAGAACTTGCTTCAGCTGTTCACTTTATCAGCAGTGACTATCAATCATAGGTAGCCTACTTTATTGAAGGTCAGACTCATGAAGTTGAATGAGAAAGTGGCCATTTAGTGCTTTCGCCTCAGGGAGCTTCTTTCAGCTGAACTAATGTGACTTTAACAGGGTGAGGATAGAGATCATTTATTCAGAAGGGCCCATTTATTATAAAACCTGAGAAGATAAGTTTTAGTCTATCATTTATTTAGTGTATTTGAAAATCACTTACCGGATGTTTCTACTTTATATATTTCTCTCCAAAAGTGAAGACAGGTAGGTGCAGAATGAAGTCTGACCTGCTGCTAAATTACAGGTCCATGAATCTGGAACAGATCATTCTCAGTGAACTTACCCAATCACAGAAAAAAAAAAAAATCTCCACATAGTATCACTCATCTACAGCAACTAACCTGAATCTACCCAAGATACCTTACATACCCAGCATGCTAGTTGGAGAAGAACTGAGAGTCTCAGTGATGTCTCTGTATCTGTTCCTTAGGAAATGTAGGTCACCTAATTTCTCTTACTAAACAGATGAATCTCTGTATACACCATCTGATCATAAAAATGCAGACTCCATCCATACATATTGGTTTTGTAAAAATTATTGGGAAAAGAAACATCACTGTGATTAATCCAGTGGTACTTAAACATATCTGCCTGCAGATCTCATTTTCACACATGAAATGATAGTTTAGTTAGAGTTTTCTAGGCAAAGCTTAATGAAACAAAGAGACACAACTGTGTGTTCAATGTGTTAGTGAGACCTGACAACTTGAGTGATTAGGTGTACCCACTGAGAATAAATAGACTACCATATAAAGTTGAATAGGCTGAGCTTTGGGGAAAGGAGCTTTTCAATTTCAAAGTTTCAGAGTTTTTGGTCAATGAAATCTGTAGTATATATCCAAGCCATTAGAAGGATTTCAAACTCCGTCATCCTCAACCTGGTAATATTAAGGGAAATAACGTTTTGAATGTGGTTTGCTTTGCTACTCACTCTTTGTAGGGGGTATATGTGAATATGTATGTGTTTTGCCTAAAAAAAAGAGTAATCACTTTTTATGGGCAATTTGTGAATTAACTTGCAACAAGTTAACATGAGGTATTAACAGATGAACATTAATGGATGGATATGTCTGATATTAACTAACATAAAGGAGTTTAAGTTTATTTCAGGAAATCTCACACAGACTTTCATCTGTACCCCTGTTGCTAGACATGGTTAAGCCACTCTGGAAGCCCTACTTCTGGAGAAAAAATATGGAGTGAATATTAGAGAAGATGAGGAAGTCATCCATTGTGTATATGAATAAATCTAAAAACTGTTATTCTGATTGTTTAGTGCTGGTTCCTTCATCATTAATGTTATAAACACTATGGCCATTTTCCATAATCCTCTTTCCTATCTTTTTGTGCCAAAATTTAGAAAGATTATTATCCACATAATCTAGAAATCCAAGCACATATTTTAGAGAAAACAAAATGTCTTCAAGTCAATTACTGTTCTCTGTGCTGTTGCAGTTATTGTTGTCCACCATGTCTCCCTGCTAGAAACAGGCATACTGGTGTGCTGCTATCTTCTTAGTTCTAGGATCAGCAATGCATTTGAACAGCATAAATTCAGGTGGTATTATAAATCAGACATAGATCCTATATTTTGTTGTTTGTTTTAAGAACTTGATTGAGGAGTTCATAGTGTAGATTAAAGAGTGTCACTTCTGGTGCTCAATCAGGAGGCTTTTCATTTCAATGGAGGTAACTTGTGTAAGGGAAACAAATAGTTAAAAACAGATCACAAATAGGATGTAGTGACTTTTTGGTGGGGGGGGGAGGTCTAGAAAATTAGGATATACACTATTTGTGGAATTGTGTTTGAATTAAAACCTTATGTTGGGCTGGATAGATGGCTTAGCAGTTAAGGTGCTTGTCTGCAAAGTCAAAGGACGCAGGTTC
Organism: Dipus sagitta; assembly: GCA_036346955.1. Taxonomy (NCBI): domain Eukaryota; kingdom Metazoa; phylum Chordata; class Mammalia; order Rodentia; family Dipodidae; genus Dipus; species Dipus sagitta. Next base: position 51,224,564 of record CM070774.1, read on the forward strand.
AATTTCTCAGAACCCATGTAAGGCAGCTGTACATGGTGGTACATGCATCTGGAATTTGTTTGCAGTAGTTAGATGCCCTGGTGTGCCTACTCTCTCTCTCTCTATCTATCTATCTATCTATCTATCTATCTATCTATCTATCTATCTGTCATCATCACCTTTCATTTTCTCTCTCTCAAATAAATATAAGAATAATATATGTAAAAAACCTTATGCTGGGCTGGAGAGATGGCTTAGCAGTTAAGTGCTTGCCTGTGAAGCCTAAGGACCCTGGTTCAAGGCTTGATTCCCCAGGACCCATGTTAGCCAGATGCACAAGGGGGTGCATGCATCTGGAGTTCATTTGCAGTGGCTAGAGGCCCTGGTGCACTCATTCTCTCTCTCTCTCTCTCTGTCTCTCTCTCTATCTGCCTCTTCCTCTCTCTGTCTGTCACTCTCAAATAAATAAATAAAAACAAAAATGAAAAAAACCCTTATGCTGCCTATTGATAAAAGAGCTCAGCAATAATCCATGCAAACACTGTCTGAAAATTAATAGGTAGGAAAGCATTTATAATAAGGAATGTTGTGTATTTTATTACTATCTATATCTAATGCTAAAATTTATAAAGCTCATATGTCTCAAGACATGTAATCTTCTGCACAGAAATAATTGTTGAACATTTCTGAGTATGATTTACCTGTTAATAGTATTTTAATTTCCCTTATATAGTTTACCATGTCTGATTTAAATATTACATTTATATCTTATATACTTATATCTTATATATATTATATTCTTTTTTGAATTAATTTATTTTTTATTAATTAGTTTTGTACTTAGTGAATAGAGTCAAGTTGGTACCATTGTTAGGCTCGTCCATGTCCTACCCCATCACCCTGGCCCCTCTTTGTTGAGGTATATGGGTCATGCATTATGGAGTTAGCCCACAGTTATGGGTAGGAGAAATGTCTCTGCATATCATGACCCAATGTGTGTCTCTGACATTCTTTCTGTCCCCTCTTCCGCAAAATTTCCCTGAGCCATGTTGGGTTCATTTTGGGTCTGCATCAAGGGTGAGGTGTTGGGAGCCTCTCTGTCTCTGGATATATGATTTGGTAGGAGTTGATTGTTCTCTGTGTTTATCTCCTTCACCCTTGTGCTGGTTTCTGGTTCACCAGGAAAACAGTACCCTTGCTTGTTTTGCCAATTGTTCTTAGTTTCAGCTGGGGCCCTTTTGAGGTATGAGGTATGAGGGTGGTTCTTTCCTTAGGATCTGCGTCTATCTGAAAAAGAAGCAGATTCCCCAATGGAGAGTAAAGTTAGCACCAGATAAATGGGATAACCCTTATATTTTTATAGAGAATCTAATAGATATAGGCCCTCATGTAGCCCATGATTGGTGGTAGCTTGATAATGGAGAGCGGGTTCATGTTTGGATATGGTTCTGACTTGTTTCCCAGCTCCAGCTATGGTTTCTGTTCCACTGAGCAGATCTGTTAGCCAAATCAAGAGCAGTTGGTTTCCCACCATGGCTGTATGCCACTATTGCACTTGTGTGGGCATCACAGTAGGTTATTTGCTGCTAAGTAGGTTAGACCATAAGTTGCTTGGACAGATATTGGTCATTTTTCCCTAGTCACCCATGTAGCACCTTCTGGCACTAGACACATTGACTGTCTGGGGACTGACTCTCTTCCAGCTTCCAGCCATGTCATTCCATTTTACGTGTCAACCGCATATGGTGTCTTCAGCAGTAGGGTCTTATCACAAACCTTTGGTGGGTCATCAAGTACTCTGACAGAAATTTGTCTCTCTTTTAGGAAACATTGTAGGTCTCTCAATGATCTAAAGCTCATTGTGGATGATAGCCACATGCTGGTGCTGAGAGTTACAGGTCAGTGCCCACTAAGAGAATGAAGAAATTATAACTAGTATAAAAGAGTTAGAGAAGAGAGAGAGAGAGAGAGAGAGAGAGAGAGAGAGAGAGAGAGAGAGAGAGAGAGAGAAGCTGTAGAAGATTACGGTCAGTCTTCATCGTACCCTCTCCAGAGCCTAGTGGCTCATGTGTTCTCTCTAAGGGCCTGTTGAAGGTTCAACCATTTGGTCTGCCTTTTAGGATGTAGAATTTTATGGTACCATTGCTGTTTGGGTCTATATTTGTGTCCCCCACCCACCCTATTGTGTAGACCTTGAGATGCTTGCTGGGTATGTCGGCATCTTGGGTAGATTCAGGTTAGGTTCAGTAGATGAGTGAGACTATGAGGTGATTATCTTTCTGTGATTGGGTAAGTTCACTGAGAATGATCTCTTCCAGGGTCAACCATTTTTCCTCAAATTTCGTTGTGTCATTTTTTCATACTGCTCTGTAGAAGTCCGTTGTGTAGATATACCACATCTTAGTTATCCATTCTTCTAGTGATGGACATCTGGGTTGATTCCAGCTTTTAGCTATTACAAATTGAGCCACTAAAAACATGTTTGAGAAAATCTCTCTGGACTGTCATTTAAAGGTTTTAGGGTACCTTCCCGGTAAGGCAATAACTGGGTCTGTTGGTAACTCTATAGTCAGCATTTTTAGGAGTGTCCATATTGCTTTCCAAAGTGGTTGTACCATCTTATATTCCCACCAACAGTGGATGAGGGTTTCTAATTCTCCACATCCTTGCCAGCATTTATTTTCATTTGATTTTTTGATGTTTTCTATCCTTACTTGAGTGAGGTGGAATCTCACAGTTGTTTTAATTTACATTTCCCTGATGATTAGGGATGATGAACATTTTCTTAAGTGTGTGTTTGACATTTGTATTTCTTCCTCTGTGAACTGCCTGTCCAGCTCTTTGCCCCATTTTGTGAGGAGGTTGTTTGACATTTTATTGTTTAGGGTTTTGAGTTCTTTGTAGATTCTAGAGATTAGGCCTCTGTCAGTTGGATAATCAGCAAATATTTTCTCCCATTCTGTGGGTAATCCATTGGCTTTGCTTTTGTATGCTTGTCTGTAAAGAAACTCTTCAGCTTCATGTGATCCCATTGGTTGAGTGACTGTTTAAGATCCTGTGCTTACTGGGGTTTTGCTCAAGAAGTCTTTTTACATTCCTATATCATGGAAAGTTCCTTCTATAATTTTTTCCAGTAGTAACAGAGTTTCTGGTCTTATATTGAGGTCTTTGATCCATTTGGACTTGAGTGTTGTGCATGGCGAGATGTGTGGATCTAGTTTCAATTTCCTGCATATTGTTATCCAGTTTTTCCAGCATCATTTCTTTTTTTATCTCTGTGAAGAACAGTGTTGGGATTTTAATTGGAATTGCATTAAATCTTTATATTGCCATTGGTGGGATTGCCATCTTCACAATGTTAATTCTGCTGATCTAGGAGCATGGGACGTCTTTCCATTTTCTCAAGTCCTCCTTAATTTCTTTTTTGAGTGTTTTTACATTTTCATTGTGTAGATCTTTCACTTCCTTGGTTAATATTTTTCCAAGGTATTTTATTTCTTTTTTTAATTTCTTTATTTATTTTTGTTGCTATTGAAAATGGGACCATGTCCCTTATTTCTTTCTCTGAATCATTGTCATTTGCATATAGAAAGGATACTTATTTTTGTGCATTGATTTTGTATCCTGCTACTTTGTTATAGGAGTTATTCACCTTCACCAGTTTTGGGATGGAGTCTCTCAGGTCTCTTATGTATACAATCATGTCATCAGCAAATAGAGCAACTTAACTTCTTCCTTTACAAATTGTTTCCCTTTTATTTCTTTCTCCTGACTTATTGCTTGAGCTAGGACTTCCAGTACTATATTGAAGAGCAGAGGTGAGAGTGGACAACCCTGTCTCAATGGGAATTCCTCCATTAAGTGTTAGTTGATCCTTAGGAGCTTTGTATATTGCCTTTATTATGTTTCTGAGATAATGAAAAAAAAATGAAATATTTCAAAAGTATTTTGAGAAAATTGGGCAGAGGTTTTCTCAGATAGCTGAATTATTTAAATTTGCTTTTTTGAAACTTTTAGAATATTCTTTAATTATGAAAATCAAATTCTACAATAAGCCTCTTTGCTTTTCATCATTTCAAGTTGTAGCTTAGAATCTTCAAGTAACTTCCTTATTACAGATACCTGGGGAGGAATATGAATGAGGGACAAGGCCACATATAAATGCTGAGTCCCACTGGATTATCAAGGCTCATGAGTTCTGGCATATCCTTTGTACCCATAAATAGCTCATAGATGTCTCCAGAAAGTATAATGGACATGTTATTTGTTTATGATCAAAATAGGAAGGCCCTACTGTAAAATATGAAAATTATCTTTATGTGATTTTGAGAAAATCTTTGAATATAATGTATTTTAAATACTAAAACTGTTCTTATAAAGTTGGATGCTTTCTTTGCTAAGACAGCTTAAGAAATTTCATGTAACATTCTCTGAGGGCTTCTTGTAGCTCACCCTATCAGTGATGAGATTACAGGCCTCCCTGGAATAGAAAATTTCATCCAGAACTCCCTGAATATGTGTCCTACTAGAATTGCTAATAGGTTTAAATATAATAAGCAATCAATTTTCAGGCTATGTATGTCATTTTCATTTCATCTTTATTTACCATAAAATTATTTAATGATTTATGTCCCCCAAATTTTAATTTGAAGCACTATTCCTGCTGTGCTTATGTATATTTTATTACTGCACACTAACATTGCTAAATGTGTTCATGTTCTTCAAGCATCAATCATTCAAAACCTTAAATAAATTCAAAGATTACAGGATAAAAAGAAGTGAACTGAGACACTTGTACTAATTTATTTCATAATTTCAGGCAAGAAACAAAGAGCATATGACACAAGATTAACAAAGATATATTTTTCTATTCTTCCCATTTAAAAGATAGATAGATGCACCATCAAAATTACATTTTAACAGAAATCTTCATTTAGGTACCTTCAACAATTTTGTATTTAGATATGGCCATATAAGAAAAATAGGATGACTAATGTATCAACATTTTGTATACCAAGATTTATTCACAAGTACTACTTTCAGTTTTAAGGAATGCAAGATATAAAGTGGGGTGGGTAGAGTCCAGAAGGTAAACAGATCCTAACATCCCAAAGCAATAAGTACAACACCAGTAAAGCAGATGAAATGAGAACTGTAGTGTGTGATCATCAAAGCTTTTTTCACACAAATAGTTAAATTTAAACAAATAGCTAACACACTTAGTTCAGTAGAACATTATATATAAAATTTTAAGGCATAAAAATGTACATAAAGAATCAATGAAAATTTGTGGTTATAATTAATTGTTTGAAAAAGGGATAAAGGGAATAGTGATCACTATATGTGGTATGAGCAAAAAGGAAACAGATAATGCATTATGTTAACTAGTTTAGACAAGGTAAATGATTCAAAGGAGAATTTCCAATATGAATTTGTGGACATGGAGGACAAAAGGGGTGAGTTGCCCTTCATTGGAGACACTTGAGGGCTTCCAAGTGGAGATGCCCAGTGCTTAAGAAGACGCATAGGTTTGGAGCTCAGTGGCAGAGTTGGGATAGAGCTAAAGCCCAGGATCCTAAGGAGACACACAGTTACATTAGTCACAGAGTGATGAATCTTCCCAGGGAATCTAAGGAAAATAAATATAATAGTAGCGATCAAAGATTAACAATGACAAGGAAAAGAAATATGCAAGGGGCATTTTGAAGGATGTTTAGAACAGAAAAAAATAATAAAATATATTTTTTTCTTTGTTTGTGACATAATGTATAACTCTGAGCTACTAAACTGCCCAGTCTGTTTTTGTGTTTTATGATAATGAAGATGTCTATGGAATGTGTGGCATTAATTGTATGACACCTACAAATCAGTGTGGGCTATAGGGTAAATCGTGTCCCCAAAATTCATAGATTCTACTTTCCTGTACCTCAGGATGAAAGTGTTTTGTTTAGATGTTTAGTCTCTCTCTCTCTCTCTCTTTCTCCCTCTCCATGTGTCTGTTGATGTCTTTGCAAGAAGGAAAATTTAGACTCACAGAGGGAGATTCCACTCACATGTCACATGTAATAGAATGTCCTATAAAAGTTTAAGCAAGTTTAGATAAATCAGAGAATTGTACTTCTGTAATTATTAATCTAACTAAACAAATATTTTTTATTTTATATTTTTATTGACAACTTCTATACTTACAGACAACAAACCATGGTATTTCCCTCCCCTCACCTTCCTCTCTCTCTTTCTCCTTCATAGCTCTGCTCTCTGTCATATCCCCTCCCTCTCTCCATTAGTCTCTCTTTCAATTTGATGTCATCATCTTTTTCTCCTATTATGAGGGTCTTGTGTGGGTATTGCTAGGCACTGCAAGGTCTGGGATATTGAGGCCAAATTCTGTCCAGACAGTTGTATGTAGGGAGTGGTACCCTTCTTTTGGCTCTTACATTCTTTCCTCCATGTCTTCCACAATAGACTCTGAACCTTGGAGGGTGAGAGATGTTTCAGTTCTGGACACTCCTCCGTCCCTTCTTCGCAGCACTGTGTTGCTTTTTGGGACATCCTAGTGGTCATTGCCATCTGAAAAGGAAAGCTTCTCAAACCAGAAGTGAGAGTTACAGTAATATATGAGTATGAACATTAAGTGTAGTGATTCAGGGCTGGAGAGATGGGTTAGCAGTTAAGTGCTTGCCTGTGAAGCTGAAGAACCCCGGTTCGAGGCTCAATTCCTCAGGACCCATGTTAGCCAGATGCACAAGTGGGCGCACGCATCTGGAGTTCGTTTACAGAGGCTGGAAGCTCTGGCGCGCCCATTCGCTCTCTCTTTCTCTCTCTTTCTGCCTCCTTCTCTCTGTTGCTCTCAAATAAATAAATAAACAAAAAAAATTTTAAAAAAAAGTGTAGTGATTCCAGGGCAATTTGGTGAGCGTAATATATGCATTTATTCAGACAAGAGCAGGCTTTATACCCTTAAGGCTCATGACCTCTCCTGTCATAGGCTTTTGATTAGGTTTTCAGTACCAGGCACATATTCCCTCCCATAGAGAGGGCCTTCAGTCCAATTAGAGAGCAGTTGGTTTTCCCAGAGCAGACATGCCACTATTGCACTCGTTAAGACATTTGGCCTGTCTGGCCAAACTTGAGGTTTCCAGTGCCCACTGTTTTCACTGCTGATGACTTCTGTCTCCCATAACTGCACACAGTGCAGCTTTTTTCAGCTTTCAGTTTGCTGGGCTACAGGGAAAAGGATTTATGCTCATCACCAACTTGATTTCTCAGTGACTTTGCCACTCAGGCATGTGATGTCTTCAGCAATAGGGTCTTACCATTTCATTCTTACAGGGAACCAAGGGCCTTGGCAATGGCCTGTAATGTTTTAGAGGCAATATAGACCTCCCTGGCCAATGACTCACTATGAGGTATCCCATCCCAGGCACTGAAAATTTTCTAGTAACAATATATGGCTTCTGGATGTGCCATTATTTTAAAAAGTAGATTTTCATATGTCTTATTCAGAATATATTGAATTTTGATTGACTCTCCCCCATCTTTTTTTTTATATAACCTCTTCCCCTGACCTTGTTTAGTCCTTTCCCCTCCAGGTAATCTGTTTTTCTACTTACATATATACAATACAATCTTCTTAAGCCCTTCCCTCTTCTCCCTCCCTTATAGCCTTTTTCTATCTTATGGGTCTCTGCTACTGATTATTGGTTCCATATCACACACAAGTCTATACATTTTTAGCTACAATCCACATATAAGAGAGAACATGCAGTGTTTGGCTTTCTGGGCCTGGGTTACCTCACTTAGAATAATCCTTTCAGATCCATCCATTTCACTGAAACTTTCATAATTTCATTTTTCTTTACCAATGAATAGAACTCCATTGTGCACATGTGCCACATTTTTATTATCCATTCATCTGTGGATGGACATCTAGGCTGGTTCCACTTCCTAGCTATTGGGTATAGAGCAGCAGTAAACAAGGTTGTGCAAGTATCTCTAAGGTAGTGAGAAGAGTCATTAGGATATACGCCTAGGAGTGCTATTGATGGATCATATGGCAAATCTATTTTTAGCTGTCTCAAGAACCTCCACACAGATTTCCACAATGGCTGTACCAGATTACATTCCCACCAACAATGCAGAAGCATTCCTCTTTTACTTCAACCTTACCAACATTTATTGTCATTTATTTTCTTGATGGTAGCCATTCTGAAAGGAGACAGATGGAATCTTAAAGTAGTTTTAATTTGCATTTCCCTGATGGTTAACGATGTAGAACACTTTTTTAGATGTTTATATGCCATCTGTATTTCTTCCAGTGAGAATTCTCTATTTAGTTCCATAGCCCATTTTTTGATTGGGTTGTTTGATTTCTTATTGTTCTGTTTTTTGAGTTCTTTGTATATTCTGGATATTAATCTTCTGTCAGATGTGCAACTGGCAAAAATTTTCTCAAATTCTGTAGGTTGTCTCTTTGCTCTTTTCACAGTGTTCTTTGCTGTACAAAAGTTTTGTAATTTCATGAGATCCCAGTAGTTGATTAGTGGTTTTATTTTCTGAGCAATTGGGGTTATATTCAGAAAGTCATTACCTATTCCAATATGTTGAAGGGTTTCCCCTACCTTTTTCTCTAGCAATTTTAGAGTTTCAGGTCTGATATTAATGCCCCTGATCCACTTCAATTTGACTCTTGTGGATGGGGAAAGACAATGATCTATTTTCATCTTTCTACATACTGATATCCAGTTTTCCCAGCACCACTTGTGGAAGAGGCTTTCTTTTCTCCAATGAATATTTTTGGCATTTTTGTCAAAAATCAGATGGCTATAGCTGCCTGGATTACCATCTGGGCCCTCTATTGTATTCCATTGATCTACATGTCTGTCTACTATGGCTTTGTAAAATAGCTTAAAATCAGGTATGGTGATACCAGAAGCCTTATTTTTGTTGCTCAAAGTCATTTTGGCTATTAGAGGTTTTTTGTGCTTTCAAATGAAATTTTGGATTTTTTTTTCTATTCCTGTGAAGAATGCCATTGGAATTTTAATGGGGATTGCATTAAATGTGTAGGTTGCTTTTGGTAAGATTGGCATTTTCACAATATTGATTCTTCCAATCCAAGAACGTGTGATATCCTTCCATTTCCTTGTGTCTTCTGCAATTTCTTGCTTGACTATTTTAAAGTTCTCATTGTAGAGCTCCTTCACTTCCTTAGTTAAGTTTATTCCAAGGTACTTTATTTATTTATTTATTTTTTGAGGAAATTGTGAATGGGGGAGATTCTCTGGTTTCATTCTCTGCATGTGTGTTGTTAGTATATAGGGAAGCTACTGATTTCTGTGTATTTATTTTGTATTATGCTATGTTGCTAAAAGTGTTTATCAGCTCTAACAGTTTGCTGGTAGAGTTTTTACGGTTATTTATGTATAGAATCATATCATCTACAAATAGTGATAATTTGAACTCTTCTTTCCAATTTTTATCCCTCTTATGAGTGTCTCTTGCCTTATTGCTATAGCTAAGATTTCCAGAACTATATTAAATAAAAGTGGGGACAGTGGACACCCTTGTTTTGTTCCTGAATTTAGTGGAAAAGCTTCGAGTTTTTCACCATTTAATATTATGTTGGCTGTAGGTTTGTCATAAATAGCTTTTATTATGTTGAGATATGTTCCTTCTAGTTCCAGTTTCTGTAATACTTTTACCATGAAAGGACATTGGATTTTGTCAAATGCTTTTTCAGCATCTATTGAGATGATAATGTGATTTTTGTTATTCAGACCATTTATATGATGCATTACATTTATTGATTTGCATATGTTGAACCATCCCTGTATCCCAGGGATAAAGCCAATTTGGTCAGGGTGAATAATCTTTTTGATATATTCTTGTATTCTGTTTGCCAATATTTTGTTCAGAACTTTTGCATCTATCTTCATGAAGGAGATTGGTCTGTAATTGTCTTTTTTTGTTCTGTCTTTGCCTGGTTTTGGTATGAGGGTGATGCTGACTTCATAAAAGGAGTTGGGGAGAATTCCTTCCTTTTCTGTTTTATGGAAAAGTTTGAGAAGCATTGGTGTTAGTTCTTCCATGAAGGCCTGGTTAAATTCTCCAGTGAATCCTTCTGGACCTGGGCTTTTTTTCGTTGGGAGACTTTTTATAACTGATTGGATCTCTGTACTAGTTATAGGTTTATTTAAATGGTTTATCTCATCTTGATTTAATTTTGTTAGGTCATGTGAGTCAAGGAAATCATGCATTTCTTTCAGATTTTCAAACTAAGAGGCATATATACTCTTAAATTATGTCCTTTATAATTGTCTGAATTTCTTTGGTATGTGTTGTAATGGTGCCTTTTTCATCTCTAATTTTATTAATTTTTGTGTCTTCTCCCTTTCTTCTGGTCAAATTCGCTAAGGGTTTATCAAGCTTGTTTATCCTTTCAAAGAACCAACTCTTTATTTCATTGATCCTTTGGATTTTTTTTTTTTGGTTCCTATTTTATTAATTTCTGTCCTAATCTTTGATTTCTTCTCGTCTACTGCTTTTTGTTTGCCTTGTTCTTCTTTTTACAAAGCCTAAGGTGGAGCATTAAATTGTTTTTTTTGTGAACTCTCTAATTTCTTAATATAGACACTTAGAGCTATAAATTTCCCTCTTAGGACTGCCTTCATTGTGTCCCAAAGGTTTTGGTATGTTGTATTATCATCATCATTTGATTCTATGAATTTATTGATTTTCTTTTTGATTTTTTTCAGTGATCCTCTTTTCATCTAATAGTGTACTGTTTAGTCTTCATGAATTTCTGTATGCTCTGTAGCTTTTCTTGTTGCTGATTTTCAGTTTAATCCAATGGTGGTCAGATAGAGTACAAGGGATTATTTCAATTTTCCTATAATTGTGGATATTTGCTTTGTGTCCTAATATATGGTCTATTTTAGAGAATGTTCCATGTGCTGCTGAGAAAAAATGTATATTCTGCAGCATTTGGATGGAATGTTCTGTAGATATCTATAAGGTCCATTTGTTCCATAACATCATTTAATTCAGATGCCTCTGTTAATTTTTTGCTGGGATGACCTGTCAATTGATGAGAGTGGGGTAATGAAGTCTCCCACTACAATTGCATTTGATGTTATCTGTGACCTTAACTCTAATATTTGTTTGATGAAACTGGGAGCCCCCATGTTAGGTGCATATATGTTTAGGATTATAATGCCTACCTGCAGGAGTGTTCCTTTAATCAGTATAAAATGACCTTATTATCTTTCCTCACTAATGTTGGTTTGAAGTCTATACTGTCAGATAGTAGGATAGCAAACCCTGCTTGTTTCCTAGTCCCATTTGCTTGAAATACTATTTTCCATCCTTTCACTGTAAGGCAGTGTCTAGCTTTTATTAAGAGATGAGCTTCCCTCAGGCAACAAATGGCAGGATCCTGCTTTTTAATCCAGTCTGCAAGCCTGTGTCTTTTGGATGGTACATTGAGGCCATTTATATTAAGAGTTATTATTGAAAGGTATGCATTTATTCTCACCATTTTTCTTATTTTGTAGTGTTTCTTGTTTTCCCTTTACTTGTTAGTTTTAACTATTATTTGAGTGTGGTTTATGTTTTTCCTATTTCCTCTTGTGTGTGTTTTGCCTTCTCTTTGGCATTAAGAGTTCCTTCAAGTTTTTCTGTAGAGCTGGTTTAGTTGTCCTAAATTCCTTTAGCCTGTTTTTGTTGTGGAATGTCCTTATTTCTCCATCAATTTGGATAGATAGATTTGCAGGATAAAGTAATCTTGGTTGACAGTTGTTATCTTTCAGAACTTGGAATACGTCATTCCAAGCTCTTCTGGCTTTTAAAATTTGTGTTGAGTAATCTGCAGTTATTCTGATGGGCTTGGCTTTGTAGGTGACTTGCTTCTTCTCTCTAACTGCTTTCAATATATTTTCTTTGGTTTGTGTGCTTTGTAGTTTAATCATAACATGGTGAGGAGAGGTTCTTTCCAAATTTTGCCTGTTAGGTGTTCTAAAAGCTTCTTGTATGTGCATTAGCATTTCTTTCCCAATTTGAGGAAAATTTTCTTCAATGATTTTGTTGAAAACACCTACTAAGCCTCTGGATTGAAATTCTTCTCCTTCTGTTATACCCTGAATTCTTATGTTTGAACTTTTCATAATGTCCTGGATATCTTGAAATTCCCATTCATACCTTACTATTAGCTTCTCTTTCTCTTTATTGGACTGTATTAGATCTGCCACCTGGTCTTCTAGTTTAGATATTATGTTCTCTCCTTCATCCTTTCTATTGGTGAGACTTTCCACAGAGTTTTTTATTTCATTGAGTGTATTCTTCAGAGCCAGGATTTCAGCCTGGTTTTTCTTCAGTATTTCTATTTCCTTTCTCATGTCTTGTCATGACCTCTTTATTTCATTAAGCTGGTTTCCTGTGTTCTCTCTCAGAAGTTTGTTTTCTTTTTTAATTCCTTTGTTTTCTTCTTTGATTCCCTTCATTTCTTTTCTGATTTCTTTGAGCATAAATACCATCATTTTCTTCAAATCTTTGTCAGGCATTTCATCTAACACAGTCTCATTAGTGATCATTTCTGATGGATTTATAGTTTTTGGTGGGACTGTATTGTCTTGATTCTTTTGAGTTTCTTGTATTATATTGTAATGACTTTTGCATCCTGAATAGATTTGATGCTTGAGTTTTCTACTTATCTGCAGTGTTCTCAGATGTGGCAATCCACCTCTATACACCCTTAGGACATGAGTACAAGGTGCCAGGTGTACCACTTGTCTGCCAATCAAGCCACAGAAGTAATCCTAGGTGTTGTTTTTGCTTGCTAAGCAAGTATTCTAGTGGAATGGGTGGAATAATTTACTGGCAAATTCTAAACTTCAACCAAGTAACATACATAATCAATAAAAACCAGCACAAAGTATGCAATTGTGGGGATTAAAACAGACAGATAGTCATATAAAGGCAAAATACCTAAGAGCATGTGTTGTTCTACATCCTTAATCTTGTCAGCTTGGAGGTAGAGACTTCTTTTCTGAATTGGGTTCCAGGTCAACCTGGATCTGGATCAGACCCTGCCCCCAATCATGACAGAAGCAAAAAGCAAAGGCCCTATATATATATATGAAAGCATCAAAGGCAATAATATTCAACCCCCAAATACAGGTTATTTGAAAATGGTAAATCCAACCAAGAATATATACCCCATAACCTGCCCTGACAAGGAAAGGGAGATTAGCTCTTGCAGGACTGTGTATCTGTTGTTTTTTTCTCAGCCTCATTACCTTTTGGGGTAGCTTCCAATCTCACCAATGCTGAGTGCCCACCTTGATCCCTCCGTGTTGTGCTGTGCAGCTGTACCTCTGATCTGCTGTTCTGGCTGTGCTGCCACTGGGGGATGAATGCTGGAGGTTTGTGGTTCTGATGGTGGGGGATGGGAGAGTTCAGACTTCTGGAGTTTCTTGCACTTTCAGTAGCTCTTTAGTTGATCTCAGCTGTCTTTCCTTCAGATTTCTTAACTTTGCAAGAAGGATGATGGAGTTAAAAAATTTGTTGCTTGGTTTCTGCTGCTGCTGCCACCTGGCAGGACTCTCCTCAGTGGGACTCTGGCTGTTTCCTTTCTGGTGGGTCCTGGTCTCTCTAGCTTCTCCTCTGTGTCTAAGAATAACCTATACACCTTCAGTTTTCAGAAGAAGAGTGTATTTTTCTAGGGTTTTGTTTAAATCCCTCCCTAGGTTTCTTTGGTGTGGCTCCTAAGCTGCCAACTTACCTGGAAGTCACAAACTAAACAAATATTTAATGAAAAATAAAAAAAAAATAGGAGTTGACATTATAATTGTAGGTGAGTGAATATTCATATAATAAGGAGAATTTTTCAGTGCACACACAGACTTCATCATAAAATGAGTGCCACAAGGTAGAAAGAGAAACAGACTAGGTTTTGGAAATATCATTGAGAATGGGACAAGAGAACAATGATACAAAAAAGCCAATGGGTTTGACAAAGAAAGCTGTATTCTGCAAAAGCCTTAGTAACAAGATCTGCCCCTTCTCATTCTCAACATTCACTAATGCAAGGAGAAATCCTCAGGAAAATCAATGTGGAAAATTATGGCATTGCATTTAAATTGATACCATTCTCCTATGTATATGTTCCCTGATTTGGAGTTTCATTTGCTTCTCTTTCCTGCAAAGCCTTATGAATAACAGTATTTGCCCCTTGTATCAGTTTCCTACTCATTGCCCAAACATCCAACCAGAAGCAGCTTATAGAAGGAAAGAGTTTATTTCCAGATACACTTTCAAAAGTTCATCCCTTCAGGATCTAGTGAATATGTCCTTCCTTTGAGATACATTCTCTAATGTCTATAAGCTAAATTATGTGACCCCTATGTACACAGTCTTGAATCAGATACTAGTATAAATGTCTGCTGTCTCCAGTTAGTTGGAAAGGCACTTGCAACCAGACATTGTATGTCATGCTGTTGTATCTCTTGTAGCATTCCATACTCTGCTTGCTGCCTAAATGATACTTTCCCATTTGTGATACAAGTGAATGAATGGACAGAAATATCAGCATGCCAAAACTCCCTGCAGTGGAAGAGAAACTTTTAATTGAAGAAACAAAAGCTGTCATATTTTTGGAAGCTGTACCATCTTTTCAATTCACAGTAGGACTAATTGTTTGACTGAAGCCATTCTCCTCCAACAGTGTGAACTGAAATAAATCAAAATGACACCAGAGAAAAACTGCAAGAATTATTTAGTAGACCAAAAAATTAATGAATATATTTGTACAAGTGGCCTTTAGCAATTTTCTCTGTCTCCCACTGAGAATGAGCATGCAATTGTTTCTATGTCTGGCAGAGTTGCCTACAATGGATAAAATAATGATGGAAAATAATACCTCACTCTTAGCTAAATAGGATAATGAGGTAGGAAGAAGCAAACAAAATAAACCTGGTAGAATCTTTGATAATTTAACTTTTAGAATTTTGGCCAAAAAAGCTCAAATATGGAATAATAAATCAGTTAGAAACCTGCATGTAATATTTTAATTTAATCTTTTTATATCCTAAAGGTGCATAGATAATTCCATTCCATTGTTGCATATTTTTTACATATAACTTCTTGTTTTCCATCTTTTCTCCTCTCCCTCCACCAATTTGGAACTTCCCCCTCATAGCCTTTCTTCCAATTTCCTGTCACCTGTGACCTTTTGTACTTCCCTTTCTCCACACACCTCCTCCTCTCAGGGTCTTTTGTCTAGCCTAATAGCCACTACCTTTTCTCTCTCCCCTTATTTACATGCAAACAATTATTCAAAAATACTGTGAAAACCCACATTGTTAATACTGAACAACCTAAATAAAATGGAAAAATGAAAATGCAATCTGATTTTCAAAATATAGAAGTCATATGCTTATATTTTGGGTAGCAATGTTAGATAAATTAATCATGCTTTTACTCATTATGTGAAGCATTCCTATAATATGATGAGTCCAGCTTAGAGAGATGGAGAACTTGGCTCATCAGAGTACTGGAACATAAAGATAGAATATTACACTAACTACTGTGACTTGAGCTATTAAGTTAAAACAATACTAAATCTTTATTGCTTCATTTAAGAAAAATGATTTTGATTAGCAGCATTTATATTTCACTATTAAATAATTCATAGCACAAGCGAACTTAAATAACTCATTAATAAGATGACCATATAATTCATCATTTAAACCTTACTTGTAAGTGATCTATTCAGAATGGCTGGGCATATAGGATGCTGTTTTACTGTAGAATAATGTTTTTATAAAAATAATTTTTAAAATTATTATACTTCTTGCCTATACCTTGAGTATATATACAAGGGAAAAGGTGATTTATTTTGCAACAATATTACCTCAAATGAAAGGAGAAATGGTGTTGTAAATGAATTTTCAAAAAGGACACACTTTTTACCATTCCCACAAGAGGCATTCATTTTGACTTAAGGAACTAATAAAACAATGTACTTCCACTGGACTTCTGTTGGAGAGTACAATAGATCTAGCTTGTCCAAGACAGAGCTGTACATGCTGATTTTAAATAAGCATGGTTCACAAGAAGTACAGTTTGTCAATGAAGAAATTGTCTACCAATGTCAGAGGTGTATGCATCATAGGCTTAGACAGCAGTCTTTTAGAAATGATGGCACGAGAATGGATACTGACTGGACAAACAGAGGAAGGATTCAGGCTAGAGTGCTAACAGCTTTTGATTAGACTTGGCATGAAGGCATTGGGAACATTTTAAGAACTCAAGTGGGCTTAGGCAAGAAATGCTGAGAATGAATTAAAGACCAACTATTATAGGCCTGCTACAATTCAGTAGAAAAAAATCCTACAAAATATTGACTAAATTTATTAATATCCAGATGAGCAGTAATATGAAGCAAATGCTATAAAATAACAACAAAGCATCAGGGAATAATTTGATGCCTGACGTATACTTTATTCAAAAGTAAGTAGAAATTTCTTAAAAGCATTTGATTCTCCATATGTGCTAAATTAATTTATGCTTAGTCTATTCAGTTTGAGATTTTCCATTTCAGTAGTAATATCAATATCTATTAGTTGCAAACTAATATTGGTGTTCACCATAACTGGATGGTCAGATCCTGACCTATCATTTTTCTCTATCTTCAGAGGACAATTTACTGACCTTGGCTTAAATGACTTGGTCTTGGAAGACATTATGATACCCTAGGATTTGGGATCCTTATAGCACAACTAGCACACTGCACATACAATCGTAACTGTTGTAGTTACTATGATGCCAGGGCTTAGTTATCTCCAAGTTTCAAGGAGCAAATGGAACAGATGGTTCAGTATATCTCCAACTGGAATTTTTAGAAGCATATGATAAATTCAGCTTATGGGCATCAGAAATAAGGCACCTGAGTGAAAATGTATCATTTCATCCTTAGCGTTTAAACCGAAAGAAAACTGTGAGGTGAAAATCTTTGAAAGACTTATGCAGGGTATATGCAAATCAATAACTGGCAGGTGTAAATGGGTTTGTATGATAATATTATTAAGAAACTTTAGGGCATATACTAAAACAATAAAAATATTAAAAACCAGGCCTTATTCCTTATGCAGTGCCCCTACAATTTCATGTTTTGCCCTTTTTCAAATTGCTGTTTTCGTCATAAAATTCTGTGATTGTGAGAAGACACTGTACTTGAGTTCTATGTGGCTCTCAGGAGCATCTTTTTTTTTTTGACATTTTAGTTTGCTTGACAACTTTATGCATGTGTATAATGTGTTTTATTCATAACTCCTTCTCCTTGCTTCCTTCCCACTGAACCCCTTCTCTTCCCAACTAGTCCTTCTTCTACGTTGATGTCATTGTTGAATGTGCATGTATGTTTGTGTGACACACATGTATGAGCCTGGGTGGGGCATTGTTTACCAGAGAATGTACAACTTAACAGTGGGCATAACACTGAAGAAAATGGCTCTTACTACTCCAGTAACAATTAACTGTCATTCACTCCTCAAGGAGAGATGGGATCAAACTCCTATAGGAGTAATATGTGGTATACAGCTGTGTTGGTAGTATAGTCTTTTCTATAATAATACTATACTGAATAGGAATATTAATCAAAAAAGATAAAGAGTATCATGGCTCTATCTCCACCTCCATATTTATTTCATGGCATTTCTAGTAGACATAATTTAAAATATTCCTACCATTTCTGTTATTAAAATATAGCATAATAGAGTTATGGTCAAACAAAATAATATGTAATAGGCAATATTTCCTTGTAATATTTTAGTATTAGACCCTAGTGCTTAGTGTCTGAACTTTGCTTTCTATTTTTTTTTTTTTTGTTTTGTTTTTCAAGGTAATGTCTCACTCTGGTCCAGGCTGACCTGGAATTAGCTATGTAGTCTCAGGGTGGCCGCGAACTCTCGGCAATCCTCCTACCTCTGCCTCCCAAGTGCTGGGATTAAAGGCGTGTGCCATCATACCTGGCTTGCTTTTCTATTTTTGATCATATGTTGACTTTATTTACACTTTTAATTGTAGGTGAAGGACAGTTTAACGTTTCTCTGAAGTTACTTTATTAATGTTTGAAATAATTAAGAAATTAAATGTTGATATTGAAATCAGAACTCTGAATAATATTGTATTTAAAAAATATTTCTCAAATATAGTTTAAAATGCCAGCCCTTTGGATCAAGCAAAATATAATGAGGCCTTATAATATTTATATTTTATTGGGATTATAGCTATTGATGTCAACAAACTAAGTCAGTTTGTTTCTTGAATTCCTCCTCCCTCAGCTCCTGATATTTCAGCCATTTAAAAGAATCACAATGTGAAAATAAACACTGGGTTATCGATGTGATACATAATAATAAAAACTGTTGTTCTGAAATCGATGCATTTTATTTTGTGTGTGATGAGTTATTTCACAGATACATTTCTTTCTTGACCTATTGTTCTCTAATTTTAAGGAAGGTATACATTAAAAAAAACCAAACAATGAAACATGTCAAAATGAGAGGGCCCAATCAGCACATTAATGATATCTGAAAGACAAGAGCAAAATCATCTCTACCAGCAGGTCAAGCAGCCAGCAAAGCTTGAAATGGATTAGAAATGTGCAAGCAAGGAAGAAGCATTGTATCATAATTCAAGAGACTACATCAAACTCGTGCAAAAATATACATTAGATACATTAGAATGGGTCAGCCATTCTTAGAAGGAGTGGGAGAGAAACATGATCAGAGAATTTAATATAGAAATTTACCGGCAGAGAAGAGGCAGGGATGCTTATCAATGTCCCAAATGATCACAATGCCATTGACTTATTGGATTTGACAGAAAAGATTGACTTGCAAATAACTGATGACTCAGATTATGGCTGAAAAAGTGGTTGCTCACTTCATCATTCAGATTTGCAGGCTTCCTGCCCTGCTGCTCTGACTGCTAGTGTGTGTGTGTGTGTGTGTGTGTGTGTGTGTGTGTGTACACGTGCACATGTAGGTATAAAGCATATATGGTGTCATGTGATTCAATCCTCTTTGATTTGTCAATTAGATTAAATATGGCTATACAATATCAGTAGAAACAATCCTCAACCAGGGCAGCAGCCTGTAGCTACTTTGGTGTTACAGCCTTATGAAGAAGCAAAAGTCTGAAACAATTACAAAAGATTAAAGAGTTCAAAATAAAATTATACAAATGAATTACAAATTTGATAGTGATTAAGAAAAAGGCATTATATATATGTCATAAAATGGAAAGGAAATTATGAAGAAATTTTATTCATCAGAGTGTAGGAATGTGCTACTGGAGTTAGCTAAGGAGGTTGCCTTTTATTGAGAAGGAATGATTATGCCAAGACACTAATCTTCCTACAAAGTTAGAACTGAAGGCAAGTCTATTGTACAACTTCACCTTGTTTATTTTATACTTGAGTTGAGCTACATGTGGACCTTTCTCTTTAATATTAATCCTAACAGATTAAATATTAAAATTAATTCACAATTCTGATCATGATAAAATTCAAAGTGTATTTTTTTACTGGTCCACCATTGATGATTTCTAGGTTTATCTGTTTCAAAAATAATAGGAATAAATTACTCTTAGAGAAAATTAATGATAGTTTTCTCATAAATTATATCTTCTATATTAAAAGATGTTTCAATTCACATGATCTGCATTTATTCAGTTCTTATTGTACAAAAACTTAATATTGAGCTGCTAGGGAAGATGGTGCATTAGCAAATGCCTCTTTGTAACCCAGTAAAGAAAAAGAGTCAGAATAAGAAAGAACAGACTTGATTTGTAAGAAAGAGTAGAAGAGCACCAGAAACTCACAAGGGGAGTTATAGGACAGCTGAAAAGTGTGGGAGAAGTAAGTCAATGAGATCTACTTAATCCTCTAGCAAGAACACACTGGGAGTTGCCACTCTTACTATTTTTTATTTTTGGTACTATTTATTCATGAAGAAACTTTTGGAAGACTTCATTTTTTTGTTTGTATTGTTTATTATTTTTTATTTTTTTCTCAATTTTCATTAACATCTTCCATGATTATAGAAAATATCCCATGGTAATACTCTCCTCCCCCAACTTTCCCCTTTGAAATTCCATTCTCCATCATATCCCCTCCCCATCTCAATCAGTCTCTCTTTTATTTTGATGTCATGATCTTTTCCTCCTCTATGATGGTCTTATGTAGGTAGTGTCAGGCACTGTGAGGTCATGGATATCCAGGCCATTTTATGTCTGGAGGGAGCACGTTGTAAGTAGTCCTACCCTTCCTTTGGCTCTTACATTCTTTCCGCCACCTCTTCTGCATTAGACCCTGAGCCTTGGAAGGTGTGATCGAGATATTACTCAGTACTCCAGTCTTGACCTCCAGCCTTACTGCTTACCTACACTATGCTTGGCTGGATGACATGGCTCCAGTGGCACCTGGACTCTGATCAGGAGTGTAGTGTTTGCTAGGGATAGGCTGCCACCTCCTTGCCACAGGTGCTGCTGGAAATGCAAATCAGAGAGAGTTTGAATGGGCTTCAGAGGCAACCAGGATCTGAGAGCCCCACAGATAGGGAGAGATGGCTGGGAGATGGAAATGATGCTGAAACCAAGGAGTTAGAAGTTCATGTTCACTACCACAATACCAGAGTGACAGAGATCACAGGAGCTCAGATGCTGAAAGCTATGTGTAGAGAGTGTGGTCACTCTGCACACCACAAAGAAGACACAAAGTAGTTGGCCAGCAAAGGGAAAGACATGAAGGGGGTACCCCATGTTTACAATTTTGAAACTCCTACAGAAATATGACTCTGACCCAGAAACTCTCTTAGCTGAGAGGATACTCTCATATAACTTGTGTGTTGAGACTAGCTGTCCTCTCTTACCCACAGAACCAGCTAAAAATACAACTGTGGGTTGGAAAGAAACCACATTCATCACAAGTAGGAAGAAATTCTGAATTATTTGTTATATTTTCAATTTCATTTTATGTTTTTTTAAATTTTTGTCTTATTTTTATTTATTTATTTGAGAGAGACAGACTGAGAGAGAGAGAGAGAGAGAAGAGGTAGAGAGAGAGAGAGAAAATGGACGCCCCAGGGCCTCCAGCCACTGCAAACAAACTCCAGATGCATGTGGCACCTTGTGAATCTTGCTTATGTGGGTACTGGGGAATTGAGTCTCGAACTGGGGTCCTTAGGTTTCACAGGCAAGCACTTAACTGCTAAGCCATCTCTCCAGCTCCATTTTATGTTTTTTAATATTATACTTTTGTTTTCAATTTTTTAGTAGTGTAGTCTGAATGGACACCTATCAAAGCAGAGATCCAGAAGTTCCTAAGAGCTCCTCACTGAAGTCGACTTAAAACGTACCAAACACAGCTTGGCATTTTGTGGAAGAGGGTGAGGAAAGGTTGTTAAGAGCCACAGGTTGGGACATGACACCCAGATGCATCCCTTCCCTCCAACAACTGACAGCTGCTCCCACAACACATAATCCTCAATCCCATGGGGAATACTTGCAACTCCACTGAGGAGGGACTCCAGCAAAATAGAGACAGGGATGAAGGAAAGGATGGTATCAACACATGATGTATCCATACTAAGTATGTCTATAATTAATACATAAAACAGGAAAAAAATTAAGAAGATATTTATGAAACATAAATAAATTGACAACATTGTTTAATAATAAAGAAAACACATTACCAACATGAATTTTTAAATTATATATATATATATATATATATATATATATATATATATATATGTTCAATTACTAAAATGTATGGGGTTTTCATGCATGCTTTGGAACAATGCCTAAAATGTATATGAAGTAGTTAAGTATAGAGTATACAATAGCTCTTAGAAGAGTAAAATAAGGACATTTTGTATCATATAAGTAGATACATTTGAGTCAGGACATTTATATAAGAAACATACATTACCATTGTAGTGATACCAAATGTCATGAATTGGCCTCCATTATTCCGTTCTCCAATTCCTTAGAAGAAACGCAGACCAATGCCAGTACTTGAGGATGTTTGACTATTCTAGTACTTCGGTTGATTTCCTGCCCCCAAATACAATCCAACCATGTTGGATAATAGCTTCCAGAATATGATATTAAGGCCAGGCATGGTGGTGCATGCCTTTAATCTCCACATGTGGTAGGCAGAAGTAAGAGTATTGCTGTGAGTTCAAGGCCGGCCTGGGACTACAGAGTGAATTCCATGTCTGCCTGGGCTAGAGTAAGAACCTAACTTGAAAAACCAAAAAAAAAAAAAAAAAACTAAAGATAGAATATGTTATCAGAGTTAAGTGGGTCCATTTTCATGATTTTTATTCATGGAATCATGCACTTTCCTTGATTTCATTACTTGTCTATATAAAAGGTCCTATTCTTTGCGTTATGTCCCATAACCAATTCCTATCATGATTTATAATATGTTTTCAGGAAGTAGTTGAGACGTTATATAGTGTGTTTAATACTTCCTATGTTTCTAAAACCCAACCCCAACATTAGTATTACGTTTTCCTCTTGATTGATTAGCTAAATGGTAGCCATGAGTTAATGGTTTTATGGAACGTCACATGAATAACAAACCACATTGTGGTGGTTTGATTCATATGTCCCCATAAACTTAGGTGTTCTTTCTGAATCCCATGTCCCCAGCTGGTAGCAATTTGGGAATTAAATCCTCCTGGGGGCAGTGTATTATTGGTGACAGGCTTATGGGTATTATATCAGCTTCTTCTTGCCAGTGTTTGCACACTCTCCTGTTACTCTTTTCTACCTGGTGTTGGTGAGGAGGTGATGTCCACCCACTCCTCAGACCATCGTTTTCCCCTGCCGTCGTGGAGCTTCCCCTTGAGTCTGTAAGACAAAATAAACCCTTTGTCCCACAAGCTCCTCTTAGTCAGGGGTTTTCTGCCAACAATGTAAACCTGACTACAACAGTAAAGTGGGTACCAAGAAGTGGTGTCATTACTGCTAGAAACTTGACTGTGTGACTTTTGGCCCTTTTGGAACTGTTTGAAAGAGGAATGTGAAAGGATTTGAAACTTTGGCCTAAGAGAGACCTTGCAGTTCTGTAAGTACACTTTGATGGACTATTCTGGTCAGAGGTGAAAGACCTGAATGAATGCAGTAAGAACTATGGAATGAGAGGGGTAGCTTATGAGGGTGAGAAAGAGCTTTGCCTGGACTGGGATAAAAACAGTTTATCTGAGAGGCTTGCTGATAACTTGTGCAAGGTGGTATTGCATAGAAATGGACTGGTGTGAGCAGAGAGACATAACCCAGAAAAAGTGGTATCTTTGGGCCCAAACTGCTGCCCATTCAGCTGCAATTGTTTGAGAGATTAAAGCCATTGAGATTTAGGCCAGCTGACCTGCATTAGGACAACTGAAATTATGCAAAGTCTTTTTTTAAGGGGCCTGAATGCTTAAGGAGTGTCCTGTTCCTCAGAGTCTGCTTTATCCCCCCACAACAGATTAACAAATTGGCAGCCCACCTAGTATTATGGAGTATAACAAATGCAGGAAAGAGAGGGCCACTGAATTTGCAACATAGTTTTGTATTTTGGAAATGGACATGCGCAGTGTGAAGCAGTCTTGTTATATTGCCTGTGTGGAGACCTATTGGAGCCATGAGGATGAGCTGTGGGTTGCAGTGGAGACCCAGTGGAGATGCCAGGACTATGGAATGGCTTCCAAGGAGAGCTGCTGGCACTGGAAGAAGTTTTCCTGGAGTGTGAACAGCCTAGCTGGAGGGGTGAAATTGGAACTCCAGAGACTTGTCATTGGTTAGAATTATCAGACTTAGAGATTTGTCACTGACTGAAGTTGTTGGATTTGGAGCTACAGAGTTTGATATTTGCCCTGTTTAAATCTTATATTCGTTGAGTGTTTCTTTGCTATATCCAATGCTATCTTTTGCAGTGTGAATGTTTATTCTGTGCCAGTATTATTGTTATTATTTTGTTTTACATCTCAGTTAAAAGACGTTGGGCTATGGGGAGATTTGAACATTATGGGGATTAATAAAAACTATGGGGACTTTTAAAGGTGGATAAATGCACTGCATTTTAAATCTTGTATAGCTATCAGTTTGTGGAGGCCAGGGGTGGAAAGCTGTTCTTGGTTGTGTTTTTCTGCCAGCAGTGCAAACCTTACTGCAGCACACGTCTTTAAGGTCCACTATACTGTGTGATACCATATAGCACATGTGGAGCTAAATGTAAACTCAAGAGACAATTCCGGGCACCTGTGCTTAAGATTAGCTTTCTGTTCCTTTTGGCAGCCACTCTGATGGTTTTGATTCCCTGAACAACAGAGCCAGGTAATTTAGGAATGGGCAGATGGACAACTATGAGAGTAAACCTAAATACTTTTTAAGCTCAATAGAGTATATAAAAAACAGATTTGAGGAGACATGCCTCATAACAGATAATAGAGTGATCCTTGTGGAAAGGAACAAATGGGATTCCGACAAGCTGCATGGTTTCTGTATACCAACATAATAAAATGTAAATTTTAAACAATGAGTCAGTAATTTATGATGTCTTTAGACAGTAGATATAAGTATTTTCTTAGTGTTGTACTCTTCCTACAATTTGCTTATTTATAATGTAAAGAGGTCTATCTCTTATTAGTCAACCATAGAGAATAATTTTAAAATTCAGAAATAGCATCACAAACAAACTATTGAGAAATGTTAGCCAGATCATGATCATATTTATAATATTTGTCACAGGATAAAAATTATGATAATGACAAGATTTGACTTAAACTAAAAGATTCCTACTCTGTAGATATTCATAAACAATGAAGAGTAAGTTATCGAAAGACTGCATAGCTTGTTTGTTTTTTTTGCATTTGTGGAGAAAGGCAATGATAACTGACTTATGATGATCTCAATTGTATGAGCCATTGTTATTCATAGTTCTATTTGCATGGATGTGTGAAAAATGGTTTGTCCAAATGTGATAGTCATATTCTAAAGCTTTATACCATACTTTCAATATTTTGAAATGTATTATTATAGAGAAATGCATCTATTACAAATTGAGCCACTATAAACATGGTTGAGCAAATCTCTTTAGTCTGTGGTTTGAAGGTTTTAGGGTAGATGCCCAGTAAGGGAATAACTGGGTCTGTTGGCATCTATTAATTATAATGCATAATATATTCCAGTTAATTACGGATTTTAAATTCTCTTAGAGAATTTCATATTCTTCTTTAAATTTTATTTGTGATGAAGTTTCCCTTAATTCTAGGAAATAGACTTTTTCATCAGGAAAGCATTTGTGATAGTAAAGGGATAATGCTAATTTTGTTTAAGCCAGGTGTTGTAGAAAGATAATAAGAAATTAATCCACCAATGAGCTCTACCAAGATCTGTATGTGCCTCCAGGTCCAATTTCAGGCTGCTTCCGTTTCACTATGGATACCTGTTTAGTACCATCTAAACTTTGTGCCAAATCCCTAGAGAAGTACATTTAATCATGACTTTTAAAGAAAGCAATATAAAATTAGTTTCTTTCTGAGAACATATTTAATCCTTAAATTAGTTTAACAAAGTTCTTAGTTTGTAATATTTTGTTTTTTTAAAAAATATTTTATTTTTATTTATTTATTTGAGAGACAGAGAGAGATATGTACAGAAATAGGCAGGTAGACAGAGAGAATGGGCATGCCAGGGCTTCCAGCCACTGCAAACGAACTCCAGACGCGTGTGCCCCCTTGTGCATCTGGCTAACGTGGGTCCTGGGGAATTGAGCCTCGAACTGGGGTCCTTAGGCTTCACAGGCAAGCGCTTAACCGCTAAACCATCTCTCCAGCCCCGTTTGTAATATTTTAAATTCTATGGTGAGCTTTGCAACTATTCCTTCTTAAAATATTTTCTAACATGCAAACAATTAAAAACTAATAATTACTTTGATCTATTATTTTCTAGTAACTATATGCCCTACATAGGAATGGAACATTTCAAATTATTCTAAGATTCTGATATTTTTGTCAACTTCTTAACACTTATATCACTTTCCACTAATTATACTTTTCTATTTTGAAAAGTATACATTAAAAAACATTTTTCTGGGCTAACTCTACAATGCATGACCCGCATACCTCAACAAGGAGGGGCCAAGGGGAGGGGGTAGGTCACAGAAGAGCCTAATAATGGTACCAAACTGATTGTATTTGCTGAATACAGAACTGACTAATAAAGAAAAAAGAAAAAAAAAACCATTTTCCTGAGGTTCATGCAACACTGTGTGACTATCACTCAAGTTTTGTACAGTCAGAGCTCTCTTTGCTTCTAAAGCAGCCTACAGATATTTTCCAATGGTTCCTCTGGAAACAGAACTCAAAGCTTCTTTCTACACAGATATTAATGTATCTTTTAATTTATAACAGGCATGATGTGAGATTTTAAAGATTGTTTAGATTTATCTTTTAATTAATCTAATTAATTAAATTAATCTTAATTAGTTCTCATTCATGTGTCAAAATGTTTTTTAGGGTTTCTGCTCAATATAAGTAGTTATAAGTTTCTATTTTGTTTGTTTTACTTTTCTAAAGGTTTCTTTGAAACTATGATTTATTTACTTAATAAAATGTGCCCACATTTATAATCTAAATTTGTTTTGTACACTGACATCCTTCCAATTGATCTTGTCTATAAACTTCATTCTAAAAAAAGAAATGCATTCTTCACTGCATCTTCTCAAGAGTTCATTAATACAATGTAAGGTTTAAGGGGGCATTAAAATTGTGTAATGCAGTAAAAGAGTTTCTGGTCTTTATATTGAGGTCTCTAATCCATTGGGAGTTGATTTTTCTATATGGTGAGATGAGGGGGTCTAGTTTCATTTTTCTACATATGGTTATTTAATTTGTTGCAGCATTTGTTGAAGATGCTGTCTTTTGTCCGTGACAGCTGAGGGAATTTTGCAGAAGAGGGGGTGAAAGATTGTAAGAGAAGCAGGTTGAGACATCATGCCCAGACACATTCCCTACCTCCAAAAAATAACTGACTGCTGTTCCCACAATGCATTAACCACAACCTCACAGGGAGTACCTGCAACCCTGCTGAGCAGGGCCCCCAGTGGAATTGTGGGCATGTATGAGGGAAAAGAGGGTTCTGGTTCCAACACAACACATGATGTATCCATATATAATATGTTGTTAATAATAATAATAAGGATAAAAGAATGTTAAATTTGAGGTATTCTATGAACTATGTCTATGGCACTGGTCAATTAATCTAAACCCCAAAGTATACCTCAATCTCAGCTTGTGCAGTTTCCTATGCCCTGGCCTTGCTCCAAATATTTCAGTTAGCTACATTTTTCCTGTAACTGCTGTTTAACATAACCTGATCATGGAAGCTTTACGTGGCCACTAAATATAAAATAGAGTATACCTACAAAAGATTTTTCATAAACTGCTTTAATTTACTAACTTCTCAGGCCTCTTGAGAGAACATGTATTCATTTTTTAAATTTTCTTACCCCCTTTCCTAAAATATAAATTCCTTTTGGCACAGAAAAGACTGTGTCTGATTCACTTATGATACAATCTCCAGGGCCTAGAATAACAGTTGGCACATAGGAGATGTGCAATACAAGTGATTTCATGAAGTAACTCAATTCAGTAACCACTTAACCAAAGACTTCATCTCATGAGCATTAAAAATGGACTTGAAATAGAGCTTTTAATATTCTTAAATAAATTACTGTTCTTTTCATAAAAAATATGTGATGCTTTTACAAATTTATGATCTTTAACCTAAGTAGAGGCTTATACACATTTCTATCTGGTAATCCTTGTGGTTGTTTCTACTCACATCATATTGCTCTCATTTGAATAACTTTCCTAGACTTCAGCCCTTTCCTATGTCATCTTAGCTGAACATCACTCTATACCAATTGAACAGAGCCAACAAGGGCCACCTGAAGGAAACCGCTTCAGTGTTCTGCCCACTCTGACATCCACTACTCTTAATTCAAGGAAACAGACACTTCAAAGACTTAACTATAGTTCTCATGGTTTTAAAGACCAATCTCAGCACTTCTTATAGTAATGGTGTTTTTTACCTTTTATTTTTAAGTCAGAAATCATTACAGAGCTGAGGAGATGGCTCAGTATTTAGAGGCCCTGGATTGCAAAGCCTGCCAACTTGGGTACAATTCTCTAGTACCCTCATAAATCCAGGCAAATAAATTGGTGTATGTGTCTGGAGTTAATCTACAGTGCCAAGGAACACTGACCTGTCCTTCATCCATCTCTGATTTATTTTACTGAATTTATCATCTCATGGTTGTTTTTCCTTCAGTAGTTGGAAAGAAGCTTGCTATAAAATTTCATGTAAAATGATCTGTTTATTAATTCTCTGCAAGATGTATAAAACATACCTTTGTTGTGGATAATAAATCAAGGAATAATTTTATGTAAAGAATTTATTAAGGGATATAACTTACCTAGAGCAATGAAAGTCAAAATAGTTCCTAGAGGTTTTTGTTCTGGAAGATAATCAGCAAAGGATGACACTGGAGAAAGGTATGAGAGAATAGTGATGAGATATGCTGCAATATTAAGTAAATTATAAAGAAACCATAGTGAATATGAGCACTGAAGACCATATTACATTTTCTAGCAGCTCTGACCTTAGAGGCAGTAGGAAGGAGTTGCTGGTAGCTTGTAAGGAAGAAGAGCCTGAGGTTTGGGTAAAACTCTACTTCATTGGTCAGTTTACGCTTCAACTAGTCACCCACAGTGCGTCAGTAGCTTTTCAGTTAGCACTTTGCATGGAGGATGTTGAAGGAGGGCAGACAACTGGAACCAAATGAGCTTGTATGTAATTGGTCAGTTTCTACCTTATTGTTATTTTTTTTCTAAACTGCAGAGTAAATTTCCTCCACAAATAGAGATCTGATATAGTTGTGAATAAATTATAATAACCCCCCAAATTCACAATAGCTAGCATTTCTTTTTGAAATTTTAGTACACCCATCATCAAAAAAAAAAAAAATCACTGGATGCATATCAGTACCCAACTGACTTGGGCCATACAAAACCAAATGATTATGGAACAAATCTATAATTCAGGGATATGAATGACGATGTTGTCTTCAAAGAGTAATAGACCATTCAAAGTAGGAAAACTATAACTAGAAAAATAAATAGAAAAAAATAAAACCAAGAGAATTCAAGTTTAAAATTTAGAGTAACTATAATTGAAAACAAAACTCAGAGTTAGGCGGGCATGGTGGCATACTCTTTTAATCCCAGCACTCAGGAGGCAGAGGTAGGAGGATTGCTGTGAGTTCGAGGACACCCTGAGACTCCATAGTGAATTCCAAGTCAGCCTGGGCTAGAGTGGGACCCTACCTCGAAAAACAAAAAAAACAAACAAACAAAAAAACCTCAGAGTTGGAAAACGAGTTAAGTAACTATCTTTGAATGAAGAAATTCGTAAAATATGTCAGATGAGCTTTTACGAAATGGCACATTTTACATATCCAAGGAGTTTACTATTCAACTAATAAGAGTTATAGAAAGAAATAACTAAGGTAGTATAGTATAGGAAAATCAAAAGATAATACAAAAGAATTTACCATATATTAGGATAATGAATCTTCATATTGAAGAGACCTCCTAACCCTTCATCTCAGTGCTAAAATCTCCACTGACTCATCTTGAAACTTTAGAACATCAAGGACATAGAAAGAAACTTAATAGCTTTCAGAGAAAAAAAGTTATTTCTTTCAAGAGAATAAGAATCAAACTGTCCTTAGGTGTCTCCTCATTAAGCCTGGATACTAGACAATGCAGCAATAAATTCATATTTCAGAGGAAAATTGAATATGAACTTAGACATTTTTATCCAAGAAAACCCAATGAAGTGTGAAAAGAGAGTAAAAATGATTTCAGCCTGTAAAGCGATAGCAAGTCAATTGTCCCCTTGCCCTTTATATGCATTTCTTGAATGAAGTAACTTTTGGGATACAGGAAACAGTCACACAAAAGGACAGGAAAGGGAATGCTTGCTGGCAACCATATGGAGGGTGGAGACTCATCCAAGTCAGACCAGAGGCAGCTGGGAAACACATGAATGGATGCTGCAGTTAATATAAATAAAATAGCTAATGATGAAGGGTGATGCTAGAGGCTACATAGTGGAAGAAATAGAGCCAATAAATTGCAGTACATTGAGCTCCAAAGAGAAGGTGCAGGTGCAAGTGAGAGTTGGATGGGCACTGGGCGACTCTGTGCCTTGTTACAAAACAAACAACCAGACACCGTCAAACGAGATCCTAAGAAGCAGGGAGGCAAAACATCATCATGTTCATTCTCTGTGCAAACCTGTTGGGAGGAACATGAGAAGAAGCATCCAAATTCTTCTACCAACTTCTCAGAGTTCTCTAAGAACTGGTTAGAGATGTGGAAGAAAACATCTGCTGAAGAAAATAGGAAAATTTGGAGACATGGCCAAGGCAGACAAGGCTTGTTATGAGAGAAAACTGAAAATACATGTCCTTCATTAGAGGAAACAAAAAAGCCCTTAGATCACAATGTAGCCAAGAGGCCTCCTTCTGCCTTCTTATTCTCTTCTGAGTATTGCCCCCAAATCAAAGGTGAACATCCAGCCTGGCCATTAGTGATGCTTCAAAGAAAGTAGGAGAGGTGCAGAATAATGGTGCTGTGCATGGCAAGCAGGCTTATGAAAAGAAAGCTGCCAAGCTGAAGGAAAATATGAAAAGGATATTACTGCCTAAAGAGCTAAGGTAAACCTGGTGCAGCAAAAACGGAGTTGTCATGGCTAAAAGGAGCAAGAAAAAGAAGGAAGATGAGGAAGATGAAGAGGATGAGGCAGAGGACGAAGATGAAGATGAGCATGATAAACAAATTTGTTCTAGTGCAGTTTTTCTCTTTCTTGTCTATAAAGCATTTAACCCCCCTGTACACACTTACTCTTTTTAAAGGGGAAAAAAAAAAGAAAAGAAATGTAAGGATGTGTAAGATTTGTTTTCAAAACATACAGCAACTTCTTTAAAATTATTTTTGAAACAGATATAAAGAGGGAGAGAGAGAGAGAGAGAGAGAGAGAGAGAGAGAGAGAGAACACTCCAGGGCATCTTGCTGCTGCAGATAAACTCCAGACATATGAGCCACCTTGTGCATCTGGCTGACGTGAGTATTAGGGAATCAAACCTGGGTCCATTGGCTTCACAGGCGAGCCCCTTAACTGCTAAGCTATCTCTCCAGCCTCTGTACTGTGTCTTTCTTTCCATAGTTAACACACTACTGAATGTGTTTTATGTGACTGTGTCCTGGTGGTATTTTCAATAGCCACTACCTTGCCTGGTACAGTATTGGGGTTGCAAATTGGCATGAACATTTAAAGAGGGTACTTGCTGGTGCACAGCACAAAATAGTTATACATGGGAATGGTAGTTTTTTTTTTTTCATCTTCAGTTGTCTCTGATGCAGCTTATATAAAATAATTGATGTTCTGTTAACTGAATAGCACTCTGTAATTGCCAAAAAATGCAGCTGGGGCTGGAGAGATGGCTTAGCGGTTAAGCGCTTGCCTGTGAAGCCTAAGGACCCCTGGTTCGAGGCTTGATTCTCCAGGACCCATGTTAGCCAGATGCACAAGGGGGCGCACAGCGTCTGGAGTTCGTTTGCAGTGGCTGGAGGCCCTGGCGCGCCCATTCTCTCTCTTTCTATCTGCCTCTTCCTCTCTCTGTCACTCTCAAATAAATAAATAAATACACGGAACAAAAAATATGCAGCTGTTTTGTAGACATTCTGAATGCTTTTATGTAAATATATTTTTTAATTAAAAAAGGGAAATAGAGTCAATAAAACTGTTATAATATTATAGTAAACATATGGAAAACTATGAAATGTGGCATGATTTTAATCAATTCAACCTCACTTTAGGAATATTCAATTTTAAGTTATGTCCAGTAACACATGACATTAAATTCACAGAGAATAAAATATAATCTTAGAATAAAACTTGGTCAGGTGGTAGATATTTGCATGGTTATATCACATGCTATTTAAAATGTTCCTTATCAGTTCTCAATAAGCAGACTTAAATACTTATCAGAGTATAGACATAATAATAGGGATACTGATGGGACATGGAACAAAGAAGAAAGATGAACAAATGTACAATCCTATTCTCCTCAGGGTTAAAGAATGGAAAATGAGTTTCCAAACAGACAGAAATAAGAAACAAGTGGCTGTGGCCACATTAATATCTGAAAAAATAGATTTAAAATCAAACATAATTAAAAACAACAAGGAAGAACAATTTTTTACTGATTAAGGGAGAAATCGAACAAGAGTATATTACAATCATAAGTCTACATTCGCAAAACATTGGTGCACCACAGTTTATAAAGCAAAACCAACTTGACAACAAATCAGAAATAAATCCCAATAGCATCATCATAGGGTAATTCAAGACCCCACTATCATCAGTAGACAGATTATCCAAGCAGAAAATCAACAGGGAAATAATAGATCTTAACAATATCATAGACCAACTAGACCTAACCAACATCTACAGAACATTACACCATAATTCTACACAATACACATTCTTCTCAGCAGCCCAAGGAACCTTCTCCAAAATAGATCATATATTGACATAAAGCAGGCCTGCATAAATTTAGGAAAATTAACATTACTTCCTGTATCATATAAGACCACAATATAAAGTTAGAAATGAACAACAAGAGTAACAGCAGAAATTACAACAGCTCGTACAGAGGGAACAACACATATTTTAAACTATGAATGGGTCATGGAAGAAATCAAAAAAGAAGTTAGTAAATTTCTACAAGTGGATGATAACAAAAACACAGCATATCAAAAGTTATTAGATACAATGAATGCAGTCCTAGGAGGAAAATTAATAGCACTGAAAGCCTTCATAACAAAGACAAAGGGATTTCAAACTAATACCCTAATAATCCACCTAAATGCATTGGGAAAGCAAAAACAATGTAACCTCATGAGTTCCAGATGGGAAGAAATAAGATCAAAGCTGAAATTAATGAATTGGAAATTGAGAAAACAATGGGAAAAATGACAAAAGCAAGAGCTGGTTCTTTGAAAAGCAAGATTGATAAACCCCTGACCAATTTGATTAAACAACAACAAAAAAATAGAAGTGTCAAATTCATAAAACAAGAAATGAAAAGGGAGAGGTAACAACAGACACCAATGAAATTGGAAGAATCATTAAGTCATATTTTCAAAATCTCTATTCCATGGTATTGGTTAATGCATGATTTCCTAGACACATGCCAACTACCAAAACTTAATCCAAAGAAGATAAATCTTCTAAACAAATCTATTTGAGATCTTTGAGATTAAAAATATATTTTTAAAACTCCATAAAAGAAAAATTCCAGGACCTGCTGGATTCTCAGTGTAATTCAACACACCTTCATCAAAGAACTGAAACCACTTTTTCCTCAAACTGTTTGAAATAATTGGAGAATAGAGAGTGCTTCCCAACTCCTTCTATGAAGCTAACATTGCCCTAATATCGAAACCAGACAGAGATATAACAAGAAAAGAGAACTATAGACTTATATCTCCAATGAATTTAGATAACCAAATTTTAAACAAAATCCTCACAAACTGAATTCAACAACACATCAAAGCATTATCTACTTTGATTGAGCAGCCTTCATCCAGGGATGGTGAGATGGATCAACACACAAAAATCAATTAATGTAACATACCACATAAATAATTGTTGCAGTCTGGTTCATATTGCTGGCAGAAATCACCCAACCAAGAGCAGCTTGTGGGGAAAAAGAAGTTTATTTTGGCTTATATGCTTGAAGGGAAACTCCATGATGGCAGAGGAAAATGATGGCATGAGTAGAAGGTGGACATCACCCCCTCACCAACATCAGGTGGACAGTAGCAATAGGAGATTATACCCAATACTGCCAAGGGGAAACTGGCTGTAATAACCATAAGCCTGTCCCCAATAATACACTGCCTCCAGGAAGCATTAATTCCCAAATATCCATCTGCTTGGAACCTAGCATTCAGAACACCTAAATTTATGGGGAACACCTGAATTAAATTACTACATTCTGTCCCTGGCCCCCATAAACTGACAACCATACATGATATAAAATGCAGTGCATTCTGTCAAACTTTATAAATCCCCATAATTTTTATAATTCCAATGATGTTCAAACATCCCCATAGTCCAAGGTCTTTTAACTGAGCCATAATACCAAAAATTCCCCCCAAAACCAGTAATGACACACAAAAAATAGTCACACTGCAAAAGATGGCATTGGGCATAGCAAAGAAATCTTCAACAAATACAAGATTTAAACAAGGCAAAAATCAAACTCTGTAGCTCCAAGTCCAAAAACTAGTCAATGGCAAGTCTCCAAATCTGATCATTCTAACCAGCAACAAGTCTCTGGAGTTCCAATTCCACCCCTCCAGCTAGGCTACTCACAGTCCTGAAAAACTTCATCAAGGGCTGGTAGCTCTCCTTAGCAGCCATCTTGTGGTGTTGGCATCTCCTCTAGGTATCCATTGCAACCCATGGTCCATCTACATGGCCCCATCAGGTCTCCACACATGCATCCAGTAAACCTACTTCACACTACCCATGACCATTTCCAAAACACAAGACCGTGTAGCAAATTCAATGACGCTCTCTTTCCTGCATTTCTTGTACTCCATACTAACAGGTGGGGTGCCAATTTATTAATCCAGAGGGGGGGGGATAAAGTAGACCTTGAAGAACAGGACACATTTTGAGCATTCAGACCCCTTCAAAACAGTCTACATTCTTCCTTTCGCCCCAATCTCAAAGGTTGTAATCTCATATAATTGCAGCATAATGGGCAGCAGTTTCAGTGCAACGATTTCATTTTTTCTGTGCCATATACGTCTGGTCACACCGGTCGATTTATACGCAAAGCAACTCTGTACATAGTCTCATGACACAGGCACAACAGCAATCCTTTCACACTAATTGCTTCTAGCCCAGTCCTGGCAAAGATCTTTCTCACCCTCACAAGCCAACTCTCACAGTCCATAGTTCTTACTGCACTCAGTACTTTCAACTCTGACAAGAATAGTCCATTAAGCTGTACTTACAGCACTGCAAAGTGTCTCTTAGGCCAATGTTTCAAATATTTCCAGGTTTCTCTTGGAAATCAGCTCCAAAAGGCTAAAGCCACACAGTCAGGTGTCTATCAGCAAATGAGAACACTCCTCAGTACAAACTTTACTGTTGCAGTCAGGTTCCCATTGCTGGCAGAAATTACCTGACCAAAGCAGCTTGTGTGTGTGTGGGGGGGGGGCACGTTATTTTGGCTTAAAGATTCAAGGGGAAGCTCCATTATGGCAGGAGAAAATGATGACATGAATAGAGGTTAGATATCACTCTCTCACCAACATCAGGTGGATAGAAGCAATAGGAAAGTGTGCCAAATACTCTCAAGAGGAAACTGGCTATAATGCCCACAAGTCTGCCCCCAAATCTCCATCAGCTGGTAACCTAGCATTCAGAACACCTAATTTTATGGAAGACAATTGAATTAAACCACTACAATAATCTTAAACACAAGAACCAGAAAATAATTTGAATTGATGCAGGTATGACTACTGACAAAATACAACCCCACTTTATGATCAAAATACTGGAGAGTCTAGGCATGTAGGGATTCTATCTCAACATAACAAAGGCTATAGACAAAGTCCAAATTATACTTAGTAGGGAAAGACTCAAGGAGTTCCATTAAGATCAGGAACAAGATAGAGGTGCCTCCCTCACCAATAATCTTCAGCATAGTACTACAAGTCCTAGACCAACCAATGAAACAAGAGAAAGATATAAAAGGGATACAAATTGGAAAGGAAGAAGTCAAACTATCCCTATTTTCAGATGAAATGATTTTATACATAAGTGACTTAAAAGACTACTAAAAACCTTCTAAAGGTGATAAATTCCTTCACCAAAATGGCAGGAAACAAAATTGAAACACACACACACATGCACACACACACACACACACACACACACACATGCACACACACAAAATTAATAGCATTCCTATATGCAAAAGGTAAACCCACAGAAAAAAGAAGTCAGCAATACTGTCCTATTTTCAATAGCTACACACACACACACACACACACACACACACACACACACACAATCAAATATGTTGGAATAACACTAAGGAAATGAACACCATGTATAATGCATACATAAAAATCAAGGATAGGAGTAGATGGAAGTTCCTTTCATGTTCCTTGTTTGGTAGAATCAGTATTGTGAAAACGGCAATTCTACAAAAAACAATATACAGATTCAATGCAATGGTAATAAAAATTCCAGCATCACTCTTCAGAGATGGAAAAATTCACCTGAAAATTCATATAGGATGGCAGAAGGTCCTAGTTATCCAAAAATATCCTCAGTAAATGAAACAACTTTAGAGGTATCACCATAGCCAATCTAAAAGCTATACTACAAAACCATAGTAACAGAAATAACATGGTACTGCCATAAAACCAGACATATATAGACCTGGAACAGAACTGAAGACCATGTCCTTAGTTCACATAACTACAGTTAATTTTTCTTTGAGAAAGGGACCAAAATATACACTGCAGAAAAGACATTGTCTTCAACAAATGCTGCTGGGCAAATTGGATAACTACATGTAAAAAAATTAAATAAGACCACTCCTCTCACCATGCACAAAATAAACTTCCAATGGATTAACATCCTCAACATAAGACCTGAAGCTCTTAAACTACTGGGTGTAAAAAAAAAAAAAAAAAAAAAAACAGGGGGATGTCTCCATGATATAGAGGTGGAAAAGTTTTTATGAACAATACCCCAGTAGCACAGAAAATTAAATACTCAACCAGTGCAATCTCATGAAGCTATAAAACTTTTGTACAGAGAAACATGCCATAAACAGAGCCAATATACTACCCACAGAATGAGAGAAAATTGTTGCCAGATACGCCTCCGATAGAGGCTTAGTATCTAGAATCTAAAAAGATCTCAAAAAAAAAAAAGCAACACAAAAATTAAGCAATACACTCAAAAATGGGGTAGAGAAATGAATAGGGAATTCTCAAAGGAAGAAATATAACTGGCTAATATACACCTAGGAAAATGTTCAATATCCTTAACCATCGTGCAAATGCAAATTAAAACAACTATGTT
The DNA here is from genome assembly GCA_036346955.1 of Dipus sagitta. Taxonomy (NCBI): domain Eukaryota; kingdom Metazoa; phylum Chordata; class Mammalia; order Rodentia; family Dipodidae; genus Dipus; species Dipus sagitta. The sequence goes on from CM070774.1 coordinate 51,261,851, forward strand.
ACTCCACCTTACTCTAGTCCAATGTAAATCATTAAAAACCAATCCACAATCAATGTTGCCAAGGATGTGAATAAAGCTGAACCCTCATTCACTGCTGATGGGAGTGAAATCTTGTACAACCACTTTGGAAATCAATATGGAGACTCCTGAAAATGATGAAAATAGAACTACCAACTGATCCAGTTATTCCACTACTGGGCATATACCCCAAAGTCTGCATTCTAAACTACAGAGATACTTGCCCAACCATGTTTATAGGTGTTTAATTCACAATAGCTAAGAACTGGAATCAACCCAGATGTCCATCGTTTGAAAAATGGATAATGAGGATGTGGTACATTTACACAATGGAACTCTACTCAACAGTAAGAAAAAAAAATATAGCAAAATTTCTAGGAAAATGTAAAGACTTGGAACAGATGATACTATGTGAACTCACACAAGCACAGAAAGACAAATGTGGTATGTTTTCTATCATCTGTGGTTCCTAAACTGGAACAGCTTGAGTTGCAGGTGGACCTGACAGCAACTTGAAGGACAGATAAAAGGGATAACAGGGTTGGGAGAAAGGGGAATGGGAGGGCAGGGGGCCATATACACAAAACCAAATCCAAAATTAAATGGTACCATAGAAACCATACTCCTGGAGAGCAGACTAAAATATATAGCTCTCAAGAGTATCATGAAGGCATAATGCGGTAAGAAGGGTACTGGAAATGGTAGGATAAAGTCTAACTCTAAAATATTTGGCCCTGGCTGTTGTTCAGGGAGACCTGCGAGGTCCCCAAAACAAGACATGTTTCTGTCAAAGCACTTCATAACTTGCCTGAAGTGAAAGACACCACAGGCTTCCAAGACAGAACACTGAGTGGTAAGCCTGAACCTGGAAGGAAGCCACCTCCCAGATGGTTAGCCCATATAATGCTTAAAAGTGTTACATGAGCTACTAGGGGAAAATGGCCAACAAAATTATAAGCAAGCAGGGGACTCTGCTGTGTGAAAGCAAGCAGCCTGACAAGATGTACACACCTGTGCACACAGCCTAGGTGGGTAACAAATGGATCTCTGGTTGGCTAAGAGATCCACACAGCAGAAGTGAACCTATATCTATAACTGGGAATCAAGTCAGAACCCTATGGAGACCAAGATTATGGACTCCAATGAGAAGCCTCCATTAATCTCTGGTCAAAATGAGGCTACACCCATCAAAACTTCTCTAAAGTAACAATGCCTTTTATCTTTAATCTATCCTGATATCATTCTCCACTGGAGAATCTGGTTTTCATTTTCAGAAAGCAGGGAGTACTGAGGGCAACCAAAACCTATCAACAAGACAAGAATAGGTACCTGGCTCCCTGGCAGCAGGTAAACCACACCTACCACAGCATCTAGGACTCAGGTGAAACCACAGAGGAATTGATGAGATAAATTAGCAAGAGACCTGCTTCCATGATGAGCCTGACATCCTGCTCCAGGGTGTGGGTATGGACACTGAGGATACTCAGAATATACCAGAGCAGAAACCTAGAATCTGCTCAGAGCTGAACACTAAAGTAGACTTATAGCATATCCACCAAGGCTCAGGTAATTTTGCTGAAGAGGTGGTGGAAACAATGTAAGAGCCACAGGGTAGGAGGGAAGGTCCAGAGGAATTGCCCCCCACCATGACTTCTCTCACAACTCATAAACCATAACTCCATGGTTTATACCAGCAATCCCATTAAGCAGGGCCCTTAGTGGAGTGGGAGCAGGCAGGAGGGAAGTGATGGTACCAACACATGGCATATCCATATAAAGCTTCTACTTAATAAAAAAAAAAGAAGTAAAATGTTCTTATTCATGTGCTTTCTATGTTGTTGCAGGTATCACCTGGCATGTGTATATAGTCCTTCAGAACCAGGTTGCCCCAGTCAGTTCAGCCCAGGTTTCTAATACTATCTTCTGGATACCTAAGCATACTTTACTATGTACTCAGCCCATAAGGCGAGCCTTCTGGGGGTCTTACATCCTGAGTCTGAAGACTGGCTGCACACCAATCATTGTGACTGACATGTACAAGCAGTGTTAGCAATCTGGTACACACAAAATACTATAATATATTTTTGTAATAAAGCCCTTCCATTATCTTCTCTTATCCTCTTCCTCATCCCCTTCAATTGAAAACCCCACTTTCCCCCAGCTTGTCCCACTTCTACTTTGATGTCTTTATTCCATTGAGTGTGAGCCACTTAGTTGAATTCTTATTTCAGTAAAACAACCCGAAGCATGCCAGGCCTTCTGAAATGTCATGCTGACCCCAGAGAAATAGACATCTAATCCTTTGATGACATTAATAAACAATAAGAAACCATTCTGGCAGAATTTCTCCCTCTAATTTTATATTAAGAGATAACAACTTTCCTTTCTATGTATATGGAAAGATATGGAACTGCTGTGTCTGCAGCTGAAAGCATTCTTAGACAAAGAGGAGTGTCTCTTTATCTACAGCTACTTTGGGGGAAAAATGGGCCACCATGGCAAAGTGCTAAGCAAGAGAAAGGCTGTATCCAGGCAACCACTGAACCTTCTCACTCAAGTTCGCCTGAGCCTTTTCTTTGGTGTTCTCTGCTCTGTTCTGCTATGCTTTTATCTAAGAGAACAGCCTCTGCATTTCTTTGACACAGGTAGATACATTTCCAAAACAATCCTGCATAAATGCATACCATTACAAATTATTTAGTCATGTCGTTCTAAGTCATTGCTTATTCTGAGTACATTTTGTGGAGGAATACATTCTAATCTCACTGATACTCATAAATATCTACTCATTTCCCTGTTTCCTATTTACATTTGGATAATAGTTCATGACATTTAGCTTTGCATAATTTTGTCATCAGATTTAATTTTTCCTCTAGAAATTGGTTGTAACAATTTAAACAATTCTTTGCATTCAGCAGATATTTGCAAAGTATTTTACCTCTCTTTTAAAATTTGGCTAAAGAACTAAACATAAACACATTTATAACTTCCTCTGAATTCAAAATATCTTTTGATTTTGGTCTTTAGATAATCAGACCAATGGGAGCAGTGTATGGTTTCCTCTTTTTTCTGTGACTGAATCTTTCATGTTTGGAACCTCTGATGTAGTATAGTTCATATTTTATCATGTAAGAGAACAAAAAAAAATTAAAAGGAAACCACCTACTGAAACTTTGGGCTCACTCCTCAGCGGGGTTGCAGGTATTCCCCATGGGGTGGTGGTTTATGTGTTGTGGCAGCAGCAATCAGCTACTTTTGGGGGGCGGAAATGCCTCTGGGCATGATGACTGAACCTGTGGCTCTTAAAAATCTTTCCACCCTCTCTTCCACAAAATTCCCTGAGCCATGGTGCATGAGTTTTAAGTCTACTTCAGTGAACAGCTCTTAGGAACCTCTGGACCTCTATTTTGGTAGGTATTCAGTATCCTCAGGGTCTGTCTCCTACAACCCGGCACTGATTATCAGGTTCATCATGGAAACAGCACTCATGCTCATCTCCCAAATTCATCTGTGGTTTCAGCTGTGGCTTGGCTGAAGTGAGAGGGATAGTTTATCTCCTCTGGTCTCACTGCCTTCTGAAAAAGAAGAACAGATTCTCTAACAGAGTGAAGTCAGAATACTTTAAAGGGAATAACCATTATCAATTTAGGGAGAATTTGATATAGGTAACCCTTCTTTTAGCTGAAGACTAGTGAGAGTTTGACAATGGACAGCATAATGTTTGTCGCCATTGGATTCTGATCAGGTTCCCAATTCAAGATATGGGTTCCTTTCCACTGAGCAGATCCCTTAGCCGACCAGAAAGCTATTGGTTATACACTGAGGCTGTGTGCTACCATTATACTGGCATGTACATCCTGTAAGTGTGTTTGCTTCTGAGTAGCTTAGACCTCTGGTTGCTCAGTCCATTGTTGGCCACTTTCTCTCAGTAGCTCTTGTCTGGGGACAGGCTTTCTTCTGAATTCCTACCAGGTCTCTCCATGCTCTGTGTCAGCAGCATATGATAGTTTCAGCAATAGGGTCTTACCTTTTGTTTCAGGCAGGTAATCAAGTGCTTTGACAGAAAGTTGTCTTGATTTAGGACCTCATAAGTCCCTCTGATCAACAGCTCAATGTGTGTAGCAACTAATCTCTGGTACTGGGACTTACAGGCCAGAGACAGAAAAAAAAAAAAAAATTACTTTAAGCTTAAGCTTCATCCCATCCTCTCCAGGGCCCTACTTTTCAGGTGCTCCCCATTTACCCCTTTTGATGGTGATGTCTCCTATGTTATCTCCAAGGATAAAGGTTTCTATGGTACCAGCTCATTTTGGATTTAGTTTTGTGTTTGTTTTCCCTCTCTCCCCTTCCCTTCCTCCCAAGCCCTTCCATCCCTACTGTCTGGTCCTTGAGTATCCTATCAGATATGTCAGCAACTCAAGCAGGTCCAGACTCTCCATTTTTCTACAAAATTCGTTGTATTGTTTTTTACTTACTGGTGAGTAGAATTCCAATGTGTAAATATGCCACAACTTCATTATCTATTCATCCAATGATGGGCATCTGGGTTGATTCCAGTTATTAGCTATAATGAAATGAGCAGCTATAAACATGGTTGAGCAAATATCTCTGTATTGATACATGGAGCATATAGGATGAATGCCCTGTAAGGGAATAACTGTGTCTGTTGGTAGCTCTATGTTCACCATTTTCAGGAATCTCCATATTGATTTCCATAGTGGTTGTACAAGTTTACTTTCCCACCAGCAGTACATGAGGCTTCCTCTTTCCCCACATTTTCAAAAACAGTTGTTGGTGTTACATTTTTTACTGATTGCCATTCTTACTGGCGTAAAGTAGAGTTGCATGGTTGTTTTAATTTGCCATTAAGTTCAGGTTTAATGTATGTCTATATTTCCGTATATCTTGTGTACTTACTATCTAAATATTAGACTTAGCATTTGGTAATTTCCAATGATGATTTTCATACATGACATCTACAAAGCTCTCAGTAGCTATGATATTCTGAAAGTGATGGCACATGATAAGAGATTCATTTTCAGTAAGAAATTTAAAGATAATGAATCTCTAGTCATGCAATAAATAAAAGTCAGGAAAAAATTACTTGGGAGCATCCTGCCACCATAAAATATGAAAGCAAATTAAACCTCAGAAACCTGGCTATTAGCCTACTTATTCTAGTGACCACATGATCTTGGGTAAATCATATTAGTTTCCCAGAATTCACATTTCTTCAAGGAATTGATTAGATGATATATTTACTATCTTTTGTAACTTTCTTCTTATTAAGTCTTACTTTTAAAATGTGTATTGACTATGTATTTTGTGAAAGTTTATATCCTGAAATCATGCTTATACTTATGCTATTGTATAAATGGCAGTTTTTCAGTTATCATTTCAAATGCACATCAGGTCCTGAGGGATTTATCCTAATCACTGAACCTAGCATTTTTACCCATTCACTAGTAACAACAGAGGTGGTCCCTACTGCTTCTGTTCACGCTATCTCAACACTGATGCTGCTGCTCTGTATTTATGTGATTCTGGTAAAATATCCTTGTCTTAGGAGATTCACTTCAAAATACTTCCTAATTGTTGTCTGTTGTAAGAGAGATGTGGTGGTCATATTCCTTCCAACCAAATCTCATATTCAGTGAGAGATTTCCTTACAATTGATATAACTTCTGGAAAGATGTCATGTAACAAGTGACTATCATGTGGCCACTGTGCTAGCAAAGGTCTAGTTAATTACATTAACTATTAAAATATTCCAATCTTGATATGAATATATAGCTTTATTGTCATTTTTATGAGGTTCAAATTGAAATGGATATGACTTCACCTGTTAGTAGTATTCTAATCAATGTCTAACCTAAGATTTCATTATAATGCAGGAGACCTCAAGTGAATGAGGACGAAAGGCAGGCCCAAAACTTAAAGCATCATGGGAAACAGAGAGGAACTAAAACTAAAAAAAAAAAAAAAAAAAAAAAAAATTGACAAAATCAAGAAAACGAGGTGAGTAGAAAAGAAAAGCTCAGAAAAGAGATGGAATGCACAATAAAAGGAAACCAAACTCAAATACTAGAGCTGAAGAGTACAACCACAGAATTATATAATGAAACAAAGAACTTCACCAGCTGATTTAGTTAAGCAAAAGAATCAGTGGACTCAGAGAGTGGGCACTTGGAAGGACTGTCAGAGAATGAATTAGAGAAAAGAAATTTAAAACCTGATATTCCCCAATGAGGAGGGGAGAGGGCATGGAGGAGGCTAATGATGGTACCAACATGACTGTATACCCTGTGTACATACCTAATAAAAAAAAAAAAACCCTGAAAAAATCTTATGGAACTTATGTGGCTCCCTCATAGGAAGTCACTTTTGTATTATGACAATTTATGAAGTCAAAGAAAGCAGATAAAGAAATGTTCTTGAGCTAGAGTGATGGCTTAGCGGTTAAGCGCTTGCCTGTGAAGCTCGAGGACCCTGGTTTGAGGCTCGATTCCCCAGGACCCACGTTAGCCAGATGCACAAGGGGGCACACGCATCTGGAATTTGTTTGCAGTGGCTGGAGGCCCTGGCACGCCCATTCTCACTCTCTATCCTCTGTCTGTCTGCGTCTTTCTCTCTGTGTCTGTTGCTCTCAAATAAATAAATGAAAATAAACAAAAAAAAATTAAAAAAAATGTTCTTTAAAGAAATAGTGTATAAGCCAAGTGTGGTGGTGCATGCCTTTAATCCCAGCACTTGGGAGGCAGAGGTAGGAGGAACACCATGAGTTCCAGGCCACTCTGAGAATACAGAGTTAATTCCAGGTCATCCTGGGCTAGAGTGAAACCCTACCTCGAAAAAATCAAAAACAAAAGCAAAAAAAGAAGAAGAAAATAAATAGTGTATAAAAACTATCCAAATCTGGGGTAATAGATGAACATTCAGTTATACAAAGATCAAAGATTCCCAAATAATTTCAACCAAAATAACACTTATAATCAAACTATTAAAAGCAAAGTTACCAGGAGGTGTGGTGGCCCACAACTTTAATCCCAACACTTGGGAGGTAGAGGTAGGAGGGCTGATCCCATGAGTTAGAGGCCACCCTGAGACTACATAGTGAATTCCAGGTCAACAGGGTCTAAAGTGATACCCTTCTTCAAAACACCAATAAGTAAGTAAGTAAATAAATAAATAAATAAATATATAAATACAAGCAAATGTAATGAGAAATGTTTGAATGTAATGAGAGGGACAAAGGCTTGATGAACCTAAGGAAAATTCACGAGCTGATTAGCATAACTGTGAAGGTAAGCACATGGGAGAATGATATATTCAAACATTAATCATAAACTGGTTACCACAAATACATTACCTATAAGACTCCTCTCTGAAATGAGAAACAACTAAAGACTTCACCAGAGGAATAAAAGCTTAGGGAGTTCATCACTACTAGACAAAGGTCACAATAAATGCTAAAGACATTTCACCAAACGAACATGGAAGTATAACAGCATAGAAACAAATTAAATATTAAATTTCATGATAAATATAAATATACATGCAAATTTGAAATACTTTAACACTGTAATGGTTTATGTAAATTACATGATTTCATCCTAAAAGCTCAAAGGTAAAAATGGTGAGAAATACCTACATAGTGCTAAAATTTATTGATGGATATATAATATAAAAAGTGTAAACTGTGGTAACTAAGACCTATTATGTAGGTAACAGAGTAAAATGGCAGCATAAAATACACCCTACATCTATGTTGTTTACAAGCCTCATTGTTATCCCACAGCAAAAATTATGGCAGAAAGACAACAGATGACAAATGAAGAGCACTGCATTAGGAAAACCACTAAATGACAAGACCACAAGGACAGAAAGGATAGAGTAGAACACAATAGATAGAAACAGAAAGCAATAAAGAAATTAGAAGTAAAAAAAAAGTTTTTACCTGTATTTACTTTAGATATAAATGGATTAAATTTACCAGTTGTTTAATAGTTACCTTTTCATTGTTGGAACAGTGAAGCCCAATCAGAAATAGGTTGCAGGTTTCAGGCTTACATTTTTGAGATGAAGTTTCTTCATGGTGTAGAAAACTGGCTTACTATCTCACACATGGAGAGAGAGAGAAAGAGAACAGGAAGAGCTGGCTCTGAACACACAGTAGTTCTGGACTCTTCAACCCGAAGGGACATCTCCAGCACCTTCTACAAATTCTAAACCATAGCTCTACACCCAAGGACTCCCCCATCTGTGGACTAAGCAGGAAGCTGAACTAAACATATCTGATGCTGTGGGGGATATTTGCATTCAAACAACCAAATCAATAATGGGCAAAAAGTAACTGAAGAGGAAACCACAGCTCAAATATATCCTTCCAATAAGAAAAAATATTTCAGCTTTAATTGAATTTAAAGGATGTCAGAAGACTTTTCATGTAAGCAATAACTACAAAGGATAAGAGGTGGGCATGCTTAAGCAAAACAGACTTTATATGACATACTAAAACATGATACAATAAAATTATTATATAAAGAGGTGAATTCACATATAGGGTAGAATAATTATAAGTTAATCCACTATTAGCAAGGGATGGATCAATCTTAGATAACAACAGTAAGAAAGCAGTATACTTGAACTACATTTTAGACCAATTGGACCTAACAAACATATGCAGAATATTTCATCTAAAACAACACACTAAAAATTCTTTTTGAGTGCATATTATACATTGATCAGGAAAAGTCATCTGTTAGGACACATAAGTCTGAAAAGGCGATAAAAGACCGAAATCCAAGAAAGTATCATCTTAGAGCAAACTATAATGAAACTAGAAATTAATAGAGTAAAACTTGAAAATTCACAAGTATATATAGTAGTTAAACTATGTATCCAAATAATATATAAAGAAAAAAAAAAGTAATAAAAATGTTAGAAAGTGTGTTATTTGAGGAGAATTACGGAAAGGGAGATGGGAGAAGATGATAGTTGGACAAGATCAAATTATTTTATGTGCATGTATGAAATGACAGAGCATACCTTTGATTTTATAAAATGAATAAATTATAATAAAATGTTTAAATATGTCTTTCAGAAAGTGAAAATAGGAATAAAACAGCAACATTTACAGGACTCAGCAAAAGCAGATCTAAAGGATAAATTATAGCAACAAATACATATATTAATTTAAAAAAATCAATAAAATTATAAATAAAAGAAGAAAGTACAATAGCACTATAGAAGGAAATAGGTATGATAGACTACTCAAACTGTATCTCAATAGACCTTAAACTGTATAGTGAAAGAGGAGATTGAAATGGCAAAAAAGTCAAAATGAAAATCTCCAAAAACAAAAATTCAGAAGAATAGTAGCTATATTGGTGAATCCTTAAAAACAATTCTGGTTATTTCAAGCATCTGTTATGAGGAAGGTGATATATATATATATATATATATATATATATATATATATATATATATATACCAGTTTCCTTTGTGAATATATATGCAAAAATTTCCTAATAAATAATATCAAACAAACGCTGACAGTACATTAAAATAATGGTACATCATAATCATAATCACATGAGATTTAGGACTGAAATCAGTGGATGGTTCAACATAAGCAACTCAATTCATATGGCACACAATATTGATAGAAAAAATAAAATCCTGTCATGATGTAAATATATGCATTAAAATAGTGGTAAAAATTGACAAATTTCCATATAAAACTTAAAACAAATAATTCATGTTGAAGTATATCTTACCATGATAGAATTTGCATGTGATACCTCACAACTGAAAACTCACTCCACATTAAAAACTGAAATCATTTCCTGCAATAAAACCCAAAATTTTTCATTATTTTCACCTCTGTTAAACATAGTGCTTGAAATCCCAGCCAGAAGAATTAGGGAAAACACTGAAACAAAAGACATTCAAACTGGAAAATAATTTAAATTGTTTCTGTCTACAGGCAGAAAAATCTTACATATGGAAAGTTCTAAGAATTCCAACAAAAAATTCACATAATAGATGAGTCCATTAAAACTGTAAGATACATATATATGCAGACATCATTAAACTTCATATATACTAATGATAATTTCTGAAATGGAATGTCAGGAAATAATCCTTTTTATAATAGCTACAAAAATATAGATAAAATTCCAGCAGCTTAAAAGATCTATATCCTAATACTACAGAACATTGATGAAATAAATTTCATGATTCACAAATAAATGGAAGAATTCTGTATGCAAATTGAAAGAATTACATTGAGAGAATGTCTGTATTACCCAAAATAGTACAGATTCATTGTAGTCCACTATAATCTCATAATGGCATTTATATTAAAAAATTATGTGGAACATCTCAAGATTAATATAAAAGCACAAAACATTGAGCAAAAACAAATTTAGAGGCATGGTTTCCAGTTATAAAAGAAAGCCATATTAATCTAAGATGATATTACTAATATAAAAATATAATTGCAGGTATCCCTTTGTGTACCTGCCTTATGTGGGTTTTGTGGAACCTAACTTGGGTCTTTTGGTTTTTCAGGCAAGTGCTTTAACAGCTAAGCCAACTCTCCAGCAGAATCTTTTTATCTAATTATTATCAAATTTGAAACATTTAATTAAGATTAGTTACTAAAATGGTATGTAATGTAACCACAGTATTAAAGACAATCCAATGCATATCAAGTATGAAGTTTCTCAAGGGGACTTGCTAATAATTTTACTTAAGGATACACAGCTTTTATTTAAAGAAATCCTTAAGCTACTGTCAATCAAAATTAAACAATTGGGTGAATACATAATACAAAGTAAGTTATGCTTGGCACAGCAAAGGAGTGTACTTTGAAAATGTGATTGGCATGACCTTCTTTGACTAGACATTTACATAAATTCAAATATGAATATTCTATCTGGAATTATTATTATATATAGAATGTTAGGATTTATAGTCACTTTCTTTTTTATTTTAGTTTTTTTTTTTTAAGGTAGGGTCTCACTTTAGCCCTGGAACTCATTCTGTAATCCCAGACTGGCCTCAAACTCATGTGATCTTCCTTCCTCTGTCTCCTCAGTGTTGGAATTAAAGGCATGTGCCACTATACCTGTCTATTGAAGTCACTTTCTATGCTCATTCTTTTTTTAATATTTAAATTTTATTTATTTATTTGATAGAGAAAGGGAGAGAGAGTGAATGGGCATGCCAGGGCCTCCAGCCACTGCAAATGAACTCCAGTGCTTGCACCCCCTTGTGCATCTGGCTAATGTGGGTCCTGGGGAATCAAACCTGGGTCCTTTGGCTTTTCAGGCAAATGCCTTAACCACAAAGCAATATCACCAGGCCTATCCTCATTCTTTATTAAATTTAATAATCATATTTTGTAAAGTTATTTTCAGGAGATAAAACACTGCGTATCTTCCTCAGAGTTAGAATCCTCCAGAGGTTTCAGTGAGATGTAAAATCAATGTAATAGACATTTTTTACCTCTGTGATTAATTTAAGAATTATTAAGGAAATATTTTACAGATTCTTAAGATTACATGCGAGTTTCAAAATGTTTATGTTTAAAATCAAGCTAATATAATGACCCAAAATATTTAAATATGATAATATTCTTTTATTATTTAACCTATGCTTTTAATATCTCATGACAGTGGGGTACAACTTATTCAGAATTCTTAAATCTTCAAATATTTTAATGATACCAAATAAAATTTAAATTATAATTCCATATATTATTATAAATATCAATCTCATAATATTACTTTGGACAACTTAATAATACCTTGAAATTTATTCAGGCCACAAAGTGTAGTAAATAAAAGTAGGGGTTGGGCTGGAGAGATGTCTTAGTGGTTAGGGCATTTTCCTGAAAAGCCTAAGGACCTGGGTTCAATTCTCAATATCCATGTAAAGCAACTTGTACAAAGTGGCACATGCATCTGGACTTCATTTGCAGTGGCTGGAGGTCTTGCCATGCTTATTATGTCTGTCTGTCTCTCTTCTTTCTATTTCTGTCCACTTGTAAATGAATAAATAAACTTTTTAAAAAGTTCTGACTTCAAGAATCACTTACTACATGGGTCGTTAGTACATGAGAAATTATGTTCATTTCCAGGAATATAATGAACTTAGCACTGATGCTATCAGGTACCTCACATGTCCAGCCATTTATAATAAAAACTGTCTTAAAGTTTTCTCAAGATGAGAAATACAGGCATTGACTAAAAGGACTAGATGATTTATAAAGGAAGTATTTTCCACTTACATGATTTATATTTAAAGTTGTTTTTATGGCTGTGACTGAAACTGTAATATTACCTATGGAACAGAGAAAATTTGACTATGTTGGTATATAAACTGAACACCAGAATCAAATCAGGATATGCAAATTCTTTCATTATAGTTTTCAAGTATGGCTGATGCTCAGGATGACCCTATGTTTGTAGAATATGAGACTTATGAGTGGCTACTTGGGCCTTTTGATGCTTAAAAATAACATCCCATAGGCTCTTTGAGAAAGAATTTAAATTGCTGAAACTCCAACTTTAGTTTTCTACAAGCAAACTCTGATCTGTCCGAAAGTTATTTTCTGACTTATATATAAACAGAATTCAAGATAACACATTTGTATTTTAACCTGCTCCAAAAATTATCCAAAATAAATATTAAAGGATGGGTAAGTGAAAAATAATATGCAGAGAAGCAAAACATGCTTAACAGTTTTCCAAGTGGTAAATAATAGTAAAAATATCAGTAAAATGTTTTTGATGGGAAGAGAATTGAAGAAATGGATGTTTGGTGTCCCTTAAAAGCCCACATTAGTCATGAAAAATATATTTCCATTGATTCTCCCCACTAAATCCCAAAGATGGTGATGCCAAGAGGATCACTCAGCAAGGTTAAATGCATTGGAATGTGGTCAAAGACTCCCTTTCATGCTGGTCTGAAAGTCAGCACAGCCAGACTTCCTCATTAGCTCACTGCAGTTCTCTCATGAGGTCAAGAGCCCTGAGGAGGGTAGTGTGGTAATCATGAGGGCTCCTATTCATCAAGTATCTTAAAAACCTCCTGTGCCTACTGTACCCAGATCGGAGACTATGATAACAGACTGAATGATGTAGGTCATCTAAAGATCTCCGTGGCTTTAAAAAAAGACCCCTATAGTAGCTTGGATGTCAGAGTGAGTCACCACATTCATGAGGACCACCATAGCTCACAATCGTGAGTTGAGAACAGCACTCTGCTTTATTGCTTGCTGATGTGTATGTACTTGTTCATACCAAGCCTATTCATGGCAAACTAGACTAGCCTCTAATGATAACCAAAGTGGAAAGATGAAAATCTTGCATAGGCCATGATGAAAACTAAAGTTGGTTTTACTTTCTTTTCTTCCTATTCCAATAACAATAGATATGAATAGGAAAATATATGGCAAACCAGAAACACTCCAGCTCTCTTTGCTTCTGTCTCAAAGACTAAAGTCAATTGTCTAGTGTTCTCTGAATAGCATACTACACTTTAATTGAAAGAGAGCGGAATAGGAAATGAGTAGGGCTAATGTTTAACTGAACAAATATACTTTTTTCGGAATGTAATTAGACAGAACTTTCAACAAAATTTAAGGATCCCCCTCCAAACTCTTCACCTGAGAAGAATCGTGATTGAAGACAGCACATTTGCTCACAGTTATTTTAAAAGAAATTATTCATGTTTCTCTTTAAATGATTGTTTTATTTTGTCTTGTTTCCATAAATGTTGCATAAACCAAATGTACAACACTGGGGTTAGGGGGGGAAAAGGACAACTTTCCTAGAGCTACTATGCTAAAAAGTTTCATTGAGAAGAAAAGTTCTTCATATTTTTCATAATAGCATCTCATAAAGTAGGAGTACAGATATCTAGTTCTGAGCAGAAGTCTAGGGCAAAAAACATTTCTGGGGCATTCTTTTGCCCTTTTCCTAGGAACTTTAAGCAGGTTGGCTTACAACTAGATGTAATATAGGTAGAAACCCAGTGGGAAGCCTAATTCTCATTCTGAACACAACTAGCACAGTGCAATTTATAAGATGTTATTTTGACTACTAATGTCCTAGATCTAAATTACACCTGCATATACATATATTTGTAAGTTACTTTGCCTTCTATAATTAGAACAAAAACATTTTGGAAGATTGTTGTAATAGTATGAAGTTATACATGAGCTAAAATTTTTCTTATTTTCTTGTTATTTACATTAGATAAGTTCCTTCTCTGATATAATTTATATTAGCTTGTTTCTTCTCTGCCTGGGAAGATTTCTTCAGCTTATGCCTGAGTTGACCTTCTCTGAACCAAGTAATACATCAACAAAGCACATTGAATTGCTGACACAATTACCATGTCACAGTGCTGAGCAGTTCCTTGGAATTGCAAACGGAATGCAGTAGAGACTGCTTTCAATAATTTAACTGTGGAGTCCAAAGTGAGGTAAATAGCCCATGCCATTTATATCTTTCTCCTGGGTAATAGGCTATTACTTGCCATAAGCATACCAACTAATGAGGAAAATGCCAGCATAACACAGAAATTATAATGATCAGTTTTGAATTTCACAGCAATTAATTATTTGAAATTCCAAACATCATATGAGAAGAGTCCACACACTCCTGCTATTAGTGTGGTTCAATCACAGTGACGAGATGGATAACTTGAAAGAACGAGTTACTTGGTCTGCACAAGGACCAATTTCCATTTGCTACTGTGTTGTCAGGAATGTCCAGTGGGCACTCTGGGTGCTGTCATATGCAGAGCCAGTGGTCACGCTGAATTAGCAGGGCCATTTTTCCTTCCATCTATGAACTGTTAATAGCTTAAAAAGAAGGAGCACAACACCTAAGTGTAACATGTACTCATGGGAGTAAAGGAGGCTTTGGAGCCAGCAGATTGGGATATATTGGCCTTTTAGTTTCTTTTTAGCAGTAAAATATGAAAATGATATGGACTATAAAATGCTAATGTATTCTAATACAAGAAACAAACACACACATACTATAAAACAGCATGTGAATGAAAATACCCACACAGAAGTACGTGTGTGTGTGTGTGTGTGTGTGTGTGTGTGTGTGTGTTTTGGTTTTGTTGAGGCAGGGTTTTCACTCTAGCTCATGCTGACCTGGAATTCACTATGTAGTCTTATGGTGGCCTTGAACTCATGGCGATCCTCCTACCTCTTCCTCCTGAGTGCTGGGATTAAAGGCGTGTGCCATCACGCCCAGAATGAAAAGATTCTTTATTCATGCCATTTGTAATATTTTTCTAAGAAATAATTGATGTTATTTATATCATATTTCTCCTTTTATTGTTAGCTTTCCATTTAAACATAACTTGTGTCAATATTTTTGGTAAATCTTTTATTTTATCCATTCTAATACAGCATTATGATTTTGTTAACCAGGCTTCTGTGGGGTGCCGTCTCCCTGCAAAAGGCCACAACATTTATAAGGATATAAAAGTAAAAACAAGTCCAATTTCTTTGTTTGTTTGCTTGTTTGTTTTTGTTTTTCAAGGTAGGGTCTTACTCTATCCCAGGCTGACCTGGAATTCTCTCAGGGTGGCCTTGAACTCACAGTGATCCTCTTACCTTTGCCTCAAGGGTGTTGAGATCAAGAGATGTGCCACCACACCTGGCTTAGTTCAAGTTCTATTTTTTCAATTTACTAGACATGTCACTTTGGGTGAGTTATTGCAGCTCTTTAGGACCATGACATTTTTGTTGTAGGAATGGAGAAAATGACACTGCTATTTTGTCAAGAACTAAAGGAGACTGTGGAAGCAAATATGAATGTGAGTGTTATGATAACACCCTCATACCAAAATTAGCTTTTTAATCCTATGTTTATATCTCTGACATTCTAACAACAACAAATAATATTTTTATATTTATTTATTTTTAGAGAAAGAGTCTATGTAACCCAGAATGGTCTTAAATTAGCCATGTAGCTGAGAATAACCTTGAACTTCTGGCCATCCTGACTTTACTTGCCAAGTTTTGTGATTACTGTCATACACCATCACTCAAGGCTACAAATAGGTATTTTAAGAAGAATAATAACATAATACTATAGATTTTAGAGATTAGGAAAATGTTATCACAAATTACTAAGCTAACTGAAATATTGTGTCCTGTCATGTTGAAAATGACTTGCTTGGTCTGAATATTAGTATAGCTGATCTAGGAGTGGTAGATAGATAGTATATGTGTATTTATCAGAATATGATTGTACTATTGTTCTTTTAAATGTATGAAAAGAGAGTTTTGAAGTAAAATGACAGAACTAATTTCCAAATTCAAGCTCAATAGTAAAATGCAACAGAAATTAGGTATGTTTATACTCAGTAATATTGCTTATGATCTAGTATGAAAATGTTTATTCTTTAAGAATTATTTCATTGCATATAGTCCAGTTACAGTTTTGGAGTCTGTTTTCTATTTTGAAAAGTATTTTACTTTATTGAAGAAAGAGAGAGAGAAAGAGAAAGTGTGAGAGAGAATTGGCACATCAGTGGAGGCCACTGCAAATGAACCTCAGGTGCATGTACCACTCTGTGCATCTAGCTTTAGTGGGTGCTGAGGAATTGAACCCTGTGCTGGCAGGCTTCTCAAGCAAGTGCCTTCAACGATAGAGCCACCTCTCTAGCCTTATCCCTTTATTTCATTTTTACATTTTTTGAAATTTTTTATTTATTTGCAAGGAGAGAGAGAAAGTGAGAGCACATGAGAGAGAGAGAGAGAGATAAGAAAAACAGAAACAGAGTGAGAATACACACAATCAGAGTCTAGCCAGCAAACAATCTCCAGAAACATGCACCATTTTGTGCATCTGGCTTTATGTGCGTACTGGAGAATTGAACCTGGGTTGTTAGGCTTTGCAGGTAAGTGCCTTATCCACTGAGCCATCTCTCCAACCCTGATCCCTTTACTTTAAATGTTAATATAGAAGTACATTTGAATGGGAGGTAACTTGTTATTATACAGACAATTTCATTGATATCTATAGCACTATCGCCAAAATGCATTCATAAAAAGTTAGATTCTGACTAGGAAAGATTAAAATGATTGTCATGGTCTGCTAGATGAGGAAATAATGCATTGTCCTGCATGGTAATATAAACAACAACCATAGAAGTCTTCATCACTAATTTGCAGCATTCCACTTGTACACTTTTCTGATACATGTACCATTTATGCTTCTTTTTCTCTCCTGCTGATTTCCTTGGCTCCTTTTCCTAAGAATTTCATTCTGTAGGGCTTCATTTCCTCCTCACATCATTTTCCTAAGAGGTTTGTTTTGTGTTTCCTCTCTTCCCAGTGCATTGAATCTCTGGTGATTGAGCATGCAGTAGCGGTAAGCTGTAGGCATGTTTGAGGCAGAAGCAGAGGAGGAAATAGGACGGATATCTTTAGAAAAGGCTCCACACTCGCTTGTTCCATGGGCACACTCACTTGCTCCTTGGGACCTGTTTCAAAGCTGGGATTCCTTAGTACATTGCCCATGGTGATGATGCTTTATCACCCAAATTTGGATACATTAGGTGTAAAAGGAGTCACGACATATGCAGAACTATCTAAGCAAACAAGAGCATGTGTTCACACTAATTTTAACCTTAAAGTTGTTTTTTTGTAAATATTTTATTTATTTATTTGAGAGAAAGAGGGAGAGAGAGAGAAAGAGAGAGAGAAAGAAAGAGAGAGAGAGAGAGAGAAAGAGAGAGAGAGAGAGAGAGAGAGAGAGAGAGAGAGAAAGAGAATGGGTGTAGAAATAGTAAAGTTGTTGGTAAAGAAATTTTGTGGTAGCCACAGCTTGCCTTACCAAAAACTAATACATTACCTTATCAACATCAATCATTCAAAAGGCAACTTAGTAAATTTACTTTTTAGGGACATAACAATCCTGAAACACTAAGAGGGAATTTATTATGTATTCCTTGGTTTTAATTAAATAAAACTAAGTTAAAACTAATTTCCTATGGCACCTTATATAAAGGCCAATTATTGGTGCTACTAAAGTAATTTATGTAGTATCTTTTGATATTGTGTCATAAATTGCATGATTTGACACTTTACCATATTTCATATATATAAAATTGAGACCAGAATATATTTCCCAACAGAAGGTAAAACATAACACTGTTTATGCATAGCATACATATGGACTTGAACCTTAAATATATGGTAAGATGTGATTATTTCAAAACTAATTCTTAAAAATTAAATGCAGAGTCTAGGGATATATATCAGCAAATTGTTTTTATTGAAAGCATGAGGAACTGATTTTGATCCTCAGTATTCACGTGAAAATACTTTTCATGGTGAGTTGAACTTGTTATCTCAGAGCTGAGGATTCAGAGACAGAAGAATCCCTGGAGCTTATTGGCTAGCCAGTTTAGGCTAATTAGTTAGGGCCAAGCCAATGAGAGACTCTGTTTATAAAAGAGGCATACCTGAAGAATCACACTGGAAACTATCCTCTGGCCACATACATGTTTACCCACACTTATAGAAACACATATACACATGCAAAATTTAGATGGATTTTATGATTGCCAATTCACTTTACAATTTTAAGCATACATGCAAATAAATACCAGCCCACACAATTTTATAAATCCATTGGTTCTAAAGTGATTGATTGGCTTCAAGTAAAAAAAATGGTTGATTTCCATGGCCCTCTCTCATCAATAACAAGTCATCCAGAAATGATTATGTTGAAGATCTGATGAATTTAATAGCCATTTATAGGATATTCCATTCAAACAATGCAGAATAAATCCTTTTTTCAGTAGCCTATAGAAATTTTCTAAAAATAGACCATATTGTAGGACAAAAAGCAGGTCTAACCACAATAAAACTGAACTAATTTATTGTAGTCTGTTCACAAAGGAGTGAAGCTAGAAATCGATAGAAAAACTGAAGAATATATTCAAAATAATAGAATTTCAAGGTATAGCATTAATAAAACATTTGTGTCATGCCAGGCATTGTGGTGCACACCTTTAATCCCAGCACTCAGGAGGCAGAGGTAAGAGGATCTCAGTGAGTTCAAGGCCACCCTGAGACTACATAGTAAATTCCAGGTCAGCCTGAACTAGAGTGAAACACTACTTAAAAAAAAAAAAATCCTACCACAGAAATCTCAGTTTTGATTAGAAGTTTTTGCATAAAATTTACTAATGAAATGATCTGAGCCTAGAATTGTTTCTTGTAAATGCTTATGATAATGAAATCATTTTAAAGACAGACACGGGTATGTACGTTTATATGATGAATGAGTAGTACATATAGTTTTGATAATTTTAGATTAAAAGTGAATTATTACCTGAAGGATATGTAACTACCTTTTTATTATTCCAAAAAAATTTAAATATTGTTACAGTTTCAAAATATTTGCTTAAATTTATTAAATATTTTGTCAATTTTTATTTTTTTTTATTTTAGTTTCGTGGTAGGGTCCATTTACCAGCTGAAGGAATTCACTATTTAGTAGGTCCTCGAATCACGGTGATCTTAATCACCTCCGAGTGCGGGATTAAAGGGTTGCGCCACCTCCCCAGTATATTTTGTCTATTGAACGTACCATGATAACGGATATAATTCTATTTTTTATCTATTTCTACTTACTTTTTCTATCTTCTTCTTTTTACTATTATTATTTAATTTTATTATTAATTAGTTTTGTACTGAGAGAATACAGTCAATTTGGTACCATTATTAGGCTCATCCATGACCTACCCCCTCCCCTTGGCCCCTCCTTGTTGAGGTATATGGGTCATGCATTGTGGAGTTGGCCCACAGTTATGGGTAGGATAATTGTCTCTGTATATCATGACCCAACATGTGGCTCTGACATTCTTTCCGGCCCCTCTTCCACAAAATTTCCTTGAGCCATGTTGGGATCATTTTTGGTCTACTTCAGTGATGAGGTGTTGGGGGGCCTATGGGTCTCTGGATCTCTGATTTGGTAGGAGTTGATTGTTCTCTGTGTTGATCTCCTTCCCCCTTGTACTGGTACCTGGTTCACCAAGAAAACAGCCCCCTTGCTTGTTTCTCCAATTTTTCTTAGTTTCAGCCAGGGCCCTTTTGAGGTATGATGGGGTGGCTCTCTCCTTAGGATCTACATCTATCTGAAAAAGAGAAGCAGATTCTCCAACGGAGAGTAAGATAGCACCAGACAAATGAGATAACCCTTACTTTTTTATAGAGAATTTAATAGGTGTAGGCCCTCTTGTAGCCCACGATTGGTGGTAGCTTGATAATGGAGAGCAGGCTTATGTTTGGATATGGTTCTGACTTGTTTCCCAGCTCCAGATATGGGTCCTGTACCACTGAGGAGATCAGTTAGCTGAATCAAGAGCAGTTGGTTTCCCACCTTGGCTGTGCACCACTATTGCACTTGTGTGAGCATCACAACAGGTTATTTGCTGCTAAGTAGGTGAGACCATGAGTTTCTTGGACAGATGTTGGTCATTTTCCCCCAGTTGCCCATGTAGCACCTTCTGGCACTACACTGGGGACTGACTGTCTTCCAGCTTCCAGCCATGCCATTCCATTTTACGTGTCAACCACATAAGGTGTCTTCAGCAGTAGGGTCTTACCACTAACCTTTGGTGGGTCATCAAGTACTCTGACAGAAATCTGTCTTTCTTTTAGGGAACCTTGTAGGTCTCTCTGATCAAGAGCTCATTGTGGATGATAGCCACATGCTGGTACTGGGAGTTACAGGTCAGTGCCCACTAAGAAAAGGAAGAAAAAGATAACTAATATAAAAGAGTTAGAGAGAAGAGAGAGAGAGAGAGAGAGAGAGAGGAGCTGTAGAAGATTAAGGTCAGTCTTCATCATACCCTCTCCAGTGTGTTGTGGCTCAGGTGTTTCCTGTAAGGGCCTGGTGAAGGTTCAGCCATTTGTTCTGCCTTTTAGGATGTAGAATTTTGTGGTACCATTGCCGTTTGGGTCTAGATTTGTGTTTCTGATCCCCTCCATTGTCCTCCTCTCCCTCCCCACCCATCCTATTGTCTAGTTCACAAGGTGCTTGCTGGGTATGCAAATTCTATCTTCTTTCAGTCATTGGTTTTGGACCTTTGTACTTAGACAGACATTGAAGATGAATTCAATATTTTTATATATTGTGTTGTTTTGTTAGAAATAGTTTCTAATTTTCCTTTGTATTTCTTGGACACATGTAAACAAATATATACACGTATACAAGCATGTGACACATGGAGTTTTTGATATTGTATGAATTCTAAGTACTGGTGATGCACAACATATTTTATTGTTATGTATGCCAACTTATTTGCTTTGTAAGTTGTTATCTTAAAATGTACTCTGTACGATGAGAGTCAATTGATGTTTTTTGATACTTGCTTTATGGTGTGTTCCTATACTAATGAATACTGTGTTCTCAGAGAAAAATATTATTTTCTTCAATTGTGGCACTTGGTGTTCTATAAACATCTGTTAAGTCTAGGAGATTGATAGTGTTGTTCTTATCATATATACCACTTTTTTGATGATTTTTTTTTTGCTTTCAATTGCTGAGAGTTATGCAACATCCCTAACTTTTCTACTTCTAAATGTCTGTTTTGTATACCTTTGTGTTGATCTCTCTCTTAGTAGGTGTCAGAATGTATTGGCAGATTAGATAGAAGCTATTGCTAAGTTAAATTTTGGCAATATATCATTATTCTCTCTCATTTGAATGCTAGATTGGACAGAAGAATATAAATAAGGTATGATAGATACCTCCACATTTGTATTCTTTCACACAATAATTTACATCATTCCATCAAGGATATGATATTTCTACATATTACATATGTTAGCTAGTAGAAGAGGTGATGTACTTTAATGACCTTTGCTTTCTGAACTATGACCTTAATGACTGAGTTCACAATTCAGAGGACCAATATGAAACAATTTTGTAGTGATTATTATGATGTGAATAGTCTGATAAAAGGAAAAAGATAACTGCATAGTTCTAAATTTACCCAGTGTGCATGAGGTAACCTAGGGTCAGGATTTCAATTATTAACCAGGTTTCCTCACCCTCTTTCAATCAGATTTCCTTTTACTTGTGTTGACTTGGATTCTGTACCCAAGAGAATTAAAAAGGCTGGATGTTACATGTTCTCCAGTATGTGGAAAATATCACACATGTATTTGGAGACAGAATGATGGCTTACCAGGCACTTTGAGAGCATTACTGTTATTTTCTTCTTTAAAGGGAGCAAATTTTCCTTTAAATGAATAGATATTAAATCTGAGCAGTGGTTTATATCTGGAACCTGGAGAAGAAAACTCCGATTTTCAATCTTATGCTTGCCAAGTCATATTTTTTTCTTATTATGCAAATAATATAACATTCTTTCATCTGAGCTTTGAACACCATGCTCAAATACCATCATCGATCCCTCAAGGTCAGGGTACCCTGATTGCTGCTGTGATCTTTCTGGCCATTATAGTAATCACAGTTACTTTACCTCTGATGATTAAGTGCTGCCACCTGGCCTCTGACATGACAGAATTCTGTAAACAGCATGCCCAATTCTATCTGCTCACACCAGCCTGTGTGAGAATCCTGTACTAACCTTTACAAGGATGTCTATTAAACCCTCCTACTTCTCTCTCATTACCACTAAAGGTATTAGTGACTTATTGACTTAAAATATGCGACTCTATAGCTGTTTCTTAAGGCAAAAGAACTTGATGAGTTTATGAATTTAATGATTTTATATAATAAAACCATTTTAACTTTCTAAACCTTCTGACTTCTTCTTAACTATTTTATCTTGCCAGTTCTCAAATTTCTGCCTAATTTACTGTAGTAAATTGTTTTGTGCAAAATTCAAATGGATTATGCCAGTATGGTATTATAATTTCCTCCAGGTGCCCTGCCATTGAACCCTGAAACAAAGATGAGTGTTCTCCAGTTATTAAACTCTTCATTTCAGTCCTATGATCTTTCTTTTATTTATTTACTTTTTTGTTTTTGGTCAAATATAATTCCTCTAGCCCTTGTCAGCACACATTACTATATCCTACTATCTCTTATATATTTTCTAGTTTCATTTTAATAGCAATCTACATATTGTTCCCTTTGTGCTGATGCTGATCTTATATAGTGGTATAAGGACAATGCATGGTGTAGATGAAGACATTGGTATATCTACATGATGACATGTGACCAATCTGCTTCAGTGCAGGGCCTCTAAATAAGGGGGGTTGTCATCAGCTTTTCAGGCATTCTATTTTTGGTACTACATCAATTACTTTATTACTACACCAGCTATTTCAACCTGCATCTCTCTGAATATGCACAGTGAAATGAATGAAACAAGTCTAAAAGTCACAGACAGGGTCTGGAGAGATTACTTAGTGGTTAAAGTGCTTGCCAGCAAAGCCTAACCACCCAGGTTTGATTCCCCAGGACCCACATAAATCAGATGCACAAGGTGACACATGTGTCTGCAGTTCATTTAAAGTGACTAGAGGCCCTGGTATGCAGATTCTCCGTCTCTCTCTCTCTCTCTCTCTCTTGCTCAAACAAACAAACAAAGAAATAATAGATGCATTTTTTCTTTAAAAGACATACAGATAATACAGGGAAAATAACTTTTTACAAATTTTAACCACAAATATAGTCTCATCTTTATGTTGGCTTATTTTTCCATTCTTTCTATTTTTCTTACAGCTATATGGACATTTGTTAACATACTTCTCAGTCTGTTTCATTGTAATTTTCATCTTAAACCTCTTATCAAGTAGAATAAGTATAGTTTCATCTTGCATCCTTTAGCAGGAATCATAAGGTTGAGGTGAGGGACCCTGCTGGTGTGCTTTGATTACATCTATCCTTGCAGAAGAGACACTACTGAAATGATGCAGAAATGTTTTCAGTCTAGATAACCACAACTAACTCTTCAGATTCAGTCTTAGCATATAGTTTTGGGTAGTCTTAGTTGGGCTATCATATAAATATAGTTATATATAAAAACTTTTAAATAGACAACTTTCATATCATTGTCTCTTCCTTATCGTTCTTTATTTTTGTTTTTATTTTTATTTATTTGACAAAAAAGGAGGGAGAGAGAAAAAGAGAGAGAATGGGCATGCCAGAGCCTCTAGCCACTGCAAACAAACTCCAGACGTGTGCATCCCCTTGTGCATCTGGCTAACATGGGTCCTGGGGAATTAAACCTGGGTCCTTTGGCTTTGCTGGTAAATGCCTTAACAGCTAAGCCATGCCTCCAGCCCATCTTTTACATTATTTCTAAGGATATCAATATCAATGGATAGTATTTGGTCAAATAATACACAAGGTACCTTTTATTAGCCATAATTTCAGTTATGTGCTCCACATTCCTGCTTGTAAACTTTTCTAACTAGAACTATACATCAAGCCACTCATTAAATGAGAATAATTCTAGAAAATGTTATTTGTGAAATATTACAAAAAGTACTTATTACAAGGTATGGAGTTTTTCAGGTTGATTCCCGTTTCAATGAGTTATAGGTGTGTTTTCAACAAAACTCACTGACGTGCTAAGTGGCAGCTCGGGTTATTCTTTATAGGGAAATAAATCTTCCTTAGGGTAAGATTTGCCATTAAGTTGAAAATAGGTTTTGATATATGCCACTGTTCAGTCTCCCTGGGTAATATTACAGGAGAGTTTTGATGCCTATAATATGGCCAACAACATTTTGAATGTGGAGAGGCATACAAATTTTGTAAAGAGGGACATTCATTGTATTAGACAAAATATTAAAACTTAATGGGATCCAGGCCAGTAGATTATTGTGACCCTATAATTCCCTAGTCAAAAATTCAGAAATCATTTTATTGAATTAGGTACTCTTTCTTTTCCTAACTTTAAATTAGCTTCTTGAAACTTGAGAACTTTGAATTATTTAGAATCTTTAATTGTTGTTAACTATATAAATTCAAGATTGATGAGACATATCACAATTACTTTTACTTATAACAAAGTTAGGTTTTTTATTTTCTCCCATTTTCCTTAATTGTTGTCTTGCTGTGTTTTGTACTGTAATAGAATGTATGGTCTCAGACAATTTATAATGCGCAGATACCTATTGTCTTCCATGTCTGAAGGCTACAAAGTTTAAGATCAAGGTACCAGAATCTGGTGTGGTGAGGGCTTTCTTGCTGTTTACAAATGGTAGAAGATGAAATGGCAAGGAAGCAAAAGAGATGTGAATTCAACCTTTCACAGTGGTATTAATCCCACTCATGACGATGAAATATTCACAACCTAATCACCTCTCAAAGTCCAGACCCTTCATGCTATAATGCTTATTTTAGTACAACTATATTTCATTATGGGTTTAAGATAGAACGAACATTCAAGCTAAAATCATAAAGGCTAGCAATACAACTGTAAAAAATAGTAGATTTAGTAATTGAATTAAGTTAGAAATACTCTGGAAAGATATTTTCTAATCATAAGTTTGTTCATACATTTTGCTATCTGCAATCTTCTCTGCCTACATTCAATTTGTAAGGTTGATTGGAAAGAGAAAAGTCTACAATTCCCCTATTATTTTCACAATCTATCTAGTCTAAGGCACTATTTCATAGGACCCTAGTCATTGAATCAGTTGGTTCAAAGAAAGTGACTTTTTAAAATGTCAACTACTGGAATTCGTTATTTCAGTGAAATCCATGGCTTACTTACCTAGTATGGACTGGGTCTGTACCCTCATATATAATTCAATGTACTGACTATTTTCCAAATCTTCACCATGAGAACAAATTGGTTTGTGTTCTCATGGCTTATGAAAAGTAGCTCAGGTGTATGTTGAGAATAACATAGATTCTGAACTAATTGGGTTGATTTAACTCCTAATTTCTATGACATTGAAATGATGTTTGGCCCCACCTAAAGGATTATCCTTAAGAAGAAATTAAGACTCATTATTTCTTTAGATGCAGGAAAGTGAGCAAAACCTTCCAAAATAAAGAGGCACCATATTTACTGGGGGAGAGGCAAACTCTGCCTTCTCAGCATTCTCAGAAGGTATTTGTACTACAGAAATATAGACAAGCAAACTGAGAAGCTGTGTGGTCTACCAGGAGCCATATAGAAAAGAGTTCTCAGACATTGTCTTAAGTCCCTAAATTGGTTTGAAATTGATGGAAAACAACAGAAATACCAGAAAAAACTAACTCTTTTCTTATATAAACTAAGATAATAAGATTTTAGGTGAGGTGATGGGGATATGAATCAGTATTTAAAGGTGCTTGCTTTCAAAGTCTTCCAGCCAAGGTTCAAGTCCCCACTCACCCACATAAAGCCAGACAGATATTCATCTGAAGCAGAAAGAGATCCTGGCATGCAGATGCATGTACAAATGCACATGTGCGCACACACACACACACAAACACACACACACACATACAATGCTATCATGCAAATAAACAAATAATAAAAAGATTTCAGGTTGATTTGAGAATGTACACATTTTAAACCTTTCCCTGAAATTTATTCTTTTTATTATAAAATCCAGTAAATTTATTAGTATAAAGCTGTATAAATAACATTGTGAGAACAAAATGAAAAGTTAGAAAAAAAGACATAATTTAATTAACTTATTTATTTGAAAGAGAGGGGGGAGAGAGAGAGAGAGAGTGCCAAGGTCTCCAACTGCTACAAACTCCAGAAACATGTGCCACCCTGTGTATTTGGCTTACATGTGTCCTGAGGAATCAAACCTAGGTCCTTTGGCTTTGCAGGCAAGAAACTTAACCTCTAAGCTATCTCACTAATCCAAGAACTAATTTTAGGCTTGCCAAAACTCTGTTAATGCAAATCAAGAAGTGGGTGATCAATTATGAGTAGCTCTATAGAGATTCTATCCTAATTGCATAAATGGTGCTCCTAATGATTTAAAATAAATTTCATTTCCTTTTGGCTAGCACTCACGAAAGTACTGGGGGAAAAATCAAAATAAAGGGCTGAAATGTTTCAGAGAATTTATTTTTTACTCTAAAATATTAGCTTTCTGGCATGTCCAACCTGCTGCCCTTGGCCCCATCTGGTCTCATGTGGCCAAGCGTAGCTATGAATACAGGCCAACACAGTTTTCTAAATGTACTTAAAATACTATGAAACTATCTTTTATTATTATTATAATTATTCTACAATATCTTTTGAAACTCTGTTGTATGGTTCTTGACCATGAACTCTCCAGATAACACTGTTGTGTTGCAATATCAAAAGGCTGGATATGTCTGGAGGCCTTCTTGCCGTCAACATCTGTGAGAATGTTTATATTGACATACAAACTATAGCTTGGACTAAGAGGATGAAAACATGCACATTTTAAAATGTATAATGATCACATAACTGTTAACATAAACTCAAACACAGCAAAAGGAAACTATTTGGAACTCTTTAAAACCTTGCTTTCAAAAGAGAATAAAATTTGGAACCAGAGATATAGTAGTCACTAATTTATCAGGACCCTTCAATTTAAGTATGGGAACTATTAGCTTTTCTCTTATATTTTGGATGGTAGCATATGCAAATTGTCAGGAACTTATATGTTTATATAGTTGCTGAATTAGATCTAAGAAGACATTGCTATTTTAGTTTTGGTTTATTAATATTCATTTTAAGTTTTAAGAGCTATAGATAGATTTACTTTTAGAAAAATATTATATAAGAATCAGTTTACAATGTTCAGAAAATTTTTATGTCTTAATTTCTTGAATTTTGTCTACTACATGTTGATATCCATAATTGACTAAAATATACTTATGGTTTCTCATGGAAGTATTTTTAGGAATCTAAATACCATTGTGTCACTCATGAGCATTTACAAGTGTCAAGTTCAATAGTGGCATGTAGATAGACCCATTATAATAAAATTGAATGGGAAGTAACAAAATAGTTTTGATGAAATTGCTTTTAAATAAGAATTACTGCCTTTAATTTCCTTCATCATTTTTCATGAAACAAATTTATTCAGTCACGGAGAACAAAATTTACTATACTTTAAGTATGCCACAGATATTCTTCAAACAATGAGAAAAGAAATAACATATTCCTTTATCAATGGCCAAATCAAGCTTAGCATTGCTTTTCATTGGTTGAAATATCACACATTACTTTAATGGAAGGGTATTTTAGAACATATCAGAGTTAACTTATTTCCTAACATTAATTCTAGTTTCTAAGGCAACTAGGAGCAGTATATCATTTTTCAAAATATTTTACTTATTTGAAAGAGAGAATGACAAAAAGAGCTAGGCAGAAAGAGAAAGAGAGATAGCGCGCGAGAGAGAGAGAGAGAAAGAGCGAGCAGAAGCATACACCAGGACCTCTAGCACTGCAAATGAACACTAGATACATATGGCACCTTGTGCATCTGGCTTTATGTGGGTACTGGGGAATCAAGCTCAAGTTTTAGGCTTTGCAGGCAAGTGCCATAACCACTGAGAAATCTCTCCAGCATGCATTACATCATTTTGTCTAACCTAATAGACAGCAAAACACAGTCTGCTTTTAAGCTGTTTAGAGTTGATCTTCATTACTGGATAGAATGAGTACTGGCTCCCAGTCAGTCATAAGGTTAGGGCTCCACAGTGGGCAGATTCAGCTCTCTTTTTACCACATTACTTCTCTCTTCTGTATCTGATGATAACATGCCTGTATGGAAGGCAAGTTGCCTGGAAAAACATTATGGAGATACATACAGCATAATTGAATTCAGTAGCAGTCTCTGTCATTCAAAAAGAAGTAGTCAACAGACAAAGATTAGCCTTTATTCTGGCTGAAAAACTTATCTGGTCAGTCATATGATTTTTTTTTCTTTAAATTTAAGTATTTTTCAACTTAATTTTTAAAATGAATGCAATATAAAGGACATAATTACATCACTTAGTTGACCAATTTTAAGATTATTCTGCTATCAAAATATTCCAAAAATATTCAATTCCTAATTGTGATCCCTTAAGCTTTAAATTATGCTATGAGAATAGTTGAATAAAATGATGTTGCTAATGATTTACCATTTGTATTTGAATATGTTTCGGAGTGAGTGGATTTAAATCAATCAAAGTAAAAGTCTAGGAATATAGGAGCCTCTGGTTTTTTTATACTTTATTCCTGTTTGGCTGAAAATTAGAGCAAAGTAAGATAAAACTTTCTTAGTGATAAAAACTCATATTATAAGTAATAATATTGATCATTCAAAAGCCTTGTCAATCCTCTAAATGGAGAGTGAAGAATGAATAATTGAATTAGGAGCCTAATTTAAATTTTAGATCTGTTCACCAGTAATGTTTAGATATATCCAATAATATTGGGACAAGCTCAGGGATGTCAGAGACCAAAAAGAGCCACGACCTTGGCTCTGCTACAATACATTGCCTCTTGGATTGGCGCCCTTACCACATCACATGGGTTTTTCTTTAAGATCTTAAAGAAATCACTATTCATATAGAGAAGGGAACTAATTTGTTGTAAAATTGTGTCAGCTTCTTAATTGTAATACTCACTAATTTTCATACTTCTTTTCACATTTCAAGTTATCAAAGCTAAGCTGGTAAGGCAGCTCTATGCTTTCTTGTTATATAGTAAGCCAATTATAGCAAATGCAACAGAAATTTAATTTTCTTCAAATTTAAATACTAGTTACAAAGCTAGTTAAATACATTGTTCCCTTTGTGCTGATGCTGATCTTATATAGTGGTATAAGGACAATGCATGGTGTAGATGAAGACATTGGTATATCTACATGATGACATGTGACCAATCTGCTTCAGTGCAGGGCCTCTAAATAAGGGGGGTTGTCATCAGCTTTTCAGGCATTCTATTTTTGGTACTACATCAATTACTTTATTACTACACCAGCTATTTCAACCTGCATCTCTCTGAATATGCACAGTAAAATGAATGAAACAAGTCTAAAAGTCACAGACAGGGTCTGGAGAGATTACTTAGTGGTTAAAGTGCTGCACTTGGGAGGCAGAGGTAGGAGGATAACCATGAATTTGAGGCCACCTGAGACTTCATAGTGAATTCCAGGTCAGACCGGGCTAGAGAAAGATCCTACCTCAAAAAAAAAAAAAAAAAAAAAATAGAAAAATAAAGAATGTATTAATGGCACAGGGAATGGGAAGCTGAAACCACCAGACTGTCTGGGGGAAAGACTTTTCAAGTATTTTAGACATAAGAATGATCACAGATAAGAAAAATCAATGATAATATATAAGAAAAAGTCAGCAAGTTATAACACAAATTTGCTGTGTTTATGAATAGCATCTCTCTTTTTCATTCCTTGATATTTTTCTACAGAGTTTTAATCTACTATTAAAATATTACTGCTTTCTCACTGGGGTTATTCAAAGTAACACCTTGACAATTCAATCTAGGTATTCTTACAACTTTCCTGTTAAGGAAACTGCTATGAAATTAGAGTACTTCATTCCTGGAAGATCATCTTTAATAGTTTGTACAAATAAGTTATATTTTTACTTTCATGATACAAATGAAATTTCTGACATCTTCCTGCCTTGTCTGTTTCAGTGGCTCTCCTATTTTTCATGGACCAGGTACTAAGTATGAATGGGCATTTATTTTTATTTTTATTTTTATTTTTTGGTTTTTCAAGGTAGGGTTTCACTCTAGCCCAGGCTGACCTGG
This sequence comes from Dipus sagitta, assembly GCA_036346955.1. Classification (NCBI taxonomy): domain Eukaryota; kingdom Metazoa; phylum Chordata; class Mammalia; order Rodentia; family Dipodidae; genus Dipus; species Dipus sagitta. The sequence goes on from CM070774.1 coordinate 51,292,604, forward strand.
AATTCACTATGTAGTCTTAGGGTGGCCTCGAACTCACAGGGATCCTCCTACCTCTGCCTCCTGAGTTCTGGGATTAAAGGCATGTGCCATCACACCCGATTCTGAGGGGACACTTTTCCTACTCAAATAAATAGACCAAGTTAACATATTTAAAATGTATTTGAATACATAATAAATGCATTTGAATTTTCATCATAGATTTTCCTGTGACAGTGAAAACTGGTAAGAAAAAAGAAACATAAAATCCAGTCAGCGTTATGCTAGCTTACCTAAGAATGGTTGCAAAAGACACAAGTCACTATCAATTCTGAGAGAGAGAAAAGGAATAAGCACAAAGCATGAAAACAACAATATTATATTGGAACCTGGTTCATATTTTTGAAAAGTAAACTTCTCATAGATGAAAGCATAAGAAGATATTTCTGATTTCTGTGTTTGCTTCATTTTCATCTCTCTTACTCAAATCCAGTTAGCCAGAAGGAAGCTCTTTGAATTTTTCTACTATGTCTATGAATCCTCTCAGTGCCCTTTGTAAATGTTTGCATGGGTATGTGCTCATATAACTCTGTAACTCTGCTGCCCGTAACTGGGCCATCCTGTAGTGTGTCTATGAGCAGCTCTTTCATGATTACAGTTCTGTCACATTCTTCCTATTAGTGTGTAGGATAGCTGACATGACCATGCATGAGGCTGCTGACCATTCTTATTGGTCATTGTCCCTCAGGTTGTTTTTCCCTTTCTTTCCTGTCTCTTTTGTACCAACTCCTAAAAATTTAAAATATGATTGTGGTGGTTTGAGTCAGGTGTTCTCCATAAACTTAGGTGTTCTGAATGCTAGGTTTCCAGCTGATGGAGATTTGGGAATTAATGCTTCCTGGAGGCAGTATATTTTGGGGGGCAGGCTTATGGGTATTATAGCCAGGCTTTCCTTGCCAGTATGTGGCACACTCCTGACGCCATTGTCCATGTGATGTTGCCCAAGAGGTGATGTCCACCCTCTGCTTATGTCATTATTGTCCCCTGCCATCATGGAGCTTCCTCTCATGTATACAAGCAAAAATAAACCCTTTTGTTCCCAAAAGCTGTTCTTGGTTGTGTGATTTATGGCAACAATGTGTACCTGAATGCAACAGTAAAATTTGTATTAGAAGAGTGGGATTGCTGCTGTAGACTTGATTGAGTGGTTTTGGCCTTTTGGAACTGATTTTAAAGAGGAATGTGGAAGGATTTGAAACCTTGGCCTCAGAGATGCCTTGCAGTGCTGTAAGTATAGCTTGATGGGCTATTCTGGGCAGAGTGAAAAGACCTGAATACAGTATGGACTGTGAGATTTGGCTTATGAGGGTGAGAAAGAGCTTTGCCTGGACTTGGCTAGAAGCAGTTTGTGTGAGAGGCATGTTGTTATGCCCGTGTCCTGAGAACTTGTTCAGGGTTGCTTTGCATAGAAACAGAGTGATGTGAGCTGAGGGATATGTCCCAGAAATAAAATCTTTGGGCTGAAACTTCTGCCCATTCAGCTGCAATTATATGAGATTACAACCTTTGAGATTGGACCAATGTACCTCCACTAAGGCAACAGGAAGAATGTAGACTGTTATGAAGGGGCCTCGTGCTCAAGGAGTGTCCTGTTCTTCAAAGTCCGCTTTATTCACTCCTAGATTAATGAATATGGAATATAAGAAATGCAGGAAAGAGAGGACCATTGAATTTGCAACATGGTCTTGCGTTTTGAAAACAGCCATGGGCAGTGTGAAGCAGGTTTGCTGGATGCCTGCGTGGAGACCAGATGGAGCCATGAAGATGAATCATAGGTTGCAGTGGACAGCCAATGGAGATGCCAGAACCATGAGATGGCTGCTAAGGAGAGCTGTTGGCCCCAGATGAAGTTTTCCAGGACTGTGAGTAGCCTAGTTGGAGGGGCAGAATTGTAACATGAGAGACTTGAGTGGTTAGAATTATTGGACTTGGAGATATGTCACTGACTACAGTTGTTGGACTTGGAGCTACAGAGTTTTATGTTTGACCTATTTAAATCTTATATAAGCTGAATGTTTCTTTGCTATGCCCAATGCCAACTGTTGCAGTGTGAATGTTTATTCTGTGCCATTTTGTTTTCTTTTTTGTTTGTTTGGTTTTTTTTTTGTTTGTTTTTGGTATTGTGGCTCAGTTAAAAGACCATGGTCTATGGGGATGCTTGCACATCATTGGGATTGATAAAACTTTTAAAGTGGGACTGAGTTCATTGTATTTTTATCTTGTAGGGTTATCAGTTTATGGGGACCAGGGTCAGAATGAGTGGTTTGATTCTGGTGTCCCCAATGAACTTAGGTGTTCTAAATGCTAGGTTCCCAGTGATGGAGATTTGGGAATTAACTCTTCCTGGAGGCAGGGTGTTGTTGGGGGTAAGCTTATTGGTATTATATAGCCAGTTTCCCCTTGCCAGTGTTGCTTACACTCTCCTGTTGCTATGGTCCATCTGATGTTGCCCAGGAGGTATGTTTACCTCTGCTCATGCCATCATTTTACCCATGACAGCATGGAGCTTTCCCTTGATTCTGTAAGAAAGATAAAAATAAAAATAAATAAAAACTTTCCCCCACTACCCCACAAGCTGCTGTTGGTTGGGTGATTTCTGCCAGCAATGTTAACCTGACTGCAACAATAATCAAAATTGTTTGTCTGTGTAAGTAATTATTTTTCATTTGCCAGTGATTTGAAATATTTACAGTTTATCTCTCTCATTAGCTTTTTAACATAGTTGCAAGTTTCATGCTATGGCATGGACTAGGAAACTAATATTGTTCTCAAATTCTATTTTTTATTAGTTATAAACATCATGATTTTTAGATTTTTTTATGATTTGAAACTACATCTTAAAATAGGATGCGTTCCACTATGAACACAGAGCTTTTGGTGTATATATCAGTTGATCAACTTATTGATTCCTGTAAAAACTTAAAACAATACCATTGAGATTTATTGGAATTTTTAATATTAGAAAGAAAATACCTGTTGCTTCTTTCACTTCAAAACATTTCCCCATCCATTCTCATTTATACTTCCATTTAAATGATAAGTCATGCTTCTTCATTGAAATAAAATACAATTAATTATTTAATTCAAATTATATTTTTGTGTGCATATGGTGTGCATGTGTAGGTATATTCATATTTGTGTGAATGCACATGTAGCATGTTGGTATGTTATGTGTTTTCATGTGAAGGCCATAGGAAAACCTATTGTGCTACTTCAGGAACACTATACTTATTGTGTTTTCTTCCTATGGATATAATGCCTTGCACCTATTTAGGTCTCCTATTTTGATGTCTTTTTTGCTTCTTTAGGAAATAATATATTAGTATTCATTTATTATGTGATATGTATATTTAAATCATATATATATATATATTAAAAATACAGTAAATTGATATATAGGACTAAAATGTAATATTAATATTGTATTTTTAGCTCCTGAATTTGTTAGTTTAAATTTTCTTTATTTAGTAGTTGATTTTCTAGGGCTATCTAGATAGTAATAATTAGAAAAAGATCAGTCTATTGTTTTTTAAGGTTTTATTTATTTATTTACTTGACAGTGAGAAAGAGGCAGAGAGAGAGAGGGAGAGAGAATGAATGGGTGTGCCAGGGCTCTCTAGCCACTGCAGATGAATTCCAGACAAATGTGCCACTTTGTACATTTGGCTTACATGGGTATTGGGAAATTGAACTTGGGTTATTGGGCTTCATAAACAAGTCACTTTCCTGCTAAGCCATCTCTCCAGTCACATATTTTCTTAATAATGTGTATGTGTGGGTATTTTTGGGTGTGAGAGTGCAGGTATGTACACAAGAGAGAGAGAGGGACAGAGAGAGATAGAATGAATGGGTAATGCAGGGCCTCTGGCCACTGCAAATATACTGCAGATGCATGTGCTACCTTTGTGCATCTGGCTTATGTGGATGCTGAGGAATAGAACCTGAGTCCTTTGGTTTTGTGGGCCAGTGGCTTAACTGCTAAGCCATCTCTCCAGCTCCGGCACATTTGTTTTTTATGGCATCTTTTTATCTTCTGAAATTTGTGGTAACACATTGAATACTTCCTAGCAGCCATCCGAATGCTAATTTTATAGTGATTCATTTCTAATTTTGCATTACTAAGAGTAATAATTACTTCAACTTTTATAGATATGGTTATCAAATCAAAAATGTTGACTTCTTGTAGTAGCTTGCATGCATGGTTGTACTTACATGTGTAGAGCAGTTCCTTGATTTTCCAGCCTTATTTTAGTTGCCAACAGCATTTGTTTATTCTTTGGCTTCCAGCTGCAGCCTTCCATCTCAGTCTAACAGTCACTCTGTGCTCTGTTATTCTGTGCCTGTGCTTTTGTGGTCCTCTCTCCATTGTCTATCTCCTCTTATTCTAAAGACATGAACAGTACTTGATTAAGGGTCTTTCTTGCTCCAATGTGCATTTAGCTGAACTTATTATATTTGCATGGGAACTATTTACAATAAAAATCTGTTAAAAAGTTAAGAAACTTGGGAATCATACAAGGGGGCATAATTTAATGCATAACAACTGATCTGAATGTTCCTATTTGTGTTCATTTTTAACAGTTTTCAATTATTTTTAGTATTTTCAAGTAACCATATTTTGCCTCTTTCTCTCACTCTCTCCAATCAATCAATCAATCAATCAATCAATCAAAATTGTTAAAAGGCTAGTTTCACCCTTTGTTTATATTTTTTCCTTAACACGTTACATTGTAGAACACTGTTAGAAATTGATTTTATTGGAGACTTTATGATATCTGCATCAACTTGTTAACTAAGTTTATAATTCTAATTACTTACATCATAGAAATATTTGAGGAATTAACTAGAAATAGCAATATGTATTACATGCATATAATATCCAGTACCATTCTCTCTCTGCATGCTGAGACACAGACATCCCCATGTGCCGATGGCACCTGTGATCTTTTAACTTTATCTTCATGAAGTGATTGACTAGTTGAAGTAGAACTGAAGTAGCTCGTCTGATGGTGGAACTCAGGGACAAAGGTTGAAAACCGAAATTAAATCAAGGCTCTGTTGTACTACCATGAAAAACTATCCAAGCTCTTCTAATATTGTTACAATTATACATGTTTAACCAATTACAAATTAAAATTTATGTACCTGAAGAGAAGCTAAAGTCTGAGAAGCTCCGCAACGCTGGCTTGTGGAAGTGGCAGCCACATGTGGTTTTCATACCAGTCATTTGCAAAGCTCTACTTATGTAGCGGCCTCTAGAATTTTTCAAACATATTGGCTAATCTTATTGAAGGGAAATTTTGTTTTGTTTGCCATTGTTTATAATAGTTTACATTTCGTGCTTAGATGTTAGGCTTTCCTTTGGACTGAAGCAGCAGGATGGGTGGAGCTTCCTATGGAATTTCTCCAAAAACCCCCTAAGCAGATTGCAAAGGTCCTCTAAGAAATACTATTTATTTAACTAGCAGGAAGACTTAGATATTCTAAGGAAATATAGGGAAAAACAATCCAATTCCAAATGCAAATGCAAAACTATCAATATGGTTTTACCTGGTTAGAAGGTAATTTTTAATACAGAGACATATTGGGCAGGTAGTAGACTTTCTGTCAGCAAACATCATTATAAGTCACAGCTAGGATTACTGTACTGACGAAATTTTGCTGTCATTTTTCTTTAGTTTTCCAGACCTAACAAATCTAAATACAACACACTTGACTGCTTAGAATAACAGCCATTTATTCTCTCACAAGTGAGAAATTAAAAAAAAAATCAAGATGCCTACAAGTACCCCCTCTGTGAAGGCTCTGTGGAGATTTATATTTGTGCAGCCAGCTTAAGTGTCCCCAGCCTTGTTCAGCTTGTAGCAGTAATTCTACTCTCAACCACATCTCCTGAGACTTCTGCCAGTCCTCTGTATCAAGTTCAGGGGGTCTGGAATATATTTTGGGCTATTCAGCCTAGTACATTTGGTGGAACAAATTTAAAGGGAAAAATGAGTTAAATAACTATTTTAAAGTCATATCATTATAGCTAATTTGATATTAATTTACTAATCTTTAAAATAATGCTTCTTATAGGGAAAAGGACCTATGGAACTTCAAATGGCAATGCTGTTGTCAAGGGCATACTATATTATATAGCCTTCCTTCAATTATAAAGCACAGATGTGAAGCACTTGGCCTACTGCTTAATATTTGGTGTGTCTGTTACCTTCTCATTGCTGAGAAAAATATCTAACCAGAAGAAGCTTGGGAAAGTGAGAGTTTATTTCAATTTAAAGTTCCAGAGGATAGAATTTTTCCTGGAAAAGTAAGCATGTCAGGAACAGGAAGACTTCACATCCATCCTCACCTCAGCAGGGAGGAAGCAGGAAAGGAATGATTACAAGAAGGGCTGGGCTTCAAGGCTCATCCTCCAGTGACACTCTTCCTCCAGCAAAGTTACACCTCATAAAGGTTTCCCAGCCTTTCTGAACAGTGCCACCCACTGGGGATTAAGTGTTCAAACACATGCATCTATGGAGGGCATTTACAATCAAACCATACAGGGTTTTCACACACACACACACAAAATCCCTTTTCTAATAAAATCTTAGCAACATTCTTCAATCATGTTTGCTATCTGTTTTACAACTCATTTCCTAGTTAACCTTTAAAGGAACTTAAAAGTGAAGTTTCTCTATGGATGACTCTGACCTCAAATCCCTCATGTTCTTAGCAAACTACTTTATTCATTTTGAAACAGGCACAGTAAAAACTATCTCACAAAGACATTTTACTATCTAGTGAGATAAAGTTTATAGTACTGTATGGAAAGCACCATAAAAACATAAACTTCTTATGAATAAAAGTATACCTAATTAATTTACTATTCAAAATTAATTTTCATCCTGATCCTTTTTCCTTGCTTTTATGGTATGATTACTTTGCTTTTATCCTCATTTCCCACATAAGAAAGTTGATGTTCCTCTTGGGCAGTGCATGTGCTGCTCATCATATCATTTCCCAAAATTTTCCTGGGGAAAAAAAAAAATCCTAATGCTCCTGGGAAAATTGATGATGTTTGGGACACCCAGGAGTATACATATTACAAAAGGAGACACAGGGCTGGAGAGATGGCTTTATGGTTAAGCGCTTGTCTGTGAAGCCTAAGGACCCCGGTTTGAGGCTCAACTCCCCAAAACCCACTTAAGCTAGATGCACAAGGTGATGCATTCATCTGGAGTTTGTTTGCAGTGTCTAGAGGTCCTGGTGCACCCATTCTCTCTTCCTCCCTCCACTCCCCATCTTTCATGCTTGTCTGTGAAGCCTAAGGACCTTGGTTCAAGTCTCGATTCCCCAGGACCCACATTAGCCAGATGCACAAGGGGGCGTATGTGTCTGGAGTTCGTTTGCAGTGGTTGGAGGCCCTGGCACACCCATTCTCTCTCTCTCTCTCTCTCTCTCTCTCTCTCTCTCTCTCTCTGCCTCTTTCTCTATCACTCTCAAATAAATAAATAAAGCAAAAAAAATTAAAAAGGAGACACATTGGAACTCTATGCAAGGAGAACTGATACTCATCATAATTAACTGAGTTAAGCCCATAGAGCTATTAGGTAATAGGTTTGGGAGAACCTCTGCCCCTATCCCTCCCACACACATATACATTTATTTCAGATTATCTCTGTACCCACATATAATCATTACTTCAACATTTAATACCCATGGTTAACACAATCTTAACCTAATCTTAACACAATCTTAATCTTTTTGCAGGGAAATCTTTTTTGTCTGGTAAGAATAGATCTCAGCCCGGGGTGGTGGCACACGCCTTTAATCCCAGCACTCTCGGGAGGCAGAGGTAGGAGGATCACCGTGAGTTCAAGGCCACCCTGAGACTCCATAGTGAATTCCAGGTCAGCCTGGGCTAGAATGAAACCCTGCCTTAAAAAAAACCAAGAAAAAAAAAAAAAAGAATAGATCTCAGGGATTCTAAATCTTTAGAGTGAGTAAAGAGGCATTACAGTACAGTATCAAAGGGAAAAGGAGAACTTTCCTTTCTCCAGCCACAAGGCAGGGACTGGTGTAAGTTGTTCTCTTATAACTAATTTCTGGGTGCATGTGTTAGGGTTGTCAGGACACTGATGCAACAGGAGAACTCAGAAAAATGAAGACCAAGGACATTGACTGATTCTGAGATCTTATTTGCCTGATAGAGATCCAGGAAATCCTATATGTAGTTCCAGTCTTGAGCCTGGAAGCCAGAGTCACAGGAGAGAATGGTGGTATAGCTCCAATTCAGAAGCTGATAGACTCAGGTCCCAAGATGATCCAGTGTTTCTATTACAATCTACAGAATGAAATCTCAGTCCTCAGTTTAAGGCAATAAGGCAAGTGAAAGTCTTCCTTACTCCCAGAAGGGGCCAGTAATTTTTCCCTTCAGACCTTCAGCTGATTAAAGACGTCTGCCATTGTTAGAAAGTCATTCTTCTTCACTGAACTAAGGATTCAAATGTTCATCTTATCAGTAACACCCTCACAGACACACCTGAGACTATCCACTGTCCTTGTCTCTCTCCTTTCTTCCAGTCCAACATAAAAAAAGTGACCCAAAACAAAAGATTTATTCTCCTTGTCTAACACACACACACACACACACACACACACACACACACACACACACACTGTTTAAGGTAATCAAAGAGGAAAATTAATTAAAACCTATACTTTAAAATTTTGTTCTTACCACAGTATGGATAATTTATTGTGTAGCAGAATTAAATTTGTAGAAGATCCAATTAAGTAGATAATATATTATTCATATATTATGAATGAGTGTGCAAAGGTTTAAAATAATTTGAACTACTTGCCTGGGGTCTACTGGTAATATTGGTCAGAGAAAGTCTATCTACCTCTTTTCAGCTCCTGAGCAAGAACATTATGGTCTACAAGCTCAGGTGGCATTTTTGTCTTAGTCTGATGTTGCACATGCCACTTTCAATATCTACCTGTTAATCAAGCAGTAGTGTGTTCTTTAAAAACTTGTTTGCAAGATGGCATGTGTCCTCCCTCATGGAAGGTAATGTAGTGAACTGAGATATTTTCAAAGCTGAACATGAGTGTCTTTGGTGCATATGTAATATGTAGTGAATCTAGTACTATAAATGAAAATTCTTCCTGGGAGGAGAATGAATAAACCATCATGGCTGAAGTGGGGATAATTAAAAGTGCAAGATTAGGTCAGAGACACAAAGAGGCTGATGAGTAATCTGGAAAGCTTTCTGGGGACTATAAACAATATATGTATTATCTCTAAACATCCTAATGCCATTTTTCCCAACTGTAGCTACAGGATATATTTTATAGTGAATATTTTACAGACAACATACATTGACTTTATTGTTCAAGGAGCAAAACCAAATAACATCTCTACTAATTCAGTTTGAAAATTACACAGAATTCTCAGCATTAAGAACCATGGAAAAATGCAAACAACGTCTAACATACATACATATATGTACACATTCTTGTCTATGAGTTGGAAACTCTTATAAGTATTTAAGCCTCATATGTGAATTTCTGGAAAAAAAGATCTAAGTATTCTATGTTGAGAGTATCAAGGCTGGTGCAGAGGCAGAAGTGACATATGTGTGGATATGAGTATAAGGAAGAAGAACAGAACTGTAATGTCAAAGGTAAACAAATGTTAGAGCCAGAGCAGAAGCAGCATGAAAGCTTGTTTTCCCGATAACACACGTACAGTGTTCGCTCTTTAAATTTCATTGTTTAATACAAATATTACTTAGATATTAAAAAAAAAACACTTCAAATTTTTTCATATATTTTGAGACGTTTTTATTTAAACATCCAACAAGAAAAGCTCCTTTGATTTCAATAGGAAATAGTTACATTAAATCCAGGAGGATCTAGCTGATTTCACAGTTGTCATCTTGATTCTCCTAGTTTTCCACGTAGCAGGCAGCCTCCCCAAGGGAAGTGTACATAGTTTGGATGTCTTCTGCGCAGGTCAATTAGCCCTCAACTCTAATTAAGGCAGTATACACTAGTCCTAAAATTAATAGCCTTCTCTTCCCTCAGTTACCTGAAGACTAAAAGACATTAATTCTACTTTCTTTGATCCTTAGCTTATTCTTGTGAATTCTTTTCCAGTTGAGCCCTTTCTAAAATGAGATGGTCCATCTGATGTTCGATGTACAGTGAGGGCTTTCTTTGTTGTCCTTTTCCCCCTTATTTATGGTAATGATATCCGTCAGTGTTTCAAATACCAGGATTTATGTACTGTAGAAAATTCACAGGTGTTTTCTCTAGGGGCCTACATGTCTTGAATGCTAAGAAACAAAGGGTGTGCTATGTGTGCCAAAACTTTGAAAACCTAGTGTTATAACCAAATCAAGTAACTTTACTATGTCAAGTTGACAGAAACCTTAAATGAAAATACTGTTGACATGGAACTGTTTTTATTACATAGTAATATTATTTTTAAAAAGAAAATATCTATTATTGAAGCTTTGTTTTTTTTTTTTGCATCTATCTTTTTGGTGGAAGTGAAAATACTTTTAAAGGTTTCAAAAGAATGGCAGGAAATGCTATAACAGTCCATGGAAAAGAATGTTTAAAGGTCCTATACAATTGTTAAAAATCAATTAAGATAAAGGGGAAACATGGAGTGTGAATATTTGAATATGAATATTTGAGACAGGAAACGTATGAATGATTTGGGCATGTGGAAATGTAAATAGAGAAGTGGACAGAGTATAAAGGAAGAACAGATAGAAAATAGTACCTAATTATTTGATCTGTCATTTGTTTTATCAGGTGTAAACCAGCTTGTGACTGAACAAGTGTTTTTCCTGGTTGGAAAATCTGTACATAATTAAAAGTAATTAAGATGAATCACATAGACTTGAATTATGCATTTTTACAAGGCTGACATATGGTAATAAATTCTGCAGGTAGGATGTGGAGGCCCCATATTTTGACATCCATCAGCACATGACACTGTTAAGGGAACACCTTTTCAAAATGAACTCACTTCTAAAGCAGAATCCACACACAATGAGCTATAACCATATCAAATGCTCTAAAGGGGCTTAGCTACTCAAACACTAAAGTGCTATGAAAAATTGCGCATTCACAGTTGAGCCTAGAGAAAAATATATTTACAATGTACTGAGAATGCGTTCTCAGTTGAATAGTACTTAAAAAGTTATGGCCAGTTCAAAAGAGCCATTAAACTGGTGGGAAGAAGCAAAATATTACTACTTGGAGGGTTGTAGGGTTCTGTATGCATATTTGCCTCCCTGAATTTGTTGCATTTTCAAAGAAGGATGTCTTAATTTCCAAAACACAATTTCTGTGTATAAGTGCAATATGTTTGTTGTGGTGTGTGTATGAATAGTGTATTCACATGTGTGTGCCCCATGAACACATATGTGGAGACCACTTGTTTTCTTTTTATAGGGTCTTCCATTGAACCTGGAGCTGCCAGTCATCAGTCAGAGTAGCTGAACAGTGAGCTACAGCCATTATTCCCATGACTGGCAGTTCAGCCATATATGCCCAAGCCTAGCTGTTTCTGTGGGTGCTGGGGAATCCAACTCTTAGTGAGTCAGGTCATTTTAGGCCCTTATGGTTGTGCATAAATTGCTCTAAACAAAAAAAAAAAATGCTCTGAACAGTGATCCATCTCCTCAATCTCTCCAAAACATTTTAAAATTCACCATTTGTGGTAGAATGAACTCTTTTGTGGTAGAGTGAACTGTGCAGTAGCATTCATCTAGAGATCAAGCCTACTTGCTTTAGTGATAGAGACAGCAGAAGACATGAAGCAAAGAGATGTCTGAGATGTGTTTCCTCTTGTTGCTTTTGGGACACATCCATCATGAGAAGAGGAACCTGAGATCCACTCAATATGGGAAGAATCATCATTCATTATTTCCTGCAGTCAGCTGACATCTTAGGTTTCAAACTTCAGATTCCCTCCTCTGATGTCAGCAAGCTATTCAGTCTTTTCTTTTCTTTTTTTTTTTTTTTTTTCTGTCATTCTTGGGCCTATGTTTCATATATTCCAACAAGTCCCTGGTTGAGTCAGTGCATTCACAAACTTCTAGATGGCAGTCGTCAGTCTGTTCCTCTCATGGGTGTTCCATTCCCACTGACATTAGCACTGATGGGAACACTGTGTGACCACTACTATCTGCTGTAGCACCTGAACTTGGTACTTGCTACTCGTCTGAACTGTTGCTGCTTTGTGCATTGTGGCGACTGCCCTCACATAGGTAAGAGGAGGACTGCTTCTGTGCTGGCCTCCATTTGAAGGGTAGAATTCCAGGGGCAGTTGTTTCACTCACTTAGTCCTTCTCTGTCATAGATGGGTGTGGTTGGCAAGGCTCACAGCCCTGGCATGTCTGAGGAACACCTGCTTCTCCTCATGGCTCCTCACAGCATGGGCTTTAGCTGATGTTGTATGGTGAAGCAGGGTGGGCAGTAGCAAGCTGCAGATGTCATACTTTGCCAGATTTCACACATGGCTGTACTTACCTTCCCATTTTCACAGGTGAATTCATTCATTCTTTAAATCTGCCACAGATGGGTGTGGTTGGCAAGGCTCAGAGCCACACATTGGGTCATGATACGCAGAGACATTTCTCCTACCCATAACTGTGGGCTAACTCCACAATGCATAACCCATATAACCTCAACAAGGAGGGGCCAGGGGGAGGGGGTAGGTTATGGATGAGCCTAACAATGGTACCAACTTGACTGTATTCACTGAGTACAAAACTAGTTAATAAAAAATTAAAAAAATAAAATAAAACTTTTAAAAATTGACCTATGAAGTTACCTTTTAAGTATAGTAAACATCAAGCTTAAAAACATGAGTTTTGGGGTAGAGAGATGTCTTTGTGCTTAAGGAGTTTGCCTGCAAAGCCTAAGGACCCACATTCCACTCTCCAGATCCCACATAAGCTACATGCACAAAAGTGAGGCAAGTGCAAGGTCACACATGCTTACTAGGGGGCAAAAGAGTCTGGAGTTCAACTGTAATGACCCTGGTGTGCCAATTCTCTCTCTCAAAATAAAAAATAACAAAATGGGTTTTGTTCATTTCATTGTTAATTGGGGGGGTTGGGCATTGTCTCCCTGTCTTTTAACAGAAAAAAAATCCATTCTTTTTTCATGATTTGGTTTCATTTGACTTAAAGTTGCTTGTGGACTTCAGCAAGAGCATAATTTATAGCAGTAGGTTTTTACCTTCCTCAGTACTGAGCATAAAATGGGACCTACAAATGTCTTTTGAATGACATATTAGTACTTTGTGTTTTATTCTGAGGAAATATAACCTTTACTACAATATAACAAGCAGCCAATGAATACTTAAACTACCAATAATAATGATTCTATTCTATTATCCCTTTCCTTGTTAGCATTTCCAAGAAATTGAGAATGTATTGCTATAGAGCTTAGATCTGCTGTATCTGAACTGGGTTAAGACAATGTTATCCCTTTGTTTCAGCACAGTTAGCAATTCGATCTCCTGCTTTCAATTCATCAAGTTCTTTTCTTACTTAAAATGCTTACTCCAGGCACCTGTGAAATTGATGTAGAGTTCAAACCCCTTACCTTCGTGACATTATTGAGAAGCACTGGCCCTGTTAAAAATGTCTGTTGCCTTAACTGATTCTGGTCAAGGATATATTATGCCTCAATAAACATTACAGAAGTGAGAAGCATATGGCAACATTTCAGATGTGATCCTGTTCTGCTTTTATTTTTGAGATTAGGATGTGCAGTCCAAGCAGCTTGATTCACTTATGTTAAATATTTAACTTGGAAATAACTTGATAAAATGTAAGTTACCTCAGGTTTCTTTAATTAAAACAACTTTATTTATGTTTACAAAGACTATGAATCCTAGGATTTTCACTAATTTTGAGAGGACATTGATGCAGGATTTGGGGGTCCAGAAAGGTTTCCCAAGTTTATGAACCTCAATTTTGGTCCTATCCTCCCTTAACAAAGAATTGATAAAGACGGACTCAAGAAGGATAAATTATGGCGGGGCATGGTGATGCATGCCTTTAATCCCAGCACTCAGAATCAGAGGTGGGAGGATCACTGTGAGTTCGAGGCCATCCTGAGAAACTGCATAGTGAATTCCAGGTCAACCTGGGTCAGAGCAACACCCTACCTGGGGGGGGGGGGACTGAGAAAACAGAGTGGGGAAACAGCACAGACAGGCCTTTATAGTAACTGAAAATGCATTCCTTCATCAGATTTAGGAATGCCAGGGGAGAGCAGATTAGTTTGTAGATTTGAAGGTCCAGCCCACCTGGAGAGTGAAAGACACCTGTCTAGGTAGCATGCTAGATTTTTGGCAGCAGGGGACACTGTAGCTGTTGTAGATGAGTCTTGAGATAAGAAATGAGTTCCATTCCTGCCAGGAGTTCCATTCATGCCAGGGTGAGGTGACATTGGGCTTCCATTCTTAACTGAAACTGCCTAAACGAAGGTAGATTCCTCCTAATTTTCCTTCAATATGAATGTGCATGTTTGTGTGTGCATGTAAATATATATCCATATGTCTACATGTAGTTTATTTTTACTAATGTAAGCAGGTACAAAACATGTTTAATTAAAAGTATTACACTTAAGCTATATAACATACAAATCTGCCATTATATATATATATATATATATATAATATATATATTACACACTCAGCACACAATATAAGACTTATCACTCACACTGCTAGTTTACTTTCTTGTTATTTCATTAATTTTATGTCCACATATCAAGATAATAAATGACTATATTTACTAATCTCATGAATCATATTTCAAATGATCATGAACTCTTAATGCTCAGGTATATATTTATTTACTTTTTCTAGTATATATTTACTGCAAGCATATGATAACTAATAAACATGCTGAAATGGAAAATAATTAAAGGCTTTTATGCTATATATAGAACTAGTCTGAGAGCAGTTCCTAATAAATATGTGTTAATAGCTATGTAAAACACATGATCTCCCAAAGCACCTTAGTGTTTTTGTAAAACTTACTGTGTCGTAATAGCAGATAATTTTGTGAATAGTTTTCAGAATGCTTACAGTGAAATCATAGAAAATGTCACTTAAAATGCCTGCATAGAGCTTGAGAGATGACTTAATGGTTAAGGCATTTGTCTGCAAAGCCAAAGGACACAGGTTCAATTCCCTAGGACCCACATAAGCTAGATGCCCATTGTGAAACATGTGTCTGGAGTTCATTTACAATGGCTGAAGGCCCTGGTGTGCCCATTCTCTCTCTCTCTCAAATAAATAAAATTAAAATTAAAATTAAAAAAGATTAAAATAAAATGCCTACATAAATCAATATACAAGTTTATATATATTTTGGAACACTTTATGTAGTTGAATTTGTTTCTGTCTATGATAAGCACTGGTAATCTCCTCAATCTTACCCCATTTTATTTCATGGTCACCATAGCCTTAACAATTTTGTCTTCATTTGAGGAGGGAAAAAGGTTATTGAATAGTTATAATGAAAAAGAAAAGATTTTGGTGATTTTTAAAAAATATATTTTTATACAGTGAGATAACACACTTAACTGCCAAGGATGGTTAAGTATTATTTATCTAGATCCAAAGAGTATTATAATGACATTTCATTAACTTGTTATACTATGATATCTTTTAGATAGGATCATTAAAAAATATAACCAAAGATACTAACATATTATTATGGTACTCAATTTGAATTCAGTGGCTATTCTCTAGATAAAATTTGATTTTATTGCTCTAATTTTATCATAGTACTATTTATTAAAGATCTAAACTTTGATCCTATCATTTTCAAAACAGAGTGCTCACATGCATGAAGGATGACTACTAAGGGAAAAAATATTTAAAAATAAGTTAGTATTCAACTACCTTTCTTTTGCTTTAGAAACGAGCTATAAAATACTATAAAATAGCTTTGCTGTTTCTATGGTTTTGTTGCTGTCTTTAAAGTGATCTTCTTTTATTTTGCCTTTGATGGAAGAAGTGCTGAGAGTGTGACATTCCATTGTAATGTTTATCCCCAAACCCAGCAGCAGTAATTCAAATACTTTCAAGTTTAGTCACTTCATGCTCAAAAGCTCTGAAATGAACATCTCACGTAGTGGCAGCAGGAAAGTGATTTTTTTTTTCAAAACAAAGAATGAATGCAAGTTGGTTGTTCCATAATGTATGAGTCATATATCATAATTAATTTTTTTTTTTTTTTTTTTTTTTGGTGTTTCGAGGTAGGGTTTCACTCTAGCCCAGGCTGACCTGGAATTCACTATGGAGTCTCAGGATGGCCTCGAACTCACCGGGATCCTCCTACCTCTGCCTCCCGGGTGCTGGGATTAAAGGCGTGCGCCACCACGCCTGGCTCATAATTAATTTAATACGAATAATAGCAGAAAGCTGTCCTACGTACATGTTCAGATTCTGAGTAAGAAAATATCTCAGTGACACCTTCTCTTATTGTTTTTTTTTTACATATGAGATAAAAATATAGTTAAAATTAAAAACAAAAGTTATGCCCTACATATGTGTAGTTCAGATAAATAGATAAAGAGTGCACACAGGAAATAGCAAGATGGATGGGGAAACATCTCTACAGTTAAGAACACTGCCACTTAAGCACAAGGGTCTTTGGGTTGGAGACCACCAATTTCTACATTTCAGAAACTACATGAAATGCTGGGTTTGGCTACATAACCACTAATTGTGGGGAGGAGAATTGCCTAGGTCCTCTGATGGACAGTGGCTCTGGGTTGAAGGAGAAGCCCCCATCTTAATAACAAGCATAGTTGAGTGATAGAGGACACCCATCATTCTCCTCTGGCCCCACATTTTACATGTACATGGGGTGCTTGTATTTGCACACACACACACCACCACCACCACCAACAACAACAACAATCACACACATATTCTACATAAAAACACATGAAGAAAGAAGAAAAAAAAAACCCCAATCACCAAGATGTCTAAGTCTGGTGACACATACCTTGGAGATAGAAGCTGAATGATCATGAGTTCAAGTCCAGCCTGGGGTACATTAGTGAGACCCTGTCTCTAAAAAGCAGACAAACACCAATAAGTAAAAGAGAAAGTTTTGAGAAACTACAGATGTCTATTCCTCCTCCCCGTATGAATATATCTGACTGATAATCTCTCCATATTCTACCAGTCCCAACGATATGCACACATAGGGAGTATTACACAGGAGGAATCAGATTTCTGTGTTATTTATTGTTAACTGCCATCAAAGCTTACCCTGGGTTTTGGTGGGGAGTGATTGTATTAGCTTTAATGCTTGCTTACTCAGCAAATTACTACATAAAAATTTGGGTCTTTATATGATATATTAATTTTCACAGTAATATGTATGTGTTACTTTTTGCACTTAACAAATGAGTATTTGAAAGCTGTTCAGTCATTAAAGCAGAGTCTGGGAATGGAAGCTACATCACATTAATTCTTATGTAAGTGTTCATTGATATTATGAACTTGGGTAGCCATGTGCTTACAAATATTCATGAGCCAAGTAGGTAATAGTGTTTCATACTTAATCCTGTGATGTTAATTTTCATTGCACTTTTTTTCTCACAAAGATGACTTCTAATTATAAAATGAAAAATATAAAGTAACAATAACTTTTCATTATAACATCTGAATTCAAGAACATTCCTCTGATCTATAAAGAAAAAGCAAGATGTTTCAAAGAATCTGTACTTGTTAAAGATAAAAGAGAATGCTTCTAAATGAAAAGGGACAGGAATAAAATGAGCATTATCGGCAGAGTTTGCCGCTGTCTTCTAGTATCTTAGAATTACTGTTCTTTTCATCTTAATTTCTAATGATTGAAGCTCTTCCAAAATGAAAGAAGTTGCCTTTTACCATGGTCTTCAGATGGGAAGCAAAGGTGTTGCATAAGGAACTATTGCTCTTGGAAAATGGGATTCGTGTTGGCTGCTGGAACACATATCTACTTCCGCTACCACTCAGCATACTTGGAATTAAGAGATCTTTAAGAGCGGGCACAAAATTGAGATCCTTGTAGGACCACAAAAGATACATTTCAGCCTGAAACAAGCAAAAGAAAGAGCAGTTCTCATCATCAGTGCTAGGTGGAAACAAGTCAATAAAATAAAGTGAAGAGTCTAGTAATGAGGTGAATAATGCAAATGCTGATCAGAACAAATATTTCATAGGATCTGCACCATCCTCCAACTCTACTGACTGTCATTAGCCAAAGTCTCTTCTTCATCAAACCCAAAGCACTGCAATATTAATTAAGATTTTATGGCTGGGACAAAAATACAGACCAAAAAATCAAGTTTAAGGGAGGAAGAGTTTTCTTATTTCAGTTTACAACTCCACGTTAAAGTCTATCCAAGCAGGGGAGGGAAGGTGGCAGGAGTGTGAGGCAGGAATGTGTGCCCACATTCAGCCCACAGTGAAAAAGCAGAGAGCAATGAATGCTAAATGCTCAGGTAGCTCTCTCCTTGTAGTACAGTCCAAGAACCAAGCTCATGGGATGGTGCCTACCACAGTTAGGGTGGCTTCTCCCATCTCAATTAATCTAATCTAAAACATCCCTCACAGACATTACTAGAGATTTGTTTTCATAGTGATTGTAAATCCAGTCAAGTTGAAAAGCAGATATTAACCTTCACAACTGCTTCCTAAAAATTGGACTGGCATTTCTAGAGGCAGTGTTTGGCAAGAATGGAAAAGGAAATTTTCCCCAAATTCAGAAAAAAAGTGAAAAGAGAGAGTGTATAAATACTTATATATGATTACAAGTAATTAAGGTAAATTATTTACAGAATAATAACCATCTTGTAGGACTCAAATTTTCTACCAAAAATAACCAAGAGAAGGCAAGGCAAATAATCAAACAAAATGAAACTAAAATTTAAAAGAACTAAAATCTGACAAATATAAATAATCATAAGTTCAAGCCCAGACATCTAAGAAATATGCAGGTAAAAAATATTGATATGTTCAATGAGCATAGTATGTTACATGCAACTAATACTCAAAAATCAAAGATCAAGCTCATTAAGAAACTCCTCCAGTGTCCTGAAGGAGCCATAACATGAAATCCAGAACTTTCTAAATAGTCAAAGAAAATTTGACTGAGGGCCCAAAAGAACTTTCAATGATCTCAAAATCTGCTATTAATAAGTTCCTTCTGTAAATATGTCTTGTTGCACCAAAAATCGTATCATAGGAGGCAACTGTCCTAAAATACAATGAAATAAGGGAATAGGCTATTATGACTTCACAAATTGTTATCATGCATAAGTATGCAAAAGGTAATAGTAATTAGAACATCTCCAATTTTATAGGGAAACATAAGAGATGTTAATCACAAAATTTAGAAACTATATCAATTCAATATAATTAGAAAGAAGAAACAAAAGTGTAATAAAAATTGTCAAAATGGTTGAAATTGAATTATCATAAAAACTGGATAAGTTAATATCAGATCAAAAGACAGTCACTTTCAGATTGACTTATAGTCAAGTCTTACATGGAAGGTCTGAGAGAGATATGAATATAGAAATATTAGATTGTAAATTAGGCATGGTGGCACACACCTTTAATCTGAGCACTCAGGAGGCAGAGTTAGGAGGATTGCCATAAGTTCAAGGCCAGCTGAGACTACAAAGTGCCAAGTCAGCTTGGGCTAGAGGAAGACCCTACGTCAAAAATCAAAAAAGAAAAAAAAATGTAAAGAAATGTTATAAGTAGACTTGACAGGTGATATTAGAAAGCAAATGTGGCAATCCATCTATTCACACATGTATACAGTTTTTGTATGTGAGTGAACATCACATCTCAGGGTTGTGAATTCAGAATGCAGAAACATGTGGATGCTAAATTCTGTTATATAAAAAGGAATATCATTTACATATTCTATGGACAACCCATCCAATTACATCAAATCAATTCTACATTATCTTTAGTATTATTAGAGTATAAATGTTATGAACACAGTTATTATACTATATTGTTTAGGAAAACAAGGAGCAAAAAGTTTTTATTATAATTAGTTCAGAAAGGATTCTGAACCCAAAGACAGAGACAAACAAATTTTCACACGACCACAACATAATGTAAATCTCTATCAACAAACAAAATTTTTAAGTTGTATTCAGATAGCCATCAGTATTTTCAGTATTAGTTCAATTATAAAGAATAATGTAAACAATTCAAACTTTGCAAAGTTGAAATCTTAAAACATTTTTTCCAATGTTAGCTGGGCATGGTGGTGCACACCTTTAATCCCAGCACTTGGGAGGCAGAGGTAGGAGGATTACCTTAGTTAGTTAGTTAGTTACCTTAGTTAGTTACCTTAGTGAGAGGCTACCCTGAGGCTACATAGTTAATTATAGGTCAAGTTGGACCAGAGTGAGACCCTACCTCGAAAAACCAAAAAGAAAACAAAAGACATTTCTTCCAATGTCAAAGTGAATATTATAATTAACAAGAAAATAATAGTTAAAATTTAGTATTGATTTATAGTTTTCTTCATGGTAGAAAGAGTTATTCACTAGCAGCTATCAGTTGAAAAGGCATCACACATCTATTCTTAGATTAATTAGAAGCAGATCATGTAACCTCTATGTCCTTTATGACTATGGATTAAAGTTGTAATATAGAAGCAAATGTTAATTTTCCCCACTTTATCACAAAGACTTTGGTAAAAATACATATGGAGATATGTATTCTTCCCTCTTGGGCTAGATGTTTGGTTATTAAAATATCATTGGAACTAATTTTTCCTACCTCAAATGATGAAGCACTGATTTATAGCTGATTAAATAGTCACATCTAATCATAATCACCGTTTATGTTGCCTCAGAGTAATTAATTTAGAGGCACCTTTACTGCTTATTGAAATACTAACCTGCAAGTAAGAATATCTTCTGTGCATCAGGACAAAGCAGTAAAGTGTCACCACGGGGTACTTTCAGCAGTTTATGACTTATGATTGGCTACTGAAACATTAAAGTTCAAATTTTAGTTGCTGTTGGCTATGCCTTGGTCTACCATAGATTGGTCCCTCTTCTATGTCTCTTGAATATTATGATACAAAGATGTGTGGAGACTTCACACATCTTTCTTCACTCTGTCTATATCATCTTTACAAATACAAATTCCAGAAAATAATGTGGAGTGACACCACCAAGATAATAGGAGAGGTCCTAGGTGTAGCTACTGCCCACAGAAAGTTAACCTAGAAGCTATTCACTGACATAGACACCTGGGTGAAAGGCTCCAAAATTAGAACTTAGTATAAAGAACTTCCTATTACACAGAAAACCATAAAATGCATATATAGACAGGTGAAATTGACTAGCCTCCCTATGACTGTGTTTCTCCATTGCCTCCCACAAAGCAGCACAAAGCCACACAGGGACCACTGTGCCTGCCAAGGGAAAGAGCACTGCAAGGGCATGCCCTACTTTCCAAATGAATCCAACACTTCACAGGAATCCCACTGTGGGTACACCTCACAGAGGATGCAGTAGAAATCTGCACAGGTAGACCATAATGAAGCAAGCAGGTGCACACAGTGTAATTGCTATCAATATTTAGAAGTTATCAGCTACTTTTACATAAAACAACTCTAATGCAGCTTAAAAATATAGTCTTAAGCCGGGCGTGGTGGTGCATGACTTTGATCCCAGCACTCAGGAGGCAGAGGTAGGAGGATCACCCTGAGTTCAAGGCTACCCTGAGAGTACATAGCGGATTCCAGGTCAGCCTGAGATAGAACAAGACCCTACCTCCATAAGCCAATATATATATATAGTCTTGGTGCTGGGGAGATGGCTCAGTAAGTGAAGTTCTTGTCACACAAGCAAGAGGACATCCATTTGGATACCACCATCCTACCACTTTACCCATGTAAAAGCAAGGTGTGGAGGTCCATGACTATAATTTCAGTACTATACATGTGCTTATAAGTTTATTCACTATGTGTTTCTTTGCATATGCACTTACACATGAGTTTTGAAAAATCTGTGGAGGAAATACTCTCTTGCTCCCCTTGGGAAAGGGTAAATTGCTACAACCATTCCAGAGCTGTGTGTGTGTGTGTGTGTGTGTGTGTGTGTGTGTGTGTGTGTTATGTTAGTGATTGATTAATAATGAAAAGAGATTAGAAGGTAGGACCATAGCATAAGATCAGTGCTGTAGCTGACTTATCATTACTAGGACAAAATACCTCACCAAAATCAGCTGATGGGAGGCAAAGATGTATTTTGGTGTACTGACTCAAGGTGAAGCTTTATTGTGGTAGAGAAAAGGATGATAAAACATAGGCTGGGCATCCCACCTTGTCATAGTAACTGAGAAGATGCCATTACAGAGTGAGCTGAACTGCTGGCAAGGGGAACTGGCTATAACACTCTTAACCCCACACCCAGCTATACACCTCCTCCATCTCTCAAATTGCCACCAGCTGTGAACCAAGTATTAAAAACATATGAGGCTATGGGGGATATTTTACATTTAAAATACTACAATTATTAACTGTCTTGGGTGAGCTGAGGAGAATGCTATGGATATAGCTAATTCAGCTCTGTAAGCAACAAAGGAAAAAAAAAAAAAAGAAAGGAATGGACCAGAGAGAAAACAAAATATTTTAAGGACCCAAAGAGTCCAACAAATGAGCATGAATTTCACTGGTAAACAGATCAGAATTTAAGGTGTCCGACATTTATTCATATCTTAGTTGGTGAAATACATAGAATTAGTGATGTTAGGTTAAAATAGAGGAATACGAGCCAGGCCAAAGAAACATGGGGAAAAAGGAGGCAACCTAACATAATCTTCTACCAAAAAAGTGAAAGTGAGTAAAAAAAAGTAAAAGTGGGAAAGGAATTATCAACTGAGGAGCAATGCTTCAGAGAAGCTGGAAGGGAGCAAGAGCTTCCAGCAACCACACACACAACCAGGTTTGCCTACAGCCAAAGGGTAGGTAGGGAAGCAGTTCCATTTTGCTGGCCCTGTTTGAGCCAGCATGTATCAAGCAACAGGGAAGGAATTCTCTCAACCACAGCCCTGTAGTATCTTAAGTCAAAATAACAACAATAAAACAAGTGAGAAGGAAGATGTTAGCAGCTCTAGTCACAAGGAGGAAAATATGAACCAAGTTCAACTATAAATGCATCAATAACCTCAAAATAAGACTAGATATTCCAAAACTACTACAAGAAGGAAGTAGGGAGAACACCAACATATAGGCATAGGGAAAGACTTTTGGAATAAGATACCAGTAGACCAGGGAATCAGACAAACTCTTAACCATTAAAACCTCATGAAACTAAAAAGTTACTGTACAGAGAAGTAAACTATCAACAGAGTCAATAGATAACTTACTGAATGGGATAAAATCTTGTCCAGCTATACTGACAAAGGTTTAATATGTAGAATCTACAAAGAACTCAAAAATAATAATAACAAATCAAGCAAAACCTACTCAAAACTGGGGCATGGAATTGAACAGAGAGTTCTCAAATGATGAAATCCAAATGGCCAATAAACACCTAAACAGATGCTCTACATCAGGGAAATGCAAATTAAATTGACATTGAGATACCATCTCACTGTAGTCAGTATGACAATCATCAAAAAATGAAATGAAGGACTGAATAAATGGCTTAGTGACTGAGGCACTTGCCTGAGAAGCCTAAGGATCCAGGTTTGATTCTCTACATACCACATAAGCCAGATGCACAAGGTGGCACATGCATCTGGAGTTTGCAGTGGCTAGAAGCCCTGGCACATCCATTCTCTCCCTCCCTCCCTCTCTCTCTCTCGCCCTCTCTCTCTCTCTCTCTCTCTTTCTTTCTCTCCCCCTCCTCTTTCTGTCTCTAATAAATACACTTTTTTTTAAAAGAAAACAAATACTGGCAGGAATTTGGGATTCAGGAACTCTGTTCCACTGCTAGTGTGAGTGCAAGCGTCTGTAGCCACTATGAATCAGTATGGAGACTCCTCAAAAAGCTGAAAACAGATCGACCACTAGATCCAGCTATACCACTCCTGGGTGTAAACCCTAAATAGTCTACACTTTACTACTGAGATAGTTGCTCAACCATATTCACCACTCCTCTAGTCATAATAGCTAGGAAATAGAACCATCCCAGAATCCCATACACAGATAAGTGATTAATAATGACGTGGCACATATACAAGATGGAATTAAACTTGGTGGTAAGAAAATAATGGAAAATAAAATTTGCAGGAAAATGAATAGACTTGGAAAATAATCATACTAAGCACATCCCAAGGGCTCAACAAGACAAACAACACATCTTCTTTCTTCTAAACAGTCCTTTATTTGGAACAGCTTGAGTTGATTGTAAGCAGTTGTAATCATCAGGAGTATTGATATGGAACTAGAATGTAGCTAGGAAAAAGGGAAAATAGGGAGGAAAGGAGAAGAAGCTAATCAACAAACAAGTTTAGGGAGATAAAAATTTTATTACAAAAAAGGAAAAAGGAAGGAAGGAAGGAAGGAAGGAAGGAGTAGAACAGTCTTGGGGAGAAAGGGTAGGGGAAAGGGAGGGTTGAGAGAAAAATTTACATAAAACAAGTGACAACATGAATAAGTATCAAAGAAACTTTCCTCCTGGATAACATTCTGTGAGACATCATTTTCACTAAGAGGGAGGGGGAATAGCCCAGACATAAATGCCCCATAGAATTGGAGAAAGCTGATATGCAGAGACATTTAGCTTACCCATAACTGTGGGCTAACTCCACAATGCATGACCCGTATACCTCAACAAGGAGGGGCCAAGGGGAGGGGGCAGTTCACGGATGAGCCTAATAATGGTACCAAACTGACTGTATTTGCTGAATACAAAACTAACTAATAAAGAAAAAAAAAACATGAGCCCTGGCTGATAATTAATGGGCACCCCCATTAATTGGGTTACCCACCTCAGTTTTTGGTCAGAGACACATGCAGCCACCAAAATAATACAGACAATTGTCAGAGCACTTGGTTATCTGCCAGAGCTAAAAAGTAAGGCCTTTACCTAAAAGGTAAGACAAGAGGGGGGTTATAGGACATTAAGACACAATGCTGTAATGAGAACAAAACCAGTTTTCTCCAAGTTAGCCTCATAACACTGTAGAGTGTTCCAGGAGCCACTGGGATATAATAGTTACCAACAGCTGGAATAAGCAAGAGATCCTGTAAGCTAGGAAATCAACCAGCTGGGCAACAATACACACCTGTGCCATAAGAGCACATAGTCTGTGCAGGCAACCTACTGTTTTTGGATTGGACATGAGACCTGCTCTGTGATTAAGAACTCATAACCATGTCAAATCCCAGGGACAGGAAACTCAAAGATTCTAGAGAGAACCTTCACTACACTTTGGCTAAGAAGATTGGGGATACACAGCAAAAGGTCTCTCAAATAACTATTATTATCACCTTTAATCATAGATGCTCTCACTTTTGGTGGGAGAATCTGTTTTATCTTACATATGGCAGAGAATACTGGAGAGGTCCAGCATCCATCAATATAAGAAAAGATAACCGACTGCCCACCATGAGACAGGTCACTTCAGTCACATCTGCTGGGGACCAGGATGCATTTGCAGAGGAACTGGCAGCAGGAGTACTGCTCTCACTGCTAGCCTGAAAAACAGTTCCAGAGACCTGGAGACAAACACTGTGGTCACTCAAATCTCATCAAAGCAGATATCCAGAGACCAAAGAGAACTCAACACTAAATATGATTTCCATTTTCCTTGCCAAGGTTCAGTGAGCATTCCAAAAAAAGGAGCAGAAAGATATTAAGAGTCACAGAGTGGATAGGATTAGCCTGAAGTATGACTTCCCTCACCCCACAGACTATCTGAGGCCTCCAAGATGACATAGTGAATACCACTAACCCTGCTGAATAGGACCATCAGTGGAATGAGTATGAAATAGAGGACCTAATGTGTATAATCTTTTTTTAAATTTTAATTAAAATATAACTAAATAAGGGCTGGAAAGCTAGCTTAGTGTTTAAGCACTTGCATGTGAAGCCTAAAGACCTCGGTTCAAGGCTTGATTCCGCCGTACCCAAGTAAGCCAGATGCACAAGGTGTCGCATGCATCTGGAGTGCGTTTTCAGTGGTTGGAGGCCTTGATGAGCTCATTCTCTCTCTCTCTCTCTCTTCCTCTCTGCTGCTTTCTCTCTCTGTCTGTTGTTCTCAAATAAATAAATAAAAATAAATAAAATTGTTAATTAATTCAATAGTTTACTTTTAATGGAAACCATAATGCAATATTTGAATTACTACAGTACATTTAGTGAAGGTTTTTGATTTTACTAATTATTTTATAAATGTTGAATGAGGATATCAATAAATCATATGGAAACTTACTTTTTTGGACAATGGAACACTCAGAAACCATGGATTGTTACTAGAAAATTTTCAGTGCCAGGGATGAGATACCTTCCAATTAGTTGTTGGCCAGGGAGGTCCCTGACGCTCTTAAAACATTACAGACCATTGCCAAGGCCCTTGGTTTCCCACTAGGAATAGATGGTAAGATCCTATTGTTGAAGACTCCACATACTTGGGCTGCAAGGTCACTGAGAAATCCTGTTGGAACTGAGCTAAAAACCTCCTCCATGTAGATTAGCTGACAGAAAGCTAGAAAAAGCCACACTGAATGAAGATATGGGAGAGAGAGAAAAATCACCAGTGAAGATACTCCACAGTGGACACTGAAAGCCTAATATTTGGCCAGCCAGGCCAAATGAGCCAATGGGTGCAATAGTGGCATGTCTGTTATGGGGAAAACCAACTGCCCTCTAATTTGACTGTAAGCCCCTTGCATTGGAGGGAACATATCTCTGATACTGAAAACCTAAAACAGGGGTAGTCATGAGCCCTAGGGGGTGTAATGTCTGCTGCTGCCTGGCTAAATGTATATACTATGCTCATAAAACTGCCCAGTAAGCACTTCATTTAAAGCTCATACCCATATATTAATGCTACTCTCACTTTTTTGTTAGAGAACTTTCTCTTTTCAGATGGGAATGACCTTGGAATGACTCAGAAGGCAACATGGTGCAGAGAAGAAGTGACAGAGGAATGCTCAGCACTGAAATACCTCTATCACACTTTCCAAGGCTCAAAGCCCATTGCAGAAGAGGTGGTGGAAAAAAATGTAAGAGCCAAAGGAAGGGTAGATCTCCTTACAATGCGCTCCTCCAGACACAAAATGGCGTGGATATCCATAACCTCACAGTGCCTGACACTACCTACACAAGACCATCATAACAGGAGGAAAATATGATGACATCAAAATAAAAGAGAGACTGATTGAGAGAGGGGGAAGGGATATGATGGAGGGAGGGAATTAACATGGGATATTGTTTACAATCATGGAAGTTGTTAATTATAAAAAAATTAAAAAAATAAATATGGATTGCTGTTTGTTTTTAAATACAGTGCTTGAGGTTAGGTGGGAAGAAACCAGAATTGTGAAGGAGAGATGGAGGAGGACACACATACACACACACACACACACACACACACACACACACACACACGTGAGCCACAGAAAACAGACTGGAGGTAATTTGAAGAACAAATGTCCTCATTACATCTAATGTATGTTGTTAAAAGAATTATCACTTTGCTTTTTTTATAACATGCACCCATGTAGTTGACTCTAAGAACAACTTGACCCCACAATATAAATTTGATAACCACAAATCATAGAAATTATGGTTATGAATTTTGTCACATACATGGAGAACAGAGCTGAGTAATGACAACAAATAGAAAGCTACTCCCACATCTGAGGAAAGCTTTAAATCATGCATTGGAAATAAATGAATAAAAATATTAAAGAATAAAAGCTTAATTAATGTATTTTAGCCTCGTAAGAGTATTTAATAATACAGAACATGTGGCAATGAAGCTTTTTGTTATTGCTTAAGTAGATGGTGTGAATCTGTGATTTTAAAATGCAAATGGAAACATTACATGCCATAAAACAACTTAATGTGTCTTTTTCTTGTGGCTGTGTGCCATATTTTTTCACTGAAATCAGTAAGTTATGAGAGCTATTTTTTTTCCTCAAAAAAAAAATCTGAAATATTGCCTCCTCCAGGTCTAGTCAATAGCTCTTGGGCGGTATCAAAAGCCTAAGGGAAATACTTTTCCAGCGAAGAGTCTAGGGGGAGATTAATGTTTGCCATTTCATAGCTCATTATCTTGAAATGGTTCCCTCCAAAGGCATGAAACATCCAGAGATTCACACGAGTACTTTTCAAGGATGGTGCTTTCCCCAGAAAGCATTAGTTATGCTATGCCGTTTTCTTTGAATGCCTCCTTGATTTCAAAATGAATTTCTTGTCCTATGAAGATAAAAGCCAGTTTATCCTGCTGGAAATGATTATCTTTTGATAATATTTAACCAAAACATTGCTTTTTCAAGGACAATAGACTCAGGAATCTAACAACAACCATAAAAGACTAACATACTGAGTAAACTATTTTGCATGAGATAAATTTTGTGGAAATAGAAGCTTATATTTAGAGCAATCATGTACACTCAATCTTGACTTTCTAATTCTGTTGGAAATCATTTTAAAATACATCTTATACTATATTTCACAATATTCAAAGTATCACTTGGGGACTGATCAGTATAGTAAATAATCATCACAATGTGTTTTATTTGTTTCTAAGGCTTATTTTTGTGGTTGATTTTTGCTCCTCATCTGGAGGCTAATTATTAAAACTAGGAGCTCTTAGTATATCAAGTTCTACATTTACTAAACACATTTCTGCCCTTGAATTCTATCATAAATGTGATAAACTTTTATTCAAAATTGTGAATAAAATCAAAGATCTAATGGAGTATGTTAATTAACTGAATGTTGATTTATCAGTGAAGTTGATGAAGTTTCCTGAAGTAGCCCAGAGTTTTTCACTTTGGTCTTATTGACCGTGTCATGTGTGGTAGATATTTTTGAGAGTGTTATATTTTTCTGATGTGAGAGTCACTCATAAACTTTTCAAATATCTGAAAATAAAGCAATATCAATGTTAGTACATGAATAGACATTGAGCTAATATTGACATTTATGAAGCTGAATTGTTCACACTCTTAAGGATATTACACTAATGGGTGATATCAATGCAAATATATTGAAATTCCAGTATACTAACAGCTGGGAGAAAAAGTTATTTGATTGACAAGGTGTCCTTTTGCAAAGATTGACTAAGTAACACACTTGAATGGAGACTACAAGGCAGGTTGAAATTAAAGTTCAAGGGACACTAATAACTTTTCTATTTAAGTAGTTCTGAGTCATTTGATTATGAAAATTTATGCAAACAATAAACCTGGTTAAACTTTTATATCACTCTTTCCCGAGGTTTAGCCCATGTAAATCTACAATATAATCATCAGAAATATTCTTCAAAATGGAATTTATCTCTCTTATAAATATTTCCTAAGCATTTTAAAAATAAAATTTCATTTGCAAACCCAAGGAGATGGTTTGGTGGAAAGGTATTTGCCACAAAAGCATGAGTGCACAAGTTCAGATCAAGTCAGATTCTAAAGCATAAGCATCTGTAATCTCAGCATGCCTACAGCGATAAGGGAGGTTGAGGCAAGAGAATCACTTAGAAGCTCATGGGTCAGCTAGCATAGTGGTGCACTAGTAGAGATACACTCAAACATGGTTGAAGGGGGATTGATACTTGAAGCTGTCTTCTGACTTCTACAATGTGCCATAGAATGCATTGATGCACATTAACATATGTACGTACACACACACACCAAAAAATTCATTTGCAATTTTTACTGTTCTTATATCTCAGCACTGTTTGGTGCTAGAAATTGAGCAGAGGAAAACCAGTGTCTGTCCCTGAAAGCCGATAGTCTAAGTAAAAAGAGACAAAAATGAATAAAACAATTAAAAATCAACATGTATTATAATGTTGTTTAGTATTAACTGCTTAAAACAGGAAGTTAAGAACAAAATTATTCCTGAAACTATAGTAGGTAGGAGAGTCAGTCAGAAAAGCTTTATTTCAGGAGATGTTAGTGAGGAGAAGCATTCGTTGCATTTAAGAAGGTGCATGCCTAGTGTAAAAATAATAATATTGGTGAAACGACAGAGGAATGGATATGGGAAAAAGAAAATGAATTAGAGAAGGTAAGCAGGGAAAATATTGCCTAGGGCTCTATTGGTTATGACTTGCACTGAAAACCATGGTGGTGATATATTTCTTGATTGAATTTATTTGTAAATATATTGAACCCTTAAAAATGAAGAATACAAGGATAGTTATAGAAAAGTCATGCATATATGCTGTACCATCAAATATGGACAGTTCATCAAATATGGTCATATTTCTCAAACATGGACATTTGTTTACATTTCCTCTTCCTATTTTTCCCTTCTTCCTTCCCTCCTCGATCTTTGTATCTAGATATACATATATAATTCATTTCTATATAATCTGAGCATAAGATATTTTCCATCCATTTATTCCCAAATAACTCACTGTGCAGTCTCTACAAATGAGAAAATTCTTTGTTTGAAATATTGTATTATTTATTTGCAAGGAGAGAGAGAGAGAGAGTATTGGCACACCAATGTCTCTTTGCAATGACTCAATGCAAGCAAACTCCAGATACATGTGCTACTTTGTGCATCGGGGTTTATGTGAGTACTAGGGATGTGAAACTTGGCATCAGACTTTGCAAGCATATGCCTTTATCCATTGAGCAATCTCTCCATCTCCAGAGAAAATTCTTTTTCTAACAAAATTTATCATAATCATAGATAATGTTGATTCTAGAAAAAATATTCAGTTCATGATGTGCATTCAAATTTAGTTAATTGCCACAATAATGACATTTGTAACCATTATCCTATAATTTACAAAATTTACAAAATAGCCTATTATATATTGTAATTCATGTCATGTTCTCCTGTTGCCCTTTAACATAGAATTACAGCCTTCCTTTTCCTCTTACTCTGCAGTTTATGAGAGTATAGGTCAGTTACTTATACAAAGAATGTTTTCCAGTCTATGCTCATCTAATTTTTATCATGATTGTAAGTCATCCATTCTTGGTCAGAATATACTTCAGGTATGTGTCCTTCCTGTTGTATTATGTCACAATAGACATGATCTTGTTTTGTCATCTCTTTTCCTAACTGCATAACTGAATATTTTCCCCTGAAATTTAATCATTTGTCAGGAGAGTCAATGTGTGAATTTAAAGACCTCATTCCTCATACAAATGTTGCCACTAAGGTTAGCAGTGTATGATTTTCTAACCCATCACCTTATCTATTTCTTGTGTTTTATATTCTATTGTGAAAAAAGAAGACAGTTTGCTTTTCACTTACTTGTTTCTGTCAGTATTGAACTGTGAAATCATATTTTTCAATACACTATTGTGTATAGGCATCATTATTTAAAGATTCAAAATAATCCATATCTTGCCTTTCAACTGTCTTAGTACCTTTTAAATGCATCTGCATCAGATTTTTTCTTTTTTAATTGGTAAATAAAAACAAATACACCTACATTATAGAAAGTCTATATCAGCTTATTGATATATGTTACCTGACATAGTTATTTTTATGGTAAAATGCTTAAAATCAACTTTTAGCAATTGCTGAATATACGTTGGTCACTATGTAAAGCAATCCTCTTGAATTACCAGTTTTGTGTGTTTTGACTATCTCCCTAAATTCTTCCTACCCATCAGTCCTTAGCATCTACCTGAGTAACTACTCACTGCTTCCTTTGAAGGCTCTCCACATAAGCAATGTCATATGGAATTTGTCTTCCTGTGTCTAGCTTGTATCACTTAATATTATATTCTCATTTCTTCTGTATTGTTGCAACTTAGATGCTTTCGCCCATAACTGAGAATCCTCAGATTGTGCAGAATTAGGATCTACTTGGAAGATATGGCATATTGAATTTTTAATTTTGATCTTTCCCCAGGGTATCATTGAACAATATGATATTCCATCGATGCTGGGCAGTGACAAGGAGCTTCTAGTCAGCATCCAGGGTCATAACCTGATACTTTATATGTACTGTGTTAAACTGTGACTTTTGGCAGGCTAGGCATTAAATGAATTTTAACTTATGCTGATTTCAGTTTATGATATTCTGTCATATAACCTGATCACAATCTGAGGAAGGTCTTCATTTGATTGCAATTCTCTCTCTCTCTCTCTTTTGTTAAATCCACTCCTCTGTGGGTGACCACTTAAGCTGATCCTATGTCTTAGCTATTGTGCAATAAATATGAGCAGTTCCTCACTTTCTAATGCAGGTCATCCTAAGATCATCCCATATTTCCTGTCTCAGTTCTGGAACAAATCTAATATCTAAGTTTTCCTATTTGCTCTTCCTGATGAATACTATTTAAGAAACACAATCTGTCCTTTTAGTCAAGGATTGGAATTTTTTGCGTGGTCAGATATTTTTACTAACTGAGTTGATGAAACAGTGTTTTAGTCCACTCATTCCAGCATTCACAACAACAGTGATTTATTTTGTAGAGTTTTAGAAGTAGGCAGAATTAAGGCATTACACAATGGAAGTATCTAGTGAGAGGCTGCTGCCTTACCAAAGAGAACACTTCTTGTTGTGACCTCATGGGGCAAAATGGAATAGCCACATCTGTAGAGATTCCCTTGTAAGAAACTAATCCAAACGGGAGGGCTGTACCTATATGAACTGATCACAGCCCTGATGGTCCTACTTCCTAACACCAAAACATTGATGGCAGTAATGTTATGTAGTTTGTGTTTTAAATGTTTATATTTTGTCTTCTGTGCTGCATAGATTGCAATAAGAATAAACATGAGAACAAAAAGATTAATTATACATCAGTAGCATAGTTCATGTAAGGTGCAATTGGACAAGTTAAGAGTAAGAACTTGTTCAGCAATCATCAGACAAAGAATGTATTTGGACTATAGACCTCAAATAATTTACTCGACTGTTAGAGGATTTTTAGAGATTTTGTATAATCAAAACGACCCTCAAGCTGTGTTGATTGATTTTGTTCTTTTGTCTCTAACCTTGATATGTTAATGAATGGTGATGTCATAAACTGTGGCTAGAAGCAGTGCAGTGTTGGCAGGAAGAAGCCAGAGGAGGAGAATTCGACAACAGTTCAGTTTTGATGTAAGGTTGAGAGGTGTATTAAGGATTTCAATTTTTATTTTTATTTATTTATTTATTTTGTTTGTTTGTTTTTTCGAGGTAGTGTCTCACTCTAGCCCAGGCTGACCTGAAATTCACTATGTAGTCTCAGGGTGGCCTTGACCTCATGGCGTTCCTCCTATCTGTCTCCCAAGTGCTGGGATTAAAGGTGTGTGCCACCACCCCAGCAAATATTTCCATTTTGAATATAAAAAGATTGTTGGCATTAGTTAGGTAAATACTGGCCTCATATTAGTTGTTACTTAACATAAAGAAATAACACTTTGAGATAACCTGAGGGTTGATTATGATGGAGTGTAGGTAAGGAGTGGTCCTTGTACACATTTCAGGATGAGAAAAATGGTCCGGCTAATAAGACTGAAAAGGATATGCCCCGGGAGGGAGGAGCTAACACAGGAAATGTGTGTGTGCGGTCAAGAAAAAAAGTTTTCAAGAAAGGGCTAGAGCACAATAATGTTAGAGCTCTATCATATATATTATTAACGATAAATTAATTCACTGTATATGAAGCAATGTATTGACCATAAGAATTGGTGACAGGTTTCCTTATTTTCAGGTATTGTACATTCGTGCCCCAAATATCTGACAACACTAGTTTCTCAGTAAGGAGTATCATGCAAAAATGCTATTTTATTTCATAATCTTGTGGAAATTCTTATTTAGGTTTAAAATGAGGCTTTAAAGCTCTGAGTTGGGGAAGTTAGAGGTTTATAATGTCAGCCTCATTTTTATTTCATTGTCCCTTTCTTAATATTTCAATTTTAAAAACAGAGCCCATTGTAAAATAATAACATTCAAAATATTTTGTTCTTTTTTAACCTTTTAAAATGTCTTTGGAGCTGTACAATATAAGTCTTGAAATTAGTAGAATGATTTCATGGTTGTAAATTTACTTGGTGCTAGGGGCTGATTCAATTACTGAAGGACTTACTTGCAAATGGTACCAATTGAATTAATGGGGTATGATGTTTCTCTTTTTAACTTCCATGTTTCTAGGGACAAGGTATTGAAGGAAACGAAACAGACTGAAAGACTAATTACATTTTAGAAAGCTAGGGTAATCATCCATTTCTTTTTAAACTTTAGCAGGCAAAGGGGCTTGTTTTAATTTACAAAGAAGGGATTACTGATCCCATTAGCTAGAAACACAATGTGAATTGTTTCCCTGTGATGATAGCTTTTTAGTTCATGGGTTGAGAGTTTTCATTCCTCTTCTGTTTTCATGGAGATTGCATGGGAAACACCATGTGATATTGACTACTAATAATACCTGCAGCAATATCACCTGAAATTATGTTTCCCTTAGCAAATATTAACTTATTATCACATTATTTATGAATGCGTTTTCCTTCCCTTCTTTTCAGTATCAGTTAACTATATTAGAGGTGTTTGATTTTATTGTTGAGTCCTTGGAATGGCAGTTAACAATGGAGGAATAATACCTTCTCTTTCATCACAATTTCATGACCACTGTATCAGCTGGAACACTCCCTACACCATGTGGAAGTGCCTTAGCACTACAACCTATCCCAAAATACTCCTGGTAAGTGTTACCACAGATACCTGCATAAATCCCTTAGTTTTAAGTTCATAGCTGATTGGAGAATAATAGAAGACACAAATTAAGATAAGAAAGGATAATGAAGATGAATATAGTCAAAATACATTATGTACATATATAAACCTGTCAAAGGGTTGGAGAGATGGCTTAGCAGTTAAGGGGTATGCCTGTGAAGTCTAAGGACCCAGGTTCGATTCTCCAGGTCCCACATAAACCAGATGCACATGGTGGCACATGCGCCTGGAGTTCATTTGAAGTGCCTAGAGGCCCTGGGGCACCCATTCTCACTCTGTCTCTCTCTCTCTGTCTCTGTCTCTGTCTCAAATAAACAATAAATCTTTTAAAAGTAAAATAAAATGAACTTTAAAACAGTGTAAAAATACAATGAAAAGAAAATAATTAATAAAAGTTTAATACTGTTAGCCCATTTTAGGTATCTTAGCGACTTTATAACCATATGAGACTTACTATTCCTAAATATTTCTAGGTAGAAAATATGTAAACATGAGTCTAAACTTGACAGCCTTATTTATGAAAAACAGAAGCGAAGCACATGTTAAATGAAATCAAAATGCATAGCTCTTGTTCTTCTTACTTCTCTAAAAATGGTATAAACTGATATTCAGGTTTTTTTTTTTTTCTGTAGATGGAACCAGACATGATTTTGGACTTTTGGGCTTAAGCCAGCCCAAGACAGAAGCAGTCAAAGTAGAACTTGTTCCCCTAGGAGACAGTGACAAATCTTTGAATACAGGAATTTCTTTATTATAAGACACCTCTTTTTTAACAGAAAAACAACAACAACAACAAAAACTAAAATGTTTGAAGTTTTCAATACTTTGGTTAACCATCAATAATCCTCCATATATAAACATGTGATTTCTCTACTAAGTCAATTCTATTAGGTTAGAAAAATATAAATTTCATATCCCAATTATTTCTAATGAATAAACTTTGTGTCACAAAATATTAATGCATCCATCAAAAAATTGATCTTGATTTCAAAAATGTTAAATGTAGAAATAAATATGAAACTTACAATTTAAATAATACTGTACTGCCTGTCAGAGCTGTTTTCACATGACTGATCAAAGACTATAGCTTTGTAGACTTATTTTAGAAACTGTTTCATATGCATATGTTTTAAATTCAAATAAAACACTCAATTTGAAGGTACATGAGTTTATTTTATTTATTTAGCACAATAACACACATATAAAGTAAGGCTAACTGGTGCCAGCCTTTTTGCCCTAAAAGATTGAATTCGGAATCATTACCAGTTTTGAAAAGCTGCAGAAATACATGTCTAAACATTTTCTTTTCTATAAAACTCCATTGCATGGATGTTTCAATATATGTCCTCAAATAACAGGTGCCTGCTGCTAACTTAGTATTTAATCTGTGGTCAGGTGTGAATTAATAGCATTTCTATAAATGTATGTGTGCTTTTTTCATATATTTTTATGTTTTGTGTATTATGTAGACAAATGGATAGTTTTGGCTTTTAATTAGCACATTGTTTTGCAATCAGTAAATTTCTTCTTTAATTAGCATAGTTACAAATATGTGTTTTGTATGTGTTGTTGATAAGATAATATAATGCAACATACTTACAGATCTGACATATGGAAATCAAACCTGTTAGGTTCACACTAAATTTGAAATATTGTATTGAACAAAAGTTATTTCTATGGTGTAGAGAAAATTGATAAGATAGAGAAGTTGTGGAAATTTCACAGAAAATTCACCTTTTAAGATTTTCTTGCATCAGATATTCGCCTGATTTATACTCTCAAATCATACAATATTCATTTAATACATTTTTACATCCAATTAAGACAGATTTTCCTATAGTAAGGCATGGTGGCATATGCCTGTAATCTCAGTCCTTAAGAGTCAGAGGCAGGAGAATCACTACAAGTTAGAGACCAGATTGATCTACACAGCAAGTGTCAAGTCAGCTCCTGCTACAGAGTAAAACTTTAGCTCAAAATGCTGAAAGACACAGGGGGAAAAAAAAAAGGCTAAGCAGGAAATTTAACCATGTGATCAAGGATGGAAATGAAAGGATCTCTTTGTAGAGAACGCCCTGGAAAATGTGCTAGGTTGTTAGTTTTGTGTGTCCACCTCCCCGGGACTAGGTGGTGTTCTATTATTGGTGCATGTAAGATATCTCAGCTGGTGCATTGAGCAATACCTGCAGATTGCTCACCCCAGTATGTGTGGCCCCACGTGCTCCTACTCGTCCTTGATACCAATATTCTGTCACCTTCAGCCTGCCTGGTTCTCACACTTTCAAACCTAGCCTAATAGGAGCTCCACCATCAGTTCTCTATATCTCTGAGTTCTGAATTACATCATCAGCCTTTTTAAGACTCCATTTTGGGGCACATTGGGACTTCTTAGCCTCCAAAATGAGATCAATACTGCTTAATAACTTGATAAATCTTTTTTCTAGAATGATAAAGATAGGTCACTCTGATTCCCTCCATTTGAAGAATCCTGATTAAAGTATGTGGCCGCTTTTTCTTCACACAAAGAATTACAGCCACTGGTCATATACTCGCTTCCCAAATTCAGGTGACCTTTTGAAAATACACAGTGCTATATCCATGCTGAGAAATTCAGCCAATGTTAGGAATTTCAGAATTCAAAATTTCTTGGCTATAGCATGCAGCCCTCTTCCTTGGAGGACTTGAAAATCTTTTGATCTTCTGGAAAAAGAATTTGCAAGCAGAGAGGTGGGGGAGGTAGAGAGACAGACAGAGAGAGAATGGGCACACCAGGGTCTCTAGCCACTGTAAACAAACTCCAGATGCTTGTGCCCCCTTGTGCATCTGGCTTACATGGGTGCTGGGGAATTCAACCTGGGTCCTTTGGTCTCTTAAGCAAGTGCCTTAACCTCTAAGCCATCTCTCCAGCCCAGTATTCCAACTTTAAATTACTGCATTCCAATAAAAATGGTGTCTACTGTTTATTAAAACTTCAGATTTAACTGAAATTCTGGTATTGTTATTTAAAAAATCTTTAAATGTTTCCTGGGCAGTGAGTGATATAGACTCTCACTCTGTCAAGAAATAAAATTAAAAGAAAAAAAAACACCTTTCACTTGAACCCTGCCTAATTTCTCCATAGTAAGCATCCTCTGCTGCAACTCAGTCGAAGTAATACTTCCAGATCAACAAGCCACTTCTTCAGCTTTTTGCACCAGAAACCTCCCTTGGAGCTAGAGAACCAGAGCTATCCTGACAGAAAAGAGGAATGGAAAACGATGCCTAGCACGGTTTGAGTGCTCTCATGCAACAGTTTGATAAGGTATATAATGATATAAAGGATTCACTGGCTTGAGAACTTGAAACTTGACTCATATGGCATCAAAGTTTCACTTCATCATTGGTTAGTGTTTATTTTGTAGATGAAGAGGAAATCAAAACAATGTGATGTTCAGGAATGGCCCAGAAAAGTCTGCTAACTTTGAAAGATTTTCAAGCTAATAAGAGAAAGATTAAAAACAGAATCACATAGTCATCTTTCTGGATTAAGTTGTAATTTTCCACTTCCAAATGTCACATGACAAAATTAAACTAAAGTTTCTGATATTAATTAATGTGCATTAAAGATCTACTTTTCACAATAATAATTATTTCCTTACAGAACAATATTAATTTCTGAGGGAAGCATAGGTTTGGTCACTCTTTCCTTTGATCTATAATTCACTATTGTGTGGTAAGCAGTTCACAGTGGCTTTTTGTTTCATTGTAAATGTGATAAATCTACTTTCCTATACATATAGGAATTGAATTGTAAGCATTAGTGAATACCTGTAAGCAATTATTTTCATATTTTGTTATAAAGAATATTTAATAATGTAGATGAGTTATTTTGAAGAAATAGAGACTGGCATTAAATATTTATGCTGTGAAAATAAAAACTTTAATGATAGGGCTGCAGAGATGGCTTAGCAGTTGATGTGCTTACCTCCAGAGCCTGATGACCTGGGTTCGACTCTCCCAGTACCCATGTAAAGCCAGATTACAAAGAGTTCACCTGGGGTTCATTTACAGTGGCTAGAGGCCCTGGCACACTTACTTTCTCTCTCTTTCTCTCTCTCTCTCATCTTTCTCTGCTTGCAAATAAAGTAAAATATTTAAAAAATCTTTAAAGACATCTCAACTTTATTTACTATCACAGAGTAAACAAGTAACAGATATAATTCAAAGTCAGTTGACTTGGAGCATGAGAGCATGGATAAAGCTTTACCAGAATCAATAAGTACAAATAGGATAATGGCTCAATCACTTGTGTAACAATGAATGAAAGATGATCATATGTTTAAACAGAAAGGTGATTTATTCATATTTTTATAAAACATTATTTGCTTCAGATTTCATTTTAAGAGGACAGTACATGGGCATCTAATTACAGTGCCCTATGCCAGAGAGAAACATTAGTGCTATGGACACATAGGGGGTTAGATCATCTCTCTCAAGTGTGTAAGACCCTCTGGTGGGGAGAGATTGTGTGTCTGGTTCTGTGTCCCAGCACACATCAAGATTATATTTTATCATCCGTGGAGGTACTTTTCTGAGGTGAGATACTATTAATATTTACACTGGTACATCAGAATTAATGTGAAATGCTCCAGGAATAAACTAAAGGACATATGGTCACCTCAGAGACATTCTATCCCTGATATGCCCCAGGGAAAGTAGTTAAATCATATCCTACATGCCAGGTTTATTCTCTATTTTACAATAAAATGGCTACTTTAGAGTTTGACATTTAAGCATATGCCATTATTACCCATAGAAGCTCACTTTCATAAGTCTTCGGCATTACTCAGTTTCAGTAAGAATACTAAATGCTTGCAAGGTAATGGGGTATTTCTAGCTGAGTATCTGGACAGCATTTTCTCATCTCATCTCAGCAGACATTGACGGTCTGGAGATATTCTCTTCTTGGGATGCTAGATCAAATTTCTCCTTGTTTCAGATGTGTCAAAATTGTAAGCAGATCTCTTGGAATGCTTTCTATTCAATTTTAAGAGATGGCAAATGCAGATACAGTCCAAGACTGGAACAGCAAAAGAAATGGGCTGGCCCTGAGTGACAGGGCAAATAAAAATAACACAAAAGTGCAATCTGAGTTAGGAAAGGAGTCTGCTAGCTTTCAATGCATTTCAATAGTGTAGGAGAAATTGTTATATATCTTTCCTTCTTTTTGAAACCTTGACAAACGTAGCTGAAATATTTATCATACTACACAAGGAATAGCCATTTACACTAGGTCTGAAGAAGTCAGCTTTACTTCCTTCCTTCCTTTACTTCTGAAGAAGTTGCAGTTACTTGTGGTCAACTATAGTCTGAAATTATTTAGTTGAGATTTTTAGAAATAAAGGATTCAAAAGTTATAAATAATTGTTATTACACTATATTATGGCTCTATTTTATTAGTAGTTCTTACTAATCTCTTACTGTGATGAATTCGTAAACTAAAACTCATAGTTGCTTATGTGTGGATTAGTACAATCTAAAAGTTCCATGGGCTCATGCAGTACTCAGAACATATTCCTCCCAGAGAAGGGAGAGTATAATGTATATGGAATAATAACAATGGTGGCAAAAACTAAACTCAGAAGAAAGAACTAGTCGATTTTACTTGACACTGATTAGTGATGTCATGACATTAAATTTAGTTACAGTTTTTGGGCCATGTATAGATTTATTTGTGAGTTGGAATAAAAATCAATAATAAAAATTAGCTTTGAATGTTATAATGTTTATAATGTTTATTAAATGAATGAACACCCTTCATAGAAATTAAGGCTTATTTCATCATTCCACTTACCACAGTAAATGAGTGTGTAAACAGCTCCTATTTATCTAGCAGCAAAGGTGAGTCACTGCTCCTGGTTTGACAGGTGTAAGGTAATCACAGCCCACTTTCATCTAATTCTTTGTGACCATGACATTCCCCAAATGTCTTGTAGAACTTTTGTTAAATTTATGGTTAAGACTACTTCTTTTGGTGATGAAGGTATATTGCAATCATTATAAAATATGAAAAAGTGAATTTCTCTTATAAAATACAATTGAGACCAAAAAATTAAATATTGAAAATATTTATAATTGTATTGGAAATTTACTTTATTTTATCTTTTTCAAATTATTTATTTATTTGAGAGAGAGAAAGAAAATGGGTGCAACAGGGACTCCAGGCTCTGGAAACGAACTCTAGACACATGAATCACCTTGTACATCTGGCTTATATGGGTCCTGGGGAATCAAACAGAACCTAGGTTTTTTGGCTTTGCAAGCAAGTGCTTTAACCACTAAGCAATCTTTCCAGCCCCAGAACTT
Source organism: Dipus sagitta (assembly GCA_036346955.1). Taxonomy (NCBI): domain Eukaryota; kingdom Metazoa; phylum Chordata; class Mammalia; order Rodentia; family Dipodidae; genus Dipus; species Dipus sagitta. The sequence goes on from CM070774.1 coordinate 51,333,876, forward strand.
TATTTTATTAATGCTAAATATTTGATATAATTATTTTCCAGTGAGTTTCCATGAAGCAATATTTAAAGTATATTCAAATTAACACTAATAAGACTTTTTTTTATCAGATTATAATGCTGTGCTGGTGTTTTAGAGGCACTTCCCATCTAGTTGTATACTCATAAAATACAGAAATAGGAATGAAAATATTTATTGTAGTATGGCTCATTTTGAACATAAAACATAAAATTGTATCTAGCCATAGAGTATGTAGATGCTTGGTTAAATATTTTCCAGGTGTCTAAATAAAGGTGTTTTGGAAATAGATTTACATTTGAATCTGCAGATGAAGTAAATCAAATTACCTTAGACAATGAAGAGTCCTCCTCATAAACCTTTAGAGGTCTAAATGGAAAAAATTTGCAGGTAAAACTCACTCTCTCAGTCTGACCACTTCAGTCTGGGGTATTGAACCTCAGAGGTCTCCTGCACACTAACTGAAACTGACATCACACTCTCCAGGATCTTGGGCTTTCAGACTTGATTTGGAACTACACACCTGAGACTTAGTTTCCATGTGGCAGAAAACAAATACTAGAACTTCTCATTACCACCAGTCAGTTTCCTATGATATGATACATTCATAGATGATAGATTAAAAAAGAGATAGCCAGATAGACAGACAGATGGTAGGTGATAGATAAAAGATGGATGCTTGCATTTATTTCTCTGGATAATTCTGACCATAAGAGCTATAATGCCTTTTAATAGATTTTTCAATTAAACTATCTGTACTAAAATAAATGGTATGGTTCTATATCTTAACCAAAATTTGAATAATAGGGCACCTCTTTTCTATAATAGTCTAACAAAATTAATATTTTCCAACATATGATATTGCTAAAAGCATTGAATATTTCAGCAGGTTACAAATTATTCTAATGAGTATCAGATAATGTTAGAAAGCTACAGAATACCTTGATTCCATTTATCCATTCAACCTTTTATGCTATCTTGCACATGTTTTAATTTTTATACATTTTCAAACCAGGTAACATCGAATTTTCTTATTTTTATAGTTATTAGACTTTATATTTAACATATTTATGTTTTCTTCAGATGCTCTTTATTGCATCATAACATTATTTCCTTTTATTCTTGTTGATCTTTTGTTTTGTTTGTTTTATATTTTTCAAGGAAAAATTCTTGGCATTTATGTGCTTCTTAATTTATTGACTTTCATTTGGAGGCAAAAATTTTACTGACATAGGATGCAATTGTTATTTTTCTTGTTACTGTGACAAAAAATAATGCCTGTAAAAACCAACTTAAGGGAGGGTGTATTTTGGTTTACAGTTAAATAAGGGATACAGTCCATTGCAGTGGGGATGGTAAAGCAGCAGCAGCATGGAACCGCTGGCCACATTACATCTGAAGCCAGGAAGCAGAGGGTGACAGATGCTGATGCTCAGTTCTCTTTCTCTTTTCACTCAGCCCATATCTGAGCCCTGTGATGGTGCCAGCCACATCCAGGTGAGCTTCCTCTGTAAAGTTAAACATTGAGAGCATCCTCATAGGCATGCCTAGACGTGTCTTTCCATGGTGATTCCAGATCCTATCAATTTGATAATGAAGATTAACCATCACATCTATCTTCCTTTATATTCTGACATGTAGCTGAGCTCAGAGATTTCATTCCAGTAAGTCTTTGCAAGGTTTTACAGCCTTAGTCAGCCTCAACTACTAGGAAAAAATGGCATGTTCTTTGCATTCAGAATTTCTAGTCATTTCTGCTCGTAAACAAAATAATGGCATAGAAATAGTATATCTGAGCAGAAAGATATTAGAACTTGAACTTTTTCTTATTGTCTGTCCAGAGTGTCTTCATTATATTTATTCTGACTAAAATATATATGTGATTTTCCAATGGTAAAAACGAATAAAAATAACATTTCTCTCAAATATGTTGGAAACTCATTTTTGCCATCTTTTGATGGGTAAAAACAATATATTTCTACATATGTAAAACATGGTTAGGAAATTTGTATGTAATAGGCCCCAACATTAATCTTAATGTGAAATGTCTATGCACAATAATATGAAAGAGAAAAATTGAGAAAAAAACTCCTCCCCTCATTACTTCACCTGGTTGGAAAGGAAGTTGTCATGTAGGAATGTGTTAATGACTAATGGGAATGTGTTTCCCAGGAAACCTTTTGGGCTATGTCCATTTTCAGTTTTGTTAAGAAAATCCATTAAACCTCTTATAAAAAATACATGGCAATCTCTCAGGATACACTGCTGGTGTTTTGGCAGAAGCTGATTCCAGGAAGTTTGCAGTAAAGGAAAATACAGCTACTTAATACCTGGCATTCCAGAATCAAAGCCTCACTTTCTTGCCAAGAAATCATGTTCTCTTAGCAAGTAGTGGTCACAATCTTTTCAATGATCAGAGGGAAAATAGTCTGATCTCTAATTTTCTATATCTAGTGCATCATCTAATCTCACAGACTTCTAGACATTGGTAAACAGAATTACTCCTTTTATGTGTTTTTAATGGATAGTGATAGTATATAAACCAAAGTAAATTACCTTTGTAGTTTGAAAAAGAATGTTCTCTCATTTAGTGTGTTATTAATCACTTGTTATTGTTAAGTCTTTTTTTTTTTCAGGAATTAAGTAGTTAATTCATTTTCCTAGTGCCCCAACATCCCCCTTTAAGTAGCTAACCTATGTCTACAAACCACTGACTATTTATGAAAGATGTATGTCAGACTGGTACAGTGACAAGTGTTTATTCCTAGCACTAAAGGGGGCAGGATGAGGTCTACACATTTAAAACCAGCCAGGGGCACATGGTGAACCCTTGTCTCAGGAACAAAACATGCATATGACCCAGCACATATAAAATTTTTATGTTGTTCTGAAAATGTTTGAATTGAATCTGTTATTTCAGAAAAAAAAATACTTGAGGGCTGGAGAGATCACTTAGCAGTTAAGGCCCATGCCTGCAAAGTCAAAGGACCTAGGTTCGATTCTCCAGGTCCCACGTAAGCCAGATGAACATCGTACATGCATCTGGAGTTTGTTTACAGTGGCTAGAGGCCCTGGCATGCCCATTCTTACTCTCTCTCTCTACCTCTGTCTCAAATAAATAAAAATAAAGCTTAAAGAAAAGAAACAATAGTTGGTTTTAGAACAAACAATTAATATCTTAAATTACACTTGCAGTTTAATTTCCTTCTGACTTTCAATTTCATTAAAGCAAGTTCTGAGAGGATTTATAATTATTTCTTAATAGTTTCATTATAAGATTCACTGTGTTCTCACTAGCAGCAGTCGTTTCTCACTTGCATTTATACCATAATTATTATACAGGATTTTGGCAGTTTAATTGACTTTACACAATCATTAAGCCTTCTCAGATTTTGGTAGGTAGGACATGTATTCCAGTGGATTAAGTTTCACTTAAAATATTTAATATTCACAAAGAAATGTCTTCATTTTTCAAGCAATATATAAAGAACCATATTTCTTAGTATGCAAAAACACAATCTGAAAATTGTGTGCTAGCCTAAATTCTTAAGGCAATTGTGAAACAGTCATGCCCTAAGAATGATTGTCTTCCTTTGTTTCTTTGTTTCCCAAGACTCTCCTCCATCACAAAGATACTTCCTTTCTTTTTTCACTTTTAATAAAATTTTCTTGCTTTCTTATTTACTGTCCTTGCTCTTCATTCACGGAAATTAATACAGGGACAAAGACTTTGATGCTAAAATGGAGTTAACAATACTATTGTGATGGAATCTTCTTTAAAATGTTGCCTACCAAAACCACAGATCATGCATTGTACTTTACAGATTGATACGCACATGCATTTTCATCCATTTGTCCAGTCATATTTCACTGAGAATTAAGATTAAACTCTGATTGGCATTTAGTATATTATTCCTGTGTATCAGCCAGGATGCTCTGAAGAAACACAACTGGCAGAGTGAATATATTATAAAAGTGGATTTAATAGTTTGTTTTGCATGACAGGGGATGAATAGTTTACCAGTGGGCATCTGCATGACAGAGAGGCTACGAACCCAGTAGCTGCTCAGGCCTGTGAAGCTAGATGACACAGAAATCCCAATCTGGTGCTAAAAGTCTGGGAGAGTCTTAGAGTGTTGCTGTTACATATTGGAAACCAAGAGGCTAGAGTTTAAAGTCAGGGAAGGATGGAAGAGACAGTAGCAACAAGAGACAGACACACCAGCATGAAAGGGAAACAGGCAAGTGAGTACTACTTTCTCCTGAGGCTTCTTGGTCTAGGGGAGTCTGCTATCTGGGCTAGGTTGAACAGTATAGAGCAAAACAGGGCCAAGATGTCACAGTGAAGAGGTATCATACCAGGACCCACTTAAAACACACAAAGACGATCCAGCTAGCTATGACCATAACCTTGGGCTGATGTCTTTTAGTCACCTTGGACACACTGGGTCAATGAGTAGGCTGAGGTCCCAGGATTGGAACAATGTGTTTGCTTACTCCCAAAGACGTTCAATTTTCAGGATGTATTTTACTTCTGCTCCCTCCCTATATGTTAGTACTTACTATAAACTATTGTTTTTTATTATTTTCCTTCAGAACATCAAATGGATGGAAAAGCCTTACTTGTATACACTATGTCTGCTTTATGTCTATAACCAAACTGCTAATTCAATGTTTGGTGTACTCTAATAAGTCAGCAAACACAAATTGAGTTAGTAAAGCTCTTACTGATCCAAAAGTATTGCCATTAGTAACTCTGCTGAGTATCAGTTACAATTGTAATTGACCTGTATTATCTTTTTTCCTTTCAATTTAAACTGAATTATTATATATTATTCTGATGTAAAGTAAGAAATTCAATTTAGAAGAAATAAAATTGCTTTTTCTGAGACAAATCTGAGTTAAATGTTCCTGAAAAAAATTGTTACCCTGAATGAAATGTCCAACAGTGAAATATGGCTGAGTAAATACCCTACTCTGGTATTCTTTTATAACATGTAGAAAGCATTCAGTTTGTTTTAAACCATCACAGTATACTTGTTTCTATATCCCTAGACTGCCTTTATCAGGTTGTGACAGGTGTAACAAAAATGCCTTCTGACCTCTGAAGGTAGTTGAGTTACTACAATCAAGGGTCAACAAGCAGATTGAGAGAAGAGAAGGCTGAGAAATGTATCACATTCATGCAAGCATCACAGGAAATTGAAAAACCAATAATCCCATGAGACATACATATAATCTTTTCCCTATAGTCAGAGAAATAAATGGAGGCTGTTGGGACCTTTACAGAAGTAAATGCCTTCTAGGATACATCAAGGTGATGTAAAATAGATGATAAGCTGAAACAAGTATAAAGTTTGACTTTTATATAACATCTTTGTCATTTGTGTCAGGTAGTGATAGCTTTAGAATGAGTTGGGAAGTATTCCTTCACCATTCCTTTCAAAGAACAAATTCCAATGAATGGGATTATTTAGTCTTAATTTATTAAAATATTTTATCTATCTATTTATTTGAGAGAGAGAGAGAAAAAGAGAGAGAGAGAGAGAGAGAGAGAGAGAGAGAGTTGAATATATAGACAGAATGGACACACCAGGGCCACTATCCACTGGAAACAAACTCCAGATTCATGTGCCACCTTGTGAACCTGACATTACATGACTACTGGGAATCGAATCCAGGTCCTTTGGTTTTACAGGCAAGCACCATAACTGCTGAGCCATCTCACCAGCCCTCCTATTAAGTTTTTGATAGACTTTGCATGAAAGCACTCTGGTCTTGGCTACTTTTTATGAGACTGTTCTAAATTGCTGATTTAATTTCTTAATGTGATTTGTTTGTTATAGGTGTATAAGGTGACAAGGAGCTTGTGGCTGAATATCAATCATCATATCTTCTTCCTTGCTTCCTTTAGAAACTTTTGCATGGAAAGTCTTTTTAGTCATCTGAATTAAACTGTGTGCTCAGTGAAGTAGTTGGTTTATTCTGTGGTGCCTCCAGTGTTCCTGGTCACCGACAAGAAGTATTTCATGGATTGGCACCTTTTATGGGCTGCATTTTGATACCCATGGTCTAAGTCCACACTCAGTCTGAAGACAGGAAGAATCAAGACACGTGAGCAAAACTTACAGCTTGTGTGGCTTACAGTAATATAAAGGGTATTTACTGTTTTGTTGGGCACCTATGGACAGGGTTATGGTTAGCTCTAATATGGGGTCTACAGCAATACACTGGGTAACTGTACTAACTCAGAAAATGTTCTCTCTGGAATATTTGTTTTTCTGAACATCAAACTTGACAGCATCTCTTTTCCTTTTTGGAATATAGTGATCTCAAAATTCCTTAATTTACATATTTTGTGTCTGTTCAGGCCAGATGGCTCTCTATTTATATGAAAATATGTTCTATAAAGAGGCTTGATCATATCAAATAAGCCTGAGGTTTGGGAGCCTCAGCCATTGATATGTGGAAACATGTGTCAAAGAACATGGTCTTCACACACAGCCAAACTTTTCAACTTATACTTTATGCTCTACTTATATGATACTGCAATTTCAACTTATACTCTCTATATTCTCCTGTGTGATTGCTCAAGTAACTTACTTTTGAAAGTAATCTGTAGAACTTGGTTGTGGTTTAAAAATTTGAATATTGCCGGTTGTGGTGGGTACACACCTTTAATCCCAGCACTCGGGAGGCCGAGGTAGGAGGATTGTTGTGAGCTCAAGGCCACCCTGAGACTACAGAGTGAATTCCAGCTCAGCCTGGGCTAGAGTGAAACCCTGCCTCAAAAAAAAAAAAAAAAAAAAAAAAAAAAAAAAAAAGAAAATTGAATGTCTCCAATATAGGTGAAACCTTCAGAATTAACCATAGTTTTTAGATTGCCATATGCAAATTTGTTTGAATTTATTGTTTGAGTCTTTGGGTTACCAATCTGAGTGAATAGCCTTCAGCCAAAAAAATAATGAAGTGGATGGAAAAAATAACCATTTTTGGGCTAGAGAGATGGCTTAGCAGTTAAGGTGCTTGCCTATGAAGCCAAAGAAACCTGGTTCAATTCCCCAATACCCACGTAAGCAAGATGCACAAGGGGTGAATGTGTCTGGAGTTTGTTTGCAGTGGCTGGAGATCCTGGTGTGCCCATTCTCTCTCTGTCTATCTCTCTCTCTTTATCTTTCTCTCTGCTTGCAAATAAATAAAGAAAAATAAAATGATTTTGACTTCCTATGTAGATCATAAATAATTTGTGGAGCTTGCCAAGGAAGTGTCTCAAACATGTTCAGTAGTGGAGGAATGTATAAACTCCTAAGAATGTTGTTTTAAAACATAATGGTTATTCAGATATCTATTATTTGGAAATCTTAATTCATTCTCCCTATCATTTGTCATGCATTATATACATGAACTTCAAAGCCACCAATAAATATGAAAAGATAATACTCAATTGATAAAGGACTTATTGAAAAATAATTAACATGTACATATATGTGTGTATATATTATACGTAATATATAGATACATATATGTGAGTATGTCTTTACTAACATTTAAAATACATTTAGAAACTTACTAAGGAAATTCCAAGGGTTTTAGAAGCTCTTTGGTAGGAATTGAGGATAGACTATATTTATATATATATTTATATATATAATGCAGATGCATGTATGAATATATATACATATATATGTCATACTTATGTAATAAATATTCATTATAATTCTTCTCAAGGAAAGGGATTTTTTCCTCTGACTTCTTGCAAGAATTTCTTTCTCTTCAGCTTTTTACAATTTGAATGAGATGTTTACCTGTGGGGTTTGAATCTTTATTCTGCTTGGTGTTCTCTGAACTTCTTGCATACTGTCGTTAATTTTAAAAAGTTCTTAGCCAGTATTTTAAATATTTATTCTTCTCACTTCTGTATTACTTTTCCTTTAGCCACTATAATTACACATATATTACATTTCTAAGATTGTTTCAAGGTTGACTAATTTGTTCTTACTTTTATTTTTTTTTCCTTTTCTATCTGTGAAATTTCTATTGAGCCACTTTTATGATTGCTGATTATTTCCTTGTCTGTAGTTAATCTCATTATGAATACAAGAAAGATATTCCTTATTTCTGTTGCAAATTTTATTTCTAGAATTTTGTTTTTAAATTCCTTCTTATAATTTCTGTATCTCTGCTTTCAGTAACCATCTATTTTACATGTTTACCTATGCTATTATAAACTATAGTACATTAATCCATTATTTTGAATTCCCTGTCTAATAATTCCAATATGTGCTTTATCATTCTTATGCTTATAATAATTTATTTCTTCAGTGTTACCCTTAACTGTAAAAAGATTTTTGCAAGCCATGCATGATTACTGAGTAAAAAAACTAAGGCAATAAATTAAGGATTTTTATTACATTGACTGGGAATTGACTTGCAACACTTTTTAGTTTTTTTTTTTTTTTTTTTTTTTCAGTTAGTTTCCTGAGTTTCAAATGACTGGTGACTGAGATTTGCCGGTGCCCCTGACTTCCTTCCTAAGGGTCCTCCTTACAGAATATCTGCCTGTAGCTACTGTGGGTATACTGAGACACTGTTTGTATGGAAGCAAGAATGGGGAAAAAATACCTTTTATAATGTTCTCATTAAATCTGCCTTTTTGTGGGCCTGAGCTTCAGGCTGTGAACTTCAAAAGATGTTTCCTCCTGTGGCATAACTTTCTCCTGTCCCCTTCTCACTTCCCAGCCTGCCACAATTCCCACCTGGATTCCTGGTGGCATATAGTGTCCAGAAATTAGAGTAGAATTCCATCCTTCTAGCAGGGATAAAAACCTAGCACAAGTTCTCCCTGGAGGGCAGTGTATTGTGGTGAAGCTCAGGGCTGCTTCAAAATGGTTACTCTTACTCTTTTCCTGGTCAGAGGCTAGAGGGACACATTCTAGGATCTTTACTGAGAGAACCTGGTATGGGTTTCCTGGGGTTAAAAAAAAAAAAAAAAAAAGAGTGAAAAAAAATGTGGCACTCCCTTTTCTAAGGCAAGACCAACCCAGTGGTTTCTTATTTTGGTGTATTCCACACCAATGTCCAGGAACTTGTGAACACTACTCCTTTAGAGTCCCTATTAGTTCCAGTGCAAAGACCAGCGCTCTCTGCTCCAGGTCAGCACATATCTTCCTCTTCTCTCAGGTCGTGTGTGTCTCACCAATTTAGGTTGTTGATGTGCTCCCTGATCTTTTTTTTTTTTTTAATGGATTCAGGAAAAATGACTATGACTTTCCTGATTTTCTCACTTTTTGTTTTTCTTTAGAAGGATGGAGCAATTATTTCTAATTTTTTTTACATGCCAGACTTGAAATTGGAAGCCTTCTCACTCTTTCAATAATTATAATTACAGGATTTTATGATGTCAGTTATTGCAAATTACACAATAAACCACTAAATTGCATGTTGTGTATCTTAGATATCTTTTCAAATGTAGCCTCTGTTCTAGGCTAGAATAAATATTTTAAAAGTAGGTGACATACCTTCACACCATCACACTAGCTTATTTTGTTGTTCATTTTATTTTATTTTATTTTATTTTATTTTATCTATTAGCTATGTACACAGTGTGTATTCAGCCATGTTGGTACCATCATTAGCCTCCTCCCTATCTTCCCCCTCCAAAGGGATCCTCCTTGTTGGGGACTGTGGGTCATACATTTTAGGGGTAGAAGTCAGTTATGAGAAGAGAGGCAATGTCTCTATGCATAATATCCCAATTTGTGGCTCTAACAATCTTTCCACCCCCTCTTCTGTGAATTTCCCCGAGCCATGTTGGGTTCATTTTAAGTCTACTTCAGTGATAAGGTCTTGGGAGCCTCTGTGTCTCTGGATCTCTGGTTTTGTAAGGGTTGAGTGTTCTCTGTGTCTATCTCCTTCACCATTGTGCTGGTACCAGGTTTACCAAGAAAGTAGCACTCTTGCTTTTTTCCCCAATTACTCTATAGTTTCATCTGGGGCCCTGGTGTGGTGTCATGGGCTGCTTTTCTCCTCAGGTACTGAGTCTATCTTAAAAACAGAAGCTAATTCTCCAATGAAGAGTGAATTCAGCACCAGATAATTGGGATAAACATTATTATTTTAATAGGTATAGGCCCTTTTGTAGCTCAAAATTAGTGGGAGCTTGATAATGGAGAGCAGGTTCATTTTTTGGATATGGTTCTGACTTGTTTTTCAGTTCCAGCTATGGGTTCTTTTTCACTGAGCAGATCAGTTAGCCAAATCAAGAGAAGTTTGTTACCCACCACGACTGTGTGCCACTATTGAACTTGGGTGAGCATCACATGAGGTTGTTTGCTGCTGAGTAGCTTAGACCCTGAGTTGCATGGACAGATGTTGGTCACTTTCCCCAGTTGCTCATGAAGAACCTTCTTGCACTAGATGAGCTATCTGGGGACTGACTATCTTCCAGATTCCAGCCAAGTCACTCCATGTTACATACCAACATCATATGGTGTCTTTGGCAGTAGGGTCTTACCATTATCCTTTGGTGGGTCATCAAGTACTCTGAGAGAAGTATGTCTTCTTTTGGGAAACCTTGTAGGTCTCTCTGATCAAGAGTTGAGTGTGGATGTTAACCACATGCTGGTACTAGGAGTTAAAGGCCAGTGCCAAGGAAATAAGGAAGAAAAAGATAGGTAACATAAAAGAGATAGAGAGAAGAGGCAGAGAAAGAGAGAGAGAGAGAGAGAGAGAGAGAGAGAGAAACAGGAGACAATTAAGGTCAGTTTTCATTACACCCTCACCAGGTCCCTGTGATACATAGATTCCCTCTAAAGACCTGATGAAGGTTCAACCATTTAGTCTGTCTTCTAGGATGTAGAATTTTATGGTACCATTGCCATTTGGGTCCAGTTGTTTGTCCCCTACCTGCACTCTTACCTTCCCCTGCCACCCCACCCTTCCTATTGTCCAATCTTCAAGATGCTTATTAGGCATTTCACCATCTTGGGCAGATTCAGGTTAGGAGCCACAGATGTGTGAGGCTATGCAATGATTATCTTTCTGTGATTGGGTGAGTTTGCTGAGAATGATCTGTTCCAGGTTTGTCTATTTTTCCTCAAATTTCATTGTGCCATTTTTTTCTTACTTCTGTGTAGAATTCCATCGTGTAGATATACCACATCTTGGTTATCCATTTGTCTAATGATGACATCTGGGCTGATTTCAGCTCTTAGCTATTATGACTTGAGCAGCTATAAACATGGTTGAGCAAATATCTCTGAACTGAGGCATGGAGCTTTTAGGGTAAATGCCCAGTAAGGGAATAACTGGGTCTGTTGGTAACTATATAGTCAACATTTTAGGAGTCTCCATATTGCTTTCTATAATGACTGTTCCATCTTACATTCCAACCAACAGTGAATAAGGGTTCCTATTTCTCCACATCCTCACCAGCATTTGTTTTCATTTGATTTTTTAATGTTTGCTATCATTACTGGGGTAAAGTGAAATCTCATGGTTGTTTTAATTTGCATTTCCCTGATAACTAGGGATCATATGAACATTTTCTTAAGTGTGTGTTTGCCATTTGTATTTTTTCCTCTGATAACTCACTGTCCAGTTCTTTGCCCTAATGTGTGAGTGGGTTGTTTGACTTTTTATTGTTTAGTTTTTGAGTTATTTGTGGATTATAGAAATTAGGCCTCAGTAAGTTGTATAGTCAGCAAAAATTTTCTCCCATCCTGTGGGTAATGTATTGGCTCTGCTTATTGTATGTTTGTCATGTTTGTCTGTGAAGAAATTTTTCAGCTTCATGAGATCCCAATGGTTGAATGATTGTTTAAGTTACTGAGCTACTGGGGTTTTCTTCAGGAAGTCTTTTTCCATTCCTATATCATTGAAAGTTCTGCCTATTTTTTCTTCCAATAGTAGCTGAGTTTCCAGTCTTATATTGAGGTCTTTGATCCATTTGGACTTGATTTTTGTGTATGGCGATATGTGTGGATTGAGTTTCATTTTCCTGCATATGGCTATCCAGTTTGTCCAGCACCATTTGTTAAAAATGCTATCTTTTTTCCAGCCTATATTGGTAGGGCCTTTGTCAAATATCATGTAGCTATAGTTATTTGACCCAAAGTCCAAGTCGTCAATTCTGGTCCATTGGTCTATGATCCTGCTTTTATGCCAGTAATATGTTGTTTTTATTACTATGACTTGTACTAAACTTTAAACCAGGTATGTTGATGCCTCCAGAGGTGTTACTTTTGCTGAGGATATGCTTGAATATCTGAGGCCTTCTTCCATTCCATATGAATACTAAGATCATTTTTATTCTATCTCTGTGAAGAAAGATGTTGGGATTTTTATTGGTATTGCATGAAATCTGTATAATGCCTTTGGTAAGACTGGCATTTTCACAACATTAATTTTGCTTATCCAGGAGCATGGGAGGTCTTTACATTTTCTCAAGTCCTCCTCAGATTCTTGTTTGAGTGTTTTTATGTTTTCATTGTATAGGTCCTTAACATCCTTGCTTAATGTTATTCCAAGGTATTTTATTTTCTTTGTTGCCATGGAAAATGGAACAATGTCACTTAATACTTTCTCTGTATCTTTGTATATTGCATGTAGAAAGGCTACTGATTTTTGTGCATTGTTTTTATATCCTGCTACTTTGCTGAAGGAGTTAATCACCTTTAAGAGTTTTGAGACAAGTTTCTCAGGTCACTTATGTATAGAATCATGTCATCTGCAAATAGGGCTAACTTCACTTCTTCCATTCCAATTTGTATCACTTTTATTTCTTTCTCCTGTCATATTGCTTAAGCTAGGACTTCCAGGACTATCTTGAAAGCAGAGGTGAGAGTTGACACCCCTGTCTTGTTCATGATATCAATAGGAATTCCTTCAATCTCTCCCCATTAAGTATTATTTGGGCTTTAGGAGCTTTATATATAGCCTTTATTATGTTGAGATATAAACTGTCCATGCCTATTCTCTCCAATGTTTTGATCATGAAGTGATGTATTTTGTCAAAGGCCTTTTCTGTATCTATCGAAATGATCATGCGGTTTTTGTGTTTAAATTTATTTATGTGGTGTATTACATTTGCAGATTTCTGAATGTTGAACCACCCCTGTGTTCCTGGGATGAAGCCTACTTGATCAAGGTGGATAATGCTTTTTATGTGTTGTTGAATTCAGTTTGCCAGGATCTTTGCATCTAAGTTCAGCAGGGAAATAGGCCTATAGTTTTCTTTCCTTGTGGCATCTCTGCTGTGTTTTGATATTATGGTGATAGCAGCTTCATAGAAGGAGTTGTGGAGTTTTCCCTGTTCTCCAATTGTGTGGCACATTTTGAAAAAAATATAGTTTCAGTTCTTCCCTGAAGGTTTGATAGAATTTAGCTGAAAAGCCATCTGGTCCCGGACTCTTCTTTTTGGGGAGGTTTTTATATTTTTATTTTTTTGAGTTTTTTGTTTATTTTTATTTATTTATTTGTGAGTGACAGACAGAAAGAAAGAGGCAGATATATAGAGAATGGGCATGGCAGGGCCTCCAGCCACTGCAAATGAACTCCAGACACATGTGCCACCTTGTGCATCTGGCTTAAGTGGGAACTGGGGTATCGATCCTTGAACCGGGGTCCTTAGCCTTCACAGGCAAGCACTTACCTGCTAAGCCATCTCTCTAGCCCTTTGGGGAGTCTTTTGATTACCTTTTCAATCTTGATGGGTGTGGTAGGTTTGTTTAGAGATTAATCTGCTCTGAGTTTAGCTTTGGTAGGTGGTATGTGTCCAGGAATTTATCCATTGCCTCCATTTTACCCAGTTTTGTGGAGTAGAGGTTTCTGAAATAAGTCCTGATGATTCTCTCAGTTTCACTGATGTCTTTCTTTTTTCATTTCTATTTTTCCTTTTAATTTGAAGCATCTCTCTCTCTCTCTCTCTCTTTTTTTTTCTTGGCTAAATAGGCCAAAGGTCTATCAATCTTATTTATTTTTTTCAAAGAACCAGCTCTTTGTTTCTTCAATTTTCTTGTTTTCTTAGTTTCCAATTCATTAATTTCTGCTCTGATCTTAATTATTTCCTTCCATCTTTAGCTTCTTGGGTTGGATTCTTCTTGATTTTCCAGTGCCTTTAGGTGGTGGTTTGGTTATTGATTTGGGAGCTCATTGTCTTTGTTATGAAGGCCTTTACTGCTATGAAGTTTTCCCTGAGCACCACTTTCATTGTGTACCAGTTTTGGTATGATGTGTTCTCACTGTTACTTATTTCTAGAAATTTTGTAATTTCATCCCCACTACCCATTTATTGTTGAAAAGTGTGTTGTTCAGTTTTTAGGAGCTGATGGGATTGCTGGCACATCTTTTTTTGTTCATTTCTAGCAATATAGCATTGTAATCTGATATCATGGAGGAAATTATGTTGATCTTCCTAAATATATAGAGGCAGGCTTTGTTACCCAGTGTATTACTTAGGGCTCTCTAGAGGAACAAATGAATTAAAAGGGAATTTATTGGATTCGTTTATAACAGTCCAACAATAGCAGATTACAGGCCTGAGAGTCAAGGAAGCTGGTAGCTGCTCAGTCCATGAAGCTGGAGGCCTCAGCAGTCCCAATCCAGCACTGACGGTCTGGAGATGACCTGGAGAGATGCTACTCTTCAGTCCACACTGCTCTTTGGTCCACTGCTGGAAAGCAGCAAACAGCAAGCAGCAAGTAGCACCAGCATCCAGGGTGAAAGGGGAGGAGAATACTTCTCTTCCCAGAGCTTCTTTTGATAAAGCCTGTCCTCTGAGAGGGACTGCCTACTCTGGGGAAAGGGCTCACCCAGGGGGAAGGATTCCTCCTCTAGTTAATCCTTCCTGGAAGCAACCTCAGAGACCCACTTATGAGGAATGTCTGTGGATCCCTAAACAGATAAAGATGACACAAACTTAACCATCACACCCAGCATATGATCTGTTTTAAAGAAGGTTTCATGGGCTACTGAGAAGAATGTGTAGTCTGGATTTGGGGAAGAATGTTCTGTAGATATCCATTGATCTATGGTTTTGTTGAGCTCTCTCACTTCCATGTTAATTTTTGGTTTGAATGATCTATCTGCTGCTGATAGTGGAGTATTGAAGTCCCCAACTATGATGGTGTTGGTGGTTATTTCTGTTTTGTTGTCAGGTAGGTTTTGTTTTATGAATTGTAGAGAACCTGTGTTTGGTGTATAAAGATTGTTGATAGTGACATCCCGTTGTTGGATCATTCACTTCATAAGTAAGAAGTGGCCTTCTTTGTATTTTTTGATTATTTTTGGTTTGAAGTCTATATTATACAATATGAGAATGGTTATGCCTGTTTGTTTCTTATTTCCATTTTCTTGGATTATCATTTCCCCCCCCCCTTTTACCCTGAAGAGGTGTCTGCCTTTAGTGGTGAGGTGGGTTTCTTGAAGACAACAGATTAAGGGGTCTAATTTTCTGATCCACCCTATTAACTTATGTCTCTTGATGGGCCTGGGGACCTGATGAAGGGGCTTGTTGTTCTGTGATTCAGGGTATGGTACTGTATGGTCAGGTGGCCCGAGGGCACAGGGGGTAGGGGGAAATGGGACAAAGCATACTTTTGCTGTGGCTGTGATGTGGAGGGGGGGGGGTGGTGTTGGGAATGCATGGTGGTTCAATAATGCAGAAGGATGAAGGGATGGGCCAGAAGGTCCCTTGAGACCCTGTAGCAGGGGGTAGATGGGACTGCTGGGTCCTGTGATAGGGCAGGGCATGGATATGGGATTGCTGTGGGTCAGGTGACACACAGGTAGATGGCATGGAGGTCCCCTAGAGGAATGCTAGTCTGCTGGCTTGGATCCACGCATGGGGGTGGGGGACTGTGGCAAGTGAGAAGGCATTGGCAAGCTTGCAGGTGCACAGGAAGCTACACTAGCCTACTGGCCTTTGTCCTTTGCCTGCAGTTAGTTCAGGAGGAATCTGCAGCTGGGACTATGGCTAGGAAGGCTGCTTGAAGGGATTAGGGAACTAATTGGCTACCTGAGAACATGAGAATCAGCAGATGCCCTACTTTGCTCCTTTGCACCGTCCCACTGGAGGTCTATTAGAGTCTGCTCACCCCTAGAAGAACCAGTGAACTCTAAACATCTTGCCCTTCCTTCCCGGGGAGGTGCAGCGTGGTTAGGGGAATGCCATCTTGACCTATTTAAAAGCGTTTATTTTTTCCCAGATCAGGATCTTTGTATCTAACATGAATTTCACTAATGCTAAAGTATAAATTAAGTAATTTGGGAAATATATGATGTCTCAAATGATAGTATAACTAATCTGTGGCATCTAGAAATTAATACCACTTGTAATGTACAATTTTTTTCAAGGATCTTTTTTTCAAAATTTCAAGAAAAATATAATCATTTAATGAACTCTCACAAAAAGTAAGACCTGCTAAAGAGTCATTGTAGGTCAAGGTCATGGTGGTATTTCCCTTTACTTAAGGTCCCTGGAAGGTTCTCTGCTCTGTGCGTCCAGGCCAGCTTCCTCTTCATGTTTGATTAGTCTTATGGTCCTACTGAATTAGGGTCCAATTTAATTAACTCATTTTACTTAATTACCTCTTTAAACACAATCACATTTTGAAGTCCTGGAGATGAGACTTTAACATATTAATTTGGTGGGGGTCAAATTCAGCCTCTGATAGCATGAAGAGAAGGTGGAGGATTCAAGGCACGGTGAACATATTTGCCTAGAAAATGCATGAATGTGTCAATTTGGTACAGAGAATAAGTTCCATCATTGCACCATGGCTGTATTCATATTCTTTTTACAGTCTGTGGGGAAAAATTCAATACTCTTCTGATTTGCTCTATGAATTTATGCATTCAGTTTTGGTGTTCTCTCAATGGTTACAGTTATAGTACATTGTCAGTGAGCAACATGGGCTTTATTATTGTGTTGACTAGAAAAACAATAGTATGGAACTGATAACACAGTATTCACCTGATTTGTTTTACTGAGACTGAGCTTCAGTGCATTCCAAAGGCAATTCTCCCACTTCAGCCTCATAAATAGCTAGGAGTGTAGGCAGGTGCCACTAATCCTGACTTGACATTTTTATGCTAATAAAGTTAATATAAATAATATATGTGTTTAATATTATTTATATATATAGCAAATATATGCTTTTCTTACAGAAGTTGGAGTAAAGATTTAGCTTTTATGTATTATACAAATGGTCTGAATACTTTGTCTAGTAATCATTTTATGATTCTTCAGATTAATTCACATTATGAAAAACCAGAATAGAGTGAATATTATTTATTTATGATAAGTATTAGTGGGAAGTCATATGTGTAAAAAGAATTATTAGGAAACTATGTTCACGTGCTGAACAATGATCAGTTTGAGCAAAATCCAACAAAGCCAGATGTTGCATGTACAATGCATCCTAAATAGACTAGTTTTGGATTCCTATATATATATATATATTTATTTATTTATTTATTTATTGAGATATGGTCTCGCTCTAGTCCAGGCTGACCTGGAATTCACTATGTAGTCTCATGGTGGCCTCAAGCTCAAGGCAATCCTCCTACCTCTGCCTCCTGAGTCTGTGATTAAAGGTGTGCACCACCATACCCACCTCAATTTGAGTTTTATCTCTTTCCCAAGTAAAACTTTTTATGAATTACTGGACTTGTTTTAGATTTGCAAAATTAACTAGATAAAACCTTACCTAATGAAAAAGCTTGTTTCAAGAAAGCTCTGTGATATAGCTGTTGTTTGCTAACATTTGTTAACACTTAATAGTTTCTTTGACTTTTTGCCAACTCAAAAGCCTATATTTGGTGAGAGTTATTTGAAGTTGACCTCCAGATTTTCAACAACGAACTGTATTTGCTTACTTCCAAGGCATACACCCAGCCACAAAGACAAGTTTTAAACAATCAGTGAGGTGTCACTAATCTAAGCTTTTGGTAGAAATGTTCAAACAATTGAATACAACTATATAGTAGTTTTTTTTTTCCTTCACTTTCTCTTTATAGATATGATAAACAGCAGTAAGTCTAAAAGTATAAATAGTTAAATATAATAATATAAATGAAAGGTTTTGACTTGATTATTCATAGTTTATTTCATTGTAAGAACATACATTATTTTAAAATAATAGATCTATTTAATATGGCTCACCAAATTTCTGAAATATCAGAAGCTTTCAGAAGTTGGTGGTAGCTAGCTTTCAATCTGCATTAATTTGGAAAGCTTCTTGTCCTTCCCTTTTTTCTTCCTGTAGGCAGAGTATGCCTAAAATAGCTGCTCAGATCATCAGCTGTCCCAATCATGCCCTCTTCATTTTGTTATTCCCAGTCCTCATAATTGATTTCAATAACTACTGAGCAATCAGAATACGCTGATCCTGTATGAAGCCAGCACAGCCACATGTATCAACTCACTGGAGTTGTAAGATGATTTTAGACAGCTGCTTCTTATGAATAATCAACATTCGGATATTGATATATTGCCAATTTTTTTAAAAGGCATATATTGGGACAACCATTTTATTAAGTATACAACTCATTATGAACACATGTGTAACTTGGTCAACTTGCTCTTGATCAAAAAAAATCAATAAATAAACAACAACCACAACATGTTACTTTGTAGCTGAGTCAGTCATCAAGAAAGGAGGAGTAGGATCTTTTCTCCTACTGTAGCTTATTTACTTAATCAATTTGCTGTTTGGAATTCTCCAAATGATAAAAGCATTCACAGCAGTTTGGCTAATAACCTGCTGCTTCAGCTAAATAACAGTGTTAGAGTCTATGAGTTATAATGTAGCATTAAGAAACATAATGACAGTTATTCTCCAGAGGATCTTTCAAAATCACAATGAAGTAACAAGCAGTTTGGTGAGGATCCTTCCCTGCCAGTTGCCAATGCATTAGCATTCCATCTGCCAAACAGTGGGATTAGCATATCCCTCGTGAAGTTAACTGCAACTTTCAAATGACTAAATCAGAACTTTGCAAAATCTTTAGGAATTCAAGTTGAGGACTCTATTAGTTCCTTTCTTTACATACATATATTTACACACATATAAACACATATATTTTACTTTGGCTTCTGTTAATAAGTTGTAACCCTAGGGTCGAGAACACTTTTATATACTTGTGCATTTGAAAGCATTTTTACACTATATTTATTCCTCATAGAAATAACACAAGAATCAGAATTGATATAAATCTTTTTTGTTTTGTTTTGCTTTCAAAAGCTTATCCAAAGTGAAGCACTTTGAAGGATTGTACATACTTTCCCTGGGCTAATGTGATTAAAATGCCTGATATTTTCAGCAATTTCCATTGATTAATAGCTGGGATATTCAAGATTTATTTGTGAACCGTGCTAAGAAATATACTTCTCATGTTATTTTATTGGGTAAATACATGTTTTGAATGTTTCCTAACATGTCAAACACACATAAGGTCAATCCAGTAAGTGTTTATCTTAGTGTTTGAAAATGGTAAAAATTCAGACTATGAAGATAGCCCATGCCTAAATACACCTAGGGAAAAAAATTGTCCTGTCAGGTGATCTCTGGAAAACAATATCCCAAGAGTAGAAGAGGAGCTAAGAAGAGGGGATTTATACAAATACATAAACCCAGCCTGGTCCTATCAGGTTTTGTTGTACAGAGTCTGAGAGAATTATGAGGCACATTTATTGTTTTAATAAAGATTTGCAAACATCTGGCAGCTTGTAAAAAATATCCTTTATCTGTGCTAAGTTGTTTTTCTTCTTCCCGCTTCCTTATCAAGCCCCCTCCTTTTTTTATCTAATTTATTACAGACTTCCTTTTTTGGATGTCAGAAAGTTACTAATGTTTATTATACCAATTTCTATGAAAACAAAGAAAAAGCTTTGTCTTTCAGTTTCAATTACTAATTCATATTCAATTGATTCTGTTTAATTTCTTTTAGTTAGAAGGTACAGTTATATAATTTGGAACCACTTTTCAAGCAGGTAATTGCAAACTGTACCCACTTCTGTAATGTTAGCCTCATTGATATTTAAACATAGTGAAGTAGACTCAGGAGAAAGCTAGCTTCTTTGTACAGTTTCAGTTAGGGACAGAAGCTCCTAGGGAAAAACCAGAAGATGTCACCTCACATGCAAACCCACCTTGGCAGGAATGGAATTTAAGTCTGATCCAGGTTCATCTACAACAACTATAGGGCCCCCTGCTGTCCACAGCCTAACATGGAAGAGAATGGGTGAAATCTGAGGTTGATAATTAATTGCTAATGGCAAAAATAAATAAATGAAAAGGAAATAAACAAGCAGGGTGTCTAAGGAAATGCCATCTAGGCCCTAGTGGAGATGGGTTGGCTGACATCTTGATATTAGACCAGGGAAAAGAACTTTCAGATTTCTGACTTCTAGAGGAAGTGGTTAAAGGTATGGGTGATTTAGCCACTGAGTTTGTGGTTATTTGTTTCACTGTCAGTAGGAATTGAACACATCAAGATATGAGAAAATCTATGTTTGGGATTATAGGACACCTTGAATAAGAAAGGTAGCGAGACTGGAGGAGATAAATTAACTATGGCACTTTAGCCAAGCCACAGCTAAAACCACAGAGGAATAGGGGAGACCAGCAAGAGTGCTGTTTCCATGTTGAAACTGATAATCAGTACCACAGTGTAGGAGACAGAATCCTGAGGATACTCAATACCTACCAAGCAGAGATCCATAGCTCCTGAGAGCTCCTCACGGAAGTAGACTTAAGACTTCCCCCACCATGGCTCAGGGAATTTTGCAGAAGAGGAGGTAGAAAGATTGTAAGAGCCACAGGTTGAGACAACATGCCCAGAGACATTCCCTTCTCCAAAATTGACTGACTGCTGCTCCCACAAGGGATAAACCTCAACCCTATGGGGATTACCTACTACCCCATTAAGGAGCATCCCCAACGGAATGGGAGCAGGGATGAGGGAAAAGAGGGTACCAACACATAATGTATCCATATGAAACATGTTGTTAATAATAATAATAAATATTTAAAAATAAATGTAAAAGAGTGTTTACATGTTGTTAATAATAATAATAAATATTTAAAAATAAATGTAAAAGAGTGTTTATATGCAGGTTACATTAGTCTATATTGTTATTGAATAAAAATTCTTTGCCACCCATTCATTCTCTATACATTAAAATAAAATTCCATAGTATTTCAATCATAAAAAACAGAATAATTGTCTTGTCCTTAGTAAGCACATATTGTCTCCATTATCTTCTTGTTCTCTCTTCCCCCTTTACTTTCACTCATACAAACACGCGCATAAACACAAAGACAGACACATACACAGTAGACTTATTAGGAATCAGTTCTAATGTAAGAACTAGGTGGGACTTCCATGTTTCACTTTTCAAGTGTAGATCATTTTTCTTGATAGTTCCTAGAACTCTATCCCATAACACCATAGCATATTAAGCATGCTGATGTGATACCAACATGCACAATAGTAATATAACATTTTGGGAATACTGGAACTCATGTGTAGAACCAGCTTTGTCCACTTCCATTTACCAAACTCTGTTCTAAGAAAACAATACAAAAAGAGAAAATTCAAACCCTGAGTTCTCTTATAGCATGTAAGCATTTTTAATGGCCACAATTTCAGGTTATTTTGTATTATCAACCACTGAATAAGAAGGGCAGCATCCATAATCCTCTTACGGTTTAAATAGTTTTAGGTGAAGTCAAATCTTAACCTTGGTTTTGATTCATATATAGATTGCTTGGTTGTGAGACAAAAATAATGGGTACAACATCTGAGTAGAGTTCATGATGGGGTTTGGACATAGAGGACAGAATTAGCTGCAAAGTGTGAGGCCATGCGTTTAATGTAGAAAAGGAAATGATCAGGGAAAGAATGCAGAGACATTTTTTACAGTTTATCAATAGGTTCTAAGCTTTGTGAAGAACCTGGAATGTAAAGAACTGGAAAATTGAAGATAAGAAATTTTAGAATAGTCACTGTAATTGACATTTAGCTGTTGTTGCAATATGTTGAGATTTCTACATCACACATTAATGTCTCTCAAAATATATTCACTATGGAATTGGAACTGAACAACAGACTAACATCTTGGACAGTTGATGTCAGTCAGCTCTAACTACCACAGAATTGGCATGATGGGTAAATGAACAGACCACTGACAGAATGAGATGCTTAATGTAGGCTTTGGGTTCCACTGATTCTAAAACTGGTCTGTCTACTGATGTCTTTGAGGGTCCCAACCTCCAGCAATAAAAACCAGCACTGAGACATAAGTATGGAACAATTCCTTAAAACCAGGTTAACCATGTGCATGGAAGACAAATGCACTGGACTCTTGTCTTAGAAGAGCAATTTTGTTTTCCTTAACAAGAATAAGTTTGTTTTACCAATATGGATTTGTCTTTCTTACTAACTGTTCCAGCACATTATTCTTGAATAGAATGATTCATCCATAGTCTTAGAATTCCATGTTGCATGCCATTTGACTGGATAACCTATGTTTCAGTAAAAGAAATGTCAAAATTGTCCATAATGTTAGGATCAATCACTTAGATAACAGTCTGTACCAGAAGCACTGGAATGGACAGTGAAGTCACAACTGGAGTTTCAGCTCACAGATAATATTCCCTAATGATATGTGCTATTCTTAATTTTGTACTGATAAGGGAATCAAAATCAACTACACAATTTATTTCTATATCAATATGATATTACTATGACACTTTCTTCATCAATTTAACTTCACAATTCCAGGAAAAAAATGCTCAGGAAAGAAAAATTTCAAAATTACTTCATTATTTATTCTTGCAATTTTATAAAAAGACTACATTATCTCTTCAATGGAAAAATCACTAAACAGCACTCACACTCCTGTTTGGACTTGCCTGGTTAGTTTTACCTTGCTGAGCCCATTGATTGTGAATGGTTACACCACCTTAACCAGTTCTAAGCATATT
The DNA here is from genome assembly GCA_036346955.1 of Dipus sagitta. NCBI lineage: Eukaryota > Metazoa > Chordata > Mammalia > Rodentia > Dipodidae > Dipus > Dipus sagitta. The sequence goes on from CM070774.1 coordinate 51,356,882, forward strand.
TCCACACTGACTAACATGCTTTAAGGGATACTTAAAAATCTCGGTACCTAGACATTGTGCTCTTCCCTTTGGAAATGTATTCTATTTAAATAAGCAATGAGCTCAGCTTTGTCACGGGCAGGTTAGCATGTAGACAAGTAGCTGGCATTCAGCAGCTGTTTATCTGCCTAGAAATTCTGAATAAACTTTATAATAAAAGTAAGTTAGTTTACTTCCTTTAATTTTTCTCTCAATTTTCCAGTTAAGCAGGTTAAGAATAAAACATACAAATTGCTGAATCTTAGACCACTGTGTCTGTGAAGTGGAAGTCCATGATTTTGTCAGACAGTTTTTGTTTCCTTGGTAGACTGAATTAGCACCAGAAGATGCTGTGAAGTAAGCATCTTTCTGTTTATATTGGTGCATCTAAAGCAAACTGAACATATGTAGAAAATAAAATAAACAAAAATAACAGATGCCAGACAAGCTTTCTATGAACAGTGATAAAATGCTTTCATTAGTCACCTGCCTAATAGCTTTGCTATTTTAAGATAAATGGTTTTGCACTGGGATGTACATAGAATTTACCATTTCTGCTTATTAAGTATAATGAGAATAAATGACAAAGGGTAATATGAACTTAGTACATTAGGCATGAAAAATGTTAAGGAAGGTCATTCTTTTAATCTGACCTGAGGTTTATTCTGCCAGACTCATCCACTTGTGCAGTTCCATGACTGGACCTTGTACCTCTGAAAAAACTCCAGAGAACCATGATGTGGCATCTGGTTGGCATTTTACCCTTGATGGTACAGAATGGGCAATGGTTAGTAAACACTGTTATTAATAAACTTTATCTCAGCCTTCTTTTAAACTAACACATTTACACAGGGGTAGATTTTATTTATAGTGAACTGATGTTTTTACTATTAACATTAGAAAAAAGAGTAATTTTATTTGTTTATGCTGTTGTTGTAATGAGAATCAAGAAGTAGAAAAGTTAAAAAAAAAAAAAAAGAAAAACATTGGGAGGTAGAGGTAGGAGGATCACCATGAGTTCGAGGACACCCTGAGACTACATAGTAAATTCCAGGTCATCCTGAGTTAGAGTGAGACCCTACTTCAGAACCCCTCCCTCCCACAAAAATAACAAATAAAATAAAATAAAAATAAAAATAAAAACCACATGAATGATTGAATTATAAGTGTATGGGAGATGAGTGTATGGGAAGAAGACTCAACATAGTAATCCTCTTTGCCCCCGTTGCTGGTCTTTTTGTTCATTTGTTACAATCAGTAAGTCACTGGCTGAAAATCTTAACATATTAATCATAAGATTATACTTTAAAGTGTTTACTTATGTGTTTGAGTGTATGTAATGTGGTGTGTATGTGTGCGTGTGGTGTAATGTGAGGGTGGTGTGTGTGGTGTATGCACATCTATGCTGCCCCTCATGAAATAACCTGCCTGAGTGCCCTGCCTTGTGGTAGCCAGGCTACTCCAACAGTTGTTATTTGAGCCAGGGTCACTTACAGATCCTGGAGCTCGCTTTTCATCTCCAGGGATTCTTGGATCTCTGCTCCTCTATAGGACAGGGATTACAGATACATATGACCACACACAGCTGCTTGTGGGGTCAGAGGATTTAACTACTTGGTTTCTCCCACATCCTCAGCTCTCATACATCCCCAGGAAGTGCTCTCTACTGCTCGGCCACCTCTCCAGCCTCATTAAAAAAATCTTTGAGCTCTTCCGGCCAAGATGGCGACCGCCTAGCTGCGCTGCAAATCCCGGGGAAAGAAAGGCAAGATATTAAGGGTATATAGTGGCTTTTAGGGGAGAGAAATCTGGGAGGGCACAGAGGTGGGGGAACAGGGAATTGCTGGTCCCCTTTCGGGCGGGTAGGCACCCCTCGCCCCAAATAACCGCCGTGTTCAAAGCTCCACCCCTGCCGCTGCTGCTGCTCCGGAGCCCGCACGGCTGCCACTGCGCGCCGATCGTTCCCTCCGCGCGGAAGCTTAGACTGCTCCGCACCCTCGTCCACTCGCCCACCTACTGAGTGTGCCCAGTCCCACAAGCTCAGACTGTATCTCTCGCTTGCGTCAGCTCAGGTGCCACCCCCTACCTGCCTGCCGCACCGGCGGGCCGCCATTGTCCCGTGGCGGGGGAGCGCAGACTGCTTGAGAACTCAAACAATTTTGGCGCCCCTGCCAGGTAGTAGATAGGCGGCTTTGGCAAGTGAGATTATTCCCTGCGTGCAGAAGCTTAGACTGCTCCGCACTCTCCTCCATTTGCCCTCTGTCTGCCGCGCGGCTGTCCACAATTGTCCTGTGGCGGGGGAGCGCAGACTGCTTCCGGTCCCAGCGTTCCCAGCCAAAGTCTGGGCGGCTTCAGTGCTTGGTGCCTTAGTGCCACTCCTAGCTGGAACGCAGGTAGCTGTGGCACAATACCGCTTGAGAACTCAACCAACCTTGGCGCCCCTGCCAGGTAGTAGATAGGCGGCTTTGGCAAGTGAGATTATTCCCTGCGTGCGGAAGCTTAGACTGCTCCGCACTCTCCTCCACTTGCCCTCTGTCTCCCGCGCGGCTGTCCACAATTGTCCTGTGGCGGGGGAGCGCAGACTGCTGCCGGTTCCTAGCGTGCCCAGCCAGAGTTTGGGCGGCATCAGTGCTTGGTGCCTCAGTGCCACTCCTAGTTCGAACGCAGGCAGCCTTGGCACATCACCGCTTGAGAACTCAGGCAACTTCGGCGCCCCTGCCAGGCAGTAGATAGGCGGCTTTGGCAAGTGACAGCCAAAGCCCAGGCTTCTTGGCAACGCCCCCAGGCTGCATAAGATTCCCATTGTTCTTGAGCCCAGGCTGATACGCCCACTTATCTGCCCATACACTGTCATGGGCAGAACACAGCGCAAAAGAAATAACATGAATAATCAAATGCAAGAAAATCCAATTAGATCACCCACTCCCACAATGAATACTTCTAACCAAAACATAGAAGAACAAATAGGACCAGAACACCACATTGAAGCTATGAGCAATGCAACTCTAACCAACCTATTGGTAGAACTTGCAGGAAAGCAACAAAGGGCAGACAATCGTGTGGATGCTGCCATCACTAAACTAGAACTAATAGATAAGAAATTGGAAGGATTAGATAAGAAAATGGAAGGATTTCAAAGAGAGTTAAGAGATTTGAGGGAAAGTGAAAAAAAAGAAGACCTTAAAAATCAGCTGACCATGCTAAATGAAGACATAAAGAAATGCAAGGATGAACTCCAAGAAGCATCAAGAAAATCAGAAAATGATGTGAAAAGGGAGCTTGACAGAGGGATGGAAATTATACATAGAAAAATAATAGAAAATGCAAACTTAATTGAACAAGCCCAAAACTCACTAGAAGCTCTCAAGAATAGAGTCAGCCAAGTGGAGGATAGAAACTCTGATCTGGAAGACAAGATGGAAGAAACAGTTAGAGAGTTCAAAAATTTCAGTAAGTTTAAAAGCTCCTGTGAACAGAACATGAGGGAATTGTGGGATACAGTTAAACGTCCCAATATCAGGATCACTGGAATACCAGAAGGAGAAGAAATCCAGACCAAAGGCATGGAGAACTTATTTAACAAAATAATTGAAGAAAACTTCCCCAATCTCTTAAAAGAAAGGCCCATCAAGATACAAGAAGCCAATAGAACTCCAAACAGACTGGACCAAAGGAGAAACTCTCCAAGACATATTATTATTAAGACTCTAAACATTGACACCAAAGAGAAAATCCTAAAAGCAGCTAGGGAAAAACAGCACACCACCTTCAGAGGTAACCCCATCAGAATTACTTCAGACTTCTCAATGGAAACCCTGAAAGCTAGAAGAGCCTGGAATGAAACACTCCAAAGTCTAAGAACCTATGGCTTCCAACCCAAACTACTCTACCCAGCAAAAGTATCCCTCATAATAGATGGTGAACAAAAAACTTTCCATGACAAAACTCAGCTTTACAATTATATGAACACAAAACCAAACCTACAGAGAGTATTTCAGGAAATTCTCCACAGAGAAGAAAAAAATAATCAAACACAATTGCCTACAAGAAGCAGATCACAACATCCAAACTCAGAGTAGGCACAAAAAACTTCAATGCCCATGAAAACTCCAACCCACATTTACCATCACAATATGGCAGGGATCAAATCAAATCTCACAGTTATTACCCTAAATATTAATGGCCTTAATTCACCCATCAAGAGACACAAGCTAACAGGATGGATCAAAAAATTAGACCCCTCAATCTGTTGCCTTCAAGAAACCCACCTCACCATTAAAGACAGACATCTCCTCAGGGTGAAAGGGTGGAAAACAGTATTCCAAGCAAACGGGAATAAGAAACAAGCAGGTGTAGCTATATTAATATCGGATAAAATAGACTTCAAACCAAATATAATCAAAAAAGACAAAGAAGGCCACTTCCTACTTATCAAGGGAACGATCCATCAAGAGGATATCACAATCATAAATCTGTATGCACCAAACACAGGGGCACCACAGTTCATAAAACAAAACCTACTTGACAATAAAACAGAAATAACCACAAACACCATCATAGCTGGGGACTTCAATACACCATTATCAGTAATAGACAGATCATCCAAACAGAAACTCAACAGGGAAGTAAGAGAGCTCAACAAAACCATAGATCACTTAGACCTAACGGACATCTACAGAACATTCCATCCCAAATCCACAGATTACACATTCTTCTCAGCAGTCCATGGAACATTCTCTAAAATAGACCATATATTGGGTCACAAAGACTGCCTCCACATATTTAGGAAGATTGACATAATTCCCTGCATGATATCAGATCACAATGCTATATTGCTAGAAATCAACAATAAAAGACCCACCAAGAATCCCAAAGGCACCTGGAAACTGAACAGCACACTTTTAAACAATAAATGGATAGTGGATGAAATAAAAAATGAAATTGCAAAATTTCTGGAATTGAACGACAATGAGAACACATCGTATCAAAACTTATGGGACACAATGAAGGCGGTCCTCAGGGGAAAATTCATAGCACTCAATGCCTTCGTAAAAAAGACAGAAAGGTCCCAAATCAATAACCTAACCATCCACCTAAAGGCACTGGAAAAACAAGAAAAATCCAACCCAAAGAGCTCCAGAAGGAAAGAAATAATTAAAATCAGAGCAGAAATCAATGAATTGGAAACCAAGGAAACAATTAAGACAATTGACAAAACAAAGAGCTGGTTCTTTGAAAAAATAAACAAGATTGACAAACCCCTGGCCAATCTGATCAAGCAAAAAAAGGTGAAGCTTCAAATTAACAAAATTCAAAATGAAAAAGGAGAGATCACAACAGACATAAGTGAAATTGGGAGAATCATCAGGACTTATTTCAAAAACCTCTACTCCACAAAACTGGATAATGTGGAGGAGATGGATAAATTCTTGGACACATACCATCTACCAAAGCTAAACACAGAGCAGATTAATCACCTCAATCAACCCATCACACTCATGGAGATTGAAAAAGTAATAAAAAACCTCCCAAAAAAGAAGAGCCCAGGACCAGATGGCTTCTCAGCTGAATTCTACCAAACCTTCATGGAAGAACTCAAACCAATCTTCCTCAAACTGTGCCACACAATTGATGAACAGGGAAAGCTACCCAACTCCTTTTATGAAGCTACCATCACCCTAATTCCAAAACCAGGCAGAGATGCCACAAGAAAAGAAAACTACCGGCCTATTTCCCTGATGAATTTAGATGCAAAGATCCTAAACAAAATCCTTGCAAACCGAATCCAACAACACATCAAAAGCATTATCCACCTTGACCAAGTGGGATTCATTCCAGGAACACAGGGGTGGTTCAACATACGGAAATCTGTCAATGTAATACACCACATAAACAAGGATAAACATAAAAACCACATGATCATTTCGATAGATGCAGAAAAGGCCTTTGACAAGATTCAACACCACTTCATGTTCAAAACATTGGAGAGAGTTGGCATGGTTGGTTCATATCTTAACCTAATAAAGGCAATATACGAAGCTCCGAAGGCCCAAATAATACTTAATGGAGAGAGACTGGAGGAATTCCCATTAAGATCAGGAACAAGACAGGGTTGTCCACTCTCACCTCTGCTTTTCAATATAGTTCTGGAAGTCCTAGCTCAAGCAATAAGACAGGAGAAGGAAATAAAAGGGATACAATTTGGAAAGGAGGAAGTTAAGTTAGCTTTATTCGCAGATGACATGATTATATATGTAAGAGACCCGAGAGACTCCATCCCAAAACTCCTGAAGGTGATTAACTCCTATAGCAAAGTAGCAGGATACAAAATCAATGCACAAAAATCAGTAGCCTTCCTTTATGCAAAGGACAAAGATACAGAAAAAGAAATAAGGGACATAGTCCCATTTTCAATTGCGACAAAAAAAATAAAATACCTTGGAATAACGTTAACCAAGGAAGTGAAAGATCTATACAATGAAAACATAAAAACACTCAAAAAAGAAATTGAGGCGGACTTGAGAAAATGGAAAGACCTCCCATGTTCCTGGATAGGCAGAATTAACATTGTGAAGATGACAATCCTACCAAAGGCAATTTACAGATTTAATGCAATACCAATTAAAATCCCCACAGTGTTCTTCACAGAGATAGAAAAAATGATCTCAAATTTCATATGGAAAGGCAGAAGGCCTCGCATTTCCAAACATATCCTCTGCAAAAGAAATACCTCTGGAGGCATCACCATACCTGATCTAAAGCTATATTACAAAGCCATAGTAATAAAAACAGCATGGTACTGGCATAAAAACAGGACTATAGATCAATGGAATAGACTTGAGGACCCGGACTTTGGGTCAAGCAACTATAGCTACTTGATATTTGATAAAGGCCCAAACAATATACGCTGGAAAAAAGACAGCATCTTCAACAAATGGTGCTGGACAAACTGGATAACCATATGCAGGAAACTAAAACTTGACCCACACATTTCACCATGCACTACACTCAAGTCCAAATGGATCAAAGATCTCAATATAAGACGAGAAACTCGAATACTACTGGAAGAAAATTTAGGAAGTACATTCCATGATATAGGAATGGAAAAAGACTTCCTGAACAAAACCCCAGTAGCTCATGAACTTAAACCATCACTCAACCAATGGGACCACATGAAGCTGAGGAGTTTCTTTACAGACAAGCATACAATTAGCAAAGCCAATAGATTACCCACAGAATGGGAGAAAATATTTGTGGGTTATCCAACTGATAGAGGACTAATCTCTAGAATCTACAAAGAACTCAAAAATCTAAACAGTAAGAAGTCAAACACCCCACTCACAAGATGGGGCAAAGAGCTGAACAGGCAGTTCACAGAGGAAGAAATAGAAATGGCAAACATACACTTAAGAAAATGTTCATCATCCCTAATCATCAGAGAAATGCAAATTAAAACAACTATGAGATTCCACCTTACCCCAATAAGGATAGCAAGCATCAAAAAATCAAATAAAAATAAATGCTGGCGAGGATGTGGAGAAGTAGGAACACTCATCCACTGTTGGTGGGAATGTAGGATGGTACAACCACTTTGGAAAGCAATATGGAGACTTCTGAAAAAGCTGAGTATAGAGATACCAACAGACCCAGTTATTCCCTTACTGGGCATCTACCCTAAAACCTTCAAACCACAGACTAAAGAGATTTGCTCAACCATGTTTATAGCGGCTCAATTTGTAATAGCTAAGAGCTGGAATCAACCCAGATGTCCATCACTAGAAGAATGGATAACTAAGATGTGGTATATCTACACAATGGAATTCTATACAGCAGTAAGAAAAAATGACACAATGAAATTTGAGGAAAAATGGTTGAACCTGGAACAGATCATTCTCAGTGAACTTACCCAATCACAGAAAAAAAATCGCCACATAGTCTCACTCATCTACAGCACCTAACCTGAATCTACCGAAGATACCTTACATACCCAGCAAGCATCTCCTAGATTAGACACTAGGATGGAAGGGGAGGGAGGGGAGGGCATCAAAGGGGTGGGAAACACAAATCTAGACCCAAACGGCAATGGTACCATAATCTTCTACTTACTAAAAGATAGACCAAATGGCTGATCCTTCACCAGGCCCTTACAGGGAACACCTGAACCACAAGACACTGGAGAGGGTAAGATTAAGACTAACCTTAGTCTCCTACATCTTCCCTCCCTCACTTCCCCTCTCCCTGTCTCTCTCTCTCTTACCTCTAACTCTTGTATATTAGTTATCTTTTTCCTCATTTTCTTAGTGGGCACTGACCTGTAACTCCCAGAACCAGCATGGGGCTATCATCCACAATGAGCTTTTGATCAGAGAGACCTACAAGGTTTCCTAAAAGACAGACAGATTTCTGTCAGAGTACTTGATGACCCACCAAAGGCTAGTGGTAAGACCCTACTGCTGAAGATACCTTATGTGATTGACATGCAAATTAGAATGGCATGGCTGGAAGTTGGATGAGAGTCAGTCCCCAGACAGTCAGCGCATCTAGTGCCAGAAGGTGCTACATGGGCGACTGGGGGAAATTGACCAATATCTATCGAAGCAACGCATGGTCTAACCTACTTAGCAGCAAATAACTTATTGTGATGCCCACACAAGTGCAGTGGTGGCACACAGCCAACGTGGGGAACCAACTGCTCTCAATTTGGCTAACTGATCCCCTCACTGGTATGGGACCCATAGCTGGAGCTGGGAAACAAGTCAGAACCATATCCAAACATAAGCCCACTCTCCAGTATCAACCTACTATCAATTGTGGGCTACAAGAGGGCCTACACATATTAAATTCTCTATAAAAAAAAAAATGTAAGGGTTATCTCATTTGTCCTGATGCTAACTTACTCTCCGTTGGAGAATCTGCTTCTCTTTTTCAGATAGATGTAGACCCTAAGGAGAGAGCCACCCCATCATACCTCAAAAGGGCTCCGGCTGAAACTAAGAAAACTTCGAGAAACAAGCAAGGGGGCTGTTTTTCCTGATGAACCGGACACCAGCACAAGGGGGAAGGAGATCAGCATAGAGAAAAATCAACTCCTACCAAATCAGAGAGCCAGGGCCTCAGAGGCCCTCAACACCTCATCACTGAAGCCGACCAAAAATGAACCCAACATGGCTCAGGGAAATTTTGCGGAAGAGGGGGCGGAAAGAATGTCAGAGTCACATGTTGGGTCATGATATGCAGAGACATTTAGCTTACCCATAACTGTGGGCTAACTCCACAATGCATGACCCGTATACCTCAACAAGGAGGGGCCAAGGGGAGGGGGTAGGTCACGGATGAGCCTAATAATGGTACCAAACTGACTGTATTTGCTGAATACAGAACTGACTAATAATAAAAAAAAAAAATCTTTGATTTGGAAAGCTTATATTTATAGAAAATATCTCATCAAATAAGGTTATGTTCTAGCCATGGTAGTAGCTATAGGTATTGATACTAGAGTCAAATGATGAAATTTGGGACCAATTCCCAACTTAGTATCTAGCCAGCTATATGACCTTAGAGACACCATCAGTTTTTAAAGTTTTGAACATAATAATGCATACATCATTAGCTAAGTCTGAGAATATAAGAGGAAAATCACTATAACTTAGCAAATCATATGTCACATATTACTAAATGTAAGCCAATATAATTTCATAAATACTTGCCACATCAAGGTAATTAAATTCTTACTAGATTAACAAAATATATCAAACATTCACCATATAAAACATTGCCTGAAATACTATTGACTCTTAAAAGTCCATCAAGAAACCTTAAAACATTCATTCTGAATGTGTAAATTCTATGAGTATGGGAATCTTCAGAAAATATATTCTACAAAATCAAATTAACTTAATTAGGGCTGGGGATGTGGCATAGGGATTAAAGGCACTTGCCTGCAAAGCGTGACATCTTGGGTTTGATTCCCCAGTATCCACATAAAACCAGATACACAAAGTGGGACATATGTCTAGAGTTTGTTTACAGTGAAAGGAAGCCTCTTTCTGACTCTGAAATAAATAATTTTTTTTATTTGAAATGAGAGAGAAAGGGAGAAAGAGAAAGACAGAGAGAGAGAGAGAGAGAGAGAGAGAGAGAGAGAGAAAGAGACTGAGAAAGATTGTGTACAGATGTGTCAAGACCTGTCGTCACTGCAAATGAACTCCAGATGCATGTGCCATTTTGTGAATCTGCCTTTATGGGGGCACTACAGAATTGAATCTAGGTTGGCAGGTTTTGCAGGGTAGCACCTTTCACCACTTAGGCATTTCTTTAGCCCAAAATTTTAGACTGAACTAAGTTTTCTGAAAAATACTTTCTTTAAGACATTGAATATGCTATCCCTAATCCTTGAAAATTGGCACACTAAATATTTTAATTTGAAGGAATTTGAGAAAAATTTCCAAGCCTGTTGGTCCCTCCCTCCCCTAGAAAGGGTCATAAAATCCAAGAAGGGATTTTCATCTTCCCTTGATGCAGGTCAGTTACTAATGTCAGAGTGTTCTCCCTGTACCTGGTGAAGGGAGCATACTTATCTCCAAGGATAGAAATTGCTAGAAGACTGAGTGAACAAAGGCGCTTGAACTTCTCTAGGTTAGTTCCATGATGTCATCTTCTTTCTGCCCGGCCATAATTCTTCATGATCTTCATTCTGCACCCTAGTTCTTCGTTTCCTTACAAAATGTCCTGTGTCACAGAGGATTTATTATAGCACATCAATCTACATGCTTCTGTTTTGTTCATCTGTTTGCTATGGGGGTCCAGCCAAGGATCCTAACATGGAAATAAATTATTTTTCCTCCTCCTAGGGGCACATCATATGTTTATATAATAGAATTAAGTCATTCAGAAATTACAGTTTGTTCCACCTGATTATTCATCCTATCACTGTTATTATTCTTGAATCAACAAACAGATGTCCATTGATGTAGATTTTAAAATATGGTTTATAAACCATTTCTGTTATTTTATTATTACATTTTAAGCAATACCTAACAGGCCATTAATTTAACCATAATAAATAAATTGTTTTTTAATCTAATTTTCATCAACAAGTGGTTTTGAAGTGAAGAAGGTTCAGAGGATTTCAGCTATCTATGTTCTATATTCTCAATGATAATGAACTCACTCTATTCATGTAATTTTTATTTTGGGGGAAAGAAAAATTTAGTGTATTGGCTTTCTAGTATATTGTCAGTAGATGAGTTTTATGTTCTCATGTAGTGAATGTTGTGATATACTAACTTTTCTAAGCCTGTTACTCAAGAATTGGCTCAAACAGTTTTGAACATTTTGCTTCATTTTCCTGATGCTTTCAAAGTTCAAAGAAAACTTCTTCAAACATGCTAACCTATTCGTCATATTCTGAATGCATTATTAAATTCTAAAGGATGAGAGAGCACTTTTTGGCCAACAATACTGTGATGGTTAAGTGTGTTGTCAACTTGATGTGATAAGGAATCTACAGATATTCTGCATGAATGGGTCTGTAAGGTTGCTTCTAGGAAGGATTCACTGAAGGAGCAAGTCCTTTCCCCAGAGTGGGCTTCCCTCCCAGTGACGAATTATATACAAGCAGGATCTCAGAGGACAAGGCCTCTTTTGTCTGGCTGGCTGTGCTACTTGCTGGTGGATGCCTTGTACTTGGCTCCCCACTTCATTCTTGTGTGCATCAGTTCTATTCCACTACCTTTCATCAACATTGGAACCAAGTTTCCTCGGCGTTCTCACATGGAGTCTCCTGGAATCCTCCAGGCTTTCAGTGCTGGATTATTTGGACTTCTGAGGTATCCATCCACATGGGCTGAGCAGCTACTGGATTCCTTGACTCTGAAGCCTACAAATAGCTATTATTATCTGTTAAAACCAAAATCTACTCCAATAAATTCCCCTTTTTTATTTATTTGAGAAAGAAGGAGGGAGGGAGGGGGGAGGGAGGGAGAGAGAGAGAGAGAGAGAGAGAGAGAGAGAGAGAGAGAGAGAACTGGCATGCCAGGGCCTTCAGCTGTGGCAAATGAACTCCAGATGTGTGGACCACTTTGTGCCCATATGAGGCATTGCAGCTAGAGTCACTATGCATCTGGCTTATCTGGAGATTCAAACATAAGATCTTGGGCTTCTCTGGAAAGTACCTTAACCACTAAGCAATCCCTCCAGCCTTTAACTCCCCTTTTAATACCAACTCATTCCATCTGTTCTGTTTCTCTAGAAAACCTTGACAAATACAAATATCAGAAAATTTCACTATCCCTGGTTTCCCACTCTCAAGATCCATTCTTGAGATTTCTGTCACTATATATGAGCCATCATTTTGATATATAATGATCTTTCCATAATGGGAACGATGCTTTCTACTTGAGCTTTGGTAAGACCTGACTGCACCTATTCATTTAGAAATATATTGAACCAGGCTCAGAAGCACCACACCAGGGAGGAGGGAAGCTTTGGCTTCAAGTCCGGCCTTTCTTCATCTGCAAAGAGTGTGAGGTTTTATTCCTCTAGTGAGAAGGCTGGTATCTTACCTATCTTGTCAGAATGCTCAGGGGTACCTAGGTGTTTAATGACCTCGTCATCTCTATCTGAATACCCTATTATCCAGGTATAGACCTTACTCAGGTGCCCTGCTGTGGCAGCAAATTAAGCTTGCTTTGTGGTCTATACATCTCACAGTGCTTTCAATTAAGATCTTGATTTTCAGTACACTCTTGCCTCCAGCTATAGGAGATGAGTCCCCAGAACTGGTGCTAAAGACACTTTCTGAGTTTCCCAGTGTACTTTAAGAGATTTGGTTGGCTAAGCAATGTCTTTTAGGTTCATCCTTTGGAGCTTTGTAATGTCAGAATCACCAACAATGACATACACTGGGTAATTAGCATCCATTCCATCAGTCAGTAGAGCTATTATATAAGCCAGTGCTAACTCATCACAAACCACAATACTCATTACAGCACACGAGTCTGTGGATTTGTATCATTGTAGTTATAATCACAAGCAAGACTTAATCAATATCCTATTTCAGAATCCCTTCTTTTACTGACTATCCTTAACTGAGTCCCTTCACGCATACATTTAGAAAATGATTTAGAAAAGACTATGAAGTAGATAGAGAAGAAAATAAAATCACCAAGTAGCTTTAACCAGTGAGGCTATCACTGAAGGTAACTTGGGCTCAATAGTAAGGGAAACTTGCAGTGCATGTTGTTCTTGTCTGAACCAAATTTCAAGAAAATTAGCACCAGTAATCCTTGAATTTACATTCATAAGTGAACAACATTTTGGCTTTAATCTCAGTGTTTACACCCTGTACAGTGTGGGGTCAAGTATGAGAAGATGCTAGATGTTAATGGCCACAAGAGAGCTATAAATACACAATCTGGAAGACTTCTCATATGACATTTTCCAATTTAGTAGAAAATCCTTAAAGGTACTAGAGGAAGCATTGATTTTATTGTTGGCTACTAGGAAAAAACATAAATGATAATCTTTAGCCAGATTATCTTGAAAGCAGTGGAGTTATCAAAATGGGTGATATCAGCATTATGGAACACTTTAAATTTTATGGGGTGTTCTCAGTTGATATATGATATGAGGGATGGATAGCATTGGAGTTTACTTATGTAATACAAGGTATGCTAAAGTGCTCATGGCACATGCACAAAAAAAATTGTCTCAATTTCCTCAGTACTTTGATATGATAACATGGCATCATTGATGTATGTGAAATCTGATTAAAATAACTAGTGTATAGGAATGTTTTATGATTCTATTTTAGATGTTAGCACAGAGAGTTGTTCACAATTTATAACTTTCCTTCAAAGCAATTTTGTGTTCTATTTGATTCAAAGCTTTCATTAACTTTCCATTTTCTGAAAATTTAACCAGTGTGGACAATGATACTCTCAGTGATTGAATGATCACAATTACAAACCTGTAAAAGTTATCATCTTAAAGTTAGTTTCAAAGTTATATTTACTTACACTTATTAACTTATTATTATTAACTTATTAATTAACTTATTAATTAATGTGAAGAATTATGGAGAAAACTCAACACTCTTTAGTGGAATATTATTTTGTTAAATCCAAATATTTCAATTATAAGTAAAAACTGTTGATTATTAATATTTGTAAACACACATGACTTTATTTTGCTAATTGCATCATGATTGCAGCATTATAATACCTTTGTTTATGATCATTTCTCTTTTCATTTATTTTATTTTTGTTTTAGCACTCTAGCCCACCCAGTAATGAGGTAGTTAACTGGGTTGAAAATTGCCCATGCCATCTCACTTGATCTTTCCCTGGTATGCATCCTTTCTTGGTACCCCTGTTATCTCCCTCTCTCTCTCTCTCTCTCTCTTTCTATCATGTCCTCTCTCCCTTTAGCCCCTTCTCTCTCACCTGTTACAATAAAGTATCTAATAAAAAGAAGGCTCATCACTTTTCTTGTCAAATGTTTTATAAAACTCTGTGGGTAGATTCTCTCTCATGCTGAGTCTGACTTGCTAATTTGGGACTGTTGCTTGGGGAACTGTAACTGAACAATCAATGAGCAAAATTGCAGCAAGATGTGAAAATTACCATTGACTTTTTGGCAAAAAGAAAATTCAAGGCTTTTAAAAACTCTCCTAAAATTAGCTTGTAATTGCAAACAGGACCTTCCTTTTTCAATGAATCACAAATAGAATAAAGCACTTCACCAAAATTAATAAAAAAAATCACCTCATTCACAAATCTTTACAATATAAGTTTCCTTGTAAAACATCACTGTGTGTTATTAAAGTCCTATCAGTGAGAACAATAGATTCAACAGCTAAATGGGTCACATTACAACTAGTGTTGAATGGTTTTATGATCTCATTGCTCTCATAGTTTAAAGCCAGAGAAGGAAAGTAGTTAAAAATTCAACTAAATGCTAATATTTACCTTATTTTAAAAACAGGATTGAGTTTCTACCATTAAAATGAAGTAGTAATATAACAACATGAAATGGTTCAGAAGTTCAGTCTGAGCAAACATCTAAGATATTTGATTCTTGTTGACTCTTAGCCAAACCGCCCAAACCTTTCAAGTCTGTAAAAGTTGACTTCAGTTGTGATGTCTGTAAGAACAGTCTGTCTTAGGATATTCTTGGCAGGTTTTTAACCTTGATTCTGTTAGCCTGGGGGTTGGTGGTGGTGGAGGGGGAGCAAGAGAAAGTGAGAAAGGAAGAAAGAAAAAAGTAAGTAAGTTAAGAGAGAAATAGAAAAAAGTGGTATGTTATTTTCTTTTAGATACATAAATCTAATGTTTTCGCTTATCAGATCACATTAAAAAATGTAACTAGTTTTAAGTTAAAAGCACCTATTCACATATAAAAATTTGTGAATATATTGGCTCCCTGTACTTTAAACAATCATTTATTTTATCTTTATTGCTTATACTATTGCCCCTTAGCAACATACTTAAAAGCAATACTCTCCTTTGTGCACCATTCATACTCCACCGAAAAGAAAACAGAAGGATAATTTTGTTTAAAGCTATTCCTAAATCACTAAATATAGTATCAAGACGAGAGTGTGTTAGCTTCTGAATCTAGGTTAAGTCCCTTAAAGCAGCAGTGGAAATATGATAGTGCTTGTGCTTATTAATATTTATGAGGTTATGCTAGCATTAGGAGCTGCTCTGCATGCTTCATAGTTAAAAAGTTAAAACTTAATACTTTCCCTAAGAGATATTGCTATTGTTTCAATTTTGTATGCTAAGAAAAGCAGAACAAAATGAAATAGAAGACTTTAGTTTATAAAACCTTACCTAATATCACTCTTCATTTTAGCCATTTCAAACTCTGTGCTTATATGTCTCTGAAAGTATTGTCCTGGCATTTGTTTTGTCCTGACCTTTGCAAGCAATCTCCCCTGCGCCTGCAATGGCTTTTCATGAGTTCCACTGCATCAGGCTAAACCCAAGTCAAGCAGCATTTTATTAATTCCTTGTCCTTCCCCAGATTCATGTATATTCCATTTTTTTTGGAGAGGATTTCACTAAGTATTCCAAACTGGACTAGAACTTATGATGTAACTAAGCCTGGCCTCACACTCACAGTAATCCTCCTGCCTCAACTTCCCATATGTTGTTATATTTTGTTATTAAATATTTTTTGCAGATGCTACAATCTGATTTTATTCTGATGGTTGTGAATTTATTCATATCAGTAATTTTAATCATTATTGCTACATTCCTAGACTATAAAGTAGGACTCTCCAATCAATCTTTTGTGGTAGTGGAAATATTCCCCTGATCATGTGAATCTGCTAAAAGATAGTTCAGAAAGGGGAAAAGGCACATGCATAGCTGTCTGTCTTTTCAGACTGCAGAAGTCAGGCCTGCTTCTTTTAATAAATGATCCACATAAGAAGTTCAGATCATTGTTTCAAAGTTTCTTTTCCATGGCCTAATGACTTTCAATACTTTTCATCTGTTAGATGCATTGCTCTTCTTAGAAGAAATGTCCTCTAACTTCATCATATATACACAATGTTAAATAATAAAGCTTTGAAAGGGAGTTTTGATTGAAGTTTTAACATAAAAATGGTTGTAAATGCTTTTATTGCTACTTTTAACCATGACTCTCTGATTACATGTTTATCAAAGAATTGGTTCTCAACTTCTTAATAACTTTTTATATATTAATAACTATTTCTTTGCTTAAATACTTTGATGTAATGTTTGGAGTATTAAAAGACTTACATTTAGATAAAAAAGAGAGAAGACAGAAGTTGATTATAGCAACTTAAAGTAACATAATGATGGTTCTTACTTGAAGAGTCCCATAGCACTGTGTTATCAATCTTCTGAAAATACTCTTACTATGTTGTTGCAACTTGTCACACATGCTGCATGGGAGGTTTGTTACGGATCATTAATCACTATGACAACTTCAAGCTGTCAAATAGAAAGCATGGAAAATAAGCTTCTAAAATTTTACTTCAAAGCACAACAGTTGTGTTTTGTGACATTTAACATAATGCATTCTTCATCTAACAAATGATTCTATTTATGATAAAACATACCAATAACTAAACTACCAGTGGCTAGGTACAAAGCCTATGAACACATTTATTGTGAAGTTCCTTACTTCATGAAACATGCATGCAGTAGCACCGGACAGGCCCACTATTGTGCTGACAAATTCATTTTCAAGATTATATTTGTCTTGTGTAAGTTGGGAGATAGATGTCTCCAGACATCCCAAGTAAGGATTGCCTCAGAGATAAGAAATCTGTCTAACTCAAGTAATATTCCTTTCAGGGCAGCCCACACATGATTTATCCAAACAATAATAAAATTATATATAGGTATAATATCTAATGGGTCATCTTTGCTCTGGGGCTCTACCATTGGGGTCTACCAGCGCTATCTTCCAACCTCTTCTGAGCTGGAGTTGTCTGCCTAACCTAACTTCTTTCCTGTCCTTGCCACCAATGTTCATCCCAAAACCTTTCCACTAATTGCCTTGCAGCCTAAATTGTGGTTAAAAGAATGATATCCCTGGAGCCTATATTTGCCATATTGTAACAGTGGCTCATTTCTTAGAATAGTGTTCACAAGGAAATGACTTCCTATATATAATTCTTACTTTCAGAGTCAGAATTATAAGAAGTGTCGGTAATGGTCATTTAGGTCAAAGTAGCTTATATGCTATTTTTTATTTATTTATTTATTTTTATTTTTATTTTTTTTCTTTATTAGTTAGTTTTGTATTCAGCAAATACAGTCAGTTTGGTACCATTATTAGGCTTATCTGTGACCTACCCCCTCCCCTTAGCCCCTCAGGTAATAAGAGCATGGTTTCTTGAGAATTCACCAATGTAATAGGTTAAAAATTAAAGACATTTTCAAAGTTTACTTTTTGATGTTTAATATTATTTATATAAATCACATTGTTGAAAGTCTCAGTAAGAACCAGTTTGTTCTCAGGTCATGGATGACTTTGTTTTCATTGATCTACAGCCTCTTGCTGGTCAAAGATTCACTAACATAGCCACATACTGCGATCCACCTGGCTTCACATTACTGCACTGCTGCTAACTTAAGCTCAGAAATTTTCTGTGCTCATAAACTTCCATCTTTTAAATCATCTTAGCTTTGCCAATGTACAAGTTCTTGGACTCTGTTGACTCCAACCTGTTTGCGTCTTTCATTCCACAACCCCTTCCTCACTTTCATCTCTTACTTTTCAGATTCCATAGACAAATATTTTATATTTTTTTCAATTTCTCCACTTTCTTTTGTCAATGTACCCACTTAGCGACTGCCTTGCATTTCAGTGCTCACATGCTAGAAAAATAATAAACACATACACTTATAAATTCAAAATAATCTCTTTAATTTGAATATATTCCTGAATGCTCTCTTGGAATGCTTCCGTGTTTTGTTACTCAGCTCCCATGCTCCTCAGTGAAGATATCAAACATTCTTTAAGTTCTTCAAATGTTCAACCTTCCACCAAAATGCTCAGAAATTTCTGCAACACTGAAAAAGAAGGATTTCCTCAACTTCCTGATGTCATCCAATAAACATCTTTTTATATTCCTCTGGGAGATTTTTTTTGCCATGAAGACTGCTAGATTTTCTAGGTGTAATCTATATTTCATCATGTCCAGTCTTTTGAAGGAACCTGATCATTGTTTAATAGTTTAATCACTCTCTCAAATCTCTAACACACACACATATACACACAGTGTGCTATTTCAATCTTTTATGGTACCACCCCACCAACTTGAAATCATCCTCACTCTTTGAACTACTATTTAATTTCCTAAATCAATACAGGTTCGACCTCACCTGTCCACAATCTGGCATATATCTATAACTATTTGGCAATTAAACCTCATTATTCAAACTTAGCATTTCCAAAAATTAACATAGGTTTCTTATCTCAGTGAAAAACTGCTAAACATTATTTGATTAAATTAAAAATTATGGTCTCATTGTGGTACCATCTTGTCCATTCAATCAAGTACATGGGCAACATCAGTTTTACCTTTGAAAAAACTTTTTAGTTTATTTTTTCATCACCTGTCTCCTGTAGCATTTCAGTAAGATTTGTTTTATTCTTCTTTAAAATATTTAATGCTTCTCTTTTTTAATAAAGCCACATCAATGATTACACTTTTATCATGTAGCCTAAAACCTTTAACTCGATCCACAAGCATATGTTGGATTTTATACCTAATTCCTATCCTACTCCCACAACCCAACCCTATGTAGAATTTGTAATTATACTATGCTTTTCAATCTCTCTTTGCCTTAAAATATGCTATTTCTGCAATGTTTCCTGCTAGTCTTAATCTATTTGATTTTTACTTTGGATAGTAACTTGGTTATTCTGCTTTCCAAGAAGTCTTTATTGCCTATTTCCAATTTACAGTTTAATGTTTCAAATTTGTGTACCCACAGTGCGCTTCACTCACCATCAAATCAATTGTGGCACTAAGAATAATTTCTTTGGCTAGATGGCTTAGCAGTTAAGGTGCTTACCTTTAAATCTAGGTTTAATTCCCCAGGACCCACATAAGCCATATGCACAAGGTGGCACATGTGTCTGGAGTTTGTTGCAGTGGCAGGATGCCCTAGCATGCCCATTCTCTCTTGTTCCCTCTCCCCCCCACCTCTCTCTTCACTCTCTCAAATAAATAAATAAAAATAAAAACATTTTTAAAAAAGGAATTATTTCTTATTAGATAGAATATTTTCTATACTGGGAGGCTAGTATTTGAGGGCATGTACCATGTGTACCCTATTTTAAACATAGTCCTAAACAATATATATATATATATGTGTGTGTGTGTGTGTGTGTGTGTGTGTGTGTATAATTAATAGACTTCTGAATAGCATTTGGTATAAAATTTTGTGATTGTGGACTACCCAAATATAAAAAAGGAATAAATATATTCAGAGATCTTAGATCTATCTCCTACTCCAAAAATACAAAATGAAACACTGTAATAGAGGGATACACTGGGAAGTTTGAGGTTATAAAAAGTATTACATATTGATTTAGGTTATTGTTTTAAGTTTATGTTCTCTACAGATCTTTGTTGACTATAAAATAATTGAAGGTTTTTGCACTTTTTTAGAAATCAAATGCTGTCAAAACTGGAGTAATAGATTGGCAAGTGCTTGGATTATGAAGAGATGACACAATATATTTCCATTGTTTTAAACATATCATTCAAGGATAATGACATAACTCATTTTGTTTGAAAGCAAAAAGGAGAGGTTTAGCTAAGAGCAGGGTTATATAGACTTTTCATCTACCTCAATAGAATAGATGTCATCATTCACCTTTCTAAAAAAACATATCAGCATTAGAAAAATGGGCTGAAAACTCACGTCCCCATCTGGTTGTTCATGGATAGAGAGTGATAACACACAGCATAGGAAGAATTTGGTTTGGGTATACTTTCCAGGCATTCCTTTTGCCTTTATTAGTTATCATCTTTTTCGTGTTGTTAACGATTTAAAATGTGAGAATGCATTCATTTTATTAGGACAAATGAGGAATGAAAGGAGAGTAAACAAAATTCACTAAATATAACGATGCCAATTTTTTTCTTTGTGTATAAGTGTTTTATAGTAATGCCATCTCAGTTATTTCTTTCTTCTTCACTGTTATTTTCTATATTGTGCACATTTTAAATAATGTTTCTGTTAAGCTTGTAGATTAGATGTTTTAAGAAGAAAGAAGCAGTTGGAATAGAGTGAATCAGAGACTTTACTCATTCAACTTATGGGGAGGTAAAAAAGAAAGAGACAATGCTTTAAGCAAAATGGTAGAAACATGAAACTGTCTTTTCCCCAATTTCACAAGTCTCTTGCTTTTATTTCCTAAGTATCTCTCCTTAAATCCACTGTCAAAGAGATCTGGAAGACATTTGTGCATTGAGGGTAGGGGAGAAGGAAGAGGATGGAGACAAGAGAGTGATGGGCATGAAGAGTACATTGTATAAATGTATGCAACTGCCATATGAAACCCAGAGATGTGTACAATTAATAGATACTTAATCAAGAGATCTTCTGCACTCAATCTTCATACCTACCATCCTACATCTGTCTTAGACCTATAGTGCTCTGTTTTTCACCATGACTTCTGGTGATCCATATTACAGTGCTCATTGATCAGTTTATTATCTGTGTCTCTATGCTACCATACAAGCTCTTAGGATTCAAAGAATGTTGAGGTGTTGATATAATTTCAATTTAAATATCCTATATAGCCTCAGGTGCCATGAATACTTGGTTTCCAGCTGGTGCAATTTTGGAAAGAATGGAAAAATAAAACACATGACCAAAGAGTCTGACCTATAATTTCTATTAATCTACAAAACTAGATGCCATACTCAAAAATTTATTTTTCTGCAGATTGTTCACGGAAATTTTTAATGTGGAGCATGACATAATTCTAGAGTGCACCCTGAAGGTAAAGTTCTGAGGTAGCAGATACTTATTCTAGCAGAATGGCAAGAATTCAATGGACAAGTAGCCCTGAACATTTATCATAGTGATTTTTGTGATTAAAGTTAGTATATATACATATATATAAATACAGTCTACATAATACTTTTTAATTTTTGTCAATCTTATCATTGAAAACAATATGGTTTTGATGTTTGTCTTTAACTGGTAGTTAATAATTTTTTCTGGTTTTATTTACATTTGAATTTTGCTTTGGATTAATTTTATATATGTAATGTATTTAAAAATATCTTCAATCCATTTGATGTTTTACAATAAAATTAGTCAATCACATGTTTTGAAAATGATTTTAAGTTTTTATTGCTTTATTTATTTCTTTGTTTTTTTGAGACAAGACCAACAGACTGGCCTTCTTTTTATGAGTGAGCGAGACAGACGGAAGGAAAATTTATGCACCAGGGTTTCCAGCCACTATAATAAAACTCCACACTCATGCAGTCCCTGCGTGCATGTGCAGTTTGCTCATGCATCATCTTGTGTGTCTGGTTTATGTGGGATCTGGGGAGTCAAACATAGGTTCATAGACTTCTCACGCACATGCCTTCACCTCTAAGCCCTTGTTTTAATTTATAATACTTACATGTACATCTGCCACTCTTCCTTCAAACAGTATACAGTATGCAGAAGAGTGAAGCACAACAGCAAGGAATACAAATTTCTGGGTGATTTTTTTCTCTTTCTAAAGGAGACCCTAAATCTAGCACTATGTGATGGTGGCCCAGTGTTAATTGAAATTTGTCAAATTCTGAGTGTTTTTCCAAGGATCCTACTAAATGGTTCTTGTGTTAATAATTTAAGAATATGTAAACATTGGATTACTTATTAAAAATATTCTAATTCATTTTTGGCTAGCATACAAATTAGGAGTTACATGATGATATTTTCACATCACTATATCTTGCCTGTGTTTGCTCATCCATTACTATGCCCATTATTCTCCCTTCTTGCTGGTTCTCTTCCTCCTTGTGAATATATATATATATATATATATATATATATATATATATATGTACATATATATACATACATGTGCATATATATCACAGGAATCTGTATTTTATATATAGGTAAGTTTAAATCTAGATTTTGGATATGAGAAAAAATGTGAAATTTTGTCTTTCCATTATCTTCTCTTGATATCCCCTACTCATACATTTAGACTTCTTTCTTGCCTCTCTTTTAGCCTTCCTTAAACTTTTAAGTAATGTATTTGTCTATATGTCATATGTATTCATTTATATGCATATATACTCTTCCTTTAACTTTTACAGAATACATCATATTTGTGTATTTACATATTTCAGTATGTATATTACATATACATACATAAAAATAGATTCTAATTATAAGAGAAGACATGGGGTATTTGACTTTTTTACTCTGACTTATTGCATTCAACATGATGATCTCTAATTCCATATACTTTTCTGAAAATAATACCATTTCATTCTTTTTTAATGCTGAATAAAATTCCATAGTGTATATGTATACACAATTTATTTATTCATTCCTCTCTCTCTCTCTCTCTCTCTCTCTTTAAGTATATGTGCTGCCAAAGCGACCACTATTCATTCCTCTTTTGATGGACATGTAGGCTGGTGGTCTCTCCTGTATATCTCCCTATACACATCTATACACATACACACATACACAAAATTATGGTTATCTGAATCATATGGTAGTTTTATTTCTAGGATTTTGAGAAACCTTCCAAATGACTTCCAAAGTAGTGACATCAGTTTACATTACAACCACCAGTGAATAAGCATTCCTCTTACAGCATAGTTTTCCCAGCCATTGTTGCATTTTGTTTTCTTGATAGTAGCTCTTCTTATATTTCCCTGATGGCTATGGTTGAACAAATTTCAGATATTTACCGGTCATTTAAATGACTAAATATTTGTTTATTTGTCACTGTGTGTGTTTGCCTGTCTTTCTGTCTATGGATCTAACATAGACTCTTGCTGCTGCAAATCAATACCTATCAAGCTTTATGTGTTTGGTTGAGGAATTGAACTCTGGCTAGCAGACTTTGCAAGCAAGCACCTTTAACCACTGAGAATTATCCCCATTCCCAACATCTCGTTGGGTATTCAATTCATTAGCCCAGTATTTAATTATTTTTTTCAAACTCTTTTATTAAAAATTTTCATATATGAGCCGGGCGTGGTGGCACACGCCTTTAATCCCAGCACTCGGGAGGCAGAGGTAGGAGGATCACCGTGAGTTCAAGGCCACCCTGAGACCCCATGGTGAATTCCAGGTCAGCCTGGGCTAGAGTGAGACCCTACCTCGAAAAAAACAGAAAAAAACAAAAAAAAAAGAATTTTCATATATGAATATACTTTAATTTGATCATAATTCTCTCCCTTTACCTTTTTTTTATTATTTCTTTATTCAACCATTCAACTAAATCCTGTTCCTTTAAGACTAGTCCATCTTTTTTCTTTTTCTCCTTTTTCATCAAGTATGTTGAGACAGTGATGGTCTCAATATTGTACAGTTTGTGTGTTGGTATTGACAGCTGATAACTGCTATGGAATTATGGATGTGATGGCCATTTAATATTTATACAATTCTGTTAATTCTTAGGCTTATTTTCTATAACATTAGAGTCTTTTAAAGAGAGGCCTTGCTTATGCATATGTCTTGAAATGTTTTCTAATGTTTATCTAACAGTTTCCGTATAAACCATTTTTTAAAGCAACAAACAAAATGGTCCTGTAAGCCTTGACTTTGTATCAAGGAATAGTATAGTACACGTTTGTGGTCATGCTTGGAAAATAATTACTGGTAAATGTAATATACTACCAATATTTTCTCATTTATTCTTAGCACTATTGATTTTTAAATTATTATCTTACAAGATAAATGATACATGTGTTGTTTCAACTGATTTCTCTCTGGTTAGCTGGCTATGTAATTAGCTCTAGATTTTCTAGTGATCCCATGTTGTTTCTTTATTACTTGAATATTTGCTTTCTATTACTTTTATGTATTTGTATATCCTGTACAAACATCCTAGGGAATTTTGTTGTACATATTTCATCTTAGAGCATCAAGCATTCATCATTTTCAACAATGTAATCATTAGTGCATGACTTTTATTATATTAAAATAGACCATAAAATCACCTTAATAAGTGGAATAATATTAAAACTATATATCCGTTTGGGGAAAAGTAGCACTTTCATATGAGTTTTCTCCCATCTCATGGACAATTTCACACAAGTATGATAACCTAGTGACTTTTTCTTATACAAATGAGAGTGTAACTTGTCCTCAGAACTATAGGTAATATCAAACAGTACCTAAGAAATTCAAATTGCAAAACCAAGTTATATGAAAGCTAGATTTATAGATTTATGGTAATTAAATATTATAAATGCCAAAACATTTCTATTATGCAAGATAAAATTATTGGTTTGTGGACTCTGCAGTGATGATATGAACATAAATAAGTTTTAGAAAAACTGAGCCACCAGCAATTCTTTCATATATATTTTTCTGAAGTAAATTTCCCTTGATGTCATCAGTTTGTCACAAATACTGTAATATAAAATACATACTATCTGATGTCAGCCATTTCTAGAATTAAACACGATGTTCAACATAAAGTTTCTAAAATTTCATTGGTAATTAACAGGTGTAAATGCAAATCACCCATATGAAGCAGCCTACCAAAAATGAGAATCCTAAAGATAATTCATCAATGAAGAAAATAAAGTCAAGTCATGTCTCCATTTCTATAGGTAGTTATACTCTTTACTCAAATAATGATTGGAACATTTTCATAATAATTATGACAATTATTTCTCTTATTAGTACTAAATATAGACTATATCATCCTGATGAGTGTATTAAACAAATCATCCTACTTCCCCTCCACAAAGTCTCAAGTGTGATGCTTTCTCATTATCAGAAATGATCTTCAATAAATGCTCAGATGATTAGTGGCTTAGCCAGTATAGGGACTATGACCTTTTTTCCCCCTCATCTCAGGTTAAATAAATATAAGAAACATTTCTTGCCTGTTTTTTTTTCTCCTGCATCTTAGTTATAAATGAAAAGCTAAGTCACAGAAATGTGTTTCTAATAACAAAATCAGATGGTACTGAGATGGCAATATTTAGCAGCTGAATAATTTCAAGATGAAACCAGTCTTTCCAAGAAATTTTAGGGATATAATCTACTATTTAGGGATATAATGTACCATTGTTTTTGACTTAAGATCTGTACTTAGTACTGAGCATGTTTATAGTTAAAATTTCCTTTATTAATAAATCAAAATATTATTTATGATTATTTTCCTTCATGTAACTTGGGGAACTTTAAAATTAATGTAGTACAACTGAAAAGGAAACAAATCAATATTTGCTTTCTTATATCTGGAAAACATTTCTGAGTCTGTATAGAAAGTATGTTTTGAAAAATATTGTTGAGAGCAAGGTGTGGTGATGCACACATGTAATCTCAGCACTGGGAAGTCAGAGGCAGGAGTATTACTGGCAGTTTAAGGCTAGCAGTCTGGGTTATATAATGAGACCTTGTCTTAAAAATAAATAAGAAAGTAAATAACAACAACAACAACAAAAAAAAAAAACATTGCAGCCATTTCTTTCTCATTGCTGAGACAAAACATGTATGTGATGGAAGGGATGGGTTTATTTCAGGCTTACAGTTTTAAGGGGGAGTCTTATCACATTAGAGAAAGCATGGCACAACACACAACCAGTTCACATCTTTATAAATGAGAAGCAGTGTTGGAATAGCAAATGTGAGATAGCCAGTGAAAACCCTGTAGGGCCAGTCTAATAAATTTCAAAGTCCACATCCAGCGACAAACCTCTTCCATAAAGGTTTCACCTCCCGAATGATCTACCACCTGAGGATTGGAGATGAGGCTCACTCACAAACACATGAGATTATGGAAGACATTTTACTCAAACAACTGCATTCTTTCCCTGATTCCCATAGACTCACGACAAACTCATGATGCAAAATGCATTCAATTCCACTTTTGGAATAATATTTATTCTTTTACTGGAGAAGGAGAGAGGGAGAGAGAGGGGGAGTAAAATGAGAGAAAGAGAGAAAGAGAGACAAGAGATATTGAAGAAAGAGAGAAATATGGGCATGACAGGACCTCCTACTGTTGCAATGAAATCCAGATATATGTGCCACTTTGTGAATCTGGCATTATGTGGGTGCTGAAGAAACAAAAACAGGCCACCAGACTTAGCAAGCTAGTGTCTTTAACTGCTTAGCCATTATTCCAGTCCTCAATCTAACTTTAAAAGTCCCTCATAGTCTCTACTAATTCCCAAACCACTCAAATGTGAACCCTGTAACATCAAAACACAAGTTACATACTTCTAATATCACAGAGTAAACATTCCCAAGGCAAAAAAAAAAATAAAAATAAAAGGAATAGCAAGGAAACACTGTATCAATACGAGTTGGAAAACCAGAAAGGCAAACATGAAATCCTGCAGGTCTATCTCTGGCATCATTACTTTCAAATGCATGTTTGCTTGACTTCACATGTCATGGGCAGAATGCAACTAGCTTTCTGCCAGATAATCACATAAACATTTTCTCACCCAGTCCATAGAAAGTTTTCATTCTTCTCTGTGGGGCATGACCCTGGAATTGTTTAAACTAACCTTTGGTGTTACTCAAGAGTGGGTTTGCTTGCTGCCTCTAACAGAGCCCAAGGAAGAAGGAACTGATCCTTGAATTAATTTAAACCAAGGGTGAACCTTCTGCATCTGCTGTCACCAATACTCTGATATTCTTGTGACAGACACTGTCTGGTATTTTTCTTGAACAGGTAAAGATCAGTAATCAGTAAACTGGAAGAATTAGCATTATGTCGGCAAAGGACAAGGAATTTTTGTCATTAAGTATCCTTAAACATTTGACAAAAGAAGGAATTTAAGATATGACCTCTTGCTTGGGCTTAGCTAATACAGAATGCACACACACACACACACACACACACACACACACACACACTCACTCCATTCACAATTGTAATTACACTAAGCCCATATGTTGTCCTCAATAGATCTGTGAAAGTTCTCTATCAATTTGTTACTGACTTCATTGTCTCCAATGCCATGGTCAGCACTTCTCATGCATGCACAATACTTCTGGTTAACAGTCTAACAAGGCTACTGAAGAAACTGGGCAAAGAGCATAGCTTAAGGTCAGTCAGCATCTCTAAACATTGTCAATATTGGTCATCTGTGCTGTTGCGGCAAAAGGTACACCAAGTCAGAGGAAAGCTTATCACATTGCTTTAAGCCAGTAAGTTACATGGCTATAAGATTAAGTTTAAGGAAAGTTACAAGTCAGGAATAGCAGAAATATATTAGCGAAAACCTCTCAGAAAAGTAATTTGAAAGGTCAGTAAGAAATATTCCCTCAGTTCTTTCCTATAGTTCATTCCCATAATACATTACTGTAATTCATCCTCACAAGCCTTCAAAGTTCACATTTCTCTGTATATTTATGTTTTTCAAATTCTTGGCAGAATGACCCATGAAGCTCTGCTTATAGTATTGCAAGGATTCTCTAATCCAAAGTCCTAAATCCTTCTAGAATATTTCAACAACCAAGTTCTGAAATCCAAAAGCCATGTGGTCAGTTTTCTAGCAGCACTAATCCCACTCTTGATATAAATTTCCTGTAGCAGTCATCTTCTCTTGCTTGGACAAAGCACTCAACTAGAAGCAGTTTATGGGAGAAAAAGGGTTTATTTCAGGCTTATAGTTTCATAGGGAAATTCATCATGATGGACAAAGCATGGCATAGCAGATAAATGGTTCACATCTTCACACATCAGAACCATGGTGGAAGCAGCAAGAGTAATGTGTATTAAACCCCCAATAGAGATGGTCTTCTAGCATACTTCCTTCACCAAGCCTCCACATCCCAAAGGCTCCATCAGGTGGGAATTTAGTATGAGGCTTAATCACAAACACTTGAGGTTATGGGAGTCATTCACATTCAAAATGTCACAAATATATTGTTGAAAAATATTTAAGTCAATTCTTTAATCTCCTCTTAAAATGTATTAATAGCAAGTTATAGTAGACTTAGTCCTATTCTATATGGTAGAAAAGAATGATATGAGTTTGTTGCAGTCAGGTTCGCATTGCTGATAGAAATCACCCAACCAAGAGCAGCTTGTTTTGGCTTACAGGCTCAAGGGGAAAGCTCCATGATGGCAGGGCAAACGATAGCATGAGCAGAGGGTGGACATCACCCGCTGGCCAACATCAGGTGGACAATAGCAATAGGAGAGTGTGCCAAACACTGGCATCGGGAAACTGGCTATAACACCCATAAGCCCACTCCCAACAATACACTGCCTCCAGGAAGCATTCTTTTCCAATTGCCATCAGCTGGGGAACCTAGCATTCAGAACATCTAAGTTTGTGGGGGATACCTGAATCAAAACACCACAGATGTTTAAAACTGAAAATCTTTCCTGGCTCAAGAATGTTTAGGATTAGAATATAAGTAGAGATTAGACATGGAGGTCTCATGAAATATGAAATTCCATGTTACACTCTCATCCTTTTTTTTTTAACCCATAGAGGATTAGGAGCACTGATATGGTTATAAAGAGTTCTGAGTTGGTGGAAATATACTGCTTTGATATGATTGGAGTTGGGATTTGAAGTATATACAAATCTTAAAATGGCAAGCATTCTAACCATGAAAACAAGTAGTCTTAGAAGATGAAAGGAAATAGGTAGCATAAAAATCATGGAAACATGCATGAATGTAAGTGTTGGTGGCACACACCTTTAATCCCAGAGCTTGGGAGGCAAAGGTAGGAGGATCATCGAGAGTTCAAGGCTACCCTGAGACTACATAGACATACATAGGTCAGCCTGAGCTAAGGTGAGACCCTACTTCAAAAAACCAAAAGAAAAAAAAAACAGAACTCAAATAGGTATAAGACATCTAGACCACTGGAAGGGGAGGGAAAACTGGAAGAACTAAAGTTACTATGGACAAATGTCATGCTTATGTTTTAGTGGTCTAAGGTGGTTGTTCTAGTATCTTAAGACATTTTATATTATTTTTTTACATTGTATACAACTAGGGGAAAATGTGTGTGATAGGAGTTGGACACTGTTATTAAAATTTAGTTTAAAGGACAGAGGTTTACAAGGTTGAGATGGAAAGAATAAACACAGAGTGTCAGGCATATAGCAACTTCCCAGAAAAAAACTCAACAAGCTATAAAACTATTTTTCTCTTCTGATTTTGACTACCAATAATAAATACAAGATCAGATTTCAGAAAAAATATGTTTTTTCAACATTTAAAACATAATTCAGGAAGGGAAGAATTGGCAAATTAGACTTCATTAAAATCAAGATCTTCTGCTCTGTAAAAGACACCATCAAGAGAAAAAAGATGATGAACCATGCACTGGGAGATTGTCTTCCATTGTCTAGCATTCAGAACATCTAAGTTTGTGGGGGATACCTGAATCAAAACACCACAGATGTTTAAAACTGAAAATCTTTCCTGGCTCAAGAATGTTTAGGATTAGAATATAAGTAGAGATTAGACATGGAGGTCTCATGAAATATGAAATTCCATGTTACACTCTCATCCTTTTTTTTTTTTAACCCATAGAGGATTAGGAGCACTGATATGGTTATAAAGAGTTCTGAGTTGGTGGAAATATACTGCTTTGATATGATTGGAGTTGGGATTTGAAGTATATATATAAAAAGTATATATTTGAAGTATAAAAGGCATATCGGCTGAAGACACCATATGTGGTTGACATGTAACATGGAGTGACATGGCTGGAAGCTGGATGAGAGTCAGTCCCCAGACAGTCAGTGCATCTAGTGCCAGAAGGGGCTACATGGGAGACTCGGGAGAAATGACCAATATCTGTCCAAGCAACTCATGGTCTAACTTACTTAGCAGCAAATAACCTGACATGATGCTCACACAAGTGCAATAGTGGTGCACAGCCATGGTGGGAAACCAACTGCTCTTGATTTGGCTAACTGGTCTTCTCAGTGGAACAGAACCCATAGCTGGAGCTGGGAAACAAGTCAGAACCATATCCAAAAATGAGCTCACTCTCTATTATCAAGCTACCACCAATTGTGGACTACAAGAGGGCCTATACCTATTAAATTAACTATAAAAATAAGGATTATCCTATTTATCGGGTACTAACTTTACTCTCCATTGGAGAATCTGCTTCTCTTTTTCAGATAGACTCAGATCATAAGGAAAGAATCACCCTATCATACCTCAAAAGGGCCCCAGCTGAAACTAGGAATAATTTGCAAAACAAGCAAGGGTGCTGTTTTCTTGGTGAACCTGGTACCAGGACAAGGGTGAAGGAGGTTGACACAGAGAACAATCAACTCCTACCAAAATTAGATATCCAGAGACACAAAGGCTCCCAACACCTCATCACTGAAGCAAACCCAAAATGAACCCAATATGGCTCAGGGAAATTTTGTGGAAGAGGGGCCAGAAAGAATGTCAGAGCCACATGTTGTATCATGATATGCAGAGACATTTCCGCCTACCCATAACTGTGGGCTAACTCCACAATGCATGACCCATATACCTCAACAAGTAGGAGCCATGAGGAAGTGATAGGACATGGAGGAGGCTAACAATGGTACCAACTTGACCGTATTCACTGAGTATAAAACTAATTAATAAAATAATGTAAAAAGGCATATCTGAGAAAAGATTTTAAAGATAAATATAAAATGAAGTCAAAATCACCAGCAGTAACAGCAAAACAAAAACAAACAAAACAACCAAGCAGCACAATTAAAATGTGGACCAAACTTTTAAATAGACATCTCACAAAAGAAAATAAAAATATGAGAATTTGCAAATGAAATGAAGCTTTTGATCACATCTTATCACGAAAAACATAAGCCAAAATGCCAAAATGATCAGATATCTACCACACACCAAATAGAATGGCCAGAATACAGGACATCAACAATACCAAATGCTGGCAAGGAGACAGAAAGTCATTCCTTGTTGCCAACTGGGGCAGCCATTTGAGGAGGTATTCTAGTAGCATTTTTGCAAAACATTATAAACATGCCTTCATATTTTCTCAAAGGATTTGCAAACTCATGTCCACACTAAAACCTGGTAGGAATGTTTATTACAGATTTATTTGTAATTGGCAGTTTTTTTTTTTGGTGTATAAATTTATCATTTATTAAAGACTAAAACAAATTTACATATTTTTTTTTTATTTTCTTTTTTTTTCTTTTTTTTTTCTCTTTTTTTTTATTTATTTTTTTTTTATTAGTCAGTTCTGTATTCAGCAAATACAGTCAGTTTGGTACCATTATTAGGCTCATCCGTGACCTACCCCCTCCCCTTGGCCCCTCCTTGTTGAGGTATGCGGGTCGTGCATTGTGGAGTTAGCCCACAGTTATGGGTAAGCTAAATGTCTCTGCATATCATGACCCAACATGTGACTCTGACATTCTTTCCGCCCCCTCTTCCGCAAAATTTCCCTGAGCCATGTTGGGTTCATTTTTGGTCTGCTTCAGTGATGAGGTGTTGAGGGCCTCTGAGGCTCTGGCTCTCTGATTTGGTAGGAGTTGATTTTTCTCTATGCTGATCTCCTTCCCCCTTGTGCTGGTGTCCGGTTCATCAGGAAAAACAGCCCCCTTGCTTGTTTCTCGAAGTTTTCTTAGTTTCAGCCAGAGCCCTTTTGAGGTATGATGGGGTGGCTCTCTCCTTAGGGTCTACATCTATCTGAAAAAGAGAAGCAGATTCTCCAACGGAGAGTAAGTTAGCACCAGGACAAATGAGATAACCCTTACTTTTTTTTTTATAGAGAATTTAATATGTGTAGGCCCTCTTGTAGCCCACAATTGATAGTAGGTTGATACTGGAGAGTGGGCTTATGTTTGGATATGGTTCTGACTTGTTTCCCAGCTCCAGCTATGGGTCCCATACCAGTGAGGGGATCAGTTAGCCAAATTGAGAGCAGTTGGTTCCCCACCATGGCTGTGTGCCACCACTGCACTTGTGTGGGCATCACAATGAGTTATTTGCTGCTAAGTAGGTTAGACCATGCGTTGCTTCGATAGATATTGGTCAATTTCCCCCAGTCGCCCATGTAGCACCTTCTGGCACTAGATGCGCTGACTGTCTGGGGACTGACTCTCATCCAACTTCCAGCCATGCCATTCTAATTTGCATGTCAATCACATAAGGTATCTTCAGCAGTAGGGTCTTACCACTAACCTTTGGTGGGTCATCAAGTACTCTGACAGAAATCTGTCTGTCTTTTAGGAAACCTGTTCACAGAGGAAGAAATAGAAATGGCAAACATACACTTAAGAAAATGTTCATCATCCCTAATCATCAAAGAAATGCAAATTAAAACAACTATGAGATTCCACCTTACCCCAATAAGGATAGCAAGCATCAAAAGATCAAATAAAAATAAATGCTGGCGAGGATGTGGAGAAGTAGGAACACTCATCCATTGTTGGTGGGAATGTAGGATGGTACAACCACTTTGGAAAGCAATATGGAGACTTCTGAAAAAGCTGAGTATAGAGATACCAACAGACCCAGTTATTCCCTTACTGGGCATCTACCCTAAAACCTTCAAACCACAAACTAAAGAGATTTGCTCAACCATGTTTATAGCGGCTCAATTTGTAATAGCTAAGAGCTGGAATCAACCCAGATGTCCATCACTAGAAGAATGGATAACTAAGATGTGGTATATCTACACAATGGAATTCTATACAGCAGTAAGAAAAAATGACACAATGAAATTTGAGGAAAAATGGTTGAACCTGGAACAGATCATTCTCAGTGAACTTACCCAGTCACAGAAAAAAAATCGCCACATAGTCTCACTCATCTACAGCACCTAACCTGAATCTACCGAAGATACCTTAAATACCCAGCAAGCATCTCCTAGATTAGACACTAGGATGGAAGGGGAGGGAGGGGAGGGCATCAAAGGGGTGGGAAACACAAATCTAGACCTAAACGGCAATGGTACCATAATCTTCTACTTACTAAAAGATAGACCAAATGGCTGATCCTTCACCAGGCCCTTACAGGGAACACCTGAACCACAAGACACTGGAGAGGGTAAGATTAAGACTAACCTTAGTCTCCTACATCTTCCCTCCCTCACTTCCCCTCTCCCTGTCTCTCTCTCTCTTATCTCTAACTCTTGTATATTAGTTATCTTTTTCCTCATTTTCTTAGTGGGCACTGACCTGTAACTCCCAGAACCAGCATGGGGCTATCATCCACAATGAGCTTTTGATCAGAGAGACCTACAGGTTTCGTAATTGGCAGTTTTTGAAGATGCCAAGATATACTTTTGTAGGAAAAGGAATAAACTGTATTACATTTAAACATTTTACTGTTAGTGTTAAAAATAATAGCAACTCCACTGATGAGGGCCTCAAGCCAAATGGGGATGGAGAGGAGGGAAAAGAGTGTACTAACACATGATGCATCCATACAAATATGTTCTTAATTTTAAAAAAGGAAACCACCAAATTAGAAAAAAAAAAAAGTATGAACTATCTAAACTAACAAGCCATGGGTGAACGTAGAGAAAACTTGAATGTGTATTAGGAAGTGAAAGAGGCCAGTTTGAAAATACTGTAGAGCACTGTATGAATACAACTATATGACATATGGGAAAAGGCAAAACTGTGAAGATCATAAAGGATCATAAAGTAGCTGTTAGAGAATAAGGATATAGGAGGGATGAAGATACTGATAAGGTGGTGACACTCACTCCATAGGAAACTCTAATGATGAGCACATGCCATCATCCATTTGTCTAAACACATGCCAAGAACATGAATGAAGCCTAAAGTACTCTATGGACTTTGGGTGTTCATGATATGTGAGTGATGGTACACTAGTTCTAACATGTCTAGCTCTCACTGGTGATGTGTATAATGGATCACACTGTGTATGTGGGTTAGGGTGGGATAATATTGTGAAACGGTATCTTCTACTCTACTTTTTCATGAATAAAAACATGCCCTAAATAAAGTCTGTGCTATGCCCAGAGCCCATATGTACAAACTATTAAGAATATCAAGGGGACATTCTAGACATTGGTATCTCTCCCTGTCCTCTGGAGACTACAGTATGAAGTTAAGGATGGACCCTTGAAAAGTGTGTGGTGGGTGGGGTCCCTTTGCGCACTTCCTTTTCCTTTTGTGAATGCCAGTTGATTTTTCTCTCTGGATGTGGAGTTGAGCATAGAAGTAATTTTTTTTGTCCCCCAGAGGTAACATGTCCTTACATGCTCTCACTAGCTTCTTCCTTCCTCACACCTGCCCCGCCCCACCAGTAGTGGCATGAGGGACAAATGATCGGCTTATTTCGCTGGAATCTAAAAGTCACAACATCTGTTTGGAAAGAAATTTTGTCAGCTCTGGGAAATAAAATGTGACTTTGGAAGAAATACATATTTTATTTAACTACTGACTACAAATAAAAAAAAAATCAAACTAAAGGGATTTTTGTTGGCAGCATCTCTTAGTCTCCTTAAATAGAACAGCTTGACTGGCCACTGACCAGTTTCATGTGATCTTTCAAAATTATTTTCACAAACAGGAAAAAGACAGCAAGGGATTTCAGTACAAGAAACCAAAACTGTCACAACATAATAATTCTATTTGAAAGCTTTTGGAAAGATGTGTTCTTTTTCTGAAACTTTTACTCCTACACATGGTTTTCATAATATTTACATTTCCTTTTTAAACATTTCCTCCAGAATACCAAGTACAAATACTTATTGCTAACTAATATTTTTCTCATATAAAAAACTGTCTTATTAGTGTTTAAAACCACAGGCCACAGACTTAGCAGTTAAGGCGTTTGCCTGTGAAGCCTTAGGACCCAGGTTCAGTTCCCCAGATCTCGCATAGGCCAGATGCACATGGTGGCACATACATCTGCAGTTCATTTGCAGTAGCTAGAGGTCCTGGGGCACCTGTTCTCTCTCTTTCTCTGTGCCTCTCTTTCTGTCTCTATCAAATAAGTAATTAAAAATATTAAGAAAGCACTGGCTTATATTAAGGTTATATAACCTGAAAATAGATGACATCACAATAATGAAATAGTGCAATATGTATATATGTTTAAATCCCTATGCTTCTTACAGTTATACATTTTTGAATGGAAAATTTAGGTTGTTAAGTACTATGTATTCGTTAGCTCATATGTTATCTTTTTATTATTTTTTTTCTTTGTTTTAAATTAGTTTTGTACTGCAGTGAATACAGCCAATTTAGTACCATTGTTAGCCTCCTCCCTGTCCTCCGCCCTCCACATGGACCCTCCTTGTTGGGGTATATGGGTCATGCATTTTGGGGTTAGCCATCAGTTATGGGTAGGAGGAAATGTCTCTGTGTATCATGACCCAATGTGTGGCTCTAACATTCTTTCTACACCCTCTCTCACAAATTTCTCTGAGCCATGTTGGGGCTAATTTTAGGTCTGCTTCAGTGATGAGGTCTTGGGAGCCTCTGTGTCTCTGGATATTTGATTTGGTAGGAGTTGATTTTTCTCTGTGTCTACCTCCTTCACCCTTGTGCTCATACCAGGTTCACCAAGAAAATAGCACTCTTGCTTGTTTTGCCAATTATTCATAGTTTCAGCTGGGGCCCTTTTGAGGTATGATGGGGTGGTTCTTTCCTTAGGATCTGTGTCTATCTGAAAAAGAGAAGCAGGTTCTCTGACAGAGAGTAAAATTAGCACCAGATAAATGTAATATCCATACTTTTTTAGAGAGAATTTAATAGATATAGGCCCTCTTATAGCCCACAATTGGTGGTAGCTTGATAATGGAGAGCAGGCTTATTTTTGGATATGGTTCTGACTTGCTTCCCAGCTCTACCTATGTGTTTTGTTCCACTGAATTCAAGGATGAATTCCAAGAAGCATCAAGAAAATCAGAAAAGAGCCAGGCATGGTGGCATATGCCTTTAATCCTAGCACTCAGGAGACAGAGGTAGGAGGATTGCCATGAGTTCGAGGCCACCCTGAGACTACATAGTGAATTCAGGTCAGCCTGAACTAGAGTGAAACCCTACCTCACAAAAAAGAAAAGAAAAGAAAATCAGAAAATGATGTGAAAAGAGAACTTGACAGGGGGATGGGAGCTGTACATAGAAAAGTAGTAGAAAATGCAAACCTAGTTGAACAAGCCCCAAACTCTATAGCAGCTCTCAAGAATAGAGTTAGCCATGTGGAGGATAGAAACCCATATCTGGAAGACAAAATAGAAGAAACAGTTCGAAAATTCAAATGATTCAATAAGTTTAAAATTTTCTGTGAGCAGAACATGAGGGAATTGTGGGATACCCTTAAACATCCTAATATTTGGATCATGGGAATACCAGAAAGGGGAGAAAATTCAGATGAAAGGCATGGACAACTTATGTAACAAAATTATCTATGAAAATGTTCCCACTTTCTCAAAAGAAAGGCCCACCAAGATATAAGAAGCTAACAGAACTCCAAACAGATTGGATCAAAGGAGAAACTCTCCAAGACATATTGTCATTAAGACTCTAAACATTGACACCAAAGAGAAAATCCTAACAGCAGTATGTGATCTTTTAAATAACTGTGATGATATATATGGTTTGACTAAATTATTGCTTCTCTATTTTAGCTCTGAAATTGTTTGAGTCATCTGGTAGAATAACAATGAAGATAAGAAATATTCAAGAAGATAAGCAGAAAGAGTATTATAATTTCCTGTCTGTGTTGTCGATTTTAAGCACTATCTAACAGTGTGGTAATTCTATTACTTGGATATGAATTAATAAATCCTTATATCAAAGTCAAATGAGGTATTAAAGCTGGGCATGGTGGAACATATCTGTAATCCCAGCACATGGGTAGAAGATCAGGAGCTGAAGGTCATTCTTAGCTACATAGCCAGTTCCACCCAGCCTGACTACATGCAACAGCCACCTTAAAAAAAAATCAAATGAGATGAATATTTGGAAACATAAAGTTAGGTAAAAGGAAATTTAAAATCATTTATTTATTTTGTGTGTAGATTGTGTGTGGTGTACATGATGTGTAGTGTATGCACTTGTGCTGTTCACACAGCAGCCAGAGGAAAACTTTGGATGCTCTTCTCTATCCCTTAACTGTATACTTCTTGAGAAGGACGTCTCTCCCTCACCTTGAAGCTTCTGTTATTCACCAAGGGATATGGTAATTTTCTGTTTTCCGCTACCCCTTGCCAGCTCACAGAGGTTACGAACATGAGTAACCATGCACAGCTTTACATGGGTTCTGTAGAACTGAGGAACTCTGGTAGTTGCAGGCAGCAAGCTGTCTCCATGGAAGGCTTGAGCAACATGAGTTCTTAAACACTGAGCCACTTTCCCAAACATAGTTCAAACTTGCATTAATAAGCAATGTTGATATACCTCAACAACGAGGGGCCAAGGGGAGGGGGTAGGTCACTGATGAGCCTAATAATGGTACCAAACTGACTGTATTTGCTGAATAGAAAACTAACTAATATAGAAAAAAAGGAAAAAAAAGTCAAAAAAGCAATGTTGAGCATAATATTTCACAATACAAAATCACTGATGAAATGATTCAAAGTTCTTGTAATTACTCGAGCTTCCTTCATATATCCACATGTTTATTTACAGATCATGAATTGATGTGACAGATTTGCATTTAAAATGTTAAACACTACTAATTGAATATTCCAATGGAACAGACTTTATTAATTATAATGAATAGTAAATGTGGGAAAGAAGGATTTGATTTACAAGCATTAATTTGTTCACATCTTTGAAGAACCTATTGTCCTACAGCAGGAAATAGCATGTGTGTCTCTTAGGAGAAACGCTATGTACTAACTCACTGAGGACTTCTACTGTGTGCAGTGTCATGCTGCAGTATCATGTGACTGTCAGAATAGATAGGAAGCCTAACAAGATGCTTCCTGACAAGTAAGGAAACAAAATGAAACCACCATATTAAGCAGTCAGAATAATAAAACAAAAATGTAAAATAAATACTTTTTGATTCATTAGGATCAGTTTAGATTCAAGATTACTGTGTGTTATAAATTTCATATTTTTACTATGCAAAGTTTTCTGCTCCTATTAGAACATAATTATTTAATTATGGAAAACAAGGAGTTATATTTTTACCATACTTCCTCAATATTTAAGTACTAAATTAGTTTTTGGATTTAATGATGCTTGAATTTATTATAGTTGTTCTGTGAGATTGATATAGGAGTTGCTGACTTGGATTTCATTTAAAAAGTCATAAAATTAATTTTGGCTGGTGATTACAGCAGAATTTCCAACAATTTCTGGAATGGCCCTTGTAGCAGTTATAGTCTCAGTACTAAGACAAAATACTTGATCTGAAGTAGATTATGGAAAAAAAATATTTACCATGGCTTAAAGTTTCAAGGAGAAGCTTTGTCATGATGTGGACAGCATGACAGAGCAGATAGCAGGGCATGTCATCTTGTCACAACCACAGGAGTAGCAAGAGTGAGCTAAGTAGCATTGGCAAGTGGACTGGCCAATAAAATCTCAAGGCCTGACCTAGTAACACATTTTCCTTCAGCAAGGACTCTACCTTCCAAAGGCTCTACAATTTTACCAAATTGCCACCAGCTCAGGATCAAACACATGAGCTTATGGAAGATGTTTTATTCAAACCACCACAGAACTACACATACTTCTGCCATTTTAACTGCATATTTATATGAAACCTCATTCTTCAGCATTGATGGTTATAAAATCAAAATATACTTTCTTCTCAATAGCAGACTGAAAGATATAACCCACAATAGGACCATGGAGTGATTGTCTGGTAAGATATTTGGCCCTGGCTGGTAAATCCCAGTACCAGAAACAGGGTTATAAACCATGTTGAGCTATTCATCAGGGATACCTATAAGGTCCCCCAAACAAGACAGACTTCTGTCAAAGCACTTGATGACCCACTTGAGGAGAAAGATAAGATTCTATTGCTGAAGACACCACATGCTGCAAATAGAGATCATGAAGTGATCTGCCTGAATCTGGAATAAGTCAGCTCCCAGATCATTAACCGTTATATTACTGAAAACCACGTCATCAGCTACTGGTTGAAAATGTCAACAATACTGTGAGCAAACGGGGACACTGTTACATGCAAGCAACTATCTTGACACACCTGTGCAATAGTGGCACCCAACCTAGGTAGGTAACCAGTGGCTTTCTGCATGGCTAAAAGATCTGCTCACTGGTAAAGAAACCATAGCTTGAACTGGGAACCAAGAATCCTATGGAGACCAAGATTATGAAACCCAGTGAGAAGCCCCCACTAGTCTTTGGTCAAAAGTGGAGCTATACCCATCAAAATCTCTCTAAATTAACAATGCCTATACCCTTTAACCTACCCTGATTTCACTCTCCACTGGAGAATCTGTTTTTTTGATTTTCACAAAGCAGAAAAAAAACAAAGACAAACAAAACTTATCAATAGGACAAGGATAGCTGACTCCATGTCAGAAGGTGAAGCACCCTTAACCCCACGTGGAAACACAAAGGAATTGGTGATATGAGCAAGGGTGCTGCTTCCATGGCGAGACTGGCAACCTGAGCTAGGAAGATGGAAACTGATACTGAGGATACTTAAACTGCATGAAAGCAGAAATCCAGAAGCTTCTGAGAGCTCAAGACTAAAGTAGACTTAAAGTACACCCGCCAAAGCTCAAGGAGTTTTGTTAGAGAAGGGGCAGAAAGAATGTAAGAGCCACAGGGTGAGAGGAAGTATCCAGAGGCATTGTCCCCCATCAACCCTCTTGCCATAATGACTGACTGCTGCTCTCACAACCCATAACCCCCAACTCCATGTTGAATACCCAAAATCCCACTAAGGGGATCCTCCTTGGAGTGGGGATAGAGAGGAAGGGAATGATGGTGTCAACACTTGATGTATCCATATAAAGTTTCAGCTTAATTTAAAAAATCATAATATAAATCAACTCTGAAATATGTTGAAGATGCTTTATGTCCCACAGAATCAAATATTCACCCAATATTTAGTTCTTTATGTAAAAATAAGTAATCACATATATTGCATTCGTAGACAAGGATGTTTTAGTGTTTAGTAAGTAGTAAAACTTTATGAATATCATATAATTATTTCAATTTTTTAAAAAATTTTTTTGGTTGACTAGTGGTGGTGATTGGGAGAAGTTTTGGAAGTCTTGGTATAAGATACCAACTACATTGGCCTCTGCCTTGACC
Source organism: Dipus sagitta (assembly GCA_036346955.1). Classification (NCBI taxonomy): domain Eukaryota; kingdom Metazoa; phylum Chordata; class Mammalia; order Rodentia; family Dipodidae; genus Dipus; species Dipus sagitta. The sequence goes on from CM070774.1 coordinate 51,397,797, forward strand.
TGCTGCTCTGGTTTCCATCACTGGCCACTTCACACAACTGGTTAGCTGTCACTTCTGCCTATAGGGCTTTCTGAGGATGATTTCTGTTGACATACTGTCACTTTGTCACTCAGTCAGCAAACTCACTACCTCCCTTCTGCTTTCTAATAGGTTCATACCGTTTCAATATACTTTGAACTGTTTGAACCTTTTCCATTCTCAGATATTTGGCTATCTTCCTATGAGCCCTTTAAAATTTACATGCCCCTGAAAATACTGAGATGGACTCAGAAGGCAAAGGGTAATTTGTCTAGGAATATTTTTCCTGAAGGCTGATTTTCTATCAAAAGTGATTGGCTTCTTGTAAAGCTCCACAAAAACTGTTTATAGCTAAGGGTTTGAGACAACATCAATATTAGTCAACAAATAATGATCCCACCAGGACGTAAGCTAGTGTTCTCCTGTAGGAAAGCTGAGTAGGGCTTTGGCCAAGTATTTGCAAGTCTTACTGGGGCTATGGCAATAGCCAGTCCCAACACGGGAGAGGTTGTTGCAGTCTACCGCTCAAGAATAAGAATAATACTGTGTACTTACCCTAAGTGAAAAACCCATGAAGGCCCACATATTTAAGACTATCCTTTCTCTGTGAGTTTCCCTAATGAGCATTACCCCTCTCTTGTATGTTCCTTGGTTACTTAATACTTCACAAACTGTTCACTTATTAGAGAATGGATCCCACACAGATACAAGGCACACTGAAGGAGAGTTATGAGAAAGCCTTTCCAGCAAACTTCAGATGTCTTTCTACTGTGGGCTACTTTGTACTTTGGTTGCACTTAAATTACACAAAGCTACCCCAAACCTATTGTATTTGGACATAATAAGCCCAAACCTGTTGGAAATCATGCTCACAAGACAATGGAAAGCAACTCTCACAGGGCTGGTGCAGGGATGTCAGAGCTCCTGCGTCTAGATCCCTGGTGCTACTGTATGCTTATCTCTCCCCAAACCCCTTTTCTTACCATGAATTGCCTTTGGCCATTATTTCTGCAACTTTTCTGACAATCTAGAGTTCTAATTATCATCTCTAGATGTACTGCTGCATTCTGTATGACAAGTTAGGTTGAAAATTAGATTGACACTCCTGGTTTCTGTCAACAAATGTCTGAGAGGTATCACTAGAGCTTAGTGGCTTTTGGATCATGGCATAGACTAATAAATGACCTAATGTTTATTTTTGCTTTCCTTTTTTTTTTTTTAAATTAACAAGTCTGGAGGTGTTTCATGGAAGACATCTGTGAAAATAAAGCCGAAGGGTACAATTTGGAGTGGCAGAACTTCCACTGCAACTGCTACAGTGAAGGGACTCCCCAGTGCAGGAGAGAAAGTGGGGGCTCAAGAAATGCTTTATAGGAGGTAGTACCTGGCTTTCCAGGTGCTGCAGGTGCCATGATGCCTATAGCAGCTAGCTATCTCAAGAATGTTCACTTGTTGAAGCATTTCGGTGTTTGAATGTGAAGACTTGCATGGCAAATATGCACTGAACAAGGAGTGACATTTTCTGAGGTTCAGAAAATAACCCGTGTGGAAGAATCATCAGTACTCGCTGATGAAGATAAAGTGTCACACTGTGGTTAAAGCACAGGGAGGTACAGTCATGACATTTTGACTTGTTTGATTTCACTTATTTCTCTGTAAATGGAACAATGTATTTTTTAAAGTGTGTGAGCTAGAGAATCTTCATCCCTTTTTCATTTCTTTGCCATCCCCCACTTTCATGAGTGTTAGACTAGACAGGAAGGAGGTAATAATGCAAAACATAGAGAACGTGATTATATACAAACAACTTTCTGATAAACTGCAAGTAAATGTGTAAGTATTGGCCTTTAGAATGATAAAGCATGCCTTCTTCACGGGAAAATGTGTACGTGGGTACACATTGAGGTTTGCTTTTTTAACTAGTCAAAAAATGTTAAGAAATATCCTGATAATTTTCATATCTATTTGAAGCACCATGTATAAGAAGGATGACAGAAGTGGAGGACATCAATGAGTTTGAGGATTATCATTTTACAAATGTATGAGACTAGTTATATAACTTTCTTCATGTTCTTCTCCTCAAGCAGGGGTAGCGAAGGTTATTGGAACCCATAGGGAGCATTTGGATTTACAGACAGGTAATGAACATTATGACCAAACAAGTCACATGGAAAGATAAAGGATGAAACTTAACATGAAAAGCAAAAGAAATAGTAACAAGATCAGTCTCTTGGTTAATGAAAAATATAATGTATGCAGATGACTGGAGTTTCAGTGAAGGAAAAGAAATGGTTTTACATGGCTCAGGGAAGTTTTGCGGAAATGGGGGCGGAAAGAATGTCAGAGCCACATGTTGGGTCATGATATTCAGAGACATTTAGCTTACCCATAACTGTGGGTTAACTCCAAAATGCATGACCCGTACACCTCAACAAGGAGGGACCAAGGGGAGGGGGTAGGTCACGGATGAGCCTAATAATGCTACCAAACTGACTGTATTTGCTGAATACAAAACTAGCTAATAAAGGAAAAAAATAAAAATAAAATTAAAAAAATTAAAAAAGGAGTAGTGATATGAAGTGAGGAGAAAAAAAAAAGAAATGGTTTTAGTGAGTACTTCTGAGTAGATAAATTAGAATGAGGGTAAATTATGGATAAAAGACTAGATCAATAAATAAATACATGTTTCAGAAATGACAAAACCAATAATTAAATTATGACCTGATAAGTTAAATACTTTCCTAAGAGGCAAGGTGGAATTATTTAATGCAAAAATTCCATCTTTTATGCTATCATCCTTTAATACATGTAACTTCTAATGCAGGATCCTGCTGTACTTTTTGTTTATTCCTTTGCTTAATTTATCCTAATACTTTATGAAGAGCAGTCTTCAAACATCCTAAAGATCTCTGAATATCTTTTGAGGAAGAAAATACTCTGTTTTTCCAGAAATGTACCAAAGTACAAAGTACAAAGTACAACTGACAGCAATGTTTAATTCTTTACTTCTCACTTGAAGAATGGTTAATTTATTGAATTTAAATATTTAATATATAGGGCTAATTATGTACCTCAGTTAGAAGAATGCTTACATACCATGTATGAAGCCCTGGGTTCAATCGTGAGCAATAATAAACTATGGTGTTGTTAAGTCCACACTCATGTACTCAGGAGTTGGAGGCAGGAGAATGAGAACTTCAAGGCCATGATCAGTTACACAGGGAGTTTAGAGTCAACCTGCACTACATGAGACTCTTTCAAAATTTTCAACATTTTTCATTGTATGACTTAGGATTTTTTGGTTAGTATATGAAACGAAAAGAATCCCCCCAAATATTTATAAAGCAAAAGTCTATAATACAGTGCCATTTTTACCTGGCTTAATTTATACTTGAAAATATTTCAGCTGTTAAAGTTTTGCCCCAACTCCGCCACCAGAATATAAGCACGTGGAATGTATTGAAATTTTAAGGTATAAGTTTAGAGAAAATGATTTGATGACACAATTTTGACACATGGGATATAGACACAATCACACACGCACACACTGTAGTGTGAGTAATGGCAACATGGAGATAACTATGGGAATGGTTCATTAGGATGCATGTCATAAATTAGTAAAATTATAACTCTTGAAAAAAACACCATCTGAATTATGGGCTACTGGAACAGTAAATAAATATTCTTTGATGCTCTGATGTCAGAGATCTATAGAAATAGTTGGAATCTGAGTACAGTATGTTGAGAAACACCTTATGCCCAAGGTGAAGGCTACTCTTTTGTACACTTATTTATATTTTAAGGCACATTTCTGTGTCTTTTGGGGCACTTAACAATAAATAAGATGTGCAAACCAATTATCTGTCATGAGTAAATATAGAGACACAAGTATATTATTCTATAGATCTTGTTTGAAATGCCAGTATAGCAATAGTAGTGGTTAGAGGCTTCATTGAAATTCATTGAATAACACTTTTGGCAGTTTAATAAAACAAGATATGAATCCCCAATTATATGTTTATCTGATGTTTTTGTAAGACTGGCATTTATAAAAGCAATATCATGATGATCAAGAAATAGTACTTATTTTTTGCCAGGTGTAGTAGCACATGCCTTTAATCCCAGCACTCAGAAGGCAGAGGTAGGAGAATCATGAGTTTGAGGCCACCCTGAAACTACATAGTGAATTCCAGGTCAGCCTGGACTACAGTGAGACACTATCTTGAAAACAAAACAAAACAAAAAAATAGTATGATTTTTTTTTTTTTTTACAATTACTGTAACATATTACCACATGTTTTATAGTTGAAGCAGAGACATTTCTCCTACCCATAACTATGGGCTAACTCCACAATGCATGACCCATATACCTCAACAAGGAGGAGCCAGGGGGAGGGGGTAGGACATGGATGAGCCTAACAATAGTACCAACTTGACTGTATTCACCGAGTACAAAACTAATTAATAAAAAAATTTTAAAAACATTTATCTTACAGTTATGGAGTTTAGAAGTCTAAAATAAATGCATTTTATTTAAGTCAAGTGAGAATTTCTGCATGGATATGTCACTTCCAAAGGCTTGAGAAGAGAATTTATTTATTTATGTTCCAGCTTTCTGAATCTACCTGGGCCATGGTCCCATCTTCCATCCCCAGTGTCATAGCCTTGGTTTCCATAATCATATTTCCTTTTCCTACTCTGGCCTTCTCCTTTCCCTTATATGACACCTTGTGGTCATCTTGGCTATTACTAAATAATAATCCAAAACAAACTCTCCCCATCTTAAAAATACTAACTTCAATACACTTGCAAATCTTGTATATACATTATATTTAAAGGTTCTGAAAACTACAGCATGGATATTTAGAAATCATTATTCAGTCTAGTACACACCCACCAGAGATCGTGGTTATATGCTCTAGAATTTAACGTTTTTTTAGAGAATAATTTGAAGATTAATGAGTATCATTAACTGTCTGAATGGCAATTGGTGAAAATTGTTAATACTTTCCATGGTGTTATAAACCTTATTTGACCTGATACTGTAATCCATAGGTTCTGCTAAGAAATTCCAACAGAGCTAAATCATTTTAAATATAAAATAATGTAATAGTTTTGCAAATTAAAGTAATCAGAATTTGTTCAATTGGATGACACATTTTATGTCACATATTTTTCAGGGGTTGTAGAGAAAAAGATGCACAAGAGTAATCTCTGTTACAGATTAATAAATGACCCAGCAGGGACTACAGTATAAATGCAATGCAAGTGTGGGGTATGTGTATTATTAGAATGTAAAGGGAAATGAAACAGAAAACAATTGGCTTTTGGTATGGAATCATAGTAACGGCTTTACAAATAAATTATAAATTAGGTGTTTTTAAAATTGAAAAGAATTTTATGTCTATAGATAATGAGAGAAGAAAAAGAAAGCATTCTAAGAACGAGAACTATTTATAAGATAGGTAAAAACCCGTGATTTGAAACACTTTAGCACCAGGAGTAAAGTAAAACCTACATGATGTTCAGGTTCAGATATTAGAGCATCAAAGATAGGTTATATCAGAGTTTGGGAGATATTTTAATGTCATAACTATAAGCATAAACTATCAACAAGGAGAATACACTATATTATTCTAAAATTGGAAGAAATATTTTTAAAGGTAGGAATGTTTTGAGGTTCTCTTATAGTATAGACATTCTTCCAGGTTTTAGGGATGTATGAAAGAGTTTATACTCTAAAAGATTAACAGTTTTATAACATTCTTTTAATATTTGATTGATAAAATTCTCAACATTAGCCAGGTGTGGTGGCACACACCTTTAATCCCAGCACTCGGGAGGCAGAGGTACGAGGATGCCCATGAGTTCAAGGCCATCCTGAGACTATATAGTGAATTCCAGGTCAACCTGAGCTAGAGTGAGACCCTACCTCAGAAAACAAAACAAAGAAACAAAAAGCAAACAAACAAAAATTCTCAACATCGTGTCTATCATCTACCTATCTAATGTCTATCTACCCATCTACCTTTTATCTACCTATCTTCATCATAGTCTATCATCTATCATTTACCGTCTGTCTATATGTAGTTATTCTACTGACTAGTATTGACAGCATGATAGTGCGTGGATCTGGGTTGGAAATCTTCTCAGTGGAATTATCCAGAAGGGGGCAGCACAACTCTTGCTTAAGCAGGTAAAAGTGAACTGCCACAAGGTGTCCATAGGCAAGTGTTTGCAAATGAGAGAATGGGTTTTATATTTCTTTCATTTCAACTTTAAGTAAATTCCTTAGGAGAGGTTTATCATTTAGAATTCTATAAATTCCATCCACCAATGAATCATCTGGCACTATGGTGACCCAGGATCCTTTGCCCATCCAAATACCTGGTAGAAAGTGTTCTCCTATATCCCTAGATAGACCTCATGGCTCTTTCTACATGCATTTCCTGACTATTATTAGATTGGCTTTTTGTTAGCTGTTTTTCCCCACCAGTTTACTTTCATTTGTTTTAGATATTCTTACAAAGCCATTGGGATGTCAGTGTGTAACAAGATGCATAAGGCATGACTCCCACTAGGCCTTTGATTCATGTCAGTTTGTGCAGCTGAAATGCTTTTCTGATCAGTTTTCTTCCTTCACAAACAAAATAAACAAAATTAATTTGAATGGATTACAGATGGAATTGAATGGATGATTCTAGGTGGAAATACTTATTATTAGTGCCTTCTTGTTTTTATGTAAACCATATACTATATGATTTCTGAAAATATATGTTTTATCATATTGCGTTCAGATGTCCTAGCTTCATTTTGAATGCTTTCTTGTGTTAATCAGAGATACTCAAATATCTCTCACTTACTCTTCCCTTGATGTGGCTAATGTTCTACTCTCGCCTATCTCAAATAGGCTCATTGATATGACTTATAATTCAACTCATTTCTATAATTATCCAATGCCTTGCTCTTACATCTACTAACTATTTAGTCAGATTGTTCTAGAACTGGTCCTATAGAGAATCCCATCAGTAGATACAAGTAGGTAGTACACAGGAATCTATGGTTGAATGTGAGGATATTATAATGTGACAAATTTTGGGCACATAATTGACTTCTTGAAAGTACTTTTGTGATGCTACTAAAGTTACTAAGACAACTGGCTTTAGACTTGAATTTTTTCATTAACACAATGATTACAGATATAAAAGTTGCTTTTTTTTTTCCAGGTAGGGTCTTGCTCTAGCTCAGGCTGACCTGGAATTCATTATGTTGTCTTAGGGCAGCTTTGAATTCATGACAACCCTCCTACCTCTTCTGCCCAATGATATATTTTATTAGGTGACCCAGAATTCCTTTGAATTTGCCTAGCTCATGATAGATCTGTGCTTTATATACTAAGGAATTACTCACCAGCATCATTACATTAATTTTTATAAGGAATATGGAAAATTGTATGCAGATAAACATAACTTTGGTATCCATTAGAGCACTATTATGTCTCATATACTAAAATCAAGATGACTAGAGACTTCCAGCTCTCTTGGAAGTTACATGATATGTACATTCAGTTTGATGTTCTGGATATTATTCCACTGTAATGTCAATAAGATTTTCTAAGACTGGAGCATTCAAACTTTTCTAAGTTGGAACTTTATAAGGAATGTCACTGAGCATCAGAATCTATGAGTACACAGTAGATAAATATCAAGAGTCTATATTTAAGTTTTATTAATTTTTAGTTAACATACATAGAAATGAGTTTCATTGTGATTATTTGTATTTTCTTCCATATGTAATTATATTTTGCTAACACTGTCCCCTAATACTCTCTGTCATACCTCCTTTCCCCCTCTGGTTGGTTCCCTTCCTCTCTCAAATACTCCTTTCTCCATTTATGTAACTTTTTCTACTTATAGTCCTCTCTCTCTCTCTCTCTCTCTCTCTCTCTCTCTTTCTCTCTATCTATCTATTAAATCCATCACAAAAGGAAAGTTACTATAGTTTAGCAATAAAAGTTTAGCATACTTGTTAATGATGAATGTAATTTATACTAATGTATAATGTAATTTATACTAATGGCTAACATTTTATTTAATTAAATTTAAATATTTAAATTTTTCTGTATATATTCATGTAGCTCACATTTGTAGAAGATACATTCTACATATGACCTAGAAGTTACACGGTTTTCAGGACCATTTTAAAAATTAGCAAGCTGACACTGGAGAGATGGCTTAGCAGTTAAGGCACTTGTCTGGAAAGCCCAAAGACCCAAGTTCAATTCCCCAGTACCCATGTAAACCAGATGTACAGAGTGGCACATGCACCTGGAGTTCATCTGTAGCAGCTAGAGTCCTCGGAGGATTCTATGTCTTTTTTTCTCTCTATGCAAATAAATAAGAAAAACTGAACAAGCCTAAAGCATAGTTACAGCTGTCAAATATAAGCATTTCTATTGATATGCATTTATTAGCCAAAACTGTTGACTGATTTTGCTATAATACAAAAATCTAGATACAAATCCTTTATTGTTATTTTTTATTGTTATGGTGAAAAGTATATCTAAGTTATATATAATGTTCTAATTCTCTATATAAAGAACTGAGGATTAGGAAAAGTAACAAAATTAGTTATATATCCTATTTGCTTCAAACAAGCTTGGCTTTTAAGGAAAAACATGAAAATTGGAATCGTAAAGTCTATGAAGTCCGTAAGTTACTTTTTTCAATCATTTCAGATCTTTGACTATTTCAATAAGCTAGTGTGGTTGTTTTTCTAACCAAAAGTTAATTTTAAATTAAGGTGGCTTTATTCTGTTGAAATGACAGATTACATTGATCAATTTTTAAAAGACATTTTTGTTGTTGAATTATTATTAGTCTCACTCATTCATACTACCTATGAAATGGGTTATTTTGTGTTTTGTTGATTTTATTTATTTATTTATTTGAGAGCCACAGACAGACAGTGAGAGAAAGAGGCAGCGAGAGAGAGGGAGAGCAAGAGAGCGAGAGATAGAATGGGTGCATCAGGGCCTCCAGCTTAAATGTCTATTTTCATAAAAGTTACTGAATTGCTATTTTATTATCATTTGTGTGTGTGTGTGTGTGTGTGTGTGTGTGTGTGTGTGTGTGTGGTTTTTAATTCTTTTATAGAAATTTTAATTTTTATTTAGTTTTCTCACACATGTATGTGTGTGTGTGGCATGCCAGAATCTCTTCTTATTGCAAAAGAATACCTTTCAACATTGTGTGTGGTTTTTAATTCTTTTATAGAAATTTTAATTTTTATTTAGTTTTCTCACACATGTATGTGTGTGTATGGCATGCCAGAATCTCTTCTTATTGCAAAAGAATACCTTTCAACATTGCAGAGCAGGTAGAGAATTGAACCCTGGCTAACAGGTATTTGCAAGCAAGCAGTGTTAACCACAGAGCTATTTCTGCAGCCTTGGGGTATTAATTCTTTAAGTATTTGGTAATATTATCCAGTGAAATTATCTGGGCTTACAGTTTTCTTTATTGAAAGAAAAAAATCTAATTACTAATTATATCTTATAAAAAATAGGGAACACTTTATGAATTTGCACATCATGCTAGCTCAGGGGTCATTCTGACCTTCCCTGTATAGTTCCAATTTTAGTATATGTGCTGCCATAGTGAACCTACTAACTGTGTCTTCAATGCTAAAATTATTCTGGTTATCATTGATCAGAGGAATTGGTTCATGCCGTTTAAATTTCAAATTTACTTGCATTAAGCTATTTACAGCACTCTCTAAGTGCTTTTCCAAAATATCTTCAATGTCTATAGCAGCATTCCCTTCATTTCTGCTATTAAAACTTTCTCTGTTACTTTTTCAGTGTCGTGTAAAGCTTATTATTTTCATTTTAAAGGACATGTCATTTTTTTACTTATGTTTTGACCATTTTCTATTTTGTATTTCATCAACTTCTACTCTTAGCTGTATTATTATTTGCTTAAGTTTAATTTTCTATTGAAGTTTCTGAACTTCACAGTACAAGACTATAAATGACACCTATTATCCTCTGTAACCTAATAAGCAAATGCTGAGGAGTAACACTCTGAGCTACTGACTCACTTAAAATTTATGCATCCATACATGTATATGTGTATGTCCCAATATATAGCTATATGATTGTTAGTTATCTATTAAATAATTTTATTATGTCATTCATAAAACTTATAAACTAGGGGCTGTAGAGATGGCTTAGCAGTTAATCGCTTGCCTGTGAAGCCAAAGGACCCCAGTTCGAGGCTCGATTCCTCAGGACCCACATTAGCCAGATGCACAAGGGGGCGCACGCATCTGGAGTTCGTTTGCAGTGGCTGGAGGCCCTTGTGTGTCCATTCTCTCTATCTGCCCTCTCTCTCTATCTGCCTCTTTCTCTCTCTCTGTTGCTCTCAAATAAATAAATAAAAATAAACAATTTTTAAATTATAAACTAATTTTTGTAATATGGTATGTATTTTTCTTGAAATAAAATTCCCTAATCTACCAGTAGAAATTGTAGGAAAAAGGAAGTGGGAGAGGAAGGAGCCAATAAAGACCTCAGATTTACAAAACATAACAGAGGCAACGATTCTAAGGTGATCTTGCAACGTTATACACTAGTATACACTAGCGACCCAAATTGGCACTCTTGAAAGGAAAGATGAGGACTTTCTCTATGCTTGAACCTGTGTAAGGTCAAAGTTGGATGAGCTAGAAGGTGGTTAGACTCCAGGCAACATTTGGTTTGGCAGCATTCCACCTTTGAGGGAAGATTGCTCCATTAACTTGAGGTTGGTCTTCAGACAAAAATGTAAGATTCTGATTAGTGATTGCAGGCAAAATGACCCACAGCAGAAGGATATAAACAGAGGGCAAAAATGAGAGCAATGGAAAGATTTGGCCTTGTTTGATGCACTTGTTATGTGAGTCCACATCAATTATAAGGACAAAAGGGCCTCTTACCATCTATATACATATTGAAATGCAATCTAAAATGACATTTGACTATTCCACATCAGCTCTACCTAAACAAACATGAATATATGTTTATGTGAACATTCCATAGATTACACTTGTGTAGTGGTTGGAATTAGATATCCCCAATAAAGCCATGTGTTTTCAATACCTGGTTCCCAGTTCCTGGCAATTTGGGAGATGGAGGCTTTCTGGGGTAGTTGCGTTGTTGCAGAAGAGTTTAGGGGTATTACAGCTAGCTCCACATTGACAGAGCTAGACTCACTCTCCTGCTGCCATTTGCCATTTGATATGTCAGGGATGTGATGCTCAGCTTGTGTTCTATAATCTTCTCCCTGTCACAGTGAAACTTCCCCCTTGAGACTATAAGCCAAAATAAACAAAAATAGCTTTCCTCCTATCAGCTGATTTTGGTAGGGTGTTCTGCCCCCAAATAAGAAGGTAACCACAAAAAACACACACACAAATGTACTTGCATATTCTCTTTCTCTCAAGATTTCCCTTTAGTACCATTTATTTAAAATAAGACAGTGATATCATTGGTAAGAATCAATGAATTGTCAGTAACTTGCATAAAGAATATATTAGAAAGATGACTAGGAAAGAATTGAGGTGGCATTTCTACATTTGACTTGACATATTCTGAAATGTAAGTCAAATAGTCTCCATGTTGTGTGTGATCACTATACTTAGTTTTTAAAACTATTAACTCTCAAGCATTCTTAAGTAAATGTCTATATTTAAAATGTAAAATAAATATTATACACCAGTTTTAAATGAACTCATTTTGTTTATATATAAATATAAATAACATGTTATTTATAAACTGATTTTTATTTAAACATAGAAGTTATATTTTTAATTATATTGTAGCATTTATGAACAAGTAATTATAATAGCTACATATCTATATTTAGACAATTGTGCTTTGATAGTTGTCAGAATCTATATAAAATACAGTTTTAGAAGTCTTCATTAGTTAATATATTACTTTGATAATTTTTTCTTATTTTGAATACCAATTGAAATATTTCTATTATAATTGCATGGTAAAATTTGTACTAAAAGCCATAATGTTTGGGCTGTTTATAATTACTTAGATGGATCTTCCTTTGGAAAGGACTATAAAGGAACATAGTATATTAACCTTGAGAATATTAAAATTTATTCCCTTAAATTTGCCTGATTCTTTCCCAGCAACTTTATGAAAGAGTAAGTAGAAAACATAAGGTTTTTGAAAATATAATTCCTTTGTTTAACATAACTCTTTCATAGAGGGCATCCTTATTCAGCAGAGCATTGAAACAAGAAGAGTTGGGATCCCCAGCACCTATGCAAATACAGGAAGAGTCTGGTAGCCTTTCCCTAATCCCAGCATTTGGAATGCAGAGAAAGGGGATCCTCTAGGCAAGTTGGTTAGCTAGACTAGCTGAATCAGTGAGCTCTGGCTTCAAGTGGAAAATCTTGCCACAGTAAAAGGGAACATGACCAGGCAAGACACCTGACCAGTCCCTGAACGCAGTGCTCAAGCATATAGATAGGCATACATACACACACATACCGTACATAAATACAAATGAAAATATAAATTTTTCCTTTAAATAAGTGAAAAATATGTAAATATATTACATTAATATTTTAGTTTTTCTGGGGATTGAATCCAGGATTTTAAACATGCTAAACAAGGGTTGCAGCACTGTACTCTATTCCAGTGAATAAATATATGTTATACATACAGTACTAGTTTGAATGTGATAATCTGAATGTATGGCCCCATAGATTAAGGTGTTTTATTAAAATTGAGTTTGCAGCTTCAGGCCCTCATAGGCTAACTCCTGCTACAAGGGGCATGCCACTGGGGTGGATACAGATTCCAGACCAAAGGTGTAGAAAGCAGGTGAGCTTGTGGTTCATGCTGCCGGATGATGTTGGTGTTTGCTGTAGTTATTTCTCCTTGCTTGCATCTATAGAAGCCAGGAGCTTCTTCTGCCATTGATGGAGCTTTCCTCCAGATCTTTAAGCTTGAAATAAATCCCTCCAATAAATTGTGTCTGGTTGAACGATTATCCCAGAACTTGGAGCTTTCTGCAACAAATATTAAATCCATGATAAAGATTTAAAAAATAAAGCTTCTAAAATTTTAAGATTCTCTTTCATGTGTCATAAAATTGTACCCAGCTTCTTACTTCTTATTCTGAATATTTTGTATCATGGTTGCTTGAAACATATACATAATTTCAATTTATAACTTTGATTTAAAATAAAATCTTTAGGGGCTGAGGAAATGGCGCATGAGTTAAAATCACTTGTTTGCAAAATCTGCCAGCCTGGGTTCATTTTCCCAGCATCCACATAAAGACAGATGCACAAATGGGCACATGTACCTGGAGTTTGCTTGCAGAAGCAAGAGGTCCTGGAATGCCCAGTCTCAATCTCTTTCAAATAAATAAATAATATTTTTAGAAAATCAGACAACAAAATATAAATTATTCATAATCCATGCACATGAGCAAAATTTTATACACTGTATATAATAATATTTGTGCAAACCAGTTTTTTCAATCCCACATATGTTGAAAACTAAAAGGAAGTGATTTATAGTAGCATATGCCTAACATAGATAAAGCAATGTTTTAATTAATTCTCTGTTGGAAAATATTGTAATGGTCTTTCGCAAATTAGAAATTACCTTTGTGTATTGTATTTTGTCTTCTCTCTTAGTTCATTTGAAGAATTTATAATAGTTAGCATGTTCTAACAACTTCCTCAAAAGAACACCAATATTTATCAAACATAGCTATAATTAGATAATTCTAAATGGAATATAAAAAATCACTGTTGTTCAAGCAAGTATATTGATTGTTGTCCTGAATTAAATGTATGTTGAAGAATGTGTGCATGACTCAACTCAGGGAAACTCCTATAGCTTGAAAAATGCTGAATAGTTTTGATTAATAAAACAAACTAGTGTGCTGAGATATAACATGAAAATTATGTTGTTTGGTATTTCTTTAGAAGTTGGACACTTTGTTCTTTAGATAAATGAATGGCTTAAGTTGTTTAAAGCATAATGTTTATTTTAAGATACTTTCATGCATGTAATTAATATTATTGAATTAAAATCTTATTTATTTTAATTCTTCCTAGGAAAGAGGTATAGTTCTTATAATTGACATAAAAAACTATAGTATTCTAATGTTATCATATTTTCTATCTCTGAACATTAAGAAAGCAAATTATAATGTCCTTCAGATTAAATTAGTTAGATTTTCAAAATGCACCAGGCAGAAGAATGTAATGAGGTAAAATAATACAACAAATTAACTTTCAAATGTAAAAGCTATATCAGAATGCCATTGACCTTTCTTGGTATAATTAAGGTGTCAAAGGAAAACACATTTTAAACTCCTAGATTTTAAAAAGTTTAATTTGTTTAATTTTTTGTGCCTCAAAGAGAAAACACAAATGGTATTTCCTTTGGAGTCACAAAAAATGTAATTATAGTTGCTTCTAAGTGAATTAGTAAAACGATCCAAGATCACTTTTAAGAGTTCATTTAGGAAGAAGTATCTTAATGGCCTAAATGAGGTAAAAACAAGGATAGTAATTGGAAAGAACACATTTTATTTTATTAAATTGTGACATTTGAAAAAGTTTCTGCCATACATTAAGATGTTTCTCTTAATTGGATGATAGCTCTAGGTGAGTAATTAAATCAATTCTGTACAATCAATTCTGCATGTGTGAAGCTATAAATAAGTTATGTGAGGGAAAGAATCAATATTGTACACAGCATACAGCGAAAAACAATTCAGAAAGAAAATGTTAAAGGAAAAAGTTTTTTGGAGTGGCCATTCAGACTGAGTTCATAGAACCAAGGATTGCATGGGGAAAACTTATCCTTCACCATATATAACCAGCTACCACCAGCAGCATCTGTGCTGTGTTTTCCCAGATACATGGATATTCAAAGACAGATGCCAGATGCATTATAGTGAACCTAGACTAGAGAAGAGAGACCAAAGAAGGGCATATGAAGTTGGGGGGTGGGAATTCTACATATTTATGTCAATAAATACATAGATATAATAAAGCACATGTGATTAAGACAGCATATACCTGTTAAAGTTTGAAAAAAAACAACACTCTGATGTTCGCTCATTTAATTTTTGAAAACATTGATTACATTTGTAGATTTCTTAAAAGGACAAAAAATGGATACTAGCATAATTTCAAAGGAGATAATTTTGAGACCAAATAAATTTCAATACTGTTACAATTATTAGATATTAAATTTGGCACAGGTCTAGGAATAACAGCAATGTTCTGCACATTTACTCTGAGCACTCTGGAAGAAGAGTTAGGAGGATCATTGTGAGTTCAAGGCCAGCCTGAGACTACAGAGTAAGTTTACTTCAAAAGAACAACAACAAAACCATAACCTTATTATTTCTTCAGGGATATTTCTGCTGTGTTAGACTTTCTTTGCAGATACAGACTATTTATTTTTCAGGTTGTCATTGTTCAAAGTTTTAAAATATGTCAGTAGTTAAAATTCATTCATACAAGGGCTGGGATGACCATAAACTTGAGTAAAGAGAAGCAATGAAAAGGTACAGGCGTGTATGGTGAGACTGGAGTGGACACTGAACATGATGGCCCTATCAGCAGAGGTGACCTCTACTTTGCTACTGTGCACCTGCTGGCTTTTGCATGCTCCAGGTGGCCAGATATGTTTAGCTTTTTCTGTTTTAACTGTCTCTCTTTTTAAGTTATCTCTAAGAAAAAATTGAATAAGATAAAGTTTAGATAAAATCCATACAGGAGATAGCTTTTGCCTATAA
This sequence comes from Dipus sagitta, assembly GCA_036346955.1. Taxonomy (NCBI): domain Eukaryota; kingdom Metazoa; phylum Chordata; class Mammalia; order Rodentia; family Dipodidae; genus Dipus; species Dipus sagitta. Next base: position 51,413,648 of record CM070774.1, read on the forward strand.
GCTACCAGTTTATAATAAAAGTGTGTGCCATTTATTATGCGACCATGGGGATAGTAATATCATTCACTGTATGAAAAACCACCTAATGCAAGAACTTAATGAAAGAAAATAAAATGAAAAAAAAATCAATGAAAGCTTTTAAAGTAATGGCTTAAGGTAACAATTGATTCATCATCAATAAATTACATTCCTTTAGGGTCTTCAAACATCACTGGATATGTGAAGTGTTCACTTTAATTTAAGGTGAATAAAGATTGACATAATTAATTTCATCATAAATAATTTGAGAAAATAAAACTTTGGGTAGTTGGTCAATACAACCACATTGTGTATTGATCCATTAAACTCAACATGAGATGCAGACAAATATCCCAAGCTCTTGCCATAATTAAGCACCTTGTCAATTTTTTTCATTAATAATTCAGTGTTGATGAACTGTCTCACAGCTACTCCCAGAACTGGTCATTGATTCTCATGAAGAAGAGATGATGCCAACCAGTAATTTTGTCCTTCACTGGATGTTATTGCTGTACTGGGTAAAATGCAATGCTGGGTGAAAATGACTATATATATATATGTGTGTGTATGTATGTATGTATGTATGTATATAGCAATGACTTATTCCTTATCTTGGATATTTTACTTCATAAATTTATATACTAACATAGAATTTGTACTAAAACAGTTTAAAGATAATTCCACCCTTGCAACAAACAAACAAGTAGTGCTTTGTTTTATTTCAATTTATTTGCATGTAATTACACGATGTGTGCGTGGGCTGTGTGGGATACTGGGCACAGCATATGTTCGATGGTGCAGGTGTTGTGGTCAGAAGACAACCCTGTGTGTCAGTCTTCTCCATTCACCTTTTTGAGACATGATCTCTTGTTCACCACTGTGAAAACCACATTGGCTGGTCCAACAGCCTCTAGAATTGTCCTGTTTGCATTTCTTTAGATGGCAACTGGGTCTTGGCTTGATGTGGGCTCTAGAGATCCAAACTAAGCATAGCAAGTACTTTACCACTGAGCCCATCTCCTCTACCTTCATGGCGTTTATGAAAACTGGAGTTGGCATCAAAAATGTTTGGGAGATGCTATATCCTCAATTCTTTAGAGGATTTTTTTTTTCTTTTACAAACCAGCATTTTAAAGATTCTGCATTTTATAAATAATAATCTCTTATCATTAATTCATTTATTTGTTTATAGTGTTCATCAAGTTTATTTAAGCAGGAAGTCACTTTTCCCCTTGGCTTTAAGAAAAACAATTTAGAGAAGGTTAATCCAGAAAGCAAACAAGTTTCCCAAGACCAGACAGACTTAAATGTTATGTGAAAACACTTGTAATGTTGGGTCTGATTGTGTAGGCTTGTAATCTCAGCAATTTGGGAACCTGAGACAAAAGAATCACAGCTTCAAAGTAACTCTGGGCTACATACAGAGTGAGTTCAAGTCCAGTGTGGGCAACTTAGTAAGACCTCGTTTCAAAAAAAAAAAAAAAAACTGCAAAAGTAAGAAAGAAAATATAGTTCCATCATAGAGCATTTGCCTAGCTTGACTGAGTCCCTAGGTTCAATCCTCCACTTGCACCCACACATAGAAACACCCTCAACTTCAGTCCTAGTGGTTATTAATAGAAACTATCTTATTTATGCTGAAGAAACAAAAGAGTTGATAATGCTCAATAATTTTCATATTTTATCATACTTTATTTATTCATTCACATACTGGAAGACATTTTCACTTCCAAGGTTTGACAATTTTGGCTGAAGGTGCTATAAACATCTACATACTCTACATACTATGCATTTGGTGAAAATATATTCTTTGCTCCTGTGCTTAAACACCAAGAAGGTGTGTACTTGATGGGCCACCTGGTAAGTATATGATCAACACTGTAAGAAAGTACCAAATTGCCTTGCAAAATTACTATAACACTTTGCATTCCCACCATCAATGAACGAGATCCCATTGTTTTATACCCTTGGATGCTAAGGTGCATATTAAATGATTCCATATTTGATATGAAGGAAGGAAGAAAGGACAATAGCAGAGCACAGATTGTGAGGACCATAACAATTTTCTATAGGATAGATACTATTATAATGGCACATGCCATTCAAAATTTTTTCCAAACACATAATGTATCTCACTAAGAATGGGTAATAATGTAATGTAGACACTTTCAGTGCTAATTGTGGTTAATACCAAATATGCACTGTGTCATTGAGAAGGAAAAACTATAACAGTTTTAAAAGCCCCATGCTTTAAAAATGAGTTCTCAGAGGAAGAAATACAAATGGCAATCACATACTTAAGAAAATGTTCATCATCCCTAATCATCAGGGAAATGCAAATTAAAACAACTATGAGATTCTATCTTACCCCAGTAAGAATAGCAGACATTAAAAAATCAAATGACATCAAATGCTGGATGAGGTTGTAGAGAAATAGGAACCCTCATTCACTGTTGGTGGGAATGTAATATGGTACAACCACTATGAAAAACAATATGGAGACTCCTAAAAAGCATGACTATAGAGTTACCAACAGACCCAGTTATTCCCTTACTGGGCATTTACCCTAAAAGCTCCAAACCTCAGCTCAGAGATATTTGCTCAACAATGTTTATAGCTGTTCATTTCATAATAGCGAAGAGTTGGAATCCATCCAGATGTCCATCATTAGATGAATGGATAGCTAAGATGTGGTATATGTACATGATGGAATTCTACACAGTAGTAAGGAAAAATGACACAATAAAATTTGAAGAAAAATGGTCAAATTTGGAACAGATAATTCTCAGCGAACTTACACAATCACAGAAAGATAATCATCACATGGCCTCACTCATCTATGGATCCTAACCTGAATCTGCCCGCGCTGCTGACATACCTAATAGGCATCTTGAGGACGGGACAATAGGAAAGGTGGGATGGGAGGGGAGGACAAGGGCGGGGGGGGGGGGACAAAAAACTGGACCCAAATGAAAATGGTAACATAACATCCTACATCCTGAAAGACATACTAAAAAGTCAAACCTCCATCAGTTGCTTAGAGAGAATACCTGAATCACAGGGACCTGGAAAGGGTATGATAAAGACTACCCTAGATCTTCTTCTGTTTCTCTCTCTCTCTCTTTCCTCTCTTTCTCTTTTATATTACCTATATTTTTCTTCCTCCTTCTCCCTTGGCACTGACCTGTAACTCCCAGTACAAGCATATGGGTAATATTCACAATGAGCTATTGATCAAAGATACCTAAAAGGTTTCCCAAAAGAAGACAGAATTCTGTCAGAGTACTTAATGACCCACCAAAGGTTAATGGTAAGACCCTACTGCCAAAGACACCATATACTGTTGGGATGTAATATGGAGCAACCTGGCTGGAAACTGGAAGAGGGTCAATCCCCAGACAGCTAAATTAGTTAGTTAAATTCTTTCTAAAATAATAATGGGTATCCATGTATCTTGTACTGACCTCACTCTCCGTTGGAAAATTTGCCTCTCTTTTCAGATGGATGCAGAACCTGAGGAGAGAATCAGTCCATCACACCCCACCAGGGCACCACCTGAAGCCATAGAGTTAGTGGGATAATAAGCAAGATCTGCTTTCTCAGGTGAACCTGGTATCAGCACAAGGGTGAAGGAGATAGACACAGAGAACACTCAACAGCTACCAAATCATATATCCAGAGACACAGAGACACCCAAGACCTTGTCACTGAAATAGACATAAAATGAACCCAATTAGGCTCAGGGAAATTCACTGAAGAGAGGACAGAAAGATTTTTAGAGCCATACGTTGGGTGATTATGCACAGAGACATTGCATTTCCCCCATAACAGATGGCCACCTCCACAATGCAACCCCCACAATCTGCAGGGGTGGATGGCAAGGAGAAGGCTAACGATGGTACCATCATGTCTGTATACACACTATATACATAACTAATAAAAACATGTCATCCATAGCACACTTCATCTGCAATGAATTAAGGCTTGCATAACGCATCTTCATTAATCAAAACCAAAAGATAATATATACCCTATCCTTAGTAACTGACTCCACCTTCTAGACACCATAGAAGGACAAAACCCAGGCAGTAACTCACTCCTCAAATTCAAGAAGCCACCTTCTCTCTTGCATAACTCACCTGCATTCTCACATTACTTCTGAATAAAATCCCCTGCCCCTTTGCCAACCATGTGTGCATCCTCATTTTTTTTTTTTTTTTTTTTTTTGGTCCAGGCAATGGCCACTGCCAAAAAAAAAAAAAAAAAAAAAAACGCATGCTACATTTTTGTAACTTACTCTGTGACAAAAAGGAAGAAGAATACATGCAGTATTGGCATGCAGTGAACAAAACACATTTAAAAAATAAAAACACATCAAATTTTGAAAAATAACTGAAGTCTTGAAGATAGGTCTAATTTTTTATTAGTTAATTTTTAAACTTAGGTTTTATTATGTACCCCCATCCCAGTCCCCATTTCCCTGCAGAACCCTCTTCTGTAGGCTTATTGGTATTCACTGTGGTGTAATTAGGGCCTCCGTCTCTGGGGAGAGCTGTGCTTCAGGGTGCTTCTACTTACCCTGTGACTTTTACAATTTTCCCAACCCTCTTCTGCAACAGTCCCTGAACCTTAGCAGGTACGTTATTGGTTAATATTGCATTCTCTATAGCCTCTGTATTTCTGTTATGATGTGTTTAAGTTCATCACAGTGCTTGTTGTTATTTTTCTGGGTGTGGATATCAGCCAGCATTAGTAGCAAGCCACTGCTTCCTCTTCAATTTTTTCTGGACCCCAGTAAATGTAGTAGAGGTGGCGCATTTTGTTGTTAACATCCAGCTATCGTTTCTTGCACTGGTAGATCCTGGATCTCCCTAGTATTCTCTGCCATTTGTAAAATAAAAGAGATTCTTTGACCAAAGATGAGAGTGGTTTTGATTAAAGGAATATGCCTAGGAGCTTGAGAAACAATTTGATGTGGCTACCCACTCATACAGGGAACAGTGGGGGCTTCTCTATGGATATTGTGACTTTCCTGACCGTCAGGTGCTGACTTGGTTTCCAGTACCAGGTATGAGTTCTCTTCCATGGAACGGGCCTCATGTCCAGGCAGAGGGCAGTTGGTTACCCACAGAGGCTGTGTGCCACTATTGCACAGTGTGTACTTCTTGTCTGGCTGGTGGATTGCATGGATTGCAGGGTCTCCTATTTATTCTTGCTGTTAGTGATCATTATCACACAGTAGCTCCCATAGCACTTGCCAGCACCATGAGGGTTTCCCAGGTGAGGACTTGCTTTCCTGTCAGTTCCCACATCGTCTCTTAGTATTTTGAGATGGAAGCCTGTGGTGTTTTCAGCAACAGGGTCTTACCTTTTAGCTCTTACGGGTAACCAAGTGATTGTCAAAGAATTGCGCTGTTGAGGGGAATCACACAGATCACCCTGGCCAACTGCTTGCTCTGTAATTTAAACCAGATCTGGCCCTGGGAGCCACAAGCCAGAGACGATGGTTTAAAGACTAAATTTTCTGCACCTTCTACTAGACATTTAAATCTGGCCCATCCACCTTCCTTAATTGGGGGTTCTATCTTATATACTAGTCTCTAGAAGGAAGATTTCTATTATACTGACTGCTTTAGCCTTTGGTCTTCTGTAGTTCTCCCCACCATCCCTTTTCATGAACCTTCCCACTCTCTCACCCCAATGATTCCCTCTACCGGTTTATCTGTTAATACCTACTCTCCTTCTTCCCAGTTCCTCTTTTTTTTTTCTGGTCTTATTTTAGTTACATACACATAGTCCTAAATGCTTACTCCCTTTTATAATTTTTTCTCACAGGTCCAGTTTAGGAGCCACATGTGGGAGAAAATATGTGACATTTGTCTTTCTTAGTCTGTGTAACCTCAGTCAGGATGACAGATTTAAAGATCATCCATTTTCCTGCAGATTTAATTATATCATTTTTTCTTACTGCTGAGCAGGATTTCATTCTATAAATGTACTGCATCTTCCTTACCCATTCATTAGTCGATGGGCATTTGAGTTTATTCCAATTCCCAGCTATTGTGAGTAGAGTGGCAATAAACATGATTGAGCAAGTATTTCTGAAGTAGAGAGTGGAGTCTTTAGGATATATATTGAGGTATGTACTTTCTGGGTCAGATGATAAACCAACTTTCATCTTTTCCCAGGCTTCTCCATACTGCTTTCTATAGTGGTTGTGCAAATGTGCATTACCACCAGCAGTGAACAAGGGTCCCACTTTTCCCACATCTTCACTAACATTTGTTGTCTTTTGATTTTTTGATGATTGTCATCCTGACTGGAGCAAGATGGAACTCAAACTTGTTTTAATTTGCAATAACCTGATGATTAGGTATGTTGAAATTTTCTTTAAATGACTACTGGCAATTTGTATTTTCTCCTTTGAAAATTATCTGTTTAGCTGTCTGCTCCATTTTTTGAGTGGCTTGTTTTTTATTCCTTAGACTTGTTTTTAGTTCTTTGTCGATTTTACATATTAGACCACTATCAGAGGTATTCCTAGCAAATATTTTTGTTTCCATTCTGTGAGTTTTCTGTTGGCTTTATTTATGGTATGCTTGTCTGTGCAAAACCTTTTTAGTTTCACAAGATCCTATTGGTTGAGTAATTTCCAGAGGTACCGAGGTCCTGTTCCATAATTCTTTTCCCACTCCTATGTCTTGAATAGTTCTCCATGTTTTTTCCTCCAATCATTTATAATTTCAGGTCTTATACTAAGGTGATTTATCGATTCAGAGTTGATTTTTGTGCATGGTGAGAGGAGTTGATTTAGTTTCCTTTATCTAAATGTGGATATACAATCCTGAATCTATTCTGTTCCATTGATCTGTATGTCTATTTGGTGCCAGTACCATACTGTTTTTATTACTATGGTTTTCAGTATAATTTGAAGTCAGGTATGGTGATAACTCCTGATGTCTTTCTTTTGCTGAAGATAGTTTTGGATATCTAAGACCTACTGTAGATCCATATTAATTTTGAGACTATTTTTCCTATCTATGTGAAAAAAAAGTTGCTGGAATTTTTAGAAGTATTGCGTTATATCTGCACATTGATTTTAGTCAGATGGCCATTTTTATGATGTTGATTCTTCCAATCCATGAGCATGGGAAGTCTTTTCATCTTCTCATGTCCTCTCGATTTCTTTCCTCAGTATTTTTATGTTTTTATTGTGTAAGTCCTTGTCTTCCATGGTTAGTAGAAATCATATACATATGTGTGTGTGTGTGTGTGTGTGTGTGTGTGTGTGTGGGTGTGTTGAAAATGGGACACCATCGCTGATCTTTTTCTCTAGATGCTTGTTTTTAGTATACAGAAAGACTACTGATATTGTGTGTTGAGTTTTTCAACCTGACACTTTGCTGAGTTTATCAGCTATAGAATTATTTTGGTGGGGTCTTTTGCTTCTCTCTCTCTCTCTATCTATATCTATCTATCTATCTATCTATCTATCTATCTATCTATCATCTATCTATCTATCTATCTATCTATCTATCTATCTATCTATCTATCTATCTATCTATCTATATCATCAGCAAATAGGGCTACTTTGACTTCTTTTCCAATTTCTATCCCATTTATTTCTTGCTCTTCTCTTGCTATTTGGGCTAGGACTTCTAGAACTATGTAGAAGAGCAGTGATGAGAGTGGGCACCCTTATATTTTTCCCAAGCTTAATGGGAACTCCTTGGGTTTTTCCCCATTTAGTATGATTTGGGCCTTAGATGCTTCATATATAGTCTTCATTATATTGAGATATGGTCCCTCTATCCCCATTCCTACTCTCTCTAGTGTTTTTATCATGAAGTGATGCTTTATTTTGTTGAAGGCCTTCTCTGTATCTTTTGGAATGGTCATATGTTTCTTGAGCTTAAGTTTATTTGTATTGTATTATGTTTATCAATTTCCATATGTTGAATAATTCCTGCATCCCTGGAATGAAGCATAATTGATCAAGGTGGATAATGCTTTTGATGAGCTCTTGAATTCAGTATTAGAGGGTTTTTTGAGAATTTTCATGTCTAGTTCATCAGGGATTGGGATTTCTGTCCAGGATTTTCCTTTCTTGTTGTATTTTCAATCTGGCTTTGGTATCAGAGTAATGCTGGCTTCATAGAAGAACTTCAGGAGCAGCCCCTCTTTACCAATTGTGTGAAGTAGCCTGAAGAAAAAGTGATTTAACTTCTTCAATAAGGGTTGGTAGAATTCAGCTGATAATCCATCAGGACCTGGACCATTTTGTTGGGAGATTTTTAATTACATGTTCAGTCTCATTCTATGTGATAGGTTTTCTTAGGAAGTTTATATGTTCTGAGTTTAGTTTTGGTAGGTGTTATATGTCTATAAATTCACCCACATTCCCAGTGATGAGGGTCCCTGCAGAGGGTGAAGGACAGGAAGGCTAACAATTGTACCAACATGGCTATATATCCACTGCGTACAGAACTAATAATAAAAATAAATAAATAAATAAAATACAAAATAAAATTCATCCATTTCTTTCAGATTCTCTAATTTTTTGAAACACAGGTTTTGGAAGTATGTCATGATGATTCATCCAATTTCATTGGTGTTAGTTATGAACTGTCCATTTTCTTTTCTGATAGTGTTAATTTGATACCTCTTTTTTCTTTTGATCAACTTAGCCAGAGATTTGTTGATCTTGTTTGTGTTTTTAATTTTCTTTTGAAGAACTGGCTCTGTGTTTTGTGAATCTTTTAAATTGTTTTCTTAATTTCCAATTCATTAAGTTTTGCTCTGAAATTGATTATTTCTTTTTGTATGGAGCTCTTCAGTTTGGAATGTTCTTGTTTTCCAATGTCTTTATGTGAAAGGTTAAGTTATTAATTTTGTTTCTCTGTACTTTGCTATTAAGGCATTTAGTGCTATGAATTTCTTTTTTTTAAATCAATTTTTATTAACATGTTCCATGATTATAAAAAATATCCCACGGTAATACCTTCCCTCCCCCCCACTTTCCCCTTTGAAATTCCATTCTCCATCATATCCCCTCCCCATCTCAATCAGTCTCCCTTTTGTTTTTATGTCATGATCTTTTCCTCCTCTTATGATGGTCTTGTGTAAGTAGTGTCAGGCACTGTGAGGTCATGGATATCCAGGCCATTTTATGTCTAGAGGGAGCACGTTGTAAGGAGTCCTACCCTTCCTTTGGCTCTTACATTCTTTCCCCCACATCATCTGCATTAGACCCTGAGCCTTGGATGGTGTGATCGAGATGTTACTCAGTACTCCAGTCACTTCTTTCCAGCACCATGATACCTTCTGAGTCATCCCTTGGTCATTGCCATCTGAAAAGAGAAGATTCTCTACCCAAAGTGAGAGTAGAATTAGTATATGGGTATGAATATTAACAGAAGTGCTCACTGGGCAGTTTGATAAGCATAGTATGTACATTTATCCAGACATCAGTAGACATTACACCCGTAGGGCTCATGACTATCCCTGTTTTAAGTTTTCAGTATCAGGGATGTATTCCTTCCCATGGAGTGGGCCTCCAATCAAATTAGACAGCAGTTGGTTTCCACTATGATAGATGTGCCACTATTGTACCCATTGGCTCGTTTGGCCTGGCTGGCCAAATATTAGGCTTGCAGTGTCCACTGTTGAGTATCTTCACTGGCGATATCTCTTTCTCCCATTGAACTGCATGTAGAATGGCTTCTTCCAGCTTTCTGTCAGCTGGTCTACATGGAGGAGGTTATCAGCTCAGTTCCAGCATTTCTCAGCCCAAGTATGTGGAGTCTTCAGTAATAAGGTCTTACCATCTCTTCCTGGTGGGAAACCAAGGGCCTCGGCAATGGCCTATAATGTTTTGGGGGTATCAGGGACCTCCCTGGCCAACAACTCATTGGAAGGTACCCCATCCCTGGCACTGAAAATTTTCTAGCAACAATCTATGGCTCCTGATTATTCCATTGTCCAAAAAAGTAGGATTCCATATGATTTATTTATATCCTCTTAGATTTTGATTAGCCCTCCCTCCACCTTTCCTTTACTCAATCTCTTCCCTTGACCTCACTTTAGGTCTTTTCACCCCCGTTAATCTATTCTTCTACTTACATATATACAATACCATCCTATAGTGCTATGAATTTCTAAATTAAGACTGCCTTCTTAGTATCCCATAACTGAATGATAATGAAGACACATCATTCTAGAAGTTAACCTGTGTCTTTTCATTAGGGAGGTAAGATCATTTATGTTTACCATTGTAACTGTGAGGTTCAATATAATCCCTGTCATAGTGAAGGCTTTATGGGACTTGGTGCTTTGTTGAGTTTTATAGATTTTCATGTCTTTTCCAGTTTTGTTTATTTTTTCCGTTTTGTAAGCTCTTGAGGCTATTTGTTGTACTCTTCTGAGTAGAGTATCCCCTGGAGAATTTTCTGTAGGGTTGAATATGGGCTTACATAATCATAGAGCTGGCTTTTATCATGGAAGATTTTCCTTTTGCCTTCTATTATGAAGGATACTTTTGCTGCGTAAAGTAGTTTCAGTTGGTAGCATTGGTTTCTCAGAGTTTGGGTACTCCACTCAAACCCTTCTGGATTTTTGCATTTCCACTGAAATTAGAGGTCATTCTGATTGGCTTACCTTTATATGAAATGAACTGTTTTTCTATTGCTACTTTTAGCACTCTCTCTTCAGTTTCATTGTTTAGCATTTTAACTATAACGTGATGTGGAGTGTTTCTTCCTTGGTCTTGTCTGTTTGGTGTTCTGTGAGCTTCTTGGATCTGGATGAGTCTTTCTTTATTGAGAATGGGAAAATTTTCTTCAGTAGTTTTGTTGAATATATTCTACATGCCTTTGGTCTGTATTTCTTCTCCTTTTTGTATGCCTATGATCAAGATATTTGGCCTTTTTAGTGCATCCCACAATACCCTTGTATTCTGTTCTCATGATCCTTGAATTTATCATGGTCATTGGACTCCCAAAACAATTCTTCAGTCTTGTCTTCAGGTTCTGAGATTCTGTCCTCAACATGATCCACTCTATTTGTGAGGCTTTCTAGGAAGAACTTTAAGAGGCTATTTTATTTTTCTTCTCTGTATTAGTTCACTTTACTCAGACCAATCCACACTTGGTCCAAGTACACTGGCCCCAAACATCCTGGTGCTCTTCCAAGTCTCATTTTTTTTAAAAAGGCAGTGAATATAATGAAAAGAAAATGACATAGAAAGATAAAAAGGGATTGTCTTTTTTTCCTATATATCTAAAAGATCAATCTAATTAAGTAATTAGATCTGTGACAAAACACTGAACTTTTAGGATAACAAAGTGGACATTGTTAACAGTATAACTAAATTAATAACATTGTTAACATTATAACTAAATTAATAAAAAGTTTGCACCCACAGTCTCTATGCCTGGAAGCATGGAGTCCTGTGCCATTCCATAAACTTTCCAGAATGGAGTTCTGCTGGAGATGGGCACCAGTTGGAATCCATGCTCAGAATTTCTTCCTCAGTCTAGCTTTTGCAATGGAGACCATATTTTATTTTCTATTCTAAATTCAAACAACTTTACACTTTTAATTTGAGTGAAGTATTACTAGAAGCTGTTAGACAGATAAGTAACTTAGGAGGGCAGGATAGGGAATTAGCAGAGAAAAGATTACTAAAATATTGCAAGTGGTAAATGGCTAGGACACAAACTATTGAGATAGAATGAGTGCAGGATGTGTAGTATAGGGACATATGTTAAACTCTGCATGACTAGGTTACAAATGTTGATATGTTGAACAGGTTGTTGGATATATGTCTAAAGCTTGAGTAGAAATGATTTAAGTATATCTATCCTATGCATAGCAATTAAATTCATCTGTATAGCAAATAAATTCTTAGTGGGAGAGTATTAAAGAGAAGGAAAGAGAAATTACGGTAGAGCTTTGTAAACACTAAATGTTCTCGGCCAAGTAAATGAAGGTCTTTGAATCAGAAGAGCAAAGAGGAAGAAAATGAATGGAAGTGTCACAAAAACCAAAAGATCGGGAAGGAGGTCAACACAGAGAAAAATCAACTCCTACTAAATCAGAGAGCCAGAGCCTCAGAGGTCCCCAACACCTCATCACTGACTCACACCAAAAATGAACCCAACATGGCTCAGGGAAATTTTGCGGAAGAGGGGGCGGAAAGAATGTCAGAGCCACATGTTGGGTCATGATATGAAGAGACATTTAGCTTACTCATAACTGTGGGCTAACTCCACAATGCATGACCCATATACCTCAACAAGGAGGGGCCAAGGGGGAGCGGGTTGGTCACGGATGAGCCTAATAATGGCACCAAACTGACAGTATTTGCTGAATACAAAACTAACTAATAAAGAGAAAAAGAAAAAAAAAATTCTTTAAGAAAAAAAAAAAAAGATCGACAATACAGGTGACAACATTCCACGAATAACTGAAAATTAATCAGGATGAAAAAATTTTCTTAGTTATATTATCAGTACATTATGTATATGGACAAAGATTTTTGGTGACTATAATCTAAAACGATGAATTTAATTACTAATTAAAGATGAGATATGAATCTCAGTAATTTTCATCAAAAATCTATATTTTAACCAAATCAAATCATAGATGAAGGTATGTGCTTTAAACTTCTACACGTACTACTGTTTTTCTCTAAATATGTTAGGAAAACTAAGTACTTGGTTTTTCTGCCTAATTATTTCAATAGGTAAAGTCTCCCCAAGGACGTTGCTTAAAATTAACAAGACCAACTAATTAAGTCTAATTAGGTCAACCTGCATGAGATAGTTAGCATAATTAATTTTGATGTTGAAGTATCCCAAAGGGAGACAGTATCTGTATGTCTGTGAAGAAAACTTGAGTGAGGAAAACAACGTAAGAAGAAAGGAAAAGTTTCTTTTCTTAATGAGACATAGTCTATATATTCATTAGTAAATATAGCATGGCTCTCATTTACATTTCTAGACTTATTTGAAAAGACAGATATATATGTGAAGATGTTTATGCATAAAACCTTACTGACAGATTTAGTAAAGACAAAATAAAAGTTTGATAAATATTTTTATTTGGAAGATGTGGTGACATAAAACTTCATTATTTATAGAAATGAGCTTTAGTTTTAGAAAAGTGAAACACAGTAAGTTGACATGCTATTTTATATATAAGCAGGACTTGTCTTATTAAAATATAACTATATATCTAAACAGATTTAAAGTATCTTTCCAACATGGTCTATCTTATTTTAGGTGGTAATCATATTTCTGGTCTATTTAGGTGCTATACGAACATTTTACTTGGTTAAATATATTGTGATAAGAAACAAATGTGGATTGTGGAATATATTAATTGATATAAAGGTCTTTATAGTATTTGAGTCAGTGGTCTTATTGATTTTGCAAAACCATTCCACTCTTTTGACTGAGAAGCTGAAATAAGAAACTAATCTGTATTGACACACTCAGTGTTGTTTAATGTGAATTTAGAGTAATCACATGACCTTGACATTAGGACAATTATCTAATGATCATTGTAGATATTTTTTTAAGCATAAGAACCTAGTGGGTAACAACATGGCATTAAATTAGATAAAATATTGCAGGTATTTCCTACTCCAAGTTTATATATCAAGTATAAATTAATTGTACTATAGTTTATATTTTAGCACCTTAATAAAATCCCACACAAAATAAAATTTAAAAACACAAATCATTAATTCACAAGGTTTTATGGATATTAATGTGATTCTGGTCAAGAAAATGTTGATTCCTAACCTATGTAAAATTTGGGGGAAATTTTCCCAATATTTTCTTTTCATTTATATTTTTATAGAGAACTGTATTGTATGAAAATATTGCATACTGATCATATTCCTAATGGATTATACTCTTATGTTCTCTCTCCCCTGCATGGGGTCCAGTGAGGGCCCTACTCAGTAGAGTTACTGGATTTCACTGTGGCTGTCTTGAATGTACCAGTCAGTCTATGGGGAGTGGGCAATATCTCCGAGTACACCTTCCAACCTTGTGGCTCTTATATTCTTTGAGACCCCTCTTCTGCAATGTTCCCTGAGAGTTGGAGAATATGTTAAAAGTATCAATAAGTGTTGGGCTCTCAGTAGCCTCTGATTTTCTGCTTTGATGAGTTTTGAGTCTTTTCAGTGTCTATCACCATCTCCTCAGAGGAGGTTCTCAGGCTACAAGTGAGAGCAGCACTCATACTTAATCTGTCCCTTCTCTAATTTTTCCTTGGGCAGATGTGATAGATATGATTCATCTTCTGCTCGACAGTCTGCTGCATTGATTATTTCATTTTCCTAACTGTATTCTTCTAAAAGAGTTCACTGTGAAAGCCACAGTAAAGGATTAAGAAAAGATGTTCCATTTCATTGAGGGATAAGAATTGAAATAAGTTCTTTGTATTTTCCCTGTATAGAGATTTTTGTTTTCATTTTCATTTATTTAGTTATTAAATGACATATTCTCCAAGGCTCTGTTCGGTTACAGTTGCCATGCTGTTTCAACTCAAAACTGTACATGTGTATGACAGCCTAGTAATGCTCCATGTTAAGCATATTCTCCACACCAAGTAGTACACCCCAAACATATTCTCCCTGTAATACTTGACAAGAGTAAAACAGTAAGAGTGACCTAAGTTTGTCACAACTTAGGTGCTCTATTCAAGAATGTTAAGCCAAAACTAGGGAGATGACTCAGTGGGTAAGAGAGCTTGCCACTTGCCACTCTAGCATGAGAGCTAGAGAATACTTGAGTTTGATTTTCAAGCACCTACATAAATATTTGGGGTGAGAATACATGTATGTAAACCCAGTTCCATGAAGGGTAGTGTGTGGGGTGGGAGACCTGAGAATCACTGGGGATTACTGCTCAAAAATGGGAAGCAAGTCTGTATTAGAGAGAGACTGGATCTTAAGGAAATACACTGATCAGATGATGGACAATGAAGGACCCCTGACAATCTCCTTGGGGTCTGTACTGGGTCACATGGACAACCATGAGGTATGTTCATCTGTTCACACAGCTGCATATGGCACAAAACATCACATCATAACCCACAACACTACATATACTCTAGAGAGAGGAAGAGAGAGAGTATTAAGCCCACAAAATCTTCTAAAAGAATATTTTCAAGTTGGTCTACACAAAAGGATATTGTAATTATATATATTTACAATAATTTATGGAGAACTGAGTAAAGATGACTTATAGTTCCCAAAGACAAATCTTACCAATATTTTAGATATCCTTCTAACATGTAGCTGAATGGTCAATTTAAATATTATATACTCAATGTCTGCAGCATTTGTTTATTTAAAGATTAAATGTATGGTAATGTAAAAAAAAAGTAGTTACAGACTGCCTATGTAACAGAATATATTTGAAAGTCTGTTGTCCAATTATACTATAACTGACCTTAATATCTGTAGTTGTTATAGAATTTGCAAATCTTTGTAACTGAATATAAAGAAAAAAAAAACCAGAACTGACAGATTCAATTCAATCTGTCAAAGGTGATGACATTTGCCAGGGAGTCCAAAGTTAAGTGTGATAGAACCCTACTCCACATCCCATATTTTGGGAAGGCTACATTTTGATGACTTGCATTTCCACAAATTAATCATGATTTTACATTTTGAGCTGTCTAATAAAGGTGAGTTAGGTTTATGTCATTTAATGAAGGATTGAGTTGTAGAATTCTGTCTCGTACTGTTTTTTAATCCCTTTCTTCTGCTTTAGTTCAAATGCTTCACTTTTGCCATTTTTTTTGTTTGTTTGTTGTTATTGTAAGTCCTAACTGTTCTCTTGTTTATGCATCCCTGATATAGTGTCTATCTGTGTTAATGTAAGTGTTTAAAAATTGTAGTCATTAGAGAAAGGTAGTGTTTAAGCAGGATCCATAGGTTAAATCCCTTGCAGAACCAAAAATACACACTTTAGAGTTTCTTTTAAACTATTTCCAAGTTTGAATAAACTAATTATAATTGTCATTTGAGCTTTAACTCAATTACATTTTGTAGATTCTTTTAGGATCCTAAAATTGATTGATTTAAAGTTTATATTTTCAAAATTATTTCCACTTAGCTTTATTTGAAGTGATAATATCAAACCAAATTAATATATATCACAAATAAAAAAGTCTGAATATTTTTGTAATGTGCTCAAGAACTGTATTTATTGATATAGAATTCTTTAGGGATTTTAGAAATTTTAAAAGAAAAATAATATATAAACTAACCCAAAATATTTTTTAAAATTTGAAAAGTAATAAGACATAATAACAAAACTAGCATTTCCACCTAGCGCTTTTCCCAAGAAGATTATCATCAATGTGGATTTGATGATACAAGTTCTATGATGAAAAGAGGCAAAACTAGATAGAAGTAATTTATTCTTGATATTATGCCTTTCATGCAGAAAGTGATCCAAATCCAATTCTACTTTAGTTTATACTAAAGTATCTTTTGTTGAAGAATGACCCCTCTCAAGCAACTTTCTCTTAGCCTTTCCTGGCTTTAACAGCAATGCTGTATTCCTTATATGATTCTATGAAATGCATAAATGACTAGACAATTGTTTCTTTCATCAATAAGAATAATAGTAAAGAAAAATGAAGGGTATAAGGTAAAGTCCTTCAGTATATTACTCACTCTTCCATAAAGCAGAAGAAGTGAAAGGTTATGACCAATGGGAAAAGGAAACTACAAAACTACAATTAGCAGTGATTCGCCTCAATGAATTATGATTGCTGTTTATGTTAGCTTTTTTTTTTTTTGGAGGAGTATGGCACTAAATAGGATGTACACATGCCTTGTGAAAGCAAATAATTGAGTGCTGGTATTCAAAATGTTCAAGACTAACATATGAATTGGCCCTTTCTCAGGGAGGATTTAGATCAGTACACCTGTCAAAAGAAAGCAATGAGGTTTTTGAATCCATGATTATTTATAAGCACTTAGAGCCTTTTCCTAAACAGAGTCAGTTTCCATGGAAACAGGAATTATCTGATGAAGTCTGACCTTTCCTTTGCATAGTTTAGATTTGACAGCTATGTGAGCACTGTTTTAGAAAGCAAATAAAATCCAGAGAAGCTTACAAAAGATACATGAAGTAGGAAGTAATTGAAAATGCTAAGCTTAAAAAACACAGCCAAGATTATACAATTTTTAAAAAATGTTTTCAATGCTTCAAGAGAATAACATTATTTTAAGTGGGTTTTTATCTTATAATGATGGTAAATAAGAGCTAAAACAAAATGGAGAGCCATTTTATTATTATTATTATTTATTCACATAATTTTATGTACATATAAATATTAAAAATACCTATATTTTTGCATATAAGTGGTACTCACATATAATCCAATCATATAAAGAAGCATGGGCAGTATAATTTACATATTAGCACAAGAATTGAATTATTATACTCTGGAAAGTAAATGTCATTATACTATTTTTCAGATTCACAACACTCTACCATGCTAAATGAGTTCCCAACATTACAAAAGTAGCATTTAAATACAGGTCTAAGTACTAAAGACTGTAAAATTGAGTTTTATTTTTAAATTTTTTGCAATTTTACATTACTATCAAATGTAGTAACATAATTTGGCAGAAAATTTTAAATTGAAATACTTGAATTGAAATTTGGCTGTTGAAGGTTATTCAGTGACTACATTTTAATCTGTTGCATTTGAATTATACATTTAAAAATGGTTTGTTCCACTGGTCTATATGTCTGTTTATATGCCAGTACTATGTTGTTTTCGTTACTATGGCTTCGTAGTATAGTTTAGATCAGGTATGGTGATACATTCAGAGATGTTTGTTTTGATGAGGATATTCCTGGATATCTGGAGCCTTTTGCTATTCCATGTGAATTTTGAGATTATTATTTCTTTCCAATAAATACTTATAAAATGGCTTGTTACTTTCCATATTTGTAAAATAAATCAATGATTACACCTTTCGCAGTTGGTAGTAAATTAAAGTACATGGATTATTAAGACTTAATAGACTAGAATGTCATTAGATAAAATCTTGAAGGTCAAATATTATCTTGTCATCAGTGCTACCTGTTCAATAAATACTATTCACCTTCAAGTATACTTACAGAAAATGGTAACTTTATTTCAGAAAAAAAGGTTGAATTCTATTGGCTAATGTTAAGTTCCAATGCATTAATCCAAAGTGAAGTAAAATGTTTCGTGTGGAAAATAATCACTCAATTGTAAGAACAAAGAGATAAAATAAAATTCAAAAATGAAGCAAATATTAAATAAATAATTTCTAATAGTAGTTTAACAGATGGGCCTTAAAGATAGTTGAAAGACAGCAAAAACAAGTTTACCATCTAAGTTATAAAATTTAAAGGTCTAAGTTGTACAATATATGAAAATATATAATATTTATATACACATATGTAATTTGGAATTTTAAATCCTTTCTCCATGTTCATGATAAAATTTAGACAGAATATTACTATATTATTTACTTCCAAGTCTATTTCTCATTCTATGAATTATATAAATATAGATATGTATCCACTTTTGCAAAGCTGACAAACACATAAACTCAAATACATTAAAGTTTGAATTTCTACCGTTACAGTGAATTGAATAAAGCTAAATCTTTATACTTTAATTTCCATTTCCCTTCTCTTATATTTTATAACTTGGTCCTTAAAGGAAGTGGATTGCATGGTTACAGGTTTAAAAACATGTACCACAGCAAAGATACAAGCTAATAGGTTATTTTTGAGAGGACTTGGTTGAAATGTTTGATGACAAGCTTAATCCAAATGGGAAAATAATCTGTAGTCAGACTCGGATAATTTTTTTTGACCTCATGCTGACTCAGATACATTTGGAGTAGATGGCAGGAAATTGCCAAAATATTTTAACACAAAAGAATGCAAGGCAAATTCCACTACACCTTCCAGTATTTAAAGATTACATTTTACCCTTTTAAACTGATTTAGAAAGAAACTATAACTACTTGAAGAATACTTGACTTCAAGCCTGAGGTGTAGAATGTAAAACATAAAAGTAAAACATCTTTCTGTGTGTTGTATAGGGTGGAAAGTAAAAAGCTGTTCAATGAATGATGGAGATGCATCGAAAGGACATAGGAGCCAGCTTCTGAAAATCCCTTGCTAAATCAGGTGACATCTAAGAATCAAGTAGAAGTAGGTCCCATGGAAAAGAGAAGGGACAGTGGGTGAGGATAGCAAGTGAGCAAAACCTTTGGACAGGCCCCTCTGAAGGTAAAGTGATCTGTGCTGCTTGTCTCTGCACCGGGAAAAATCTCTCTGAGGTACATTCTTTTATTTCCAAATGGAGTGGCTTATTCAGCTTGCAAAAACTTATTTCCAGTTTTTAAAATAGATACAAAGATCACATCTTAAAATGAGGAATAAATTAGAAACCGTAAGTAGCAACCATTTAAATAATAAAAATCATTCAAGAATATTTCAATTTAATGAGACTTTTGAGCCCCATCCACCAAGAATACACAACAAAGACACTTACCAACCCCTGTCTTGTGAGACCCATCTTAAGAAAATTGCTACAGAAGCTCTAATTTAGCATAGTGAAGCCATGAGTATTAGAACTCTCTTCCTTGTACTCAGCCTGGGATTTGCTTTCAACCTGTGGGTGAGTAGAGAGGAGCAGATATTAAGAATGTCTCATTCAGAATGGAGAGATTTTTGCTCAGTGGTTAAGGCACTTCCTACAAAGCCTAAGGACCTGGATTCAATTCCCCAGTACCCATGTAAAGCCAGATGCATAAGGTAGAGCATGAATATGGAGTTCATTTGCAGTGGCTAGAGGTCCTGGAGTGCCCATTCTCTCTCCTTGTAAAAAATAAACAAATGAAATACTGTATATATTTATTTGATAGATAGGAAGAGGCACAGAGAGAGATAGAGAGGAGGAAGGGAGAGATAATGGGTACAACAGGGCCTCTAGCCACTGCAAACTGCATAGGAACTCCAGACACATGTGCTACCATGTGCATCTGGCTTATGTGAGTACTGGGGAATTGAACCTGGGTCCTTAGGCTTTGCAGTCAAGTGCTTTAATTACTCAACCATCTCTCCACACCAACTTATTTTTGTCTAAAACTTCATGATATAAGCTGAGTATACCTAAAGGCATTCCTACCCATCACTTTCCTCTTTTAAACACATATTGCATGACTGAGATAAACACCCAAAATGTGTCTTGTATTTTCTTAAATTACGACTTCAAATTGAGCATGCTCAGAAATATACTTCTTTGCTGAGCATGCTCTGGACTGACCTTGCCCCATAAGAATATGTAGAGACTTTCTGAACTAGGCCTAGTGCTTCCTTTGTTCCAAGAGTGCATCTCTTAGAAAATAACTCCACGGCCTTCTTGCATGATCTAGGTAATAAATCTTTCTCCACTCTTGTAACTTGGCTAGGTTTACCTTTGCTCTGTCCTCCCTAAGATGCAAACACATTGTGCTTAGTTATATTTCTATGAAAAATGGGTTCATTTTCCCTGTACTCTATCCTGATGAACTGTAGCAGAGGTTTTGGCTATGGGAAGAGTCAGAATGGAGAGGCTATGCATGAAGTTGAATAGTTCCACAGTTACGCAGGAGGGAACAGACACCATTCAGAGTAAAGAGAAAGCCATGACTAATGACATTGTCAAAACAGTGGAAGTCTTTATGGCAACCAATGGATCCATGCTCTTACCTGAGTATAAGAATGTTCAAATAGAGAATCAGTGGGTGAGTGGGCAAAGAAAGGCTCTCCTAGGATCATAGCCCACCTGGAGCCTGGAGGACGCTGCACGGAAGTACTAAGCCGTTCAGCTCAGGAGCATCCCAAGGTGGGATAGACCATACACCAAAGCATTCCCTCAACGGCACAGGGCTCAGACAACAAAGGGCAGGATTCTCAAGGGCACTGGGGGCTTAAGTTTATGATCAAACACTCTGACATAGGGACTATTCCTATGAAACCAGGTTTGAAATTAAAATCATATACATCCCTAAAAACCTGTGGGATCCCAGGGAGGAATGAAGATCTAAAAATCTAAGCAAACATAAATGGTTGATAATGTTGTGAAACAATAAACAAAACTTCTGATAGGAGCCTTAAACCCACAAACATACCCAATAATAAAGTCTAAAGTCACCCTGAGATTACATAGTGAATTCCAGGTCAACCTGGGGGCCAGAGTGAGACCCTACTTAAAAAAAAAAAAAAAAGAAAGGTTAAAGATCTTGCTGGCTAAGAGTGATGCCTTTAAAAATCCAAGATAATGCTTAGTCAGGCTCTTAGATTATAAAAAAAAGGAAAATAATATGTAAGGAAGGTTACCTAAGGTCACAGTCATTCTCAGTGGGAAATAGATTCACTGGACAGTTCTGCCAAGTCATTAAGCAAATCAAGGACCAATTCAGAATGCATAACATATTGTGTGGTGAAGGGAACATTATTAGTTGCTATCATATAGCATGTAAGGTGTCCTATTTGCAACACATATTTTTTATTATACTTGCAAAATGAAGAAAATAAAACTGCTTTGAAGTAATCTCGATGCTACAGTCAACAAAAGCTTCAAAGCAGCCATTATAAGTGCATCCAAAGAGCAAAAATAGCTCATGTCAAAAGGATTAAAAATAAGGCATGGTGATAATGTCCTATGAAAAGAAAAAGCTATCAATAAACAGAGAACTCTAAAAAACCTAAATGGAGGAACTATTTTCAATTTTTTAATTGAAAATGTAATAACAAAGTGAAATATTCTCTAAATAAACTCTGAGTTGATTAAAGAATCAGCTAACTTGATGGCAGAACAATGGAGGTGAGACAAAGGACAGAGCAGAAAGCACGTCAACCATCGGGGCCTCCTCCCTGCTCCTCTGGCAAATGCTGCTTTGTCCATTCAAGTTTGCAGTCATCTTCCTGCTCCCACCTTTGCCCTTCAGCCCCCCTCCTGGCTGTTTGCACTGTTCGCATTGCACTTAGAAAGGAAGAGACAGCAGGAGTGAGGTGGAGAGGGTGGGGAGAGAAAAGGCTCCCCTGTTTGAGCTGATGGCCATCTGAGAGGGAGGGTGAAAGGGGCAGTGGTTGATGGGAAGGTTTTCCACCTGATGTATCTGGTGGGCAGGACAGTCTCTAATTTGTACACACGAAAAAAAATCACAGAATTGGGTTAAGATAGATTGATCTTAAAAATGGAGTAGGTATAGGGGGATCATTTAAAAAATTTTTTTTATTCAGTATTTTAAATTTATTCATTTGAGAGTGACAGACAGAGAGAGAAAGAGGGAGAGAAAGAGAGAGAGAGAAAGAGAGAGAGAGAGAGAATGGGAGCGCCAGGGCCTCCAGCCACTGCAAACGAACTCCAGATGTGTGCGCCCCCTTGTGCATCTGGCTAACGTGGGTCCTGGGGAATCGAGCCTCGAATTGGGGTCCTTAGGCTTCACAGTCAAGCGCTTAATAACCACTAAGCCATCTCTCCAGCCCAAGGGGGATTATTTAATTTAAATCATTAAGATTTATTTGCCTAGCCCTAGACCCTTATGTATACATGCTATGTAGGAAGGATGAAAAATATTCCAGAAAATTTGCTCTTTGAATGTGCTATATACTTTTTTTTATTCATTTTTAAAAATTTATTTATTCGAGAACAACAGACAGAGAGAGAAAGAGGCAGACAGATAGAGAATGGGCGCACCAGAGCCTCCAGCCACTGCAAACCAACTCCAGATGCGTGCGCCCCCTTGTGCATCTGGCTAACGTGGGTCCTGGGGAATCGAGCCTTGAACCTGGGTCCTTAAGCTTCACAGGCAAGTGCTTAACTGTTAAGCCATCTCTCCATCCCTAGAGTCAAATTTTGGATGCTGAAGACAAAATCTTGAAAGGAGTATGAAGAAAAAAATAATTCATCATACACAGAACTACCTAATAAGATTAACAACTGGCTTGCCATTAAACGAAGCAATAGAGCCAAAGGTTGTAGGCACTGAAATTAAAAGTATTGTCAGCCAAGTGTTTCATATTCACTAGCATTACCTTTCAAAATGTGGGTGAGGGGCTGGAGAGTTGGATTAGGGGTTAAGGAGCTTGCCTGCAAAGCCAAATGATCCCGTTAGACTCTCCAAGACCCAAGTAAGCCAGATGCACAATGGGACACATGTGTCTGGAGTTCATTTGCAATGGCTGGAGGCCCTGGCACTTTCATTCTCTCTCTCTCTCTCTCTCTTTCTCTCTCTCTCTCTATCTATCTCTATCTCTCTTTTTCGCATAAATATATAAAATATACTTTAAGAAAATGTGGGTAAAATAAGAACAGTCCCAGGTAAGCTATTATGAGAATTTATTTCTAGAGGAATTGCCTTCCAAAACAACTGAACAGGATTTTTCAATGGACAAACCAGTGAAACCAGACTGTAATGTAAAAATGCATAAAACATATTTAAATTCCCTGTATAAGTCATTACATAAAGAATAATAAAAGACTAAAATAACTCTTTATTATCTGTTATGAACTCCTTTAGGAGTAGATGTATAAAATATTTTCATGTAATTGAGTCACTGGGCTTATTAAGTATAAAAATAATAAAGTTGACAGAAATCACAGAGAAAAATTACAATAGATTTTAAAAAAAAATACCTGTTGGTCTCTGTGTATGTTTCCACATTCTTGTAACCTTACTCAAAGAATTGGAGAAAGATGCACATATAGTGAAGCAGCAAGACATTTTATTAAAAGGAAAGTTATAGTAAAGGCAGTGGGCCTTCTTAGTGGAAGGTAGTCAAGAGTCTTGCTTATTGCCAAAGGCTTCTTTTAAAGGACTCCACAGGAAGAAAGGATCAGTTGCTAAGAAAGCAGCTTGGGTGTTGCTCTGCGTTGATGGACAGGTTTGGGATATGTAATCTTTTCCTCTACTGTGTATGTCCCTGTCAATCATATATCTGGCTTTAGTCATATGACTACCCCCTTATACACAGGCATAAGATGGTAAATAGGAGACTCTTGAAAATATCACCCAGAGGTCACAGTTTGCCTTACCTTGAATGAATGCATTCAGAACCAGACTTGTCTGGATGGTTCTCTGCTATTCCCATCATGGATATATCCACAGAAGTACTTTAATAGAAAATTACCATAAATAATGATGGCTACGCTAGGAGACAACTTTTTTATTGTTTGAAGTGCATGAAGCTCAGCACAGGTAGGGGTACAAGGTTTTCAACAGTTTTCTAGATCCATTGTTTAGAAAAAGAAAATCTTATTGTCTAAGTCAAGTGGAGTTTTGGGTAGCCAGTGAATTTCCTGTAGCTTTTTGCCTCCAAATTATAGGCTAGATATGCAGCTTAGTAGTAAATAGCTTCACTAACATAGACAAGACTTTGGATTTCAATGATGGGGGAAAAAAAACCATTATTTTATGCCAGTACATTGATACATACCAGTAGTTACAGCACTCATGAGACTGCAGTGAGAGGACTATGAATCCCAGGTCTGGGATACATATCTTGAGAATAAGCCTGTTTCAAAAAAAAGGGGGGGGGGGAGAGAGATGAGAATTACTAGTAAATCTAAATTAAAGGAAAAGTGAATGGAATGATAAATAAGAAGTGAATGTAACAAACTCTACAAATATATGCTATGTCTCATTTACGTTCTCTAGTTCTTTAAAAGACATAAGATTGAATAAAGCAATGACTATGAAAATGGATTTTTGTATTTATAATACACACACACACGTTGTATATAACTAGTAGAACAACAAAAAGAGTGAGTGAATGTATATAGGGTCTAGTTTATGCATTGCACTGGAGCTAAATACAAATCTAAAGTCTATTTTGATAAGTTGAGAAGTATTTCTTGAAGAATCCCTAAGATAGTGTTAAAAGCTGGGCATGGTGGCATAAACCTTTAACCCCAGCACTTGGGAAGGAAAGGTAGGAGGATATCTGTGAGGCTACTCTGAGACTACATAGTGAATTCCAGGTCCACCTGGGCTAGAATGAGACTCTACTGCAAAAAGAGAAAAAAGGGGGGGGGGATAGAGGCATGCCTTAGTGGTTAAGGCACTTACCTGCAAAGTTTAAAGACTCATGTTTGACTAGCCAGATCCCATGTAAGTCAGATGCTCAAAGGTGAGGCAGGTGCAAGGTCATACATGCCCAACCAGTGGCACAAGCATCTGGAGTTTGATTGCAATTGCTGAGGCCCTGGCATGCCAATTCTCTCCCCCCCCCCTCAAATAATAAAAAGATAGTGATAGAAATATGTAACTGAAATTTCACACAGAAAAATATCTGAGATTAAAGGCATGGATCAAAAGAGGACCAGGGGAACATGAGACAGAAACAGAACCAGCATGTAACCACATTCTTAATATTGTGAAATGTGATTGCATTAATGTAATCACTCAGATATTTCCAGTGCTAGTAATTGAACCTGAAACTTTCTGAATGCTACCCAATGGTCCATTGTACCATATCCTCAGCCCTTGCATAAATCTATTTAAAAGACTAAGGAGGTCAGATTTGATAAAGCAAAACAAGACCCAAATATATGCTATCATGAAGGGAAATAAAATAGATGCTAAAAGTAATCTTGAGAGTGCTAAAACAACTATATTATAAAAACAGAAAACAGTGCTAGAGATAGATTTTATATAAAAATGTTAGTATATATGCAAATAATTATTCATAATGATAGATATTTCTGCTGTTGTGGGGGGAGGCCAGTGGGGTCTCAGAGACAGAGAAAGCAGATTGAAACTTCAACCCAGTTTTTCTGCTTCTTGTGCCTGTCAAAGAAAATATTTGGAGATAAAACCAAGAAACTTAGAACAAGTTTTATTACACAGAATAAAAATACACATTCCTGGGGTGAGCATGGGCTTCTTAAGAGAAAAGTTATTCTTTTGGAGTTTAGGTAGCTTTCTTTATAGGGAAACTTGGATGGAGGGGAGAATTATTCTTGAGATAAGGTTGGGAATTTCTGGGGAATTCCAGAAATGGGTCATGGTATTTCCTGAATTAGGGTTTACTACCTCTTTAGGGCCTTATATGGGGTCTTTGGATGTGCCAGGCATCAGGGAACAGCAGCAAATCTTTCAAGGGTAATGATGTAAATATGTCATTACAACAAAGAAAAGGTCAGTTACTAAGTATCTTGATTTTCTTGCTCATCCATGTTGTTCCCAAGTCAGGTTTGATTGGAATTGTCTTCCTCTGTTGGAGCAGTCCTGTGGTGTCCTGCTTAAAACATTTCTGTGATTATATCAGCCTCTGTCCTCAGCAGTTTGCCTCTTCTGGCCCCATGAATATCTGGAAGACCAGAACTCAATTCAACAAGTATGAACACTTGGAAACATTTAAGTTTCCAGCAAAATGTCTCAAAGTACAGAATGCAATCACTGACAAAATTGAACGTAGAGACAGACAGCCATAGTGGAAAACTTCTATCCATATTTAACAAGACATAAAGAACAAGGCAGAAGAACAAAGAAACAGAAGACCAAGTTGCACTGTGCATACAACACTTGGAAGTAACAGTTACCTACAGGACATTTATTACAATAAAATTCTTATTTTGCTTATGTTCAAAGGAATAATTTATTTGATAAATTACATGTTAGACTCAACCAAGCAGAATGAAGAATATCAGGGATGGAAGACAAAGCCAAGGAAGTATCACATTCACAAATCAGTAAAGGAGGGAGAGACTACTTAACAATGGAATAAAATCTTTACCAGCTAAACATATAACAGAATTATGAAGAATTTAAAAGGAGCCCAAGAACTAAATACTACAAATCAAAACAATCCAGTGAATACAGTGATAACAAATGGAATAGATTATTTTCATTTGAAGCAATTCAAATGGCCAATATAATTTTTAAGTGTTTCCTGTCTTGGCTATCATGAAATTGCAATTAAAACTTCTTCAGGATTTTATCTCATCAGAGTGGCTATCAGCAAAGCAAAACAAAAACAAATGATATGGTATCATATCTTCCAGTCATACCAGTTCTATGGACATAGCCAAAGGATTCTAAGTCAGCATACACATACACATACAAGTTTATTGAGTGCTGTTCACAATCTGTAAGACATGGAAATACCTGGGATACTCATTAACAGATAAATGAAAAGGAAAAATGTGGTACATGTACACAATGGAATTTCATTCAGGTATAAATATGAGTGGACTGATTGTACTTACAGGAAAATGTATGAAACAGGTAGATCATAATGTTAAGTGAATGAAGATAAATTAAGAAAAACAAATATTCGAGTTGTATGTTGCAGTACATGCCTGCTTTTCCAATACTTGAGAGACTCAGAAAGGAGCATATCTGACATATTGGTGTCAGCTTGCACTACATAGTAAGTTCTAGGCAGGCCAGGGCTATAAGCTGAGATACTGTTTCAAACAAATAAACAAGCAAATGAACAACAAGCAAATTGTAGTAAAAATACAAAAATTACATTTTCTCTCATATGTATGTATCTGTGTGAGAGAGAGTGAGTAAGTGTGTGTGTGTGTGTGTGTGTGTGTGTGCATATGCTTTCATGTTTTATGTAAAGTTAAAGTAGATTTAAGACTAGGAGAGGGTAGGAAGAGGACTTTAAGGAGGGGAGAAGGAAGGATAGAGGATAGTGGAATAATGTGCCACCCAAGGAGAAATTTACATTCTGTGGTGCAGGAAGAACAGGAAGTAGGGATGGGAGATGGGAAAGAGCACTGTTGGGAATGAATATGAATGATAAATGATACATAAGTATAATTTTTATAATCAAAACTGTTTTTTTGCATGCTAACCAATAATTAATAAAAAAAAACAAGACAAATATTTCAAACAACTTTTAGTCATTTCCATAAGCTTGCCAACTTTAAGATTTTTCCAAAGCCCAAAGTCTCATCTGAGACTCAAGACTGTCTCCTAACTGTGATTTCTGTTAAATATAAACAAATAAACTACTTCAAACACATGATGACACAGAGTAAACATTTCCATTGCAAAAAGGCATAACAAGGGGATACTAGACCAATACAAAATCAATAACCGTTAGGTACACATAAAACATCTGTAGTTCAAGTTTAACATCCATAACCAGTGACAACACTCTCTGGATTTTAAGTTTCTTTCTTCAAGATTGGCTGAGTAGCCAGGGTAAAACTTCCATCCCAATCCAGCAGTGCTCCATGATAGCCTTTGTGCAGTTCTGGTTTATCCAAAACATCTATGTGTGTCCACTGCAAACCATCGTCATATCATACTCAAACTACCACACAAGTATAGACAGATGAAATAATGAAAAACAAAACAAGACAAATTTGACCCCCCCAAACAAAAACACTTTTCAGCAATATTTTAATGCCCAAGTGAAAAGCCAGTAGACATGAAATGTTCAACTCATGGTTGTATTATCAACTCAGTGCTCATTAATCAATAAAATACTTGTGAGTAAGTATTCATAATTAGCATACCTGATTCTATATTCATTTGTGAAAAGAATTTTTTTCTAGTTATGTCCTTTCATAAACTTTACTTTCTCTACTTTCAAATTTGGACATTTCTATTGGTATCTAAGAGCATGGTAAATAAAAATAGCATTTAGTCATATTCAATGACTCATGAATGTTTATTGAATTATACTTTTCCAATTATGTGAAGGTTGCATATCCCTTTTTCTTACTAATTATATCATCTTGAGCTTAGTGCAGTATATATAATATATATATATATGTATTGTTTGAATAATGTTTAAAACTAAAATCAGGAGGCTGGAGAGATGGTTTAGCAGTTAAGTTGCTTGTCTGCAAAGCCAAAGGATCTCGGTTTGATTCCTCGGTACCCATGTAAGCCAGATGCACAAAGGGGTACCTGCATCTGGAGTTCGTTTGCAGTGGCTGGAAGCCCTGGCACACCCATTCTCTCTCTCTTTCTCTCACTCTCACTCTCACTCTGCCTCTGCCTCTTTCCCACTCTCAAATAAATAAATAAAAATAAAATATTAAAAAGACCTAAAATCAAAATTTCTTAAGCATTGATCCCCAGCCATACAATCCCTCAAAGCCATTCCCTAATGTCTGAGTAATATCCCTCTTCATCACCCTCTCTTGCTACTTTTTCCCTCTCTTCAGATTAAAAAGAAACCATTTCACATTATATGTTTTTAATTATTAAATTTTAACATTCTAAAATGATCTCGTAATAGAACAATGGGAAACAATAAGACCACTGAAATTTATTTCAAAGTTAATGAAACTATTTAAAATGTCTTCTGTGATAGTTAATCTTGTCAACTTGATGGGATTGAGAACCACCGTGGAAACAACTCCCTAGGCTTGTGGGTGACAGATTTTCTAGATTAGGTGGGACTGAGGGTGGAAGAGTCACTCTAACTGTGGATAGCACCATGATATTTGCTAGGGTCATAGACTGAAATAAAAGCGAAGAAAGAAAACTGAGCACCAGCGTTCATTGCTTTCCAGTCCCTGCCTGAAGATTGAATGAAACCAGCTGTTACATGCTCTTGCTACCATGCCTTCTCTGTCATCATGGTCTGTACCCTCAGTCTGTAAATGAAAATAAGACCTTGTTCCCTTAGGTTTCTGTTTGTTAGTTATTTTATTACAGTGAAAAGCAGACTTACCAATAATGTGTTGGAAATTTTTGTTACTACTCTAGATGTAGGATGAAATATGAAAGGACACAGAGACATTCAATAAGAACAAATTCCTCATATTGCACACAATAGTATATGGATCAAAAAGAATGTTTATGTCCCTGCTGCGATATTTGTAGAAAGGTAATAAAATGATTTCCATGCCACAAATAGATATCTCTTATATTCTCTTATAGCATCATCCTGTTTCCTCCACAATTGTTGAGATAAGTAGAACAAGGGAAGTACTTGGTATTCCTAATAAGATGGACGTGTGCGAGCAACTGGAAGAGCTCATGAAATGCATGATCACATCTGAAAAAATCCTGTTAAGAGACCATGCTTCCCTTTGCCCCTGCCCCCAGACAGAAATAGCATGAACAGTAAATAGCAGCCCTCCAGGTAATTCTCACAATAAACAGTGCAAGAATTCTCATTAAACACTTAACTCTTACCTTAAGGAATTATTTAAGTCCCCAGAAATACTAAGTTTCTGTATTGAAAATATCTAATATTTATGAGGAAATATTTTAAAATTCTTGGTAGCAGAACTTAATTTATTAGACTTTTTGGTACTCTGGGAAAACTAAAATTTGTTTAAAAATCAGATCGACAAATAAATAAGAATGCTAACGGTACCAGGATGTCTTTATCTACTCTAAGAGAATGTTCATAGGATTCACTTAGAAGTGATCACAGATTCTAAAGAGAGGTAAGTCTAGGATGCTCAGGCTATTTCATCTAGCAATTTCATCAAATTTGCTGACAAAAATGGAAATAATTTAGTTATCCTTGTTAGAAAAAAGAAAAGTTGTGTTTACAATTCCATTGGTATAAAAAGAGTATGATTTGTGTGTGTGTGTGTGTGTGTGTGTATGCATGTGTATGCTCAGCTGCTTTTTCTGGCTCACAGCAGAAAGAAGGGAACATTGGGTATCCTTATCTTCTTGCTTTCTTGAAACAAAGTCTCTTTGAATGTGGGAAATTGTTGCTTTGAGCATGCAGTTCTCTGGTTTCCGCTTCCTTCAAGACTGAGGTTACAGACTAAATGGACACACGTAGCTGCTTATGTACACCCTAAGTAATGGAATTTGGGCAGTCTTGGGCCTTCCCTCATGCATCAGCAAGTACTCTTGCCTGCTGAGACACCTCTCTAGTTTGACTATGAGTATTAATGATGAAGATATGAGCTTGCAGTCTTGAGTTGTCCCTCTTAACCAAGTTGATGTTAGACCAACTTAATTAATCTCTTCATACCTCGACATTGCCATGGACAAATGTTCAGTAATTAATTGCATTGCATTATTAAGGAAAACAGTTATAGAGTTTCACAGTTGTTCAGTTAACTATTAGTATGTTTATTCTACACTATAACTGACATAATAACGTTATTGAAAAGTCATAAAGTAACAAATTATGCTACTTTATAGTACAATTATCTCTAAAAAGGTACATCATTTAGATGAGAATCATAACAGAAGAAAAACTCTGAATTTTCATTCACTATCTCAAATTTCTTTTCCAAGCTTTATAATTATATATTAATTGCCCGTTTTAAACCTATTTTGTCTGTCTCTAAGATATTTCATGCTTGATACAACTAAACTGAACTGTCAATTTCCCCATGCTGTATAATATTCTCTTCTTCCCCATAGATATTCAAACATTTCCAAATTAGCTAATGGCCATTATACACCCTGCCATACAGGCCAGTACTGTTTATGACACTTTCTTCTTAAACCCACATTTAATCTGTTCAATCTAAATAATTTCCATTTGCCTTTACAAAAATGCATAGTTCATCTTCATTCTTTACTCTCAGTGAAGGTGACCAGAATGGTTTATTGGGTGGATGGCAGTAATTCTGTCTCTAATTTCACTTCCCATTCCATTTGCCACATAGCAACCAAGATGACAATTGTAAAGTGCAATATGCTTTGTCATGCTTTCCCAAAGAACACTTCTCCATCGTAATAATGCCATATTGTACAAGTAACACACCAGGACCCTTATGTTTCAGTCCTGGATCTCCAAACTCTTCATGCCATGTATCTGCTGATTTGAGTTTATATTGTCTACAAGTTTGATCAACTCCTTGCCTATGCCAAGTGCTTTCCAATGCTATCATTATTTCTGAACTACCTTTAGCATTCCAGTAACTGACTTCTCTTCTTTTAACTCACAGTGTCCTCATGAAAAGCCTCTTTGATGCCTTAACCTATAATCATACCACTTATGGCTTCCTCATTAAATATGATATTTTCCTTTTGATTTTACTAATTATCATGTGGTAATATATACATTGAAAATGTAACTTTGTTCCTCCTTTTTTCATAGTATTTCAGACAATGAAAGACTGTGGTAAAATACAATACAGAGAAGAAAATAATAATATATGTTTATTCATTCAAGCAGAGAATACAGAGAAATGAGCCTGTAAAATGTCATCTATTTTGGATAGATTAATTAGAGAAGACTTCTAAATGAAGTCACATTTAATAGAAATATAAGTAAAGGGGCTGTAAAGATGACTTATCAGTTAAGGCACTTGCCTGCAAAGCCAAAGGGATCAGGTTCAATTCTCCAGTACCCACATAAAGCAAGATAAACAAGGTAGCACATACTTCTGGAGTTCATTTGCAGAGGCTGAGTCCCTAGTGTGCCAATCCCTTCTCTCTCTCTATTTGTCTCTCTTGCTTGCTCTCCCTAAAAATAATTTTAATTTTTTAAAAAATGTTATAATAAATTTTGTGAAAGAAGACTGTTTGAAAAGCTTCAACATGATGATGTTTAAAAAGTAATATTCACTTATTCACATTATTCACTTTGGAATGTGTCATCTTGATGGTAAAATACTTTCTGTTATTATGTTAATGCTTAAATTCAAAGACGAATCTGTGTAATCCACAAGAAAGTTTCCACATTTTTAAAACTATTTTTAAATATAAGAAACAAATCTGTTCAGTTATATTCTCCTGAATAAAGGGGAATTTTTTTTTCAGTGCTTGGATACAGCTCAGTGGTTAAATGGACATCCTTGCAAGCCTGCCAACTTGAGTTCAATTTCTGAGCAATTACATAGAGTCTAACATCAAACAAAGCCAGACAACATGGGAGGAAGAGCCAAGAGAATCCAGAAGTTCACAAGCAACATTGGTAAGACATGCTGTATCAAAAGGGCAGAAAGAGAAGAGAAATCCTGTGGTTGTCCTCTGACCTCTACGTAGGCACACATGTGCCCCATACACATCACATACATGTATGCATGTATATATACACTGACATATACATATATACACAAATAAATAAAAATATAGAATAGATCAATGTGATTTAATAAAGTGTAGTTTATATTGATTTCTTCATGTATTAAATCATTTTACACTTATCTTCTTGTAGATAGTGCTTTTTTATAGAATTTAAATTAAGCTTTTTTCAATAAACAGAAAACTAACACCTCCACAGGAGAAAGGCACTCAATTTTGATTCTAGGACAAATTCAATTTTTCTTGAAAATGTGGCTGAATGAACATGCTTCCAAAAGTGCAATTAGAAAAGTATCAAATAAGGTATTAGTGAAATACATGTACAAATTTTAATTAGCCTTAAAATGTATAAATTTTATTAAACAAAATATATGCATGAATTTAATTAACCAACACAGATTCAGAGCAAGAGAGCATCATTTGTAT
The DNA here is from genome assembly GCA_036346955.1 of Dipus sagitta. Taxonomy (NCBI): domain Eukaryota; kingdom Metazoa; phylum Chordata; class Mammalia; order Rodentia; family Dipodidae; genus Dipus; species Dipus sagitta. The sequence goes on from CM070774.1 coordinate 51,447,093, forward strand.
CTTTTTACTCTGTTTTAGAGATGAAATATGTACGTGTTTGGTAATTAAATTGGTGAGACTCAAAAAAAATATAACTTACTGCTTTGAGCTATCATCTGATGTCTGAAAAATCTGAGTATATCTAGAATTCATGCCTGATACAGTCAAACTCTTTTGGAAACTAACAGCATAATTTTCTTTGACACTGTTTCTATGTATTCTCAGAGGCAGCACAAAGTCCTACAAACTACAAAGTCCCCCACTCTCCGAGTAAGGGTGGGAGAAGACTAGGGATACAGCCTGTAGTAGTTTTAATGTGGTAGCTTAAATGTATGTCTTGCAGTCAGGTTTGCATTGCTGGTAGAAATCACCCAACAGAGCAGCTTATGGGGAAATAGAGAGGTTTATTTTGACTTACACGCTTGAGTGGGAAGCTCCATGATGGCAGGGAAAATGATCACATGAGCAGAGGGTGGACATCACCCCCTGGCCAACATAAAGTGGACAATAGCAACCGGAAAGTGTGCCAAATACTGCCAAGGGGAAACTGGCCATAATACACATAAGCCCACCCCAACAATATACCACCTCCAGGAGGCTTTAATTTCCAATTGCCATCAGCTGGGGAACTTAGCATCCAGAGCACCTAAGTTAATGGGGGACACCTGAATCAAACCACCACAGTATGGCCCATAGAATAAGATGTTTCATTAAAATTGAGCTTCCAACTTCAGCCCCTAGGAGGCAGATCCCTGATACAGGAAGGCATGTCACTATGGGCGAATCTTGAAATCCAGCCTTAAGGTGTGTGTGAGGATGGATGGGAAGTCCAACCCAAAGGTGTGGAGAGAACAATCTGAGCTCTACTGGTTCCTGCTTGCCGGTGGTTTGTGGGCTGGCTGTTGGTGCTGTCTCTCCTCTTGGGTCTGTAGAAGTGAACCATTCTTCAACCATTAGTGGTATTCCCCATCAGTATAAGCCTGACATAAAATCCTTCTTCCCATAAGATATTTCTGGTTGGAAGCTGACTGCAACACAGCCCAAGACGTTGCACATGCTTAAACAAGCACTCTAATTCAGCTATATCTGTTGCCACTGAAAAGTCTTTCAAGGTTATCTACATCTAGACACATCCTTTAATTTATGGGCACTCAAATAGTTTAGAAGATAATACTGCTGCCTATCCTGGCAATGCTGGGCTTCAATTATAGGCTTTCCACAGTTATTTTCTATTGCCTCTCTCATGGCCTGAGTTGCCACATGTTTACTCACATTCATGTGGGTCTTCTCATTGGCCAGCTCTTAATCTGTAATACATAATCAATAACATGTTTTCCTCTGTTACATGGAAATATCTGTGTAGGTGTTCAGAAAATGACTACTTATAATACTAATAAAATACTTGAATAATTTGATATTGTCTGAAAGATAATATACAAATCATTTAACACTGAATAAAGTTCTTTTATTAGTAGCACTTGTACTCTTTCTGATCCTTTTCAGTTCACAATCCTTCCTTCAAAGGATTTAGAATTCAGTTTACATAGTTTCCCAAGCACTGTTGAATGTGCCTATCTTCACCTCTGACTGGTTATTTATTTATTTATTTATTTACTTACTTACTTATTTATTTGAAAGTGAGAGAGAGAAAGAAAGAGAGAGAGAGAGAGAGAGAGAGAGAGAGAGAGAACAGGTGCACCAAGGCCTCAAGCCACTGCAAATGAACTCTAGACACATGTGCCCCCTTCAGCATCTGGCCTACATCGGTCCTGGGGAATGAACTGGGGCCGTTAGCTTTGCAGGCAAATGCCTTAACAGCTAAACCATCTCTCCAGCCCTGTGAAGATTCTTTTTACCATTACATGCCAGATATTATACTTCTAAGTTAAGATAATATTGCTTTTATTTTATTGTGTTATTTTTTGAGGCAAGCCCAACAGACTGGTCTTTTTTTTTTAATGTGTGGGAGGGAAAAAGAGTGAGAGAGAATTGGTGCACCAGGGCCTCCAGCCACTGAAATTGAACTCCAGGTGCATGTGCCTCTTGTGCACATGTGTGACATTGCATGCTTGTGCCACTGTGCATCTGGCTCATATGGGACCTGGACAGTTGAACTTGAGTCCTTAGGCTTCACAGGAAATTGCCTTAACTGCAAAGCCAACTCTCCAGCCTGAATATTGCTTTTTTTTTTAATTTAAGGAATCTTTGCTAAAATAGAGGGAGTACAGTTCCTGTTGGGGTCTTCTGACATATTTTGACTTTCTTATGATGAACACTATACTTGTTCCTGTTTCTGCTATCTTCCCTGGGTGTGATTTCTGCGAACTCACCAAGGTCCACACATCACCTTAAGCCTTAACTGAAATATAAGCATTATGCCCCACCTTCATGCTTGGAATAGATATTTGAATAGATATTGGAATAGATATTTGGAATAAAGGAATACCTTTATTGTTTCTCTACATTTCCAGATTGACAGAACCTACTAAAAATATCTGATGTCCTTTAATTCTTTGCCACAAATATATTTTGCACTGGGTTTTAGTATTTTTGGGCATAAATAACAAAAAGTACATACATGTAAAGATGATTTATCTGTTTTGGCCAGAGAAGGAACATGAAGTGGGAATGGTGTTAGTATTACGAAGTATATATCCTTTTCTATTGAAATGAATTGGCTTAATAGAACTAGCTTTTTGACTTCCTTGCTCCTAGGTATGCAAATGCATATGCAACATAGCTTAATTATAGATCTTAATTATGTATCCAATGCATACTTCCAACACTTCTAGGAAGTACTGTGAGTTGAGAAGGTAGAAAATGCTAAAATTCCTAATTTCTCACTGAGATAGGGAAATCTAATTTTTCCTTGCCTTATTTTTTCTTCTTTTTAAACAATTAAACTTGTCTTCTTCAATCAAAAATATCTTGTGTAGGGGCTGGAGAAATGGCTTAGAGGTTAAGGTGCTTGCCTGCAAAGGACCCCGGTTCAATTCCCCAGGACCCACGTAAGCCAGATGCACAAGGTGGAACATGTGTCTGGAGTTCGTTTGCAGTGGCTGGAGGCCCTGGCGTGCCCATTCTCTATCTGCCTCTCTCTGCTTCTTCCTCTCTCTCTCTCTCTCTCTCACTCTCTCTCAAATAAATAAATACCTACATTTAAAAAAAAATACCTTGTGTATATGAGTACATTAATCTGTTTTACTAAAGGCCCACATAATTATCAGTATATTTTTAAATAAGACACTGTTAATAATTTCTGTTTAATATTATCTCATTGCTACTAAAATTAGTAACTAATATTTGAGGTAATAATTTGTATAGCCAAAATATTGCACTTTATATAAAAAGTTCCTTCATTTAAGGGACTTCTTTGGATTCTTCTTTGCAGGAGAGCAGCTCTGTTGTTCAAGGAACTTCTATGGATTCTTGTTTGTAGAAGAGCAGCTGTGTTATTCTTTTCTAGGTCTGCTGGTATCTCCCCCAAATCTTAGAAGGCTACCACAGGATCACTTTTAAAATGTAGCTTCTATGGAGGAGGAATAGGATAGCAGCAAAGGTACTTGTCCGCAAAGCCAAAGTTCCCAGGTTCAGTTCCCCGGGACCCAGACGCCCTAGGTTTTGCTTGCTTCTGGAGTTCATTTGCAGCAGCTGAAGGCCCTGGTGCATCCATTCTCTCTCTCTCATAAATAAGATAAGTTAATTAATTAAAATATAGCTTCCAGATGTCACTATGAAATGAGTGGCACAACTGATATAGCAGTATCTCTTACATTTAGATAACTCTGCCTAATTTAAGCTGGGAACCTTTTAAGACACAATATAACTCAAAATCTCAGTGGCTTCGTGGGACAGGAGAGAAGAAATTAACAAAGTGATTTCAGAGTGGACATTAGAATCACGCTGTTGCAATTATTTTCTGTTCTGGGGTCTTTGTCCTGACTAGTGTCACTGGCTGAATGCTGTGTCTGCCTTCATGTGCCAATTCTTTCAGTTTTCAGAGGTAGGTAAATCAAGAATAGTGATAGAGGACTGGCAAGATTGCTTAGTGGTTAAGGCGCTTTCCTGCAAAGCCAAAGAATCCAGATTCAATTCCCCAGGACCAACATAAGCCAGATACACAAGGTCGTACATACATCTTGGGCCCATTTGCAATGGCTGAAGGCCCTGTCATGCCAATTTTTCTCTCTATCTGCCTCTCTACCTATGTCTGTCTCATAAATAAAGTAAAATAAATAAGATAAAATAAATAAGATAAAAGTTAAAAAAGAATAGTGACAGAATTTACCAAAATGACTGTTAAAAGGCTGATTTCCAAAGGTATTACTAAAGAGGAGTTGTGGTGCTTTTAATGCAAATGTAGGGCCTCCATAGCCTAAGGTATTTTTGATTAAGCTTGCAAAATATGTCTCCAACAGCCTGCTAGAGCAGGTGTCATTGGTGGCTGATCTTAAGTCCAACTCTAAGGTCTGTTCAGAGAGTTTGAACACTGGCCTTCTGTGTTTTCTGGCTATGTAGTTGTGAATATCTGCTATATACCCATGGAAATAAGCCAGATTTTTCTACTCTGATGGAACTCCAACTGAATCTGTAAGCCAGACATAAACCCTTTCCTACCATATGCTGCTTCCAGTTAGGTGTTTGTCCCAGCAATGAGAAAGCAACTGCAGCAGGAGTCAAGGGCTGTGACCTTGGTAGAGTCATCCACTCTGTGCTGCATTGATCAGGCCCAGAGTCCTGTAAAGTCAAGTTGTCCCATTCTGAATGTTTGGTAAAGTTTTCTTCTGTATTTGATTTTTATATATTGTTATCAATAAGAATACTGGAGAAAAATAAATGGATAGCAAGACAAGTATTTGAATATGTGGCATATATGAAACAGATATACAGACTGATGATAGAAGATAGGAGATATGATTTCATTACTCTATGCTTTAATACATTTCCTCAATCTTCATCATATATATATTTGAGAATTTTATCATTGTGGCATAGTAACCAATGAACTTTTTTATTTTATTTATTTATTTTTAGTTTTTTGAGGTAGGGTCTCACTCTAGCTCAGACTGACCTGGAATTCACTATGTAGTCTCAGTGTGGCCTGGAACTCACAGCCATACTCCTACCTCTGCCTCCCAAGTGATGGGATTAAAAGCATGCACTACCACACCCAGCTAACGAATAAAATTTATTTAAAATATATTTATTAACCAATGTTAGCACATTAAAATGAATCTACATATTGCTAGTCACAGCAGCCTACAAAATGCTAGGATATATTAGAGAATTGGACAGCCACGATGGATAATTACACTGTGCATAGTGGCTAAACTGAACACCTTGATATGGTGTTATGATTGCAGAAAACTTTTAATGATTACCTCTTATACAATCAATTCTAAGTTTACCTGAAACTGTTACAAATCTGGGCCACAATCTCTTTTTTTAATTGTTTATTTTTTAAGTTTTTTATTCATTTATTAGAGAGAGAGAGAGAGAGAGAATAGGCACATCAGGGCCTTTAGCTACTGCAAACAATCTCCAGATGCATGCACAGCCATGTACATCTGGCTAGTCAAACCTGGGTCACTAGGCTTCACAGGAAGGTATCTAAACCACTGAGCCATCTCTCCAGCCCTAATTGTTTATTTTTAAGCACACAGTTTGCACACTACAGCAAGTTGGAAATGTGTAATGGTGTCAACAGAGACAGAAAAGCCAAGGCAACCTGAATCTCACTTTCATGCAGCTTTCAGCTAAATATTATATACTCTGGACTGATTTTACACCAAAAATATTTCCACAATAACCTGATCTCATAGGGGTTGACTTGAAGTTTAAAACTTGAAAAACAACCAAACAAGGTCAAGCCTTTTTTGTTATAACATCTTTATCTGTGCCGCAACACCATAGCAACATTGCTAAGTTACACCGCAGCAAGGGGGAGCGAACGGTGGCCAGTTAATTTTTTGTTTGTTTTCTTTTTTGTTTTACTTTGTGAGGTAGGGTCTTGCTCTAGCCCAGGCTGACCTGGAATTCACTATGTAGTCTCAGGGTGGCCTGGAAATCATTGTGATCCTCCTACCTCTGCCTCCCAAGTGCTATGATTTGGGGGGTGTGCCACCAAATGCAGCTCCAGTTACTTTTATAGCATATGTGTATAAACTGAACATATTACAGGTGCTGTTAGCAGGAATAAAATTATAAGACCTCCGTCATTAAAGTGCTTATAATAAGCTCCTTTGTGCTGCAGAGATTACATAGTGGTTAAGGCACTTGCCTTCATAGCTAAAAGACCCATGTTAGATTCCCCAGGACCTACTTAAGCCAGTTGCAAAAGGTGGCACATGTATCTGGAGTTCATTTGCAGTGGCTAGAGGCCCTGATGCGCCCATTCTCTCTTTGTCTATATGCCTCTTTCTCTCAAATCAACAAATAAAAATAATAAAAATAATAAGATCCTCACTCTAGAACTTCTTGGAGATGAATTATACTCACATATTCAAGCCTTTCTAAGTTCCTGATGTTATACTTTTAAGTCAAAAGGAGTTGAACTTAATTATGCTATATTTACTTTATTATTATTATTATTTTTGTTTGTCTTGTTTCATATGTGTCCTGTTATGTCACTCAGCTTGACCTCACACTTCCAATCCTCCTGCCTCAGTTTCTTGAGTTCTGGTATTGCAAGCTTCGGCCATTATCCCTGGTTACATGATTTTTAGTGTGTGTTATTTTTGCCTACTTTTGACATCTTTTTATACTTCAATTTTCTCCAAAACAAAAGATATTATAAATGCCTTTAGTTTATTAAATAATGAGTATAATATTAATCATATGGATCTGGGTACATTTCTCAAAATTTACTTTGTCCTTTCTACTTATTTTTTTTTCTCGTGTACGTAACAGAAATGATTCTATCAAGGTAGTTATTAGTGTTTGGGAAGAATTAAATTAAATTAATTACATACACATCTTAATACTATGTATCTCCCCAGCAGTTTAATTGTTTGATAACTATTACTGTTATTACTATTGAGGTGTTAAATAGACACTAGGTGTGTATGTAAATTCTGAAGAAGGCATACAACTTAGCACATGTTGATTAGAGTCCTGGGTGTAGTGGGAGTAGAAGAGGAGAATAAAGAAGTAATAACAGAAATGATCTGTTTATCTAAATGATTCCAAACCAAACTTCTATAAGTATTCTTGGTTGCACAGACCTGTTAGTACATCATAGCCTATTCATAGAGATGCAGGAACAGACCTTACACTTTCATTTTGTGATGAGATTCATGGTAGGAATTATGTTGGTACACCTCTGTGTGAATATGTCATGGCCTTCTGGCCAGGCACCTGTGCTGGCTTGGCTCCTCATATTTCAAGAGAACTGTTTATTTTACCTTCTGCTTCACTGATTGTGGTAGCATATGGCCCAGCACACTGACAGTACAGCATAGCTGCCTTCCAGATACTTGAGAAGCAGTGTGACCTTGAAAGTGATGACTGATAGAAGGTGGGTTATAAGAAACTTACTTTCAATTCTTTCCAATGATATCTTTAAAATGTTAACTAGATCAAGCAAATACATATATACTTTTATCAGGGAATTTTGCTTACCCTCTTCTCTCCCATTTTTCTGGAAACACATTCACATATTCTACTGTAATTGCTGAAAATAGTAATCAGCACATAGTATATTTTTATTTTCCAGCAGGTAACTAACATTTTCCTCAGTGGCATCTGTACTCATAACATTTTAACTACTTTGAAACAATGTATAATCAATTCAGGAAAATTTTGCATTCTTTAATTATTCATGCTTTCAATTTTATTTTGGTTCTTAAAAATATTTAAGTCAATATTTGTAACCCATTCTTAAAATATTAACTATCATATTTATTTTGTATGCCATGTTAACTACTTCCAATATTAATATCTTTAATTTTTTGTTCATTTATTTATTTATTTATTGAGAGCAACAGACACAGAGAAAAAGAGGCAGATAGAGAGAGATAGATAATGGGCACGCCAGGGCCTCCAGCCACTGCAAACAAACTCCAGACTCTTGCGCCCCCTTGTGCATCTGGCTAGTGGGTCCTGGGGAATTGAGCCTCGAACCGCGGTCCTTAGGCTTCACAGGCAAGTGCTTAACCACTAAGCCATATCTCCAGCCCAATATTAATATCTTTAGTAAGCTAGTTTTAAATTTTGTTTTCATTATTTTTATTTTAAACCTTTAATGAATAGTTTGAATTTATTCAAAATATAGTACATGATAATTAGATATTAATGTAACACTTCATTACTACCCATGATTTACATTTAATATGGTGCTTGTTCTGTAACTGAAGTTTGTGTGCTTTTGTCTGACATCTTTTGCTTTCTTCCTCTCCTAGGTACTTCAAGAAACCAGTATTCTCTACGAATTTGATATTTTAAATTTCACATGCAAGTGAGATCACACAAGTTAACTGGTGAAAAGATCTTTCATGGAGTGGAGCATAAGTATAGACAATAACTCATAAATGCATAATTGAATAAGTAAGCACTTTGGAGACCTTTGTAATGACTAATCAATGAAAACTAAATGACAGCTGTGCACATGACACCACTTACTCTCTAACTTCATCCTTGTTATCTCCATCTTAAGTAAACTATTATCCTGACTTCTCACACTACAAGTAACCATATGTGGTTATGAAGAGTATGTGAATGGAACCATATGTTGCATAACTTGTTATCATAGCAACTAAACTTATTCATGCTATTTATACAGCAATGAATATAAATCATTACAAATTATACATTTTAAAATGTCAAAACTTTATTTTTTCATTGATCCCCACTGAATCTCATGTTCTTTTCCATTAAATTGGCCTTATATCACAGTACTCTCCATTTAGTTTTACCAACATATACTATCTTAAAGACTGCTCTTTTGAACATTCCTTCAAGAGATGAGTGGGTAATTAAGATGTGGCACATATGCACAATGTAATTTACCCAGGTGCAAAGAAAAATTAAATTATGGAATCCACAGGAAAATGGATGGTTCTGGAAAATATTAAACTAAGTGAGGTAAATTTGGTTCAGAAAAACAAACACTCCATGTCTTCTCTGAAATGTGGATCCTAGTTTTGAATTTTTGATCTGGAGTAAGTGTCAGCAGTGGAGGCAAAGACAGTGGGTGTAGGTATTAGTGGAGAGACCATAGTTATGTAAGTAGTCCACCATAATACAGTGAGCTTAAAGGTCTAAGTGGGGTCAAAGGAGGGTGCTAGAGAATGGGAGAGGCCAGAGCAGGGTTTCACAAAACTAAAGATGCTAAGAATAAACATTATGGAAACCTACTTATTAGCTAATTTAAACATACAACTTAGAAAAAGAAAATTTAAAAAGTAATGCCCTGATGGCATTCAAAATGGTATGCCTAGAAACCATAGGCTGTTGCAGAAAAATCTTATTGTCAGGGGTGGGATCCCTCCCAGTGAGTTGGTCAGTGAAGCAAATGTGGTTCCTCAAACAATACAGGCAAATGTCAATGTTCTTGGTTGTTTACCAAAACTAGATGGTAAGACCCAAATTCTAAAGACACCAATGGTACTATCTCAGGACACCAAGACATCAAGTTGAAACTAAACTGCAGATTCTCCCTCTTGACTAGCTGCAATATGGTAGAAAGTGCTGTGCAGGATAGTGAGAAAATCATCTACAATCTTAACCCACAGAGGACCCTATAAGCCACCCAACTGGCCAGCCAGGCAAGATGGTACCCATTGGTACACCAGTAGCATTTCAGCAAGGGTGTAACAAACTGCTCTCTATTGTATATGCAGTCTGCTCCATGGGAGAGAATTCATAACTGGTACTGAAAAATAAATTAAAAGGCTTGTGTGGTCATAGGACCTAGTGGTGAAGCTACCACTGTACTTTAGCTGGATAAATACATTGTGCCCATCAAATTGCCCTCTAAACGTCTACAGTTATAGACATAGGTTATCCCTGTTCTCACTTTCTCACTTTTGCTTAGAGCAGCTTCTTTCTGAAGATAGTAGTGACTCCTGGGAAGACCCAGGAGTCATCTAGGAAATGAGAAATAGCAGCTGAGACTTCAATATAAATACCAAATGCCAGCTGAAATGAAATATAAATAAATAAGTAACAATGAATAAGCCTTATGATGAAGCACCAGAGACAAATAAGTGTGCATGATTTTGAAATCCTTTGCTATGTACTGGAAGCTCTCACTGCAAAGACAACAAAGAAAATGCAGTGACCAACTGTGTCTTAGAAGATCAAAGAAGACTGGAGACAGAGTCACAGAAGCTTTAAAGGAAAAGTAAGTTTGCCACACCAATCATAAGAGACATTCTGGAGGGAAAATATCTAGAACAATGATGTCACAAAGTAAGATATGTTTGAAAAATTGAAAATACAAATCCGGGCATGGTGGCGCACACCTTTAATCCCAGCACTCGGGAGACAGAGGTAGGAGGATCGCCGTGAGATTGAGGCCACCCTGAGACTCCATAGTGAATTCCAGGTCAGCCTGGGCTAGAGTGAGACCCTACCTCGGAAAAAAAAAAAAAAAAGAAAAATTGAAAATACAAAATGTCAGTGTATGTATCCATAAGGGCCTGTATATATTTTTGCTGTTATTTCATGAGATGCCAACATAATTCAGTATTTGGGTGAGATAGTAAGTAAAACCATAAAAGTCCAGATATTATTTTGTAGGAGGTAGGAAACCTGACAAATTTAAGGCAACTTCATAAAGCATGTTTTTTAGAAATATGAATTTTCTGATAAGATAAGTTGAAAATTACTCCTAAAATCCTGCAATGTTCTCTCTAAAAATTATTTCTCAAGCCTACCAGTAAAGAATGTTACCTTGCACAGGTATTTCAGACAGTTTAATGATATGATTAGTATCTCCCAATGTTTCCATCACTGATACTTCACCTAACACAAATTTCTTTTTTCTTTGAGAATTGTTCACAGGAGCACTTCTCTTAGCTTTTGCTCATGCTTCAGATTCAAAGATAAAGCTGTCAGCAGAGAAGCACCCGCATTTTATCAGATTTTTTACTTTAAATGGAATGAATATATATGTATATATGTATATATATATATATATATATATATATATATATATATACACATTTACATACATACATACATATATCCCCCAGTGGTGTGGTTTTTATTTTTAAGCAATATATTTTTTCAAATACAGTATTTGTATAAATTTTAAATACTACATAATGAAATAATAATCAATTTTACTCATGTTCATACATGGTTGTTTACTGTGACAGAAGGCATCTCATAAAACCTTCAGTCAATATTTTACAATCTAGAGTCAGACCACAGTAGGATATTCCATTATCAGCTGAAGCAAACACAAATTATTAAGCTGTTTGACTTACAAAGAACAAGTTGTGGGGTTAATTAACGTCAAAAAAGATTTTTCATTCCTTAAACAAACATCAGCTCTGTTTCTTATCTTGGAAAATGTGATAGTTAAGGTGTTGTCAACTTGATCTGTTTAGTAATCCATAGGTTGCTTCTAGGAAGGATCAACTAAAGGAGCAAGTCTTTCCCCCAGAATGGGCGGCTCCGCCCAGAGGGGGACTTGATACAAGGGAGCTCTGAGAAAAAAGAGTCCCTTCCTTCCTTCCTTCCATTTGGCTGCCAGAGCTGCTTGCTACCTTCCAGCGTGGATTGAAGACCAGTGCGAATGAAAGACCAGCATCAACTGAAGACCCCCGTGGATTGAAACCCAGGGGCTCCTCAGAAAGCCTCTAGGCTTTCCAGCACCATCTGCAGTGCTGAGTCAGGACTGCTGAGTCATCTGGCCATGAGGACTGAGCAACTACCAGGTTCGGTGATTCTCGGGCCTGCAACTGCTATTGGACAATTGTAAGCTCATCCAATAAATCCCCTTTTAAAATAATTCATTCTAGCAGTTCTGTTCCTCTAGAGAACCCTGACTAATACAGAAAACTTCCCATTCTTTCCACCTATTTATTCAAAAATTTTTGATTTGTTTTGAGTGGTATTTTCTGTTATCATTATTATGTATTTCTGTAACTTGGACAGTAGGAAGCCCTTCATGTTGTCTCTGTGTCCTTTAAACTTCCATTTTTTATTCTTTGGATATTTTCTTATGCCTGATATAGCAAGCTATTCTAAAGGGACACAATTCTTCCCTTCCATCACACCTGAATCAGAATGCTGCATACGTTTAGAAGGTATAGAAACACGGGGTTCTTGGTGCTACATATATTTGATGGTGATGGAAAGTCACTGATTCAAGAACTTCTATAAAACTATGACAAGAAAAACAGGTGCTTGTGTTCATGCATGTTGTGTGTACCTATGCATGTATGCTCCCACACACAGTTCTTTGGAGTTTGCATTTCAGTATTTGTAACTCTCTTATCTAATGTAGGAGACATGACTCCCATTATAAACATTTGGTCAATTCTAGAGCAACAAATAAGTATGGTACGGGCACAAAAAATAGAACAATGGAACAGAATGGATAATACTGACAGTAGCCCACACAACCATAGCTACCTGATTTTTTGATACAGTCATGAAAATATTCACTGAAGAAAGCCTCTCACACTGCACAGAAATCAGCTTCAAAGGGATCAAAAACCTTAATGAGAGAACCAAAAATCTGACAATTTTGGATAAAAAGCATAAAGTGCTACTCAATATATAGAACAGGTAAAACTTTCTGAATAGGACAATAATCACCCATGAAATAAGGATAACTAATGAATATGACTTCATGAAATTAAAAAGTTTCTTTACAGAAAAGGAAATAATTGAATGCATAATGGGTGAAAATCTTTTCTGCATACATTGTACAGAGCTCTAATACAAGAAATTTACAAAGAACATAAAAAGTTAAATACTAAAATAATTAGCCCAATAAAAAAAGACTAAAGAATTTGGCAGAGTTTTCAAAAGACGAAATGCAAATGGACAATAAATACTTTAAACATGTTTAATAACATTAGAAATTAGGGTGAAAGCTGAGAACAAGGTAGCATACTGAGGGGGGATATAAGCGGCAGGATTAACCAAAAACAAGTGAAAAAAAATTAAACAGCACAAATGAATAAAATTAGAATAAGGTGGAGTTTGGCACACCTTTAATTCTAACACTTGGCAGGCAGAGGTAAGAGGATCATTGTGAGTTCGAGGCCAGCCTGAGACTACATAGTGAAATGCAAGTCAGCCTGGACTAGAGCAAGAGGCTATCTCAAAAAGAAAAAAAAAAAAAAAAGCAACAAAATAAAATATAGGATCCAAGCAGCTTTAACCTCTACTTTCATGAATCTTTTCAAGTTTAATCTCTTGATGTCAATAGGGTGTTCTTAAGGTGACTGAATTTGTTACTTTAATTTTGAAAAATAAAGATTAGATATTTATAATAGTCTTTAATTTATTTACATATCTTTGCTTTAGACATGAAATCAAATTATGGTACATAATAGAATATTAATCATGTTATTTTGTAATGAGTAAATTAAAGAGTATTTGCATTTGTTTCTTGAAATTTTTTCACAAATCATTTATGGCCATCATATGTAAGCACCCCTCATATTTTCCCCTTTATTTAATAATATTAACTCTACAAAACTCTTTTTATTGTTCATCTAATTCTGGAAACCTTTAATTCGTCTCTGCCAGCCATCAAATTTTTCTTATTATTCCTTCTGCCTTTTTATCACCTACTGTGAAATAAATGTAACAACCTGAGAAACAAAATCAAGGACAGCCTCTTATTAAGAGGAGGGGCAGAGCAATATCATTTAATGACAAACCACCTACTCTCAAATCCAAAGGCTCAGAAGTTGAAAGAAAAGAATTTCTATTCTTTTAATATTGTTTATGAAGTCTTAGGGCTTGTTGATTCTAAAATGACTGAAATATTTTAAGTTTTTTAACTGTGTGAAGTATTAAAGAAATATAATTATGAACATTCTCATTGAAGTATCCAAAATTGTTTTGAAGTCTATGGAAGTATTTTTTAATAGTTTTTTTAATATTTATTTTTATTTATTTATTTATTTTACAGAGAAAGAGGGAAAGAAAGAGAGAGAGAGAGAGAGGGAGAGAGAGAGAGAATGGGCATGCCAGGACCTCTAGCCACTGCAAATGAACTGCAGACGCTTGCACCCCCTTGTGCATGTGGCTAACGTGGGTCCTGGGTAATAGAAGGTGGTCCTTTGGCTTTACAGGCAAATGCCTTAACTGCTAAGCAATCCCTCCAGCCCTGGAAGTTTTATTTTAATTTTGTATTTAAACTTTATGTTTAATATAACAATGTTAACTCTTGGCTTATCTTCACTCATCTTAATTATTTTGCATTGTACCACATTGTATGACAAAATTTTATTTCCAGACAAAATAAAGTTATAATTCTAGATACTTCTTTGTTTTTCATCTCACTATGGCCCCAGGTTTTCAGTGACCTTTGTCAAGTGGGTAAATGGTCACATTGCTTGTGAAGATCTTTCTGATTATAACCATCACCATCACTGTCTCTTCAGGCTTCTATTGCATCAGTCAAAATGAAACCCTCAGTTCATGACTTGGAAAATGATTACTTAAATATTTAATTGTTTTTTTTTTCTTTATTAGTTAGTTTTGTATTCAGCAAATACAGTCAGTTTGGTACCATTATTAGGCTCATCCGTGACCTACCCTCTCCCCTTGGCCCCTCCTTGTTGAGGTATACGGGTCATGCATTGTGGTGTTAGCCCACAGTTACGGGTAAGCTAAATGTCTCTGCATATCATGACCCAACATGTGACTCTGGCATTCTTTCCACCCCCTCTTCCGCAAAATTTCCCTGAGCCATGTTGGGTTCATTTTTGTTCTGCTTCAGTGATGAGGTGTTGGGGGCCTCTAAGGCTCTGGCTTTCTGACTTGGTAGGAGTAGATTTTTCTCTGTGTTGATCTCCTTCCCCATTGTGCTGGTATCTGGTTCATCAGGAAAACAGCCCCTTGCTTGTTTCTCCAATTTTTCTTAGTTTCAGCCTGGGCCCTTTTGAGGTATGATGGGGTGGCTCTCTCCTTAGGATCTACATCTATCTGAAAAAGAGAAGCAGATTCTCCAATGGAGAGTGAGTTAGCACCAGGACAAATGAGATAACCCTTACTTTTTTTTTATAGAGAATTTAATAGGTGTAGGCCCTCTTGTAGCCCACAATTGATGGTGGCTTGATATTGGAGAGTGGGCTTATGTTTGGATATGGTTCTGACTTGTTTCCCAGCTCCAGCTATGAGTCCCATACCAGTGAGGGGATCAGTTAGCCAAATTGAGAGCAGTTGGTTCTCCACCATGGCTGTGTGACACCACTGCGCTTGTGTGGGCATCGCAACAAGTTATTTACTGATAAGTAGGTTAGACCATGAGTTGCTTCGACAGATATTGGTATTTTCCCCCAGTCACCCATGTAGCACCTTCTGGCACTAGACACGCTGACTGTCTGGGGACTGACTGTCTTCCAACTTCCAGCCATGCCATTCTAATTTGCATGTCAATCACATAAGGTGTCTTCAGCAGTAGCATCTTACCACTAGCCTTTGGTGGGTCATCAAGTACTCTGACAGAAATCTGTCTTTTAGGAAACCTTGTAGGTATCTCTGATCAAAAGCTCATTGTGGATGATAGCCCCATGCTGATACTGGGAGTTACAGGTCAGTGCCCACTAACAAAATGAGGAAAAAGATAACTAATATACAAGAGGTAGAGATAAGAGAGAGAGATAGAGGGAGAGGGGAAGTGAAGGAGGGAAGATGTAGAAGATTAAGGTTAGTCTTGATCTTACCCTCTCCAGTGTCTTGTGGTTCAAGTGTTCCCTGGTTTTGAATAACATATTAAGAAAAAAAATAGTTCTGTAACATGACGTTACCACTTTTTTCAACTTCATTTTTATCCCTTTGAACACATCCTCTAGATTTGTTACATAGCAGCTGCCTCTTGGAGAAAATGACAAAGTGAGAAGGATCCATGGGTTTACACTGGAATTGAGTGCAAAACCATTATATGAACATCAGACCATTCAGTGATGTCTCAATGCAAGCAATGTCAGATAAAGCTGACAAAATACATCTTGAAGAGTTATTTTGGACTGCTCTAAGACAGAAGACTGAGGAATATCTGATGGATAAGCAATGCAAATACAGAACATAAACTGAAATAAAAGAGAAAGAGGTTTAGATACTACGGACAGGGTACCAGAAGAGGCAGATAAATAAGCACAGGTGATGTGTAAAAATAAAGATAAATTGCTAGGTATAATGTTTTATAATAATAGACTACAGTAAAATAAGTATATTTACTGTTTAATTATATTTATTTTCTAAAACTTTATTGATTTATTTGCATGTGGGTCATGTACGTTGTGGTCAGAGGACAACTATGAGGTGCTATGTTCCATCTTCTTTGTGACAGGGTCTCTTGCCACTTGAAATTAACTGATAGTCTGCAAAAAAATATCAGACTAGCTGTCCTGAAATCTTTGGATTATCCTGGCTCCACTTACCACTGTTGGTGCATTGGAATCACACATGAATGAACCCCTTTTCATCTGGCTTTCCATAGGTGCTAGAAAATTGAACCCTGGCTAAGTGGTTCTGTAAGTAGGCCTCTTTAACCACTGAGTCAGGTCTCCATCCTCCATGTTTTACTTTCTATGAAGTACTATGTAACACTTTCAATAAAAATGAGCAATCAAATATTTGCAAATAAAAGGACCATAAAGACTCTACTAGCAAACTGTTAGAGCTGATAAACACCTACAGACATGTAGGAGGATACAAAATAAATACACAGAAATCAGTAGTCTTCATATATGCTAACAACAAATACACAGAGGATGAAATCAGAGAATCACTCCCATTCACAATTGCATCAAAAAAATTAAAGTACCTTGTAATAAACCTAACCAAGGAAGTAAAGAATCTCTACAGTGAGAACTTTAAAACACTCAAGCGAGAAATTGCAGAAGACACTAGGAAGTGGAAAAACATCCCTTGTTCCTGGATCTGAAGAATCAATATTGTGAAAATGGCAATCTTACCAAAAGAAATCTACACATTTAATGCAATCCCTATCAAAATTCCAATGGCATTGTTCACAGAAATAGGAAAAACAGTGCAAAAAATCATTTGGAATCACAAAAAACCTCGAATATCTAAAATAATACTGAGCAACAAATATAAGGCTGGTGGTATCACCATACCTGATTTTAACCTATACTACAGAGCCATAGTAACAAAAACAGCGTGGTACTGGCACAAAAGCAGACTTGTAGATCAATGGAACAGAATAGAGGACCCAGATGTAATTCCAGGTAGCTATAGCCACCTAATATTCCATAAAAATGCCAAAAATACTCATTGGCGAAAAGACAGCCTCTTCAGCAAATGGTGTTGGGAAAACTGGATATATATCTGTAGAAGGATGAAAATAGATTCTTCTCTCTCTCCATGCACAAGAATTAAGTCCAAATGGATTAAAGACCTTAACATCATACCTGAAACTCTGAAACTGCTAGAGGAAAAAGTAGGGGAAACCCTTCAATATATTGGCCTTGGCAAAGACTTTCTGAATACAACTCCAATTTTTTAGGCAATAAAACCACAGATTAACCACTGGGACCTCATGAAATTACAAAGATTTTGCACTGCAAAGGACATGGTGAATAAAGTAAAGAGGCAACCTACAGAATGGGAAAAAATCTTCGCCAGCTATATATCTGATAGAGGATTAATATCTAGGATATACAAAGAACTCAAGAAGTTAAATAATAAGGAATCAAACAAGCCAATCAAAAAATGGGCTATGGAGCTAAATAGAGAATTCTCAAAGGAAGAAACGTGAATGGCATATAAGCATCTAAAAAAATGTTCTACGTCACTAGTCATCAGGGAAATACAGATTAAAATTACATTGAGATTCCATCTCACTCCTGTCAAATTGGCTACCATCATGAAAACAAATGATCATAAATGTGGGCAGGGATGTGGAAAAAGAGGAACCCTTCTACACTGTTGGTGGGAATGCAATCTGGTCCAGCCATTGTGGAAATCAGTGTGGAGGTTCCTAAAACAGCTAAAGATTGATCTACCATATGACCCAGCTATAGCACTCCTAGGCATATATCCTAAGGACTCATCTCATTTCCTTAGAAGTACATGCTCAACCATGTTTATTGCAGCTCAATTTATAATAGCTGGGAAATGGAACCAGCCTAGATGTCCCTCAACTGATGAGTGGATAATGAAGATATGGCACATTTATACAATGGAGTTCTACTCAGTGGTAAAGAAAAATGAAGTTATGAAATTTGCAGAAAAGTGAATGGATCTGGAAAGGATTATACTAAGTGGGGCAACCCAGGCCCAGAAAGCCAAGCACCACATGTTCTCCCTCATATGTGGATCCTAGCTACAGATGACTGGGCTTCTGGGCGAGAATGAAAAACCTCAGTAGCAGAGGCCAGTAAGTTAAAAAGGAGATATAAAGGGAAGAGAAAGGAAGGGAGCAGGGCATTGATTAGGTTGGTATTGTATATATATAAGTAGAAAGATTGAGATGGGGAGGGGATATGATGGAGAATGGAATTTCAAAGGGGAAAGTGGGGGGGGGGAGGGTACTACCATGGGATACTTTTTATAATCATGGAAAATGTTAATAAAAATTGAGAAAAAAGTAATGTTTCCTGTAGAATTTTTAATCTTGAAAGAATTATATTCCAAAAATTCTGAAAAGTTCTGCCAATAAAGATACTTTGGTCAATTAGTTAAAAACTAGCTAACATAAATTTTAAATAATGCAACTTATACAATAATGATAACCGAAAGTTGGAAATGTTGATACATAAAAATGGGGTGAAGCCAGGCGTGGTGGTGCACGCCTTTAATCCCAGCACTCACGAGGCAGAGGTAGGAAGATTGCTGTGAGTTCGAGGCCACCCTGAGACTACATAGTGAAATCCAGGTCAGCCTGAGCTAGAGTGAGACCCTACCTCAAATAAACAACAAAAAAAGGGATGATAGGAAAAATCATAATCCACAAAACATTCAACACAGATTGAAATGTACGAAAGACATACAAACAATTAATGAATAAACAAAATTCCAAATGCACAATGCGGAAAAACAATGACAGGTAAATAGTCCATAAATCTAATTTTAAAACTTCTAGAAATGTGATTAAGGATATATCTTTTAAGAATAAAGAACTTATAGCTAGGCATGGTGGCATATGCCTTTAGTCCCAGCACTTGGGAGGCAGAGGTAGGAGGGTCTCCATGAGTTCAAGGCTCCTCTGGACTATAGAGGAAATTCTAGGTTAGCCTGGGTTAGATCAAAATCCTACCCCAGGAAAAAACAATGAACTTAAGGGCTAATTGACATGTTTACCAAATCTTGATAAATTCATTGTTTTTCTTCATGTGTGAATGCATAGGCATGCACATGTGTGTGTCAAGTATTGCAGTGTGGTACATGTTATGTAGTATATGCATGTATGTGTGCACATACATGTGCATGTGTGTAACAAGTATTGCAGTGTGGTATATCATGTGTAATGTATGCTCGTGTGTGTGTGCACATGCATGCAGCAGGCAGGCCTTGTAGGTACATGTGAAGGATGGAGGAGGTCTTTTTCCTCCCACACATTCATGAACTTCTGTCTTGTGACAATAAGTTTAATGCTATTTGTGTCAGTTGACATTTCACAATCTAGTATATGGTAAGAAGTTTAGTGGCAATATTATAACAATTTCCAGCATGTTAGTTCAAAATGATATGAAAGATATTATGAAAATAAGACAATTTCACAAGAACCTAAAACCACCGGAATATTTTAAGAGAACAAGCTGAACCTTCTTATGTGTCATTAACAAGGCAAGCATTATTACCTTCCATTTTGTTCCTTTAGGTCAGCGGAGATGAAGACACTTTTTTCTATACTTGAAAATTTATTCTGGGAAGAGTATATGATCTTTAGAATGTTATTTATTCAAGTTTGTTGATAGAAAAAGCAATTGGCTTGGAATGGTAGCTCAGCGGCTAAAGGCACTTGCAAAGCCTGATGAGCTGGATTTTATTCCCAAGTACCCACATAAAACTAGATGTGCAAAGTGGTGCATGCATCTAGACTTTGTTGGCAGTGACCTGCAGACCCAAGTGTGCCCATATTCACACATTTTCTCTCTCTCTCTCTCTCTCTCTCTCTCTCTCTCTCTCTATATATATATATATATATATATATATATATATAATATATATATATTATATATATATATATATATATATATATATTCCTGCCTCTTTCTGCCTATATCTCAAATAATTAAATAAAAATACTTTAAATATGGGTTAAAGGCTCTGTTAATGTCAGTATTTTCACTGTTGTACAAAATGGAATATAGGATATATAACTAGTACTAAAATTAGTAACTACAAACGAACAAATTGATTTATCTCATTCATATTCACCAACTATCCACCCTTCTTGTTCCTATAGAATCACAAAAGATACTTATACAAGATAGAGTATGACTGTTTTCATTTTTGCCATGTGTTTGTATATGGCTAGCTCTCAACAGTTCTCTCTCTCTCTCTCTTTGTGTGTGTGTGTGTGCATGCACATGTGTATACACGTGTTGAGCCCAAAGAGGATGTCAGGTATTCTCCTCTCTCACTCTTCTGCCTTACTTCCCTGAGAAATAATTTCTCCCTTTATCTTGGGCTCACACCATTTCTTGCTTTATTTGGCTGACCAGCAGGGCCCCATGCATCCTTCTGTATTGTTCCTCTCATCATTGGTATTACAGGCATGGGTGAGCACATCCTGGCTTTTTGTGTATGTGGTGGAGATCAAAGTGCAGTTCTCATGCTTCTACCATAAGCTCTTATAAGCACTTATAATTTTCCTAGCCCAACAGCTTTCTCCTGAACTAAGAATAAGAAGCTTCTATTTGAACAATGCTGTTTTTAACTGTGTATAAGCATAATTTCTTTCAAACACAGGGTCATAGTGAAAACATTTTGGTATGAATTTATTTTACTTACATTTATATAGCTAATATAGTACATGTGCATGTGTATATGTTTAATGTATATTTACATGAAAATATGTGTATATGAACTATGTTTCAAAAATAAAATAAAGGATGTATTTTTGTAAAAGGTGTTCAATTAACTTCACGTTATTTAATTTTGTTTTGTTTTGTTTTTCGAGGTAGAGTCTCGCTCTAGTCCAGGCTGACCTAGAATTCACTATGTAGTCTCAAGGTGGCCTTGAACTCATGGCAATCCGCCTACCACTTCCTCCCTAGTGCTGGGATTAAAGGTGTGCGCCACCAGGCCCGGCTACTTCACATTATTTAGAATAATTTTTCTATTTAATTGAAAACAAATTAGACTTGTTTAATATATTTCTAAAGCAAAGGAACATTTCCCTATACCGTTATAAAACAGAAATTAAAACTTTAAATTTAAATATAGCATAATTGTTAAATCTTCTTTATTCTTAATAGATTTCATTTTTCCTGTAAGTCAGCCATTATTTTATACATAGTGACACATCCTTTCAAAGCCAGGATAAAGACACTTCTTCCAGGTTGTGAAGTTCCTATGAGTATATAAAATCTGACACTATGGGCTGGAGGGATGGCTTAGTGGTTAAGGCATTTGCCTGCAAAGCCAAAGGACCCAGGTTTGATTCCCCAGGACCCATATTTATGTGACAGATGTAATCCTCCATGACTGGCTTCTTCATTTAAAAACACATTATAATAATCATAAAAGTACTGAGTATTAAGAGAAGTGATGCATGTAAACTCTCATTATATAACAGTGCAGATGACAGGGTAAGCATTTGATGGCAGTTATTTACACAAAGGCATTTCAATATTTGGTAATGCTAGAGTTGTCTCAACTATCACGTCCTTAAAATACCTTTCTTGGCAGCCCTAAATAAGTGCATTTAAATGATCTGTGACAACATAGTGCTCTGAAGAGGCAATATTATGTTCAGTATATAGTATTTCTACATTTCCCTTCCCAACTCTCACAATCTGACTCTGTGTGTATGAGAACCATCAGCAGCTTTAATGACTTGAACAGAAATATTTGTATGAGAAGAAAAGTGTTTCCATCCATTTGAAAATTTAATGTTTTAATTTTAGTCATTTTATTTGTGTATATACGTGTACATGTATGTATGTGTTCATGTGTGTGTGTGCGGATGCATGTGTGCCATGGAGTGGGTATGTCTTGAGGATGTCAGATGACAACTTTTGAGCTTGTGCTCACTTGTCCACCTCGTTTCAAGCACGGGTTCTTGCTCTCGATTCTCACTGCACTGTTCTTTGCTGTGCTTACCATTTTCCCTGTCTCTGCATCCCACTTCTCCCTCAGCATCACCATGCTAGGATTATGGAAGTCTGTCAAGGCTTTCTATGTAGGGTCTGGGGATCAAATTGGGGCAGATGTCTCGATGTGGAACTTGAGTTCTGCTTCTTGAGTGGTGGAAACTTTATTCACTGAGCTGTCTGTCTCCCAGCTCCAAATCTGATGTTTTATACTCATCCAGTCTCATTTTCAACTATGTATGAAATAGAATATGAATAAAAATATAAATAGTTTCACAACTTTAGTTCTACAGATGGCATTCACATATAGTAAAGTTATTCTTATTTACAAATCAAAGGTTTGTTTAGGGTTAAACCTTTCCATTTGTTGAGGTGTCAAAACTATCCACTTGACAACTAATGGGTAACTTCTATTACAAATTATTTGTATTTAATTTATAATCTTTTAGTAAATATTTGGTGTGCCTTAATCTGCAAGTTATTTATAATAGTTCTAAGAGAGGTCCATTTCCTAATATTTATGTACTTTTTGAACTTAAAAGTTTAGCCAGGCATGGTGGTGCATGCCTTTAATCCCAGCACTTGGGAGGTAGAGGTAGGAGGATCCCCGAGAGTTCAAGGCCACCCTGAGACTACATAGTGAATTCAAAGTCAGCCTGAGCCAGAGTGAGACCCTACCTCAAAAAAAAAAAAAGTTTAAAATGTCAACACATTTTGTGTCCTTCATACCTTCATGTATGAGCTCTATAATGTAAGCTACAACAAAAAGAAAGAAGTATGACATAAATGACATTTTAATAGCTAAAATTACATTCCCACTTTACAAGCATCAAATTTCACTGTTGATAAAGACTTTCTAGTAGTCCATAATGTGAAAATCTATCTTTATCAACTCACTACAATAAGAGAGACTGCTCCCTGGGAGAACACTGGGTCCTCTGGATAAAACTCAGTAGGAAACTCTTATAACGGCTGCTTTGACAATTAATGTGTGGCAGTTAAGACCTTACTGTGAAGACATCTGAGTAGATCCTTGATGTCTTGAGACAAGGATAGCTTAGTTTTGAATCCATCCATAATCTTGACTGAGGAGTATCAAAGAAGGATCAGATAAATGTGTGTGACATGTCTGCATATGTGTGCATGTTTGTATGTGTGTAGACACGTGTATGTGTGCACATAAGTGTGTATGTAGAGGTCAGAGGTGGGCATCAAGTGTCTTACCCCAATTGTTCTCTTCCTTCTTTTTTGGAAAGGATCTTCTATTAAACCATCAATTTTGCTTGGCTAGCTATTCAGTAAGCGCTAGTGAATCTACTATCCCTATCTCAGCTAGTATTGTTGTTCACAAGAATGTATCTCCAATTGTCACTCTCCATTGGAAAATTTACTTCTCTTTTTCAGATGGACGCAGATCCTGAGGAAGGAATCAGCCCATCGCACCTCACCAAGGCCCCCCAACTGAAACCAAGAGTAATTGGAGAAATAAGCAAGAGCACTGCTTTCTTGGTGAACATATACCAGCACAAGGGTGAAGGAGGTAGACACAGAGAACACTCAACTCCTACCAAATCAGATATCCAGAGGCACATAGGATCTCAAGACCCCATCACTGAAGTAGACCTAAAAGGAACCCATCATGGCTCAGGGAAATTTGCAGAAGAGGGAACAGAATGATTGTTAGAGCCACATGTTAGAAAATTACACACAGAGACATTGCCTCTTACCCATAACTGATGGCAAACAATGCAATGCACAGCCCACATTCCCCAACAAGGAGGGTCCCTGCAGAGGGGGAAAGACAGGGAAGAGGCTAACAATGGTACCAACATGGCTGTGTACACATTGTGTACATAACTAATAATAAAAAAGAATGAACCTTCATGTTTGACATTTATATAATACAGTATGTTCAAACTCTGAATCTCATGCTTTCACAGAAGAACTTTATCCACTGAGCTCTGCCCCCAGCCTAGGATTGGAAATATCAGTGGCAGGAAGGCAGAATTCATTCTAATAAAGAGGGGGATTCTGACACTTTAATATTATAGCATGAACTTGTAAATTTTCATTGAAATTGTGGCTGACTTTAACATTATTCATAGTTTTCATTTGCTATTTCTTATTTGCTTGGTTGTCTCTGACAGTTGAGCTCAAATACTATGAGTGATTTATTTTTTAAACCTCAGAGTAGTAATTGAGATATAGTAGAAGTTCAATATATATCTACTAATGGAGAATAAAAAGGAATTAATGAGATCATTGACAATGTGTATTATATCACTAAATCATAACCATAACAAATAACAGCTAATTATTAGAAACTAGGAATTGAGCCCTGTATATAATTTTCTGTCTGATATGGGAAAATTTGGAAGCTTCCCATTTAAATTTATATGAAAATAAAGAAATATAAAATTAGTTTTAATGTTTTCTACTAGGCACTTGCTTGTAAAACCTGACATCATGAGTTCAATCCCCCAGTCACCCATGGGAAGCCAATCAGCTGTTTATTTGCAGCAGAAGAGACCCTGACACAGACAGGCACACATATGTACAAATAAATAAATAAATACTTAGCAGAAGATTTATAATAAGGAAGCATTCTTTTTACTTTTCTCTTCAGTATCTATCTATTCATGAACCATTAATTAAACTGATAAAACAGTATTACATGAGTACAAACTTCTATTAGTCTTTTGCTTTATGGGATTATATATAGAAGATTTCTTGAATGTATTGATTTAGAATAGTGAGTATGTCAGAGAGTCACTAGAGTTAATTACCAGTTGATATGTTTTCTGTAATTGCTTACTCTGAATAATAAGTGACAGAACTTTGTAAATTATGAGACATAGTGCATGTTTAAAATACACCTGCAGCTTTCAAGAATTATTGGACTCATATGTTGTTTTGACATTAGCTCCACCCAAGTCACACATTAAACATTGACACTTGTTTTTCTTGACTAAATAAAGAAAGAAGAAAAAATATGAAGTTTATCAGAAATGTGATCATAGACCTCCCAGTAAGCAGCCAAGCATTGAACACAAATGCAAAGGTGCAGATCTAAATACTATTAAATGTTGTCTTGCATGAACAATAACAATAGCTATGGTCTATAAAAGTATAAACAATGTTAAACCATGTGGAGGGTGTTTGCTATTTTGAGAGATTACTAAAGTGATTATCAAATTCAAGAAGATTAAAATTTGATCAGATTTCATTACAAATACCCTATCACATTCTTAATCTTTTTTAAACAATTAAAAATATTTTTATTTTAGAGAAAGAGAAAGAGGCAGAGAGGGTAAGAGAGAATAGTTTCACCAGGATGTTCAGCTTGCTGCAAATGAAATCTAGATGCATGTTCCCTGTTGTGAGCATGTGCAACATTGCACAATTGCATCACTATGCATCTAGGTATGTGGGACCTGGAGATTTGAACAGGAATTCATAACTTCATAGGCAAATATCTTAACATCTAAGCCATTTCTCCAGCCCATTCTTTTTATCTTGATAACATGGAGCTTCACTGAAAATTTACATTGATGATTAATGGTAATTAATGAATATGGTTTGTAATAGAAAGCAATATTCAGTAGCATTTGCTAAATAAATAAGAAAAATGTACATAAATTCTTGGCACTTTTTCTATATAATGTATTTCTTGTTGTCCTGTTCATTGTTAGGAAAATTATTATTCAAATGCCTACAAATATTATTTGATAAATCCATGCTCATTAGAGTACTCTCTATTTCAGGCAAAGAAAGTCACATCAAGGCAAACCCTCTTTAATGTAAATTTTTGTTCCTCAAAGCAGAACCTCTTAGGTGGCAATGTTCCATTAAAGAAATATTCACTGCTGGGCATGGTGGCACATGCCTTTAATCCCAGCACTCAGGAGGCAGTGGTAGGAGGATCATCATGAGTTCGAGGCCACCCCGAGACTACGTAGTGAATTCCAGGTCAGCCTGGGCTAGAATGAGACCCTACCTTCAAAAAAATGCAAAAAATAAATGAATAAATAAATAAAATTATACACTAAGCAAGAAAATCTGAACCAGAAATGCTACACCTTTATATCACTGCTATGGTGGTGAGACAATAAACAGATTCATATTGGAAAAAAAAGAGTAAGTGGGACAATCAGGAATTTTCAATAGGAGGTAGTCAATTATATGATAGAAAAGAAATATACCACCAATTAAGAAAAATATTAGGAGCCGGAGAGATTGCTTAGTGGGTAAGGTGCTTGCCTGTGAAGCCTAAGCTCCTGTGTTCAACTCTTCAGATCCCACATAAGTCAGATGGAGAAGGTGATGCAAACACACAATGTCACACATGTGTATAAGGTCTGGAGTTCTATTGCAGTTGCTGGAGGCCCTGGCTTGCCAATTCTCTTCTCTCTTTCTATTTCACTCTCTCGCTCTCTCACATCAAAAAGGCCAGTCTGTTGGGCTTGCTTCAAAAAAAAAAAAACCCCATAAAAATAAAAAAGAAAAATAATAGCTATATAATTCAAGAGGAAGATGACACAAAGAAACAAAAGTATGGTGGTGCATGGTTTAAATCCCAGACCTCAGAAAGATGAGGACGGAGGCCTGCAAGATATAGGTAATTTCAAGCTACAAAAATCAGTCTGTTAAAAAAATACAAAAAAAAACCAACATAAAATAATTATCAGTAACTACCATAATGGAATATATCTTTCCTTGTTTTTTCTCACAGTTAGTAAGGATTCTCTGACATAGTAAATTAGGAGTTTTTATTTCACTTGTTTCCCACACCAAACGAGTTTTGTGATTTCTGGTTTGTCTTGTGTTATCAATATGTAGTTCTATTCTTCTGGCTGTAGTTTATCTTATAAATCATTATCAGTTGTGCTGTGATATGCAAATATGACATAGGATAGAACATTGTCATATTTTAATGACGGTATTTTTCCAATAACCACACTGGTTAGGTTTTATTTGCGAAATGTGGGGTGGACATTTCTTTGTGGAAGCAGCTTGTCAATTTCATGGAACACAGCCACATACACATAAATAGATGACAGGAGTATTTCAGATATGAACAAATAATTGCTTGTAAGTTATATGAAAAATATTTTCAGTACTTAATAATGGGATTTATTTATTTCATGACAGAGTGGTTATCAGCTGGTATATATCTGTTTGGCCAACTTATTTAGCTATACAACCTAGAGAAAAGCAAAACCAGTAATGTTGTAAGTGTACTCACAGTATGGGGGAAAAAGAATATATTCTATTTCAAATAAGAGATAAAAGCAAAAATATATATCTTTTTTGAAATATCTCATTTGTTACTAGTAAGATAATATTGACACTTATATGTGTTATTCTTGAGAGCAAATAATTAAAAACAAAACCTAAATATATGTAATAGTCACTGCCCAAAAAGGTATCATTCTCTTATGTTCTTTCTTTAATTATATGGTCTATGTGAGAAAACATCTCCAACACCTGTTTGAAAAATGTTTATATCCAAAAAAAGAAATAAATAGAAGACAAAGCATTTGTAAAATCCTTGTATGTATTTTGTTTTTTGTGCTTTCAATATTTGAACATATTTCCCAGGACTTGCATGTTTCAGATATGTTTAGAGCTTCCAGTTTTTCTGTGTATAAGGATTCAGAACACAACTTCTTTTCTTGCTCTTCTGAAGAAATCTTGCACATTTGGCTACCTTGAATGTTTCCCAGATATGGTCATGCAAATAAGACTATAATAATTTCAAAAAGGATATTTTTATCTTACAGATCACTAGTTTTAAAATGATGTCATAAATTTCATTTTAGATTTCTTATAGTTTCCATGCATATAAAAATATGACATAACATGATGGTATAAAAATTAACTGCCATATTGTGTGTCACAGAGAAAATTGTTTGTAAGGTCTGCATATAAGAACTATAAATGTAAATGATAGATTGTTTTTTGTCTGTTTATAAAATATATTGAAATGGGAATTATAGGGTTCATTGCCAATACACCAACATGCTAGTGTACCAATAAATTTAGAGTATGCTGGATTCTTATCTCTGAATTAAAAAAAATTAAAATTCATTAGTCAGAAGGTAAGGTTTAGAGAGACTTTATTAGATTAAGAGAAGGAACGAGAAGACAGTGCAAAGAGCTCCTGCCATGTGGAGGGCAGGAGGGTATAGAGACCACGCAGGAGTAAGTGGATGGTTGAGGGAAGCTTACTAGAATTGGAAGTTCAGGCGCCAGCCAAGAGAACTTATCCACTGGTAGCACCTATTTGTAAACTTGTTGTGGTGGGCTTCATCTTCAGTCTCAGCTGAGCCTGAGAGACAACTGACTGGTCTGGCATACAGGCTGGCTCAGGAAGAGGCCAGCCATAATTCCAAGTTCTGGAGGTTCAACGTGACCAACCACAGTGTCAGGATTAAATTTAAATTCTAGGAAAAAGACCTCCTCCCAGGAGGGGCTCATGTTGTTTGTGGAAAAGTAGATCTAGGGAACTCCTTTAGGCAAGAGTCATTCATTTCCTCTAGCAAAGTGGAGATTATAAGGGCAGATTTAAGAACATTCCTGCCTTTACTTTAAGGGGCCCATTCATCCTAACTGCCTCAATATCCTCTTATCAAGAAAATTATAAATCTACCTTTATGTTAATTAATTCCATAATCTCTTAATTGTGTGATGTGAGTATAATAGGAAAGAACATTTTTTTTTAATTTTTTTGGTTTATTTATTTATTTGAGAGACAGACAGAGAAAGAGGCAGAGAGAGATAGAGAGAGAATGGGCGCGCCAGGGCCTCCAGCCACTGCAAACGAATTCCAGACGCGTGCGCCCCCTTGTGCATCTGGCTAACGTGGGTCCTGGGGAATTGAGCCTCGAACCGGGGTCCTTAGGCTTCACAGGCAAGCGCTTAACCGCTAAGCCATCTCTCCAGCCCGGAAAGAACATTTTAAACAATGGTTTCAAAGTATTATTGTTGCACATTTAGCACATAGCATTTTATTATAGATGGAAAATGTCATATATTTATTTCATTATCAGCAACTCTAGTTTTCAGTTGTTAATACAAATTATTTTATTCTTATTGTTCTTTAAATATTATTCTACACTTTTAGACTTTACTAACCTCACAAAAATTGGAGCAGGTGAATAGTTTCATTAATAAGGAGCAATAGCCTCTCTCTCTTTCTTTCTCCATACACACAGATATCATTGTTAGGGCATTATTTTCTACTTTCATTGAGTCCTAAGATCATTGGTGGCAAAAAAGTTTGAAAATTCTTACTCTAAAAAAGAAGGGGCTATGTAACTGGCACTAATAGTCTTTATTATTAGAAAGAAATACTTTGATCATAAATGAATGTGACCTCTCTGACCACAGCTGTGCTCTGAAATGGTGTCCTAGGGAGATATAGCCAATCTACTATGTTCTTGTCTTCATATTTGATTATTTTAGGGAGATTAATTTCTTTTGAGTACAAGACATGTATAATAGATATAAAAAAGATGGCAAAGAAGGAAGTTGTCCAAATTTTCACTGTATGCCATTATGTCAAGTTATCACTAGGATAGGAAAGTCCTTGCTTTGAATTGTGATTTGGCAGATGGTAAGGGATTGATTAATGATTGGTCCTTTAATCTATCTCTGAACTTTTTACATGTTTTCTCTACTCTGTGTGCTTGTACTTCTCTTTGTATTGAATACTTCATCTTCCTTACCTGCTGAAACACACACTTTAATGATACCCAGAATCAGAAATTCCATTGTGAAAAACAAAAGCATTGAAAATGAACACACTCATATGGCCTAATGATATCTAGTATTTTTAATTGTGTAAAAGACAGCATAGTGGGCTTAGATCTTGTCACAAGTGCTTAAAGTTATTAAAAATGGATAGGAATAAAAGTTCTTTCTTGGGTTACACTGATCACAATGCATCCCTTGTGTACTTTCACTTCTATAGCAATTTAAAAACCATTTATTCTAAAACTTAATAAGACTAAGGACTTAGTCCGACCTTTACTTAGTAGTATTTAAATGGGGCATTCACAGTTTTCTTTCTCTCAGATCCAGACCCTGAAGTCTATGACTATGTATGCCAAACTGTGATATCTCACATATTTTATTAATAAAATATGCATTCAAACAAGAGAAATATTATTTTTCTATAATGATCTATAATGCATGCCTGTGTTGTCTGCATCCATTTGGAATAGAAGTTCTGCTGTAACAAAAGTAAATACAGCACTTTGACCTTGACCTGATTAGTAAGTTAGTATGTGATTAACTGCTGCTGGTATCTACCATCTTTCTACTGAATTTTTACTTCTGTATTAATAATAGCTCATTTTATTAGCACACGTATGCTATCACTTTATAAAGAAAAATCATCGACAAAAATAAATCACCCTTTGATTTTTATCTTGATCCAATGGTTTGTAGTTGAAAGTTGAATAATTAAAAATGGATGAATAAATTAAAGACTTAAATTTGGAAAATATCATTTATACATTAAATGAACAATGAGCTTTCAAGCAGATTAGTTATGGAATGATTTTGGTTTCATTTTTTTAAAAACAAATGAATGGTGGCTCGATTTTGCTAAATTAAATTGTTGGAGATGATTAGATATACCTTTTAAACTTATTGCTAAAATTAATTAATAAGTTATGTAAATCAATGAGCTTATTTACTATATTTCATAGTTATGCCATGATACCTTTATTACAGATATCTTCAGGAGGTAAATACACCAGAATTATAAACAATTAGAGAGAGGTAGTAGGGGTGTTACATATGATTTACATGTGTAGCATTTACTTTCTCATTGTTAATGTAAAACACCTCATGCCGGGCTCCGCCGGCGGGGGCAGGTAGTGCCGAGGGAAGGACCAGGCCCGCTGGTTCCTCCCGAGGGGCTGAGGAGGAGATGAGCGTCCGACGACTCAGACCTCTCCTGGCCACCGGAGAAAAACCACACTGAGTCGGGAGTCTTGTAGAAGCAGGAACTCGATTTATTGCTATGAACAGTTGCCTATATAATGTTGGGGGTGAAGGCGGGGATTGTAGGATGGTGGGGAAAGGTAAGGGCCAATAGTAAACTGTGACTATTGAAATGATAATTCTAACTCCCATGTGGAGGTAGCAGGTAAGAAGCCATTAGGCGTCTTGCTGAGTCACGTCTGGCCAGAGGCAGATCACCAAACTTTAGCTAGGCTCAGGAAGTTCCACTAGGCCTCACACCTGGGCCTTTAGAGGCCAGCATCTCCCCCTTTTGTTTTTGTAAGAGCATTAGTCACCATGGCCCCTGTCTTAGGTTGTCCCCCTCTGGGGGTCTTAACCGTCATTGGGTACCAGGTGTTTAGCTCAGAGCATTCATCATGGCCCCTGTCTTAGGTTGTCCCCCTCTGGGGATCTTACCCGTCACTGGGTACCATGTGTTTAGCTCGGTGAGAACCCACCCCATGGCCTGTCTTAGGTTGTCCCCCTATGGGGATCTTACCCGTCATTGGTCACATGGAGGGCAGAGGAGGTGGCAGTGGGTCACCTGAGGAACTTAATTCCTGAGTTTCCAGCCTGTATTTTGACCTGATGAGGTTTTATTGCCTCTAGCCATTGGTGAATAAATTGTGTAATCTTATTAATTACACAAGGCCCGACAGTGAGGAGAAGGAAAAGGAGAAGAAGGAGGGGGAGGGGCCCAAGTAGAGGCAGAAGGTAGGGTAAGAAGTCATGTAATCCTGTCCACAGTGGGTTGTCCTGGAGATCCCGCTGCCTCCTCTCCAAGTCTTCCTGGAGCCTCTTAATCTTGTCCTGGATGATTCCTGATTTATTGGCGTAAAAGCAGCATTTTTCCTGTAAAAACAAACATACGCCTCCTTTTTCGGCCGTTAGTAGGTTTAGTCCTCTCCTGTTTTGTGGGACTACCTCAGCCAGGGACTCTAGCTGTTGTTGAAGATAGGTCTCCCTCTGATACAGGGAGGGCCTCATTTCCAGGGATGATATCTACATCTGGGATTAAGGTGGCTGGGGCACAAAGGCCCGTCCAATTGGTGGGCAGAAAGTCATAGGCCATCCCGCCTCCACAAACATAAACCATTCCAGAAGGTGGGCAGCATTGAGCATTGGGATCAGCTGTGTTAAAAGTACAGAAGGAAGGATGAATGTATCCCACATCTATACTGGAATTATTAGGGGAAGGCGGGGCCCAAATGCAAGTTCCAGGGGAAACATTGGGAAAAGCTGGACGGGGATGGGGAAGGTGGCTGAGTAATGTTTTAAGGTCGTACAGGCAACTGTACTGCAAGCAGCCAGAGAGGCCCAGATTGGAGGCAAAGCCAGCAATCCTCCACAAGGGAGGGAATTGTTTAGTTTAGTAGGGTGAAGGACCATTTTAGGAACAGTCCTCAGGGGTGGGACACTCCCTAGAGAAGTGACTGTCAGTGTCCTCTTGTTGGGACAAATATTTTAGGTCTCTCGCTGGTACCCAAATGGGTCTTTTTTCATCTTGAGGGAAGACACATCCAAACCCTCTCCCTGCTGTGAGGAGCGGATCAGGCCCTCTCCAGGCCCCAGTCAATGGGTCCCTCCATCTTACCCAGATAGAACTGTAGGTAATGGATGAAGACCAATGTTTTTGAAAAGGGGAGAGTTGTTTATCTTCTTTAGAAAAGTTTAAAATATTTAGGGTAAATAATGCCTTTTTTAGTTGGTCGTGTGGGGGTAAGGATTCCCCCTTTTGTTTTTGTAATTGAGACTTGAGAGTCTGATTATATCTTTCAACGATAGCTTGGCCCCGGGGGTTGTATGGGATGCCTGTAGAATGTGAGATTTTCCAGTTCTGGAGAAAATCTACAAAGGCCTTGCTTACGAAGCAGGGGCCATTATCTGTTTTAATTTGATCAGGCAGCCCAAGAGTGGCAAAACATTGAAGCATATGACTAATGGCATGTTTAGATTTTTCCCCAGCATGTGCTGATGCCCAGCAGGCACGGGAAAAGGTATCAACTGAAAGAAAAATATATTTAAGTTTCCCAAATGGAGAATAGTGTGTGACATCAATTTGCCACAGATGATTAGGGCGTAGCCCTCTAGGATTGCTTCCTGTAGTTTGAAGGGGGGGTACTTGGAGGAAGGGCTGACAGGACTTACAAGTCCGGACAATTTTTTTAAGGTCCTTGACTGGTACCTGTGGAAACCTGTGCTTGAGACCTCTCCAGTTGACATGGGTCAATAAGTGGAAGCGTGTAGCTTCTGTAATAGTATTACATTGAGGCATAGAAGCCATTTTATCAGCCAAATTGTTTCCTCGAGAAAGAAATCCCGGTAAGTTTTGATGACCCCTGAGATGTTGAAGAAAAATGGGGTTAATTCTTTGTTTGAGTAGGGAACGAGCTTGAATCATCAGAGGAGATATAGGGTTGGAGTCCAGTCTAATATGGGCCTCAACCAGGTTGGGTAATAAATTAACAACATAAAGGCTGTCAGAAAATAAGTTAAATGGCTCTTGAATAGTGTCCAAAGCTAGAACGACAGCAAATAGTTCTTTGAATTGTGCTGACCCCTCAACCTCATGAGAGACTGACTTTATGGGCATAGGCTCTTTTTCCTGTTTTAAGGGAGGGTAAACGACTAGGGAAGCCCCCAGGTGCCCTCCATCAGTAAACACGGTAAGAAAGTCAGGGTTAGGTTGAGACAGAAAAAGCCTGGGGGGCTTCCATTCTAATCTGGAGAAAGAACTCATCCATTTGTGGGGGCCATAATGGCAATCAATTTTACCTAGAAACCCCTCGAGAGCCATAGCAACTCTATTATTATTTCTCTGAAGCCAGGTGAAATCTGTTATCTTAAAGGGGGTGACAATAAGGTGAGGTTCTGTGCCAAACAACCGGACAGAGGTGTCTCTGCCCTTGATAATGCAATCAGCAACCTGGTTGGTTATAGAATAAACTCTGGGGACCCCACCGATTGAGAGGTGGACCCATTGGATGGGTTCACCTTCCTGGGCCAACAGTGCAGTGCATAATGTTTCCCCAGAGAAAATGTAGAGGGAGATGGGCAAATCAGGATTGAACCTCTTTAGGGTTACAGTATTTATAGCCTGTTGTACCTTATGAAAAATTTGTTGATGACAAGGGGACAAAATTACCTGAGAGGAGAAGTTAAGGTCCTTTAGGAGGTCAAATAAAGGGGACAGCTCT
Organism: Dipus sagitta; assembly: GCA_036346955.1. NCBI lineage: Eukaryota > Metazoa > Chordata > Mammalia > Rodentia > Dipodidae > Dipus > Dipus sagitta. The sequence continues at coordinate 51,481,705 of CM070774.1, forward strand.
TCAGTAGTTATGGGTATCCAAGGCCTCATCCAATTAATTTCTCCCAAAAGCTTCTGGAGTTGAAGCAAGGTGTAAGAATCCTGAATATAAAGTTGTGGTTTAACAGGTGAAACTGTATCTAGGGTAAGGATTGAGCCCAAGATCTTAAAGGGAGGCACAGTTTGAACTTTTTCTGGAGCTACTTTAAAGCCGTGAGTATGCAGGATAGTTAGACATTGGTGGGTAAGGTCCTGGAGTGTGGAGGAATCTAGGCACCCAAGAATAATATCATCCATGTAAATATAAAACAGAGTATCAGGGAGATTGATAAGAGAAGAGAAAATGGATGACAGGTAATATTGACAAATGGGTGGGCTATTTGCCATGCCCTGAGGTAAGACAGTCCATTCAAATCTCCTATCTGGGCCACAAAAATTAACAGCAGGTACAGAGAATGCAAATTTTTCCATGTCTCCTGGATGGAGAGGGATAGAGAAGAAGCAATCTTTAATGTCAATGATAGTAATATGGTATATATTGGGAATAGCTGGGATCCATGGGAGTCCCCTCTGGGGAGTTCCGAAGGGGATCATGCGTTCATTGATCTTTCTTAAATCATGTAAAAATCTCCAGGACCCATTAGGCTTTTTTATGACAAAGACAGGAGAGTTCCAGGGACTAGTGGAGGGACGAATATGTCCGGCCTCCAACTGTTGATCAATAAGTATGTGGAGTTGGTGTAACTTAGAAGAAGGGAGAGGCCACTGCTCAACCCATACAGGATCCCCCGGTCTCCACTGGATTTTAAATGGGGGGGGCTGGGCAGTGGCCCTTAGAATTGGGGGTGTTTATTGGAGTACTTTTGTCTGAGTTGCTCAAAGTAAGGGTCATCTCTATAATTGGGATGATATTCCCTCCCTTCCTCAGACTGTTGTTGATATTCTTTTTTATCTAACAAATCATTATAAAAGGCCTTATGGTCAGTAGTGATGAAAGCCTCAGCATCTCCAAGGATGTCTTGCCCCAGTAAGTTAGCAGTGAGCCCAGTCACCACGAGAGGGCGGACTTTTCCCCTGTCCCCACCTGGGTCAGTCCAAGGGAGCCACGTGGCAGTCTCCCAGGAGGTGGATTGCCCGCCAATTCCCAGTAGGGGAGGGCCGGGCACAAGCTGCCAGGAGGGGGGCACTTCCTCCTTTCTCAGGACCGTTCGGTCCGCTCCAGTGTCAATGAGAAGTTTGAATTTTTTATTGCCAATATTCAAAATAATTTTGGGTCTAAGGCCGGGGACCAGGGGGACGGTCCAATAGGCTTTGATGGTCTCTTTCCCCTTATTTAACGGGGCTGGGGGAAGCCCCTGGAGGAGTTTAAAGGCTTTCCCTGTATGTTAAACTTCCATTTACATTCCTTAGCCCAATGAAACCCTTTATTGCATTTAGGGCAAAGGGTGTGAGGGGCGTTGGTCGTCCCCCCAGAGCGCGGAGGAGGCTTTGTCCTGTTGGGGCACTCCTTTTTAAAGTGGCCCTCGTCCCCGCATCCAAAACATGTCAAGTTTTTAGAATTTAACTGTAATGCACAGATCGTATTGGCCAAATCTCTCTGTTTATTTTCCTGAAGGGCGGCAGCCATGGCCCTAGCCTGATGGGAGATAGTGCCAACGTCCTTGGTGGCTACAATCCATCTACTCATGGAGTTGTCCTTGAGACCCGCACAGGCGAGGCGGTGATCGGCCGTCATCCCATCCCAGACCAACATTTTAGTAAACTGATCCCGTAATGCCCCTGGGGGAAATTTTCTTTGGAGACTTTTTTCCACCCTATCTATAAATGTAGCCAAATCCTCAGATGGTTTTTGAGTAATACTCATAAGGGGAGTTTCAGAGGGTCCCTCATCAAGCTTTTTCCATGCCGCCAAGCCCAGTGCCCTGACCTGGTCCCTATACGGGTCAGGTATAGCCGCCTGTTGAGTGCCTGTAGCATATTGATCAGAGGTACCAGAGAGCATCCCAAAAGTTATCGGCACAGGGGGCTGTTGATTTTGGTTTCGTTCTGCCTGTGCATGGCATTCATCTCTAAAAAAGGCACACCACTTAATGTATAGGGGACCTGACAAGACAGCCCTGACTAGATTTTTCCAATCTTGGGTTGTACAAGGTTGATGGGCAAGGCCCTGTAACAGGGTCTCAGCCCAAGGAGAGTTGGGTCCATCCTCCGAGACCGCTTTTTTAAGCTCCTTAAGGTCCTGAGCTTCCCACGGATACCAGGCAGCAGGGCGATTGCCCCCAGGATTTAGATTGACGGGAAATAAAAAAGTAGCTTTATTTTCTGACGGCTTGGCTGCCGAATATGGAGGGGCTGAGGGGGTCTCGGCGGCCGAATATGAAGGAGGGGCCGAGGGGGTCCAGAAAGGGTTAGTTGATGGAGGAGGTGGAGGAGGTCCCCCGGAAGGCCAGGGAGCACTCTCAAAGGGATCGAGTGAGGAGCATAAAGATGCATCCTTTTGGGGTTTTTTTAAAGCTGTATCTCCAGGAGGAGTAGCTGGATTAGGCTGTATATTATCTTTTTCTTCTGTCTTTTGTTTATGTTTGGTTGGCCTTGGAGGGAAGCAGGCCTTGAGGGCTGAGATCATAGGGAGGACCCCTGAGGGGGGTATTTGACCCTTCTCCACATGTGCCCGACAAACAAGGGCCTCTACCCTATCCCACGTGTCCCAATCAAAGAGATTTCCTTCCGGCAGCCATGGCGCCAGTTTGAGAAGGCAATCCCAGGTCTGTTGAGCCTGATTATCAGTCAAATTAAGCCCTCTACTCTTTAGGAGTGCCCTGAGAGATTCTAAGGCAGGATTGGATTTACAGTTAGACTGTCCCACATTATAAAGTTGAGAGAAAAATGTCCATAAAATTAGGGCAATAGCAACCCACATACACATGAGTACAATACAACCACAAGGATCTAAAAGATAGGTAAACATGCTGTACAAAAGCCGCAGATGTAGCTTGTCTGCAAACTAAAAGTGAAAGGAAAGAGAAAGAGAACAAAGAGATGTTGATCAACAAGTACAGGTTATAGAAGCAAAGTTTAGCACATTAAATATAAAGACTACTTATAGGGGTACGCTCACCCGCATATGTACACCGATTGACCTCCTCAACGAATGTCTCTCAGGGGGCACTAGTCTGCCGGATTCCGAGAGCCGCACGTTAGGCGCCAGATGCCGGGCTCCGCCGGCGGGGGCAGGTAGTGCCGAGGGAAGGACCAGGCCCGCTGGTTCCTCCCGAGGGGCTGAGGAGGAGATGAGCGTCCGACGACTCAGACCTCTCCTGGCCACCGGAGAAAAACCACACTGAGTCGGGAGTCTTGTAGAAGCAGGAACTCGATTTATTGCTATGAACAGTTGCCTATATAATGTTGGGGGTGAAGGCGGGGATTGTAGGATGGTGGGGAAAGGTAAGGGCCAATAGTAAACTGTGACTATTGAAATGATAATTCTAACTCCCATGTGGAGGTAGCAGGTAAGAAGCCATTAGGCGTCTTGCTGAGTCACGTCTGGCCAGAGGCAGATCACCAAACTTTAGCTAGGCTCAGGAAGTTCCACTAGGCCTCACACCTGGGCCTTTAGAGGCCAGCAACCTCACAAAAAGAGGCCTAGAGGAGGAAAAGGTTTATTTCATGGTTAAAATTCCAAGCGGAAGTTTTAGCATGGTACAGACAGCATGGAAAGTGGCTACATCTTCACATATCAGCAACAGGGAGAGAAGAGGAAGAACAAGCTGGTCTGAACTATCAAATCCAAAGTCTCACCTCCATTGACATACCACTTGGAACAAGGATCTATATTCCATAGCTCTGTCAGTTGGGGACTAAATAGGAAGCTCAATTACATGCCTTGGAGGACATTTTATATTCAAAGCACTACATTCTGTCCCTGGCTCCCATAGACTCATGATATCACATAACACAAGATACACTCAGTCCAATATTAAAGGTCCAGATAGACATTACCAGTTCTAATATTCTTCAAGAATCCAAAGTTCAAAGTCTCCTCTGAAGCTCAAGTCAGTCTCTTAATTGCGAGCCCTATAAAATCAAAATATATGTTGCATACTACAATGGAACAGAGAAAACATTCATTACCATTGCAAAAAGAAGGCATCTCTAGGAATGACTAGAATAATGCAAGGTAGGGAACCTGAGGGAAAAATCAAATACTATAGCCCTATGTCTGGAATCTGGGACCCATGATGTCCTATGGGCTCAAAAAGGTTCCAATTTTATCCTTCCATTGTGGAGCTAGCTTTCTGGATAGCTTTGCTTGGCAACCATCCCACAGTCTTGGTATTTTCAAAGTCCTGGGGTTTCCATTGCCTGCTTTTGGGTGCATTTTCATAGCTCCATATAATTGTGTCAGAGCCCACAGACAGGGACTACAACCTCACTTCATATTGCTACATCTAAAGATCTTAACTGCTTTTGCAATTTTGGTTGTATTTCATAATTTTATTTTCTGCATTTGTCATGCTTTTAAAAACAGTACCAGGTGAACATCACCACCAAATTTATAAATTTAAGGGTCAATGAAGTTTGAACTTGAGGAACAGGAAATTCCTTTAGCATTCTTTCTTCCAACTGCCTCTTTTCAAAAGAGTTTACATTACTAGCTTGTACTTTCAATGTTTTAGGTTTTATCCTCAGGGCCTCTTTCCCATTGTCACAATGTAGAACAACTGGGTCATCCTCAGTGGCAATCTCAGGGAGGATTACATCCTTCATAATTGTAGGGTAAGTGGCCTAAGAGCAGTGTCTGCGTTTGAACTTGTAAATTTATTTACATTTCTTTTGTGTCAAGTTTTATGTGTTTTAAATCAGTCTCCTTCATGTTTATCCTCCACTAAACACATCAGTCTATTACTTCTAAGTGCAACTTTGCTCAAATGTTCAGCACATAGGCAGGATGTAGGTAGACTTGCTGCCAGTAACCTAGTTCTAATAAAGTCTGTTTTCACCCTCTGAAATCTCATAAGGCAAGCCTTTATTGTCCACACTTCTCTCTGTATGTAGGTCTTTCACACTGTCATCAGAATGCCCTATTACATTTTCTTTCAGCACTATAATAAGTCTCCTCTAAAGTTCCAAATTCTTTCATAATTTTCCTGGAAACAATTTCCCAAAGAGCAAACACCACATGATCAATTTTATCACAGGAATGATTCTATTTCTTAGAACCAACTTTCTCTAACAGTTAACTTTGGTGATATTTGCATTCAAACCACATAATTCAAAATTAAATAAATAAGTTTCTAACTTGTTTAACATGTTTTATGATCATTCCTCACTAATATAGAGAAGATTGGATATGGTTGTGAGGAGGTCAAGGTTGCTGATGAATTTAACTTTGGTCATGCTGAATTTAAAGGAATGGAAGCTAAGCTTACAAAAAGAAACAAAAATATGGCAGTTGACACTGAAGGCACAATTCATCAAAGCAGGAAAAAAAGAGGCTTCTGACAGTTCAACCCTTAACGAGACTTATAACAGGCTCTCCAAGGTGCATGAAATATTGCAGAAGGCAGGGTTAGAAAGAGTATAAAAGCTACAGGGTAGGAAAGTATATTCTGAGGCATTGTCCCCCGACAGACACTGAGTGGTGTATTCATGAGTCCACAGTGAATACCAATAACCCTACTGAGGAGGGCCCTCAGTAGAAAGGGGACAAAATAAAGGGAAAATAAGAGTATAATCTTATAGGACTATAACCAATATGTAATATGTTCATGCAACAAAGTTCTTAATAAAAAAAAACAGGTAAAATATCATCTAACAAAACGATTAAAGAATGAAAATCTATTAGAACACTTCCATGTACTTTGTGTACTAGTTAAGGAAAGAGAAGAAAAGAAAAGAGAAATGAGAGTTTTGCGTTGGGTATAATACCTTTGGGTCTTGTTTGTGTGCTCTGGTCATAGCACCGACAGGCAGCAGAGGTGTTATGGATGTTTTTTACCTGTGTGTCTTGCCTTTGACATCAGGACATTTACCCTCTCCTCTCCATATGCTTTAGGTTATGAGTCAGGTTTTCCTCCCAGGCAATGTCTTGGGGTTGGGAGAATATGGCTCTGCAATGGCAATAGGCCCTCATAGTGTGTCTTGTAGCTTGCCTTGATCAATGACTTGATGGATATCCTCCACGATACACTCAGGTCATGCTGAAAGGAGGATGAATATTGTTAGCAAGCATTCCTCAAATGTACTTGGGTAATCATCATTAATTAAGTATAAGGAGAATTTATCAGAGATTTTGGAATCCAGTGTGACTAGGCAATAAAACAGACTAAGTAACATTATAAGTAATAAAAGTTTTCTCTCTAACTATTCAAACTCCCCATCAGTATGTTATCATAATTTAAATGGAGGCATAGATTAAATTAATATTCTCAAATTGATTCAGTTATAATGGTAAAGCCCTGCACAAAAGTCTTTTCCACACATATCTTCAATTAATTCACGTTTTAAATTAATGTGCCTTGTTACTGTTATACTTTGAACCTGTTTCTGCCTGGTTTTCTATAGTTAGATCTAGTAAGACAAAAAAAACCTGCCCTACATAATTTTCAAATAATTGGGCTGGAGAGATGGCCTGGCTGTTGAGGTACTTGTCTCTGAAGCCTAAGGACCCAGGTTTGATTCTCCAATACTTACATAAGGCAGACCTATAAGGTGGTGCATGAGTCTAGAGTTCATTTGCAGTGGCACATCCATTCATTCTCTCTCTATAATAAGTAAATAAAATAAAATATTAAAAAGACCTATTCATACAGTTTAAAAATCAACTAATTTATGTTTTATTTAATCTTTCCTAAGTATAGATAAGACAAGTGCATGGAAAATCCTTTTGATTCTAGTTTTTGAGATATTCTAAATATTTCCCCTCTTTATTATAATAATCTTTAAAATAACAGTTGCTTTATACAAATATTAAAGTAGCATTTCAATTCTTATATCAATATACTCTTCAATTTAGTCTTTCTCCAATATGGCAATTTTCTCCATACATTTTAAATAAATCCACCAATTTGACTTTTTTCTTCTTTGAATATTTTGTAGACAGTTTTATAAAACATTGGTGATTGTTTTTTTGGGGGGGAGGGAAGTTGAGGTAGTGTCTTACTCTAGCCCATGCTTACCTATGTAGTCTCAGGCTGGCCTTGAACTCATGTAGATCCTCCCACATTTGCCTACTTCCCTTTCCCCAGAGTGATGGGATTAAAGGTGTGTGCCACAATGCCTAGCTATTTTATTTTTATTTTTGATATTGGGGATTTCTTAATCACAAACATAAATAATATACGTTTATATACTCAGGTTTGAATGATTAGTCATACCAAAGATGAATTTTTATTGGTCAATCAGATAATATTTTTCAGTAATTGATAACTTGGAGAACTGTATAAACTGTTTTGCTTACCTGTGAGCAGTATGATATACTGCCATAGTAGGAAGTTACAAGTACATTTCCCATGAAATGGCCTTGAAGTCAGAAGTACCATTTGTGGAGAAAATAGTATCTGTCACTCTTATCATATCAGATACTTTCAGATTTCTTTTTAAATATTATTTTATTTCTATTTATTTGAGAGAGAGAAAGAGGCCATGAGAGAGAGAGAGATAGAGACATAATTGGTACTCCAGGGTCCCCAACCACTGCAAACTCCAGATGCAGCCACCTTATGCATCTGGCTTAAGTGGATCCTGGGGAATCAAACCTAGGTCCTTTGACTTAACTGCTAAGCCATCTCTCAAGCCCCCTTTTCATATTCTTTTAATTTTTTAGACTTACCATCAAATCCTAAGGTATATTTTTTAATCTTATGGATATATTGCTTAGAGACATTCTAATTTCCAACTTCTCAGATAGAAATGACTTATAGTACTCTTTTACCACATTTCTGTTACATTTCATTATTTATGTCTTTCTTACTTAAGGCTCACAAATTAATCTCTTCCAGTTCATCCTGGAGTTTCATATGGAGTGTTTTTTTTTTTTTTTTTTTTTTTTTTGCAAACCTAAGTAGAACATCAGAAGTGAGGGAGAAATACAGGAAAAAGAGTTGGCTGATTATCCTATGACTGACTTTATCTCCAGTTTCATTGGACCTACAATGTAATTTCATAGCTCACCAAGATTGAAGTTACTTGTACTGATTATGGATATGCTTCTGTTCAGTAGAACTTAGGACTGTGCATAGGGGTGTGCAAGCATGTATGTGACAGGGAAAATTTTGTTTACGAGAAATTGTGAATATGTGTGCACACACACATGTGTGCATACATATGCACTAAGAGAACCTCATGCACATTGCAAAGTAATCAGACATGACCTAAATTTCCACAGGTAAAAGAGGAAGTTTCTAAGCACAGGAATATAAGTTCTGCTCCTCGAAACTTTTGAAAGAATGTGTTATCAAAAGGATATATAGATGATTGATAGATAGATAGAGATGATAGAAAATGATGATGATATAGAGAAACATAAATTAAAAAAAATAGACCTGGATAGAGTGATAGATGACTGCCTATACTGCATATAGAAGTGAATTATTTACTTGAGTTATAACACATCTCACAAAAAGTAGATAAAAATAGTAAAACTGACATAAAATTTTGAATTGGCAGAAGTTTCAATGGCAGAAAAGCATTTGTGTGAATAATTACTTGACAAAGTAGTGAATTTCAACAACAATTTTCCCTAGATTATTTAAAGTCAAAACCTAATTATTCATTATTAATGTACCTTTGTCTACCACAAAGTAAAGCTGCAAGGATCAAAGAAATAATTTATGCATGGTTTAATAAAATATTTAAATGTGACTTTGTCACCAAAAATAATCCAGTTAAAAGCTTTTTTTTTCTTTTTTCTTTCTTGAAGTAAGAGAGCTGGTTTAAGGTTAGTTTAAGCCATTGTTCCACTAAAGGAAATACCCACAGGCATCACAACCTCTCTGTATTTTCTCTTGTAGCTATTTTTATTTTCTGTCTAGACTTAAAACAGACATTGAAGAGTGACTAATAGGCCACAGTGAAACACTGCATCACATTACATGTTCAGAAGTTCTCATGCACCTTGCCTTAAACTTGACTGCACACATTTTCCTGTGGATAAGCTTTCCCAAGGCAGTCATTCAATTCCAACTGAAGCTAAGAGGTCTGATGCTGGGTGAGCCAGTGTCAGCACTTTTTAAAAGAATATCTTTGAATGTTTTGTTAAAATCAAATATGAAATTAACACAGTTTACACATAATAGGGTATATTTTTTCTAGATAGAGAGCATTGACATCGTATCTGAAAGTAAAAAGAAAGTAACAAATTAGAGAAGGGAACAGAATCTACCATATTTTCATTTCTGCTTAAAAAGGGCAAGTGAGCCCATAAGGCAGAAGGGTGATCATGAAATTAAAGTGCACGGAAAATCCTTTTGATTCTAGTTTATGAGCTGTTCTAAAGCTTTTTCACTGGAATAGTCTCATAAGATAACAATTGATTCATATAAATATTAAAATAACATTTAAATTCTTATTAAAATAAATCTCTATTTTTTCCATCAACATGAGAACTTTCCTCATCATCCTAATTGTATTTAAAATGTTTAATGTCTGCCCCGGCCAGTGGGGAGTTGAACAAGGACCCAAGGGGAAATTAACCTGGATGAGAGACAAGACAGACACAAAGAAGGAGACCAAGTCTAGAGTCTGATCAACGTCTCTAATTTTATTTTTTACACAGTGGTTATATAGGGGAAGAAAGGGGGAGAGTAAGCTGCTTGACGTGATTTAGGGCCGGGATTGCTAGGAAACTAAAAGGAGATGTATCCGGGTGTTTTTCTAATCTTGCCTTAACGGCTTGACAGCCTGATCGTAAACTGGCCTTTTGCAAAAGATAAGATTCTGTGAATGCTGGTCTGCAGACCAACATTCCTAACTGCAAGCTGGATGGACCAGCTTTCTGATGAATGAATCAACTTAAGAACAGGCCCAGGCAAAATGGAGAGGCTTTTGCTTTATGGCTCCCAACAAATGTCTTTTGTACTGGAGTAAGTTCTTTCATACTCTTTATATACTGACGATTTTTACAACATAGATGGTCAAGGATGAAGTGCAGGAAAGCTATTTAGTTGTAGCTTAAGCAAGTAGAATTATTTCTTTCTGGTGTTTATGGGGAAAGGAAAATTTCTTTTGAAAATTAAATGTTGAAGAACTTGAACTGCCACAAAGGAAGACACGTGTTGAATTTGAATATCTCTAGCAGTCAATCTGTTGGTCATTATTTGAAACAATAAGTTAAGCAACAGCAATGGTTTACAAAGCACTTGCCATCAGTTGTTGATGATATGGCAGTATAATTATGCATCTTCCATCCATGAAGAAACCAAGGCTCATAAAGATAAGTCACTTGATGAATACCTGTGATTTGAACAAGACTATACTAATTGCAGGGTTTAGTCATACTTTTTCTTTTATATCCAATAAAATTTTAGTTGAATGAAATAGCTAATACTATTTAGAGTATCAGAATTATGGCTCTGAATTAAACAGTTTTATATATAAAGGTCAGTTCCTTACATCAGATGGCTCCTAGTGTAAAGTAGTGAACCATGCATAGCTGGGCTATAGTCAATGAAGTGCATAGCCTAGGAAAGAGATGTCATGCAAACTACTTGGTCAATGCCTTGTCTAAGGAAATCAGTAATAGACTAGTTTATTGATTGTTAAGTTACAAGAAAGTAAGTATTCATTCTTCTGACCAAATGTTAAATATACTGGCTATTAAAAATGAACTGTTATGGGACTAGAGAGATGGGTCATCTGTTAATGGTTCTTGTTTGCAGTTTGATGGTTTGGGATTTATTCCCCATACCCACCTAAAGACAAATGCACAAAGGGGTACATTAATCTGGAGTTCCTTTGCAGTGGCATGATGCAGAGGCTCTGGTGTGCCCATTCATTCTCTCTCTCTCTCTTATATAAATAAATATTTTATCAAGAACTGTTATAATGTAGTTAATTGAAAAATTAGAACTACTAAACTCTGCTAATCATCTTAAAACATCAGTGGCCTAGGGCTGTTTTTTGTGTTTCAAGCTTATTAATATATACTTATTCTAATCCCTCTTGTCTAATAAGACTTTGTTTAGTCTAATGTCTCAGTGCATAGCATGACTACCTCTATATTCATTTGGGATTAAGTCAGTAACTGGAATAAATTTAAACCTGTTTACCCAGCATTATCTCCCTTCTCACCCCATGATCCTCATTTCAGTTTTACTGTCTGCTGTGTCTCCTTCACCATAACCCCAACTCAGCTTTTCTTAATGGGGTTTCCCCCAAATCTTAGTTTTCTTTCATATAAAAACCCTTCTTTGAAACCTGTGATGTGCTTTCTCACCAAGAAGGAGCATGTCAAGTGTGTTAATAATACCTTAAGTGTCATCTATGAGGTGGAAACATTGTGATTCCTAATATCCTATGTAATTTCTTGTATTAGTTGGTGTTCTCTAGAGAAAGAGATATATAAAGGTATAGATATAATTAATAATTGTAAGGAATTTTTCAAACAATTATGAGAGGTGAGAAGTCTTCACACTGGCAACAAGCAAGCTAGGGATCCAAGCATGCTGACTGTAGATCCACTGAGCCTGACATTGTGAGAACACAAAGAACATTACGGTTTGACAGCCAGTCTAAAGGCTTATGGTTGTATGCTTCATTCCAGCAATAAGAAGATACAACAAACAACAATAAGATGATAGTTCTCACTTCTTTGCATGAATCTAGAGTTTGGACAAGTTCATCACCCTAGCTTAAATCAGTTAGGTTAGAGGACTTTCCCCTTATTCAGCCTCTTGCACTCTATCTCTTCTTTGGACTGGATAGGACATGAACACTAGGAAGAACATTATTCTGGAGGGCTGTGAGGTTGTTGCTGGCGAAATACACATCCAGAGCAATGGCTGACTAAAGTCTAGGTTCCAATGACCGAAGTTGGCATGCATAACTAACCACAATATTCTCTTTCCCTGAAATATAGAAGTAATTTATCTAATGCAGTTTTGTGTGGAAATGAACTATAAGAATGGAATATAGGAATCAACTATAGGAAAAAACTGTGGGAGTATTTCTTATGGAACTTACAAATAACTTTTCTGGGAATATTCCTGTTAGATGTTCTTCTGCTGAATTCCAGACTTGAAACGTGCCATAAAGTTGATCTTACAACCTTGTAATCCACCTGTCTAAAGCAATGTGACAAGGTTTCCTCTGCTTTGTTGTTCCTTTTGCCTGAATAACACAGATGACTAATAATGACAAGGAATGTTTAGAGCTGCTAACCAATTTTAAGCTATGCTCCTTGCCCAATCTCTTCAGTGGATTGGTTGAACTCTTGACCCAGAACAAAACGCATACGCATGAGAAGTGCTCACCAGAGTGTTGAAGACCATAACAATCTCCCCATAGAACTACCATAGATCTGTGGAAGACAACAGATGGAATTAGTGTTATTACATGAGTGAATGGCGTGTGGGGGTTCCAGATTAGCACACTGCACTAGGTCACACCTGTAAATCCCTGTATTTAACAAAGTTAGTTATTTATTAATTTTTTTTATTTGGGAGAAAGAGAGAGAGAGAGAGAATATGAGCATGCCGGGGCCTCCAGCCACTGCAAATGAACACCAGATGCATTGGCCACCTTGTGCATCTGACTTACATGGGTGCTGGGGAATCGAACCTGCATCCTTTGGCTTAGGAGGCACGTGCCTTAACCGATAAACCATCTATCTACCCTATATTTAACAAATTTTTGAGGATTATTCCCTTTGCCCTTCCCCTTTGCCATGAAATGTTCAACTTGTTCACACATTACTTTCCTGTGGCTGTTCAATAAAACCACCAACGAATGCCTGTCAGCAGAAGTGAAAAACCACAGAGATATCAGAGCAGCAGCAACAGCAGAAGCAGCAGGTTTCCTCTTGGTGTAAGGGACTTTAAGGGCCAGTTTTGTTTCCTGGTCTCAGGCTCTAGTCTGACAAGCAGCTAGCTCACTCATGGGTAAATGACTATGCAGGCTCATTTTGCTTCTGTCAGGTTCTTCTATAAAAAAGCAACTAGCCCATTCTTGGACTGAATCCAAGAGTCAGTTTCTATAATCCCAGGCCTGTGTCCTCCATTTGGACATGTTTGCATGATCCAATTTCCTTAAACATGAATTCCATTAAAGCAGGAATTTTGTTCTACTTCTATGCTCAACATTTACAGGATTGTTCCACACTGAGTATACTCTGGATACATTGTAACTGGGAAAATACTATTAAATCAATAATTTAGAATCAGATGATGACCTCAAAGAATATGAAACCATACCTTTATGAATATTGGTTTTGATTTAAAAGCTATTATCTTGGGCTAGAGAGATAGCTCAGCAGTTTAAGACACTTGTTTGAAAAGCCTGGGTTCAATTCCCTAGTACCCACATAAAGCCAGATTAACAAACTGGTACATGTGTCTGGAGTACATCTTTAGTGGGTGGGAAGAGGCCCTGGTGTACCCATTCTCTTTCTCTCTCTATCTCTCTCTTTCTCATTCTTTCTCCTGCTTTCTCTCTATTGCTCTCTGAAATAAGTAAACATATTTTAAAAAATAAATTAATTATCTTAATGTACCAGAAATTTTCGTGAACTACAGTGCATTGAAAAGGAAGTGTACCAACACTGTTTTGAAGCTTCTGGTTTGGAATTCTAGAGATAGGCATGGGTGGGCTCAAGAGATCTAACAAGGTAGGATCTAATGAGTTCAGAAGTAGGTGGGGTACATTCTCAAAGGTAAGCCATGTCTAAGTATTCAGAAGTTAATAAAAGAAGGAACATAAAGTAGGGGGAATTTGGTTAAATTTCGGCAAGTGAGAATTTTTGTAAGTGTGTAAAATAAAAAAATAGAAGTACAAGAGAACGTTTATTTTGGAGATTTGAAAAGAAAATACATGAAGTCAAGATTTTAGGCTTGAAGAAATATTTCACATACTGAAATGCTGTATCAGGATTTGATGTTAACCTGTAGGAAAAAGAGTCAAGAAGGGTCTTCAAAGAGGTTAAGACCATAGCATATGAAAAATACCAGAAAGTCAATATCACTGAATGTGAAAGAGATTGTGCAAAGAAAATAAATAGAAGTTGACTGACATTTTATTCACTGCAGTGTTATTTCTTTTACTAAGGAAAAACAATTCCAATTGTCTTCCAAATAAAAGTCTATCTTGAAGTGATAGTAATCAAACCAAGGACCTAGCACACATTAAGCAAGCATTCTACCACTTGGCAATAACCACCACTTTACATTCATCTTTAAGGAACTTAGCATATGATAAGTAACAAAGAATTTCTAAAATTCTAGGATGAATCTGAGAATGGGAACAGAAAAGCTTTGTGAAGTGACATGTGGGCTTATACTTCAGGACCATAATTATGCAAAAACTTGTTTCAACCAGTCATTTTTACAGTTTAATCTAATTATACTGTAAAACAAAATCCTCTCTCACTCATTGGAAAAATCAAACCTGTGAAGATATTTTCTTTTCTGCTATTCCCATTGTAAATAATATTACATTGTTTTTTAAAATCATGGCTATTTTCCTGCTTATACAGATAATATCTTTCTTCTCCCTGTCATTACCATGAACATTCCATGTGAACATGAAATTAAAGCAATTGCAAACAGAAAAATGAGCAACGTGTGTGTGTGTGTGTGTGTGTGTGTGTGTGTGTGTGAGATGTGGTGATTAGATAGAGGACCAATACTGGAAGCGGTGACAATGGAAGCAATGAATTGCCCATAGAAATACAGAGAGCTGCATGTGGGTTTAGATTAGTAACATCTGTGAATGACAAAAGGTGTGTGTCTCTGTGTATGTGTTTTATGAGTTAACAGAGGTTAATGTCTCCCCATAAGCTCCATCTTTGAGAAACACGAAAAGAATTTTTTTTTTATTAAGAACAAATTTTGTATGGATACATCATGTGTTGGTACCATCTTTTCCCTCCTCCCTGCCCCCATTCTGCAGTGGTCCTCCTTGGTGGGGTACTTGGTATTCACCATGGGGTTGTGGGTTATGTGTTTGGGAACAGCAGTCAGTTATTGAAGCAATGCCTCTGGGCATGATATCCCAACCTGTAGATCTTACAATCTTTCCACCCCTTCCTGTGAAAAATTTCCTGAGCCTTTGTGGGTCCAACTTAACCTATGCTGCCTTCACTCTCCTTTGGAGAATCTGTTTTCTGCTTCAGAAGGTAGTTAGAGGAGACAAACCAACCCCTGCATATCAGTCAAGACCCAGACGTAACCACAGAGGAACTGGGGAGAGTGGGGCTTCCATGTTGAGCCTGACAATAGGGGCCAGGATGAAGGAGACAGACGCTGAGGATACTCAACATATACCAAAGCAGAAATCTAGAGGTTCCTAAGAGCTCATCACTGAAGTAGACATAAAGAGTATTTTTTAAGACAAAGTTCCTTTCTTATGCACCACTGATTTTCCTGTTCAATAAAGAGACAAAA
This sequence comes from Dipus sagitta, assembly GCA_036346955.1. NCBI lineage: Eukaryota > Metazoa > Chordata > Mammalia > Rodentia > Dipodidae > Dipus > Dipus sagitta. Next base: position 51,497,279 of record CM070774.1, read on the forward strand.
TGAATGTTTGTGCCAGAGCCGTGGGCTCACTCCTGGTTTAAATGACCCCAAGAGTGAGGGTTTTGTTTGTTTGTTTGTTTTGGGCACTCCTGCACTCCCCAATTTATCCACAAATATAAACTCAGATTTATTTTAAAGAAGAAGCTACATATGCATTTTTAATTTTACTCAGTATTGTGGTGGACATAAGGTTTGGGAGTGAACAAGAGCACACAAACCACTCTGACATTTCAGTAAAGGTAAAGAAACAAAAGCCAGATGGAAGAGTATTAGATACGTGTTGTGAGAATATACCATGTAGTCTACTCAGTTATCTTCCAAGTCTTCATAGCCACAACAATTACATAGTTTATAAATCTGGAAATTTAAAAGTGTGTATTATCCAATCAACTTTGCCATAACCATTGAAATATATATTCAACTCTGTGGTAGCTTGAATAGACTCCCCTAATATATTCAGTGTTTTATTAGTTTGTAGTTTGGATTTGCAGCCACCTGGTTTGAGGAGGTGTCACTGGGTGGATCTTAAGGTGTGGTGGTGGGTATGAAATTCCAATCTAAAGATATGCAAAGTGCCTAGATCTACCAGGAGTTCCTAAAATGTGCTGAGTGGCTTTTGGCTTTTGGCTTGTGCCTTCTCTCCCTCTGCTGTTTGGCCCTTCTTCTGCCATTATGGAACTTCCCCTGGATCTGTAAGCTTCAATAAATATCCCTTCCTCCATAATTATGACTGGTTTGGCAGTTCGTTTCAGCAAACCTGAAGCTTTTTGCTACAAACTCCCTATTGAATATCACTAGCTAGATAAAATTTGCAGTTTGAGATGTGTAATTTGAATTTAGTAATTATCTATATATCTATTCACTTATTTGTTTTTATATATATATAGGTTCTCACTCTGTAGCTTACACTGGCCTTCAACTCATTGCAAACCTTCTGACTCAGCTTCCCAAGTTTTGGGATTACCCTCCAACCCAATAGTAATTACTTTTCAAGTAAGTGCATTTAACTGCAAAGCCGTCTTCAAGTCTCCAAAAGTAGTTACAGTTCAAAGCAAACTCATCCTCCTCAAGGTTCTCACTATATAATCACACTAGTTTAAAATCTGAGGCACATCATTAAAGTTTTCTTCTTCTTCATTTATGATGTATCACTCAGTCATGTAAACTCAGTTTATCTTACTTCGTAGTCTTCGCATATCACTGATAGTGTTACAAGAGGTTCCCACATCATCTGTATTTAGAACAGTGAAAGATAATGAATGTAGTACTATTTTCAGTGTTGATACTAAATCTATAACCTAGTGTATCAGTATGTTAAGTTTTCTAGAAGGGAAAATAGAAAAAAATAATCAAAGTACATATTACAAAAGTTGATTCTGAGGACTGACTAATCAGCTTTTAAAGTCCTTAGCATATAGATTGCCAATTCAATATAGGCTTCATTATATTGGATTTTTATTTTGCATGTCTCTTCTTGAATAGTGCTCTGGCCTCTGCTATTCTTATGCAGTTTTGCTCTGACTCTCAATTTAAAACATAAACTAAACCATCTCAATACATTCTAATTAAATTTCATACTTGTGCAATAATACTGACAGCCCACTTGATGACATAGTATTCACCATGGTTGGTCCATGCTGCTAAGTGGGCCGTGTCTTCCAAGTCCTGGCACATAGTCGTAATGCTCTGGCTATGTATCTGGGGTTTTTATTTTCTTTTCACATGTGCTCTACTTTGTTCTTCTTCCACTCTACTGAATTAGCTCTTAGTCTCTCTAATAAGTAAGATTGATTGATGTGTTACTCTTAACACTCTGTGCTCATTCTTCCCTTGAATTCTGTTCTCTCTTTCATGAATGCCTCTCTGAAGAAGCCTGTATTTCAAGACTGCCTGGCTTAGTTGAGTTTTCATTCGTCCTTGAATTAGGATTTGGTAATAAACAAAATCTTCAAAGTACGCAGATTTGCTTTGTTGTTTCTTTGCTGTGTTGTAATCAATGGGCTTTTACTGAGAATTTTAGACTAGTAAGGAGTCATATTGAAGTGGTATTATAAGAATGCAGATCTAATTAGAAGAAACTGGAATAGATTAAAATGGACACCTGAACTATCTCTGCTCAAATTTTCCTTTATGCCTCAGTTCTTTTCCTTTTTTGTTTATTTTTATTTATTTGAGAGTGACAGAGAGAGAGATAGAGAATAGGTACACCAGGGCCTCCAGCCACTGCAAACAAACTCCAGATGCGTGTGCCCCCTTGTGCATCTGGCTAATGTGGGTCCTGGGGAATTGAGCCTCAAAACAGGGTCCTTAGGCTTCATAGGTAAGAGGTTAACTGCTAAGCCATCTCTCCATCCCTCTTTTTCTTTTTACTGATTATAGTCATTGTGCTTGGCATTGTGTCACATAAGGAAATTTTCATACAAGTACATAATATACATTGGCCATTTTGCTCAAATACCCTCCTAACCTTACATATTTTTCCCCTAGAAAATGTCACTTCTACTTTCATATCAACTGAACATATGACCTTATGCATCCATATGAAATCTAGGTGCCACAAATGTGATAAATGTGATATTTATCTTTCTAACATGAATTTAATTCATTTAATGTGTTTCCAGATGCATCCATTTTTCTGAAAAATGATATAATTTCATTCTTTTTTAGTGCTGAAAGTTACATACTACATATTCTTTTATCCCCTGTTGATGCATACTTAAGTTGGTTCTTTAGCTTAACTCTTGTGAATAGTGCAACAATAAACATTGATATATAATTTCTTGATGACATATTGACTTGGAATCTATTATGTATTAAAATCTAGGAATGGTATCACTGGGTCATATGGTAGATACATGTTTTCATTTTGAGAAAATTCCACACTGATTTTCATAGGACCTGGATTAGTCCACATTCCCATCACAATGTATGGGGGCCACTATTTCCACATCCTTATCAGCATTTGTTACTTTTTTCTTTATAACAGCCATTCTCAGTCAGGTGAAACGGAAGCTCAAGGTAATTTTAATTTGCATTTTCTGATGGCTGGAGAGGTTGAATATTTTTATTGTGTTTATTAGCCACTTACATTTCTTTCTTTGAGGAATGCCTGGTCATTTCATTATCTCATTTGTTGATTGGTCAGTATGTGACTATCTAGGCCCTTCTTCTCCCCTCACTTCTCTTTCTGAGATTCCCCACCTCTCAGCATACTTTCCTTTCTCTTTCTTGTGCTGTTATCATCCTTCCTTATACTTGTGCACACTGCCTCTGAAGCCATGCTTCTTCATATTTTCCTTTCCACTGGTCCAAAAACAGAATGTCTTGGTGTCCTCCATAAACTTAGGTGTCCTGCATGCTTGTTTCCAAGCTGAGGCAATCTGGGAACTGGATACTTGCTGGAAGAAGTATGGATTAGGTTAGACCTTGAGATATATTAGTCCTAGCTTGCCAGTGTTAGGTTGACTTACTCTCCTACTGCTTTTTCTACCTGCTGTGGCAGAGGTGATGTCCAGTCTCTGCTCATGCCATGTTTTCTCCTGCCATCTTGAAGCTTTCCCACAAGACTGTAAGCCAAAATAAATATTTTCTTCTCATCAGCTGCTTTGGCCAGATGCTTTATCCCAGTAACAGGAAGGTAATTACAACACAGACAAATATATTTGGAATAAATTGTATATTAGAACATTATTCTTCTCTTTCCTATAATTGCTTTTTCACCCATTTCCAGCAATTTTTTTTTTTTTAAATCAGTGGTGCCTTTTCACACTTCCTGAAACCTTCTTCTTTCTTTGTTTGTTTGTTTTTTGAGGTAGGGTCTCACTTTGGTTCAGGCTGACCTGTAATTCACTATGTAGTCTCAGGGTGGCCTCAAACTCAAGGCAATTCTCCTACCTCTGCCTCCTGAGTGCTGGGATTAAAGGCGTGCACCACCAGGCCTGGCTCTGAAATTTTCTTTTTAAAAACTATTTATTTACGATAGAGAGAAAGAGAGAGAGAGAATGGGTGCATCAGTGCCTCTAGCCATTACAAATGAACTCCCAGTGCATGTGCCACCATGTGCATCTGGTTTAGGTGGGTTCTGGAGAATCAAACCTGGGTCCTTAGGCTTCACAGCAAAGCCTTAACTGCTGAACCATCTCTGAAGCCCCTGAAGCCTTCTTTATCCACATTGCCATTCCAGAAGAGCTGGGGCTTCAAGTACTATGTGTTTTTCATCTTTTTTTTTTTCCATTTCAGTTCTTTCACTAGTGCAGAGAAAACACCAGTTTTCTTTTTTCTTGCTTGCTTTTTTTCTCTCTTTTTCATTTTTCTTCCTTAATTCCTCCCTCCCTCTCCTCTTCCCAACTTACTGCTTCATCTCTCCATATCTTCTTTCTTTCCTTCTTTCTTTTGTTCATCTTTCTATAATGCACTATAAATTTAAAATCTTACATAGAACACATAACATGTATATATATATATATATATATATATATATATATATATATATATATAACCCAGAATATATTTTAAGGAAGACTTTATAGCCCTTGAGGTTTATTCAACCAGCAATTTATTTAAAACTTTTAAAATTCAATGTCCTTTTTAAGTATCACCCAACAATATACTACTTTATGCTCTAAGATAATTACTTAAATTTTAAAGTACCTTTCTAATTAATTTTGCCACTGCTATAAGCAGATTACATTATTTGGCTTTTTGAACAAGAAATCTAGTGTTGAAGTTATTTAATGAATGAACATGATATGATTTTAAAGAAATTATGTTGAAAACTGAGAATTTTGTGCCTCAAATTAAGAGTTATCCCATGCATACATATTAAATTGGAAGAATATAAAAAGTCAATTAGATTTCATGACTATGAATCAGAAAATACTACTCATATAATCATGGTTCTGATACCATGTGCCAAAGTTAGATCATTTAACTAAAAATATTTAATTTACAAAATTACCTTTTGTTTTCAAGTATAGAAAAATATTGTATTTTTTATTTGTATGACTTATAGCTTATAATTACTGTACCTTTAGTATGAATGTAAAATGATTTTGATAAAGATGTTTCAAATGTATTATTCTAAAGGACAAAATTAACACTTTTATCATGTGAAAACATTGTAATTCTATAATAATGTGACCTCTAAGACAAATAGACAAATAGGTAATGTACCTGCATTTCTACCACACTTGGGGCAGTAGAAACATTTGTAAAGATTTCCACTGTTAAGTCCACTCTGGCTCCCAAGATGGAGTCCCAAGGTCAGCAGAATTGTGACAAAGGCATGGGAAAGTGGATTATCCACATTCCTCAAGAAACCATTCCACCAGGTCATTCTCCCCTCCTTGCCTAACCATGCCTCAGGTCATAGTTTCCTGCTCCCTTATCTAGTATGCTACATGGTCACTGTTCTGGTGTTACAGCCTAGCTATTTTAAATGCTTAATGTAATGATCTCCCCTAAAGGGACTTTTCTTTTTTTATTTTATTTTTATTTTTATTTATTTATTTGAGAGCAACAGACAGAGAGAGAAAGAGGCAGATAGAGAGACAGAATGAATGGGCTCACTGGGGCTTCCAGCCACTGCAAACAAACTCCAGACACATGTGCCCCCTTGTGCATCTGGCTAACATGGGTCCTGGGGAATCGAGCCTCGAACCGGAGTCCTCAGGCTTCACAGGCAAGCGCTTAACCGCTAAGCCATCTCTTCAGCCCTAAAGGGACTTTTCTATTCAACTTAACAAATGAGTTCTTTTCCCTTCCTGACCTTCCCCCAACTGCAAAAAAAAAAAAAAAAAAAAAAAGAAAAAAAAAAGCCCTATAACTCCCACTACCTGAAAAACTCAGGTTGGCTATTCTCTACTCTTGTGAGTCAGCACTGGCAGCTCATGCTTTTCCCAAATAAAAGTGAATATACTGGCTATATACCACCTTTTCTGTACTTAAAATATTATTTCCATCTATTTTCTAATTCCTGGAGTACCTACAGCTCTTTATCAGTGGTTTCTGTCTGACACAACACAATCCTATGCTTTACCTGGTTTTGTATTGCATCCACAAGCCAAAGAGATTATTGAAATATATTGCTAGTTAATAGTTCATATTAGTTGGTGATGCCTAAGAAATAGGAAGAACCTGATAGATAAGCAGAAGCATCGCTTCTATGGTGGAACACAGATGATGTTCTGTGATTCCTAACCAGCATTCAGATGCATGGAGTACCATATTCTGGAAGCTTGGAATGTCAATAATGTTTCTTACCTTCGCTCATACCTAGTATTCTCTTTCAAAGTACTAACATTAATTTAAATAATCTGACCGCATGCACTTCTCTAAAATTTAAGCTAGCTACACTATTAAAATATGATGGCCCTTAAATGTCTGTACTCATTTTCAGCTGTCATTACCAAAATCATACTGTGAATTTTCTAGATACAAATAAAAATTATAACATTACTTGGTATACATATAAAATTTAAAAAAAAAGAAATTCTCCTATGCATTAGAAACAGATGGAAACTGGCCCAGAGGAAACTTCTTCACCAGCCTCCATCTCACACAATTGATTCCTTCCTGGCTTGTTAGAAAACTAGCTATATTCCAACTTTCTAAATGGAATAAAATTGCAGTAAATGTGGCTTCTTAAAGACATTGAGCTTAAAAGCTTCAGGCACTGGAGACAGATGGTTATAATCACTCGTAGTGACATGTTCAAAAATTCCAAGGGAGAAAATTATTATTTTATTTACAGACTCTCCTTTGATTCTAGAGTAATCAGTGGCTAGGTGATTATGTAACACATAATATAGCCATATGGGAAATCACAGGGAAGAAAATGTTTTGCTGACCATATCAAATATATCCTGTTAGAATTTGGATGTAAAATGTCCCCCACAGGCTTATGCTTTTGAACACTTGGTTCCCAGTTGGTGGCTGTACTTTGGAAGGTTGTCAGAACTTTAGAGTAGGAATGATAGCTGGTGTAAGTGTGTCATTGAGATCAGGCCTTGGAGGATTATAGCCTGTCCCCCAGATATCTGCTTCCTATCTGACATGGAAATGCAAAGAACATCCTTGCATTCTTATGAGTATGGACAGGAGGTATTCCCCCCTTTATACCTTCCACTGTGGTGGATGGTATGCTGAAATCCTGAGCTAAAACAACCTCCCCTCTTATTGTCAGGTGTTATTGTCAAGTGTTCTGTCATAGCAACAATAGTAACTCATAACATCTGATAACCATACAGGTATATAAACTGTACATGTCTACAACTGAGCTTTATTCCTAAAGCAAAGTGTTTTCTTCCTATATTTCCATCCTGGTTAGCTCCAAAATGATGTTGAGGACCCTTGCAGAAGAATCCAGATTAATGTTTTGAAAGACCTAAAATTGATGGGCTTGTTTTTGTTTTTTAAGTGAGAGAGAATTAACAGGGATGGAATATTCAATGAAAGAAAAAACCTTTTTAAAACCACATTAGAAAGTTGAGGAGATGACTTAGTGTTTAAGTGTCAAGCATGAGAGCTGGCAAAGGATTTGAGAACTCCAAAGTTTGTGTGTCTAGAACCCATATAAATATCTGGGGATGGGGCACAGATGTCCATAACCCTAGAACTATGAGGAGTGCATATGAGGGAATTACTGGGGCTCGTGAATGGAAAGCTATGGAATAAGTAATAGAATTCACCACAAGAAAAAAGAGGTGAATGAGTGATGGATGGCAACACCTGATGTTTTTTTTCTTTGCTTTATAAAGTGTTTTTCTTATGTTTTTCTCCAGCCAGCACAGGCAAGCACACCAGCTCAGCATCAGTACACACATGTGCATACAACAGACTCATTACAAAATAAACATCATACAACACATTCTGTGCACAAGCAAACAATATATAAAACAAAACAAACAAACAAACAAAACACTAGATTTTCCTTTGAAATATCAGCTGTTAATCCAATGGGCTTGCCTTTATATGAGAATAGTTGTTTTTCCCTGGTCCCTTTCAGTACCCTTTTTGTCGGGGAAATTCGATTCCAGTATACATCTGGTAGAGAATTAATATCTGGGGTATATAATGAACAACAATAACAAAGAACACTAAACAGTAGGATATCAAACAACCCAATAAAATTTGTCTATGGAACTAATCAGGGAGTTCTCAAAAGAAATTCAAATGGCCTATAAATACAATTTAAAGTGTTCAAACACTTTAACTATCATGGAAATGGAATAAAACTTCTTTGAGATTTCATCTCACTCTGGTCAGAGTGTCTATCATCAAGAACATCAAATAGTGGCAAATGCTAGTAAGGGTCTGGGTGCAGAGATATCATTATTCACTACTGATGGGACTATCAAATGATGCAAGCATTATGGAAATCAGCATGTTGATTTTTTAAAAAGTATGAGACAGATTTATTATGCAAAGTAGCTAAACCACTCCTGGGCACATATCTAATGTATGCTACACATTTCCATGGAGACACTTGCTCATCCATGTTTACTTGCTGCTCTGTTTACAATAGCTAGAGAATGAAATCAGCCTACATGTTCAACAATGAATAAATGGATTATGAAGATGTGATACATATACATTGTTAAGTTTTACTCAATGTAAAGAGAACTAAAATTATGAAATTTTCAGGATAACTGATAGGTTTGGAAAATATTACAATAATTTAGGTATCCCAGGCTCAGAGAGATAAAGGTTTTGTGTTCTATCTCATATGTGGATCCTAACTTTGAAATCTTAGATTACTACGCATATTGAACTAAAACAGTAGAGGTCAGAAAGCTGGAAAGGACCCACATGGGAATGAGGCTGGAGGGAATAATTCAAAGCTATTGTAAGCATATTACTAGAAGGGTGAAAATCTGGGGGTGGGAACTTTTCATTGTGGTCAAAGAAAGGGAATCATGTAGAGAAGGGGGTGGGAGTAGGATTAACTAAAAATGCCACTATCTCTTTGTTAGATAAATAAAATATATAGTTAATATAAAAGAGGTTGGGCAATATTGCATTGTGCAAAACCATAGATTGTTGTTGGAAAAAAATCCATATCTCCAATTGAACTGTTGGTCAGGGAGTCCCTTGAAGGCCTCAAAACAATATTCGTCAAAGCTCTTAGTTTACCAGAAACAGATGGTAAGCCCCATTGTTGAAGGCATCATGAACATCATTTGTGGGATACTCAGAAACAATACTGAAATTTGACAGGAAGCCTCCTTCCTGCTGGCTAACTGTCCATAGTACTGGAAAGTGCTATGCAGGCTACCCAAGGGAAAAAGTTACCAAAAGTCTTAACCAGTGATGCATCTACCATATGTGCTACAGCCACACAAGTTCTACCAACTAGTGCAATAGTGGCATGAGTGGTATGGCAGTAACTAATTCCTCTCTTGATTGGATCAGAGTTTGTTCTTTGGGAGAAAATTCAAAATTAAAACCAAGTCAAAAGCCAATGGATGGAAACATCATAGATGTTAAGGAAAAAGTGGCTGCTGTTGTTTGACTAAATATATGTCTTATACCTATAAAAAGAAAAAGTTTATCATTTGTGCTTTTAGATTAGTGTTGTCCTTACTGCTTATCATTTATACCTTTAGATTAGTACTCCATTCACCCTTGATAAGAGAAGCTATTTATTTATTTATTTATTTATTTATTTATTTATTTATTTATATTTGGAAATGGATAGTAGGGAGAATAAAAATATATAAAATGCCAAAAAATCCTCTATAACACCCCTAAGGGTAAGGGAACATTCCAGAAGAGGGTGGAGGCAAAAATTAGAAGGGCTAGAGGATTCAGACGAGTATTTTGAGACAGTACCCAGATATAATGATGCTATAAGATTTTAATAGTTGTGAAAATTACTTAGTTTTTCATTTTTTGTAGTTTGTTAATTAAGAAATTCATAGAATTACGTTTCAAAACACAAATCTTTAGAGCACAAATTGGTTAAACATACCTAATTATTTTCCTTATTATGCACTAAACACTTTAAGGATATTAAATCCTTTCCATTCATTTAAATGTGAAATATCCAGTACCAAAATGAAATTTGCAAGTAAAGGTGATCCTATATTTCTGATACATTTAATATCCCAACAATAAACTGAGCCTAACTCAAATGTACTTTGAACACTTTATTGCATTACACATATTTGGGCATAATTATCTTCCACAAAATTTACTTTGTAGCTCAATCAATTTGTTTGTTAGATGCTATACTAAACAGCAACAACAGAATATTCATGTGGTACAGGTGATGGAAATTTTGTAGATATGATGGATTGTGGGAACACACAAGACAATGCCCAGAAAATCTGGATAAAATAGTTAACTGGGGCTGGAGAGATGGCTTAGTGGTTAAGCGCTTGCCTGTGAAGCCTAAGGATCTTGGTTTGAGGCTCGCTTCCCCAGGACCCACGTTAGCCAGATGCACAAGGGGGTGCATGCGTTTGGAGTTCGTTTGCAGTGGCTGGAAGCCTGGCGTGCCCATTCTCTCTCTCTCTCTCTCTCCCTCCTTCTCTCTGTTTAAATAAAAATAAAAATAAAAATAAATAAAAATAAACAACAGAAATAATTTAAAAAAAAGAAAAATAGTTAACTGTACAGAAACCTTTTGTTAACCTCCAGGATAGAGTGGGTGATTAGGAGATGTTATTCATAGTTCATATGTAGCCCTCTGGACAGTACTGTCCTACACATTACTGATCTAGAAAAAGAGCAAAACTCAAAATCCAACTTAATCTTTACTGAAAATGTAGCTGTTTTAAACCATGATAAGATTAAAAAAAACCATTAGTTTGAAACAACATAAGTTGGTGGCCATTTACTATTTATTTATATACTTCCTAAGTGGATATGCATATTACTTTTATGCCTTCAATTTTTTCCCTTCAATTACTGGAATGACCAACTGAGGCACTATCCTGGAATTATAAAACCTGACTCCTGGATTCAATTTCCTAATAGTAGGCCAGCTGCCTTTTTAGAGCAAAGCCTGAAAGAAGAGAAACTAACTCTATTATTTGTTTAAACCCAAAGTGAACATGTTGCTTCTACTACTGCCACTGTCTACTGTTTCTTAGGCTATTGCTTATACTAACAAACACTTACAGAAACAAAACACAACAAAAACAAGCAATACCTGATGAATTAAACTACATTGACAACGAATAGGCCATATGTGAGTAAAGAAATAAGGAATAAGGATCTTTGACTATGAGTGATTTAAACATTTGTTAGAAGGGGGTTAAGGTATGATTGGTAGATATTGTTGATTCAGAACACACACACACACACTTACCATTTACAAATACAATAACACTAAGACACCTGTTTCTTTCAACATTTATGTGGGCAATTTTTTACTTTGGACATCCATTGCTTTCAATGGTATGGTCAGCATATCTTATGCACATACATATTTTTCTGGTTCAAGAGTGCAACCAGCCTCTGAGGAAGTAGGGAAGAGAGAAGAGCTTTTCTTAGCAATCCTTGTTAATATTGGTCATCTGTGCTGTTCAAGGCAAAAGTAAACTAAGACAGAGGAAACCTGGTTACATTGCTCTCAGCAGGATGATGGCATGGCTGTAAGATTGGCTTCAGGGCAAATTATAAGTCAGGAACTTAAAAAAGAAAAACATCTTATGGCAATATTCTCAAAAAATTATTTTAAGGTACCTACATATATCCACAATTCTTACCCATAATGTATTGTCATAGTTCATGCTCACAGTTCTTTCTTATAGTTGATTCCCACGCTGGAATATTTTCAATTATGAAACTACTTTGGTTGCATAAGAAAAAGCAAACAACTTTACAATAGTATTAAAATTCAATTTCAAATGTTAGAAAAACTACTCATATGACCTAAATGACAAAATCAAATTACTTACAGGAGAAAAATATTGAGCAGTTATAAGAACAAACCACAGCTTAATTTATCTCTTGGCAGTGTAAGTCAATTTTTGGCATCAACAGCACTGACCCTTGTAGAGTACTTCTCAGTTTTGTAATTCTATTATCTGTTCAACCTGACTTTTATGAATGAAAATTGAACTTAATTAAAGAGGCAAAATTCTCAAGTAAATTTAAATTAATTCATTGACATTGGATAATGTCTTTATTTTAAAATTATTGAAAAACTGAAACTCAATCATTCTTTTAATATAACAGTTAAATAGTTTTCCATTGGGAATGAGGAACAAGCAGGAGGGAGTCTGAAGCTACTCTTTTGTACCAAAAATCCTGCTGAAGGGCCTCATATAAGCAGCTATCATAATTGTAATTTTAGGGATGAAGAGATTGTTCATATAGGAATAGAATACTGTCACAAGGAAATTTAGATGAATGAATAATTGCCCTTGGGTAAATCAGCCTTTCATATTCCAATTGGAAAGATTTTTTTTAATAGGTCTTGAAGAGATGTCTCAGCAGGTAAAAGTTCTTATTGTACAAGTGTTAGGTCCTGACTTTGATATCTAGATCCTACCAAAAAGCTGGGCATGGTTGCACATGGCTATAATCCAGTGCCACAGAGGATCACTGGGGCTCCTCGATCAGTTAGCTGAAAAATGGGTAGCTCCAGCGTAAGTGAGAAAGTTTGTCTGAGGGAAATAACATGGAAGAGTGATAGAGGAGGACTCAGCATTTTCCTTTGACCTTTTTATACATCTGTACACATGCATACATTGACAATGTGCACACACACACACACACACACACACACACACACACACACCAAGTATGAGATGTGCAAAAAACTGAAAAGGAAATAGCAAATTGCACATTCTACAGACTCTTTAACTCCTATATATTCTTTTTTGAGTTTGACGAGTGCCCTAACCTGCATTTATTTGTATATTTATATTTAATATAGTTATATCTATCTATCTATCTATCTATCTATCTATCTATCTATGTGGTTGTGCAGTGTGCATAGCTCAAATGCTATCTCTAGAAGGTTTCATTTTATTCTATATTCTTCTTTCTTTCTTTCTTTCTTTCTTTCTTTCTTTCTTTCTTTCTTTCTTTCTTTCTTTCTTTCTGAAGCAAGCTCTTATATATATCCCAGGCCAACTTCAAGTTCAAGATTCATCTGCCTCTAATAATAACTGGGATTACAAACCTATGCCACCATTTTACCTAAACATTTGCTCTTTAAATAAACATTAAAAGGTATAGCTAATAATTTTATCTTTTAAAAGAGTAAATTTTGCTTCATTGGGAGAACATCCTTAAAAAGATTGTACGCTCATGTCTCAGGATAATTTGGAGAGAAGATGATGATCAGTCTGGAATCTGAAGATCTTTTTATTGATTCTTTACACCTCTCAGGACAGTAAGAAGGAGAACAGGAGAATTTATGGACATGAATACAGCTCACATGTTTTGTTTTATGAAATTCTGTATAAAATCCCCACTGATTATCGTTAATACCATCTTTTTAATTGCAACTTGGAATTTACCAAATGATGATATAAATTATCTATATTAGGTTTTAGAATTGAACTTATTTCCCTACTATCCAACTTTCTTTTTAATCCAAGTTCATAAAAACCAGAATGTGGGCTGGAGAGATGGCACAGCACTTAAGGGGCTTGCCTGCAAGCCTACAGACCCACGTTTGATTCCTTAGTATGCACATATGCCAGATGCACAAGGTGGCACATTTGTTCATTTGCAGTGGTTAGAGGCCCTAGTGAGCCCATTTTATCTCTCTCTTAAAAATAAATAAATATAATAAAAATTGTTCATTAATGATTCTCTAACAGAGATTCTTGTTTCATGCGGAGTGACTTTTTTTTATTCTTTCCTTAAAGTTAATTTATAACTTTTGTGGTATTTGTGGTGTGTGTGTATGTGTGTGCATGTGTGTGTGTGTATGCGTATGCTTGAATGTTCATATGTGCATGGGAACTCATGTATGCTGGAGCATCTAATTGTGTATGTGAGGTCAGAGGTCAAAATCAGATATTTTACACTATCATACTTCACCATGTTTATTAAGACATTATCTCTTACTGAACCCAGATTCATAAATTCAGCTAACCTAGATAGACAGCTTGTCTCAGGAACATCTGTCTCCTCCCTCCAAGTACTGGGATTACAGGCATAAGGCACCATGCTGTACATTATCATAGGTACTCGGTATCTGAACTCGGATCTTCACATTAGCATGGCAAACATCTTACTGGCTGAGCCACACATGCCCACCCTAAATTTCCTTTTGGTATTTTATTTTAATTTATTTAAGACAGAGAGAGAGAGAGAGAGATTGGGTATGCTAGGGCTTTCAGCTGCTGCAAATAAACTCAAGGCAGATGTGCCACCTTGTGCATCTGGCTTATGTGTGACCTGGGGAATCAACCCTGGGTTCTTTGGCTTTGCAGACAAGTGCTTTTACAGCTAAGCCATCTCTCCAACCATAAATTTCCTTTTTACCTGAAACAAAGGAGAAGCTTCTTGATACTGATGTTTGCAATACAATTGCATCAAACTACAAAGCTTTTGCACAGAGCAAGAAACAACACCACGAAGACACAATTGGAATGGAAGGAAATATTCAAATGCCATGTATGTGATAAAAAGCTGATACCAAAATATTTGAAGACTGCAATTCCATAGCAATATAACTGATTAAAATGTGGACAATACCAGAACAAATGCTCACATGTCCAGTGTATGTAGGAAAGCATACTCTATTCACATTTGTTTAAATAACTCAAAAAAAGACAAGAGGTAGCATGTGTTAATGAGGCTACGAAAGAAAGGTAATTCTTGTACAGTTTGATAAAAATGTAAATGACACAACCATTATTTAAAATTACATGAAACTTTCTCAAAAACCCAAGATAGAACTACCATATGATTTAGCAATTCCATTTCTGGGTATATGACCAAGGGAAATAAAATGAGCATGCGAGGAAGGTAGCTGCACCTTCAGGAATGTAGCAGTTCTGTTCACAATAGCCAAAATTTGGAAACAACCTAGGAGTCCTTTAATACATCAACTGATGAAGAATATATGGTATCTATATAGAGTAGAATACTCTTTTTAAAAATAGAACGAAATAATGTATTTTCTAATAGCAGGTAAAATATTTACATGGATAGAACTTAATATTGAATAAAATAAAGAAACCGGGAAAATACTTCATGACTTCACATGTTGAAGCTAAGAAATTTCATGACTATAGAAATCAATTGGGTAGCAGTACCAGCATGGGGCTATCATCCACAATGAGCCTTTGATCAGAGAGACCTACAAGGTTTCCTAAAAGACAGACAGATTTCTGTCAGAGTACTTGATGACCCACCAAAGGTTAGTGGTAAGACCCTACTGCTGAAGACACCTTATGTGGTTGACATGCAAAATAGAATGGCATGGGTGGAAGTTGGAAGACAGTCAGTCCCCAGACAGTCAGTGTGTCTAGTGCCAGAAGGTGCTACATGGGAGACTGGGGGAAAATGACCAATATCTGTCCAAGCAACTCATGGTCTAACCTACTTAGCAGCAAATAACTGTTGTGATTCCCACACAAGTGCAATAGTGGCACACAGCCATGGTGGGGAACCAACTGCTCTTAATTTGGCTAACTGATCTCCTCAGTGGTATGGGACCCATAGCTGGAGCTGGAAAACAAGTCAGAACCATATCCAAACATAAGCCCACTCACCAATATCAAGATACCATCAATTGTGGGCTACAAGAGGCCCTACATCTATTAAATTCTTTATATATAAAAAAAGTAAGGGTTATCTATTTTGTCCTGGTGCTAACTTACTCTCCGTTGGAGAATCTGCTTCTCTTTTACAGATAGATGTATATCCTAAGGAGAGAGCCACCCCATCATACCTCCAAAGGGTCCCGGCTGAAACTAAGAAAAATTGGAGAAACAAGCAAGGGTGCTGTTTTCCTAATGAACCGGATACCAGCAGAAGGTAGAAGATCAACACAGAGAAAAATCAACTCCTACCAAATCAGAGAGCCAGAGCCTCAGAGGTCCCCAACACCTCATCACTGAAGCAGACCAAAAATGAACCCAACATGGCTCAGGGAAATTTTGGGGAAGAGGGGGTGGAAAGAATGTCAGAGCCACATGTTGGGTCATGATATGCAGAGACATTTAGCTTACACATAACTGTGGGCTAACTCCACAATTCATGACCCATATACCTCAACCAGGAGGGGCCAAGGGGAGGGGGTAGGTCATGGATGAGCCTAATAATGGTACCAAACTGACTGTATTCGCTGAATACAAAACTAACTAATAAAGAAAAAAAGAAAAAAAAAAAGAAATCAATGAGGTAGGAGACTGGGACGACAGTTTGAACTTGATGGTAATGGTGTGGTTTTAGTAATGCACAAAAAAAGAATTATGGAGGTTTATTTTATATTTCATATATTTATTGATTACTTATAGATTTTAAATGTCCTCACCTCAAAACAAAAATATATGGATGTAGCTAGGAGTGGTGGCACACACCTTTAATCCCAGCACTCGGGAGGCAGAGCTAGGAGGATCACTGTGAGTACAAAGCCACCCTGAGACTACATAGTGAATTCCTGGTTAGCCTGAGCTAGAGTAAGACCCATACCTATATATGGTTTTTCATATATATATATATGTGTGTGTGTGTGTGTGTGTGTGTGTGTGTATGTGTATATATATATGTATATATATATGTATATATATATGTATATATATGTATATATATATGTATATATATATGTAACAATATTAATATATTTTAGTTAGCCAGTATATAATATACATATATACAAATACCAAGTGTATTGAATAAATATATGTGCGTTTTTGTCAATTAACTATGGCTACATTAAAAAAAAATTGTTTCAAATTGTCCTGATCCTTAAACCTATTTGGTAATATACAACAAGGATAGTTTAAATTATTCTGAACACTATGTACTCCTAGGCTTTTATAAAACAGTACAAGATAAAAAGTTATTTCTTAACATATAATTTAGAATTCAATATTATAGTACTTATGAATTGGTTGAAGGTTACATTAGTCAAACTCTAACATCCATGCAAATAAGTGTACCTGGGGCAAACATTCATTAAATGTTGTTTTGACAATAAATATACATTTTAGAATTTAAAGCCCATAGTATTATGCAAACAGTGCAGTTGAATGCAAGTGCTCACTGTATATGCATGTGTGCTTCTGCTCATGTGCAGGTGCATACAATTTTATGAGGAAAAGCTATCATACATTATATATGATATGTATTTCAATTACATAATCTATAATATGTAAGTGCTTAATTTCATCTCTGAAATAAAAAAAAATATATAGCTTCACATTGCTGGGAGGAACCAGACACAGTTAGGGCAGGAAGGGGATTTACTTGAATTGTACAGATCCAGGGGAAGTTTCATAATGGTGAAGAAGCTGGGCCCCTTCCCAGGTCAACAACAGAGAGACTACTACCACCAACATCACAAGCAAACACACTCCAGGAACTCCAAGCAGAGCTCAGGCACTCTGAATATTTGAGGATGGAATTCATATCCGTCCCCAAACATGCTTTAGGGATGGACCCTTAAATCCTCCCATGATGACACCTCCTCCAGCAAGGCAGCTGGAGATCTAAAGCTTTAATAACCTCCTGGATTTACTGGCGCCATGCATTCAAGCTACCATATATAATATATTACATTACATATATAAAACATAAAAATATAAGTTTGTAATTATTAACCAAGATGTTATTGTAATCATGTTTGGTACTATGTTGTTACATCTTATTCATGCATTCTTGTAGTTACCTCCACATTGCTGGCACATAGACAAGATAAAAATCTCATGGGCGGGGGGGGGGGAGATTTGTTTTGGTTTATAGTCCTAAGGGGAAGCTCCAGGATGGCAGAGGAAAGCATGGTATGAGCAGAGGCTGGACAACACTTCCTTGCTACATCAGATTAAGAAAAAAAAAAAAAAAAACCAGCAGGAGATTAAGCAGAGCTTTGGTAATGGAGAACTGGTTATAACACCCCTAAGTCTGCCCCCAGATATATATCTTCACCAGCAAGGCTGTACCTCTCATACTGTGACCAGCTGAGGATCAAGCATCCAGAACACAAATTTGCATCACTGCAATAGTTATGTATTTAGAACTTTCTCATATTTCTTCCAATAATCATGTAAAGTCATGACTATTTTCCATATTATACATGAAGAAGGAAGTCCAGATTCACAGAGGTAATATGACCTGCCCATGGGCACAAGATTCAAACAAATTCAACTTGGTCTAGTATCAATATGGATTCTTTTTTTTCCATGTCATTTAGTTTGAGTTTTTAAATGACATTGCTTATATGTTCTTCCAATTTTCATAATAGATTCCACCAGCAGCTAAAAGTAGGGCTATATCACATTGTTAATTGTATCTTGTTTGGGTAATAATTTTCCCCATGGTAACTAATCTTTGTTTGTTTACTGTGCAGATATAAGTCTTCTAAATTTAACATAAAATATAGAATATGCACCCTTACATATGCAGAAAAACAGGAAGTAATGAGTAGAAAAGAATTTATGATATAGAGGAAATGGTAATACTGCTAAGATTTTTATTCACACAGTAAACTTAATGTACATTTAGCCTATGAGGATTTAAGGGCAGAAAATATTTTGGCATCTGTGCAGTGCTCAATAGTCACCAATAGAAATCATTCTAAAGTTACAATATTAATTTTAATATAAACTGAATTAATTAGTGAAATTATAAATATAGCTATACTTAAATTAAATAACAATCTACTAGGTAAGTATTGATTATCTTTAGGGTATAGCTATAACTTATATAACAATATAATACAAACCTTGTCATTTAAAAAAGATAATCAAAACATTTGACAGGAAATACTTTTAAAATAATGTACTATGGTCAGATGAACATGCTTGTAATTAAGTTTGTTCTCTTCACTACTATGGCTGCAGTGAAATAAATTCATTTCACATTATGTTATAAATTCATCTGGAATTAATTTAAGGCAAATTTCTTTCATATAGTTTAGGTATTTTTTTCTGATAAGTGTAGAAGTGTCAAACATTTATTTTAGGGTTACAAGGTTATTTTTAATGCATACTCTATATAAAATTTCCCCTAAGATTTTATGAACCTTTTTTCTTCATAATTTGTTAATGTAAACATTCTATAGTGCATGTAAATTTAGAAAAGCCTGTCAATGCATATGAATTTAGTCTCAAGAACAAACTGACCCAGCCATTCCTCTCCTGAGCATCTACCCTAAAGGCTCCACTCTGCACTGCAGAGAAATTTGCTCAACCATGTTTATAGCTTCTCAATTCACAAGAGCTAAGAACTGGAATCAACCTAGATGTCCATCATTTGATGAATGGATAATGAAGTTGTGGTACTTATACACAATTAAGTTTTACTCATCACCAAAAAAAAATGATATAATAAAATTTGTGGGAAAATGGACAGACTTGGAACAGATTATACTAAGAGAACTCACACAGACAGAGAAAAACAAACACTGAATGTCCTGCCTCATCTGTGGTTCCTAAACTGGAACAGCTTGAGTTGCAGGCATACTGACAAGCAATGTAAGGGGCAGATAAGTGGATGTAAGGGTTTGAGGGGAGTGGGGCATATAAAAATCCAAATCCTAAATGAATTGGTACCACAAAAACTTCCTCCTAGATAGCAAACTAAAAGATATAGTTCTCAGTAAGAGCATAGAGGGATGGTCTGGTCAGAAGGACCTTGGAGAGGGTGAAATGAAGCCTAACCCTAAAGCATTTGCTCTGGCTTGTAACTCCTTGTACCAGAAATTGGTTACAACCCACGTTGACCTGTGGATTTGAGAGACCTATACAGTCCTCAAAACAAGGCAGGCTTCTGTCAAAGCACTTGATTACCCATTTGAGGTGAAAGGTAAAGACCCTATTGTTGAAGACACCACATGCTGCCAGCACAGAACATTGAGAAATCTGTTTGAATCTGGAAGGAAGCCACTTTCCAGATGGCTACCCTGTAAAGTCCTGAAAAGCAGTACAATAGCTGCTGGAGGGAAATGACCAACAAGGTTGTGAGCAAGCAGGCAACATGCTGTATGATAGCAACCAGCCTGGCAATATATACACAACACCTGTTCAATAGTGGTATTCAGTCCAGGTGGGTAGCCAATGACTTTGATTGGTTAAGAGATCTGCTAGTGCAAAGTTGCCCATAGCTGGATCTGGAAACTGAGTCAGAACCCTACATAGACCAAAATTATGACTCCAAAGAGATGCTCCTACTGGTCTTTGGTCAAAAGTGAGTCGACCAACATCTATCAAAATCTTTCTGAGGATACTCAAAAATGCACCAAAGCAGAAATCCAGAAGCTGCTGAGAGCTCAATAGCACAGCCATCAAGGCTCAGGGGATTCTGTGGAAGATGGGGTGGAAAGACTGTAAGAACCACAGATGTGAAGGAATGCACAGAGGCACCCCCACCCTAACAATGGCGGAGTGCTCCTCTCACAACTCATAACCCACAACTCCACTGCGAACAGCAGCAATCCCACTAAGGAGGGCCCTCAGCGGAGTGGGAGTCTGGAGAAAGAATATGATGGTACCGACACATGATGTGTCCTTGAAAAGTTTCTACTTAATAAAAAAAATTAATTCTGAATAAAATAAAAGAACACATAGATATACTACGAACAATTTATACTATGCTGGCAAAAATTATAGCATAATTTTCTTATGATTAAGATAAATCATTTAAAAAAAAAAGCTCAGAAACTGGCAAAGTTGTTTTACAGCTTTACATGAAGGGAGAATTAGAAAGAAGATACTTATATTTTAGAGCTGGTGATTCAGAAGACTAAATGAAAAAGTATGTATATACATATGCATATTATATATATACATATATACACATATTTATATGTGTATACAAAAATATATAAGTGCATATACATATATTTTTATATAGGTTAGTATCATTTTTAAATTTTCTTTTAGACCTCATGAAGTACCTAGTATATATGCTAACACAGGAATTCATACTGTGGTGGGTTGAATGGGAAATGGTCCCTAGCCTCATGTGCATTAAACACTTGGTCCCTGACTGGTGACATTTTGGGAGGGTTTTGGAACCATTGGGAGATGGAACTTTGCTGAAAGACATGTGTTACAGAGGACAAACCTTAAGATTTATTAATCCAGCTCCCCGAGTGTTCAAATCTAGCTCATTGTTGCTATTCCCTCACAGGCGCTTGACAAGATGTGATACCCTGGCCCTGGGTGCCTCCTCTGCCATTCCCCCCTCCTATGATGAAACTTTCCCTCAAAACTGTGCCAAAATGAACCCTTCCCTCCCATAAGAAGATTTTGATCATATGTATTTTTCTAGCAATGAGAGGGTAATTTTCATTTACAAACCACTTTTCAATACATAGTAGTATAGAAACCTCCATAGCTTTGTGAAGAGACATGGCTTACCTCCTCTGTGTGCAGAACCATAGAACATTGCATCTGCTTTTTCTCTCTGGCGAAAACATGAGAAACACTCTGTGATACATTTGAATAAACTACTAATGATTTAATGATAATGTTGATAACAATGATAAAGTTATCTCAGTTTATTTACCAATGGATGGAACATATTATCACCTTCCTTTTTTGTATTTATTTATTTATTTATTTATTTCAGAGCAACAGAGAGAGAAAGAGGCAGATAGATAGAGAGAGAATGGGCGTGCCGGGGCCTCCAGCCACTGCAAACGAACTCCAGATGCATGTGTCCCTTGTGCATCTGGCTTACATGGGTCCTGGAAAATCAAGCCTCGAGCTGAGGTCCTTAGGCTTCACAGGCAAGCACTTAACTGCAAAGCCATCTCCCCAGCCCCCACCTTCTTTTATAATACAGTTCTAATTGGAGGAGTGAAAAATAGTTCATTATACATTTTACAAGACTATCTCCACCTTTTAAATTTTGATACCAATATAAACAATCTATCTCTTAACAAGTGGACCAGAATGTGTAGTTGGTATAAGGAGTCTGAACACTTATACTTTGGGTTAAGCTCTTAATTACAACATTAAATCAATAAAAATTAGAATGTGTATGTTCAGTATCAGTTTTATGCTGTTGCAAATCTGCTGGTGCTTTACTGAGTATTGGGAACAATGCCACTCCTGTAATTACAGTAATAATGACCCTACCAGAACCATAGGAGACCTTATATTGCATTAACCCCTCTGAATGACACCCCACACTACCAATTCCTCTCTCTCACTTACCTTTCATCACATGTAATATGTGTTTCCATGGCAACTAATCATTTCCTAAGAAGGAAAAGATAAATGATTCTCACCCAATCACGTTTATTTTTCAGGGGTGACTTCATGTTTTTATAAGTGAAAAGCTACAACAGCAATCTGCACATAGCAATTATAACCAGGGTTCTAGAATCCCTGTAATGAGGCTGAACCAACAGCTGCTAAGAACAATTTTATTAACTTTGTACATCATGATGCCTCATAGTAAACTAAGCTCTGGGAGGGAGATTAAATAATTCAACCATACATGAAAGGTCAAAAAAGACTTTTGAGGAGTGTATGAAAGAGTTGGTCTTAAGTATCTATAAACATTATGCCTATGTATAACAGGTTATTTTTATACCAATTCTTATTGTTTAAGACAAAAATTTAAAACTAATAAAAATGGAAGAGCCAGGCATGGTAGCACACGCCTTTAATGCCAGCACTTGGGAGGCAGAGGTAGGAGGATCTCCATGAGTTCAAGGCCACCCTGAGACTACATAGTTAATTCCAGGTCAGCCTGGGCTAGAGTGAGACCCTACCTTGAAAACCAAAAAAAAAAAAAAAAAAAAAAAAAAAACTGATATTGGGCGGGAGTGATGGCTCGGCTGTTAAGGTACTTGCCTACAAAGCCTAAGGACCTTGGTATTTGATTCCCCAGTAATCACGTAAAACCATATGTACAAAGCAAAACATGCATCTGCGGTTAGTTTTCAGTGGTTGAAGGCCCTGGCATGCCCATGCCCTCACACTCTCTCTGTTGCTCTCTCTATCTCTTTCTCTCTGTATTCCTCTGCTTGAAAATAAATATACAAAATATTTTATAAAATGTTGGTATTGACAATTATAACCTTGAGAGATAGCTTAGTAGTTAAGGCACTTGCCTGAGAAGCCTGAGGACCCAGGTTCGATCCCTAGTACCCACGTAGACCAGATGTACATGGTGCTGCATGATCTTGAGTTCATTTGCATTGGCTGGAGGCCCTGATGTAACCATTCTCTCTCTTTCTCTCTGTGTGTCTCTCTCTCTTTCTCTCATAAACAAACTAATAAATAAATGATAAAAGAAAATATTGATACTGATTTATGATGTCAAGTTGCTTTTGCATAGCTTTATTTATTTTTGTGTGCATGGTGTGGGGCGTGGGGGTTGTGTGGTATATGGTGTGGGTATGTGTCTAAGGAATCTCAGGTGCTCCACTTTGTCATTCTTATTTGTTTTCTTGATAGTCTCACATTCAAGCTGGAACTGCAGTTTGTCAGACTGGCAGACCAGTGAACCCCAGAAATTCTGTCTCCAATCCCTTCAGGATTCTAGTTATAAGCATATGTGTGACCATCTTGGCATTTTATGTGGTCATTCATTGTTGAACTCAGGACCTCATACATGCACAGCAAGAACACTTACTCACTTAACCATCTCCTCACCCATCTTCACCTAAGTTTTATATCATAGGCCATCATCTTTCCTAGAAAAAGTGAAGCCATTACAGATTCATAACTTTATTAATGTTTTTATGTATTCGTGTATAGGCTTTTATAATATTATGGATATCACATTCTTTCATCTGTATCATTTCAGAGTCATCATATAAAAGTTACCACTAACTGACTTAGTTCGCAACACTTAACAATCAATCGTTCTACTTTATAAGTAACTTACTGTTTTGTTCCTTCCCCTGTTGCCTCAAAAAAATGTGTGGAAAGTGAACAGCATCTGCTTTGCAGAGGATGTCAGTTTAAAACATACAAAAGAGCAAGCTCAGGATGAAATAAATATAAGTAATTCACATACACAGCAAAACCTTCACCAACTGAAGATTAGACAAATGAAGATTTAATGTCAAGGTACATGTGAATGCTTATGTGTGTATTTGCATACAACTATAGTACATATGATGTGTGTGTATGTTTCTTTCAATTTCTCTGCATCAGGTTGACTATATTGACAAGTACTGACTCATGTTAAAGGTAGTAGTAGATGAGTACAAAGAGAGAATACCTCAAAGGCTTCTTCACCTCTTCTCATGGCCTGAGCCACATTTTGGGGTATGGTTTCTTGTGGACAGTGACTCCTAAAGAAGTACTCTAAATTGTTAGGGCAACATATTAAAAAGAAATTTAATCCCAGGGATACTGACACTCACTGTCTCCAGTAGGCATTATCCTAAATATTATTATTACTATTATTTGCTGCAGAAGCTGAAACTGTGTTCCGAGATTGTCTTAATTCACTTAATGTTACTATTTTCAGTTGCATTCATTTTATTATTTTTTTTCTTTGCAATGGACATGACCTCATCCATCTTCGTTGCTTAGAAAAATTCAGTCAAATATATATACCACATTTTTCTTATTCTTCCACTGGTGGACCCTCAGAAACTCACATAAGTTAATAACAGTAAATAAATAAGTAATTCTAAATGAACTTGATGATACTATGAAATTTATATACATATATATGTATATAAAATCAGATTTACCATTAAAACCAAACACTCTTAAATAGTTCTCATTAACTTACTTTTCTTATAGTGTGTCTATCATTACCATCAACACTTTCTCAAAAAAATAAGCAAGAAAGCACAATCAAATGCAGATGTTGATGTAAAAAGAAGTAAACACAAAAAGAAATTACCTTGAAGAGAATCCTGATTCATTAAGAATTCAGACCTTGAAAAATTGTATAATCATTATAGCTCAGTAGCCTTTCAGCTGGTTTTAATTATTGCTTTTAATCTAAAAAGCACCCGTTTTTATATTTTTCTCACTCTTGATGTTATTAATTGAATCTCTAATTTATTTGACACAGTCAAGTGAAATTCTTAGAATAATTACACATATATCTGACACCTAATGACTTCTCATTAACCTTATGTCAGGCCATGCCCTTGACAAGAAAGAATTAGGGGTTACTGTGAGGGCTCAGCAGGTATTTGGGGAATAAGTCATTTTAATACATGTATCCTGTCTAAATGTTGAAGTCAGTTTAATTATGTACAGCTAATTGCTATATTGCTGGTGACACAAAAATTATAGACAATTCTTAATTTTCAGTGAATTACAAGTGTATTTGTATATATAAAAAGGTTAAAGAGTTCTGAGCATGTACTTTAATATAAAGTTGATTTGGAACCAAACCATTTCTTTCACTTGGCACCCTTAGGTCAGTTCTTCTCTCCCTTACACAGAGATTTGGGCTTAAGAGATATCTTTACACTTATAGAATCATCTTTCCTTCAATACTCAATCTTCCTCACTAACATATTAACATGTTATTATGTTTTAAAGGAAATGTATCAATTTGCTG
This sequence comes from Dipus sagitta, assembly GCA_036346955.1. Classification (NCBI taxonomy): domain Eukaryota; kingdom Metazoa; phylum Chordata; class Mammalia; order Rodentia; family Dipodidae; genus Dipus; species Dipus sagitta. The sequence continues at coordinate 51,522,911 of CM070774.1, forward strand.
TATTTTATTTTATTGCAGCAAACCTCATGTAATTAATTCTCTATATCATCAGACTGATTTATCTTCCCTAATTTCTTTCTTCAGTCAAATAAAAAGGTGTTGACTTCTCCTACCTGATGAAGCCATTCTTGCTCCTATGTTGAGTACTCAGTTTGTTTGTTATGTACCATATCTCATTAGAGATTCTTCACTTAGGAATTGGAGTCTAGGAAAGACATGCCATTACTTTTTCTTCTACATTCTTTTGTTCCTCTATTTTCTCTTTCTCTAGAACACAATGTTATAACATCCAGGCCTCCAGTCCTTGACATTTTTCTTTCTTTTAACTACACTGTCTTTTTGCAAAACCCATTTAGTCTCCCGATTTTTGAACCATCTCTATAACAACTATTCCCACAAACTACCTCTCAGTTCAGATCATTTTAGTTACCTCCAGGCTCACATATCTAAGTGCCTATTTGATTAAAAACCTATAGATATATGGAAGTGTTGATGTCTCAAACCATAAATGCTCCAGCTATCTCCTACATTGAACACTTTTGCACCATAGCATCCCAACTCAATGATGACAACTTCATCCTGCAGGCTACCTGGGATAAAACCTTACAATCATTCTTGACTTTTAATTTGAGAAATTTTCTCTCACACTCTATATCCAATATGTCACAAAATTCCAACTTCTCCTTTCAAAATATGCCTGTTATTGGATCTCTGTTCATAACTTCTACTTTGTTCAAAACTACCGCCATGGGTTTAACTTCTTTATTGGTCCTCCTGCTGTCAAAACAGCACTTGAAAATATCAGTACAGCATTCAGTGTGATTTTGATAAACTGTGCATCACCTAATGCTACCCATCTACATGAAAATCCTGAAATGAAGGTTTTGGTTGCCGCAAACATTGAAGCCCTGGAAAGCCCATATGAATTTTTCTCATTACCTCCTCACTGTCACTCTTGTTGTCATAGCATTTACATCTTCTTCTAATAGCATTTATTATCACCCAACATAATTTATCATATTTACAGTTTTAAGTTATTCACCCCAAGCTACATGCTAATCTCAGGAAGAGCAATAATATATGTCTATAATGTTCTTTGATAATACATGAGCACCTATAACAGAGACTGATACACACTGGGAATTGAATACATATTTGAGGGCTTGAAGAGTCATACTTATTAAGTGAATTTCATTCATTTGATATTGTGTAAAAATAAATTGATCACATGCATTCAATGATTAATTTAATTTGAATACTGTCATTTACTGTGATATACAAAAGTAGTTTCATTTATTTACATAACTGTTTTACTAATACTTTTTCCCTGGAAAGAGAGAATCTTGAAATTTTTGTTCGATAGTACTTTAAAGAGATTACAGAAAATCCAATGACTAAGATAAATTCCTTTAGCTTCTCAGAAACATTTGGTTTCCCTTTTACAGGGATATTAGTTATCCATATCCTAGCCACAGGTCATGCACAGTATAACTGTATAACTGCAGGAAAAGTACTGAGGAATGGATATCTTTTACTTTTGAAATTGAATAAACACTGGCCTTGCAATTTTTATAAGATGGTTAGAAAAAAGCACAAAATGTTAGATAAGGGAAAGTGCATTATGTGCATACATTAATGTAATATAAGTAAAATAAATTATTTAAATTACATTAATTATATACATATTTGAGTTTTTTGAATTTGTTTTTATTAGATATGGACATATTTAGTATGTAAACAACACGTTAGTACCATCCTTTCCCTCCTCCCTGCCTCTTTTCTGAACATGCCTTCCTCATTGGGAATGCAGGTCAGCCCCATAGGGATTGTGGGTCATGTATTATAGGGCAATAGTCAGTTATAGGGGAGAGGCAATGACTCTGCAAAATGTCTCAATTTGTGGCCCTAACAATCTTTCCACCACTTCTTCCTCAAAATTCCCTGGGCCAGGTTGGGTGCATTTTTAAGACTACTTCAGTGATGGGCACTTAGGAGCCTCTGGATCTCTGGTTTGCTAGGTGTTGAGTGTCCTCAGTGTCTATATCCATCAACCTTGTGCTGACATCAGATTCACTAAGAAAGCAGCATTCTTGCTCATTTCCCTAATTCCTCTGTGGTTTCAGCTGGGGCCCCAGTGGAGCATGCTGGTTCAGTTATCTCCTCAGGTCCAGGTCCCATCTGAAGAAAAGAAGCAGAATCTCCAATGGAGAGTGAATTTATCACTGGCTGAATGGGATAACCATTAATAATTTAAAGAGAATTTAAAGGAGGTTTATCCTCTTATAGCCAAGGTTAGTGGGAGCTTGACAATGGAAAGCTGAATTGCTATGTTGATATGATTCTGATTTGTTTCCCAGTTCCAGATATAGTTTCCTTTGAGCAGACCTGGAAGACAATCCAAGAGCAGTTGGTTACCCACCATGGCTGTGTGCCACTCTTGCACTTGTATGTGCATCACATCAGGTTGTTTGCTTCTGAGTCACTTAGACTTTCAGTTGCTTGGATAGATGTTGGCCACTTTCCCCCGTACCACAGGTAGCACCTTCCAGCACTTGATGGGCTAATTGTCTGGGGACTGGCTGTCTTCTGGATTCCAACCATGTCTCTCCATGGTCTGTGCCAGCAGCATATGGGTGTCTACAGCAGTAGGGTCTTACCATTAACCTCTAGTGTGTAATCAAGTGCTCTGACAGAAGTCTGTCTTGTTTGTTTTGGGAATTCTGGTAGGTCTCCCTGATCAATAGCTCATTGTGGATGTAAACCATATTGTGGTACAGGAAATTACAGAACAGCACCATGGCAAAAAAAAAAAAAAAGAAAAAGACAGAGAAGAGTGATAAACAGGAAAAAGTTAAGGTTAGGTTTCATCTCACCCTTTCCAGGGCCCTTCTATTCAGGTGCTCCCCTCTAAGGTCCTCTTGAGTGTTCCACCTTTTAGTCTAACATCCAAGATATAGGATTATATGGTACCAGGTAAATTTTGGTTCAATTTTGTGCCCTCCTTCCCTTCCCTGATGCTCTACCCTCCCTGCTGCCTAAGTGTCAACATGCCATTCAAATCTGTCAGCAACTCTGGCTGATTCACGTTAGGAACTGCAGATGAGTGAGACAATGTGATGATTGTCTTTCTGTGATTGTGTGAGTTCACTCAGAATGATCAGTTCCAAGTTCAACATTTTACTACAAATTTAATTGTGTCAATTTTTTCTTACTGCTGAGCAGAATTCCATCATGTAGATATAACACATCTTGGTTATCCATTCATCCAATGAGGGATACATGGGTTGATTCCATTTCTTAGCTACTATGAATTGAGCAGATATAAACATGATTAGCAAATATCTCTGAACTGAGATGTGGAGCATTTAAGGTAAATGCCCAGTCAGGGAATAAGAGGATCTGTTGGTGACTCTATATTTATCCTTTTCAGGAATCTTCATATTGATTTCCATAGTGGTTGTACCAGCTTATATTCCCACCAACAGTGCATGAGTATTCCTATTTCTCCATAGCCTCACCAACATTTGTTTTCATTTGAATTTTTTTAATATTTGCTATCCTTACTGGGATAAGGTGGAATCTCATAGTTGTTTTAATTTGCATTTCCCTAACGGTTAGGGATGTTGAACATTTTCTTAAGTGTGTGTTAGCCATTTGTCATTGTTCCTCTGAGAATTCCCTATTCATCTATCTGCCCCACTTTTGGAGTGGGTTGTTTATTTTTTATTGTTTAGTTTTTTTTGAGTTCTTTGTAGAATCTAGATAATAGGCTTCTGTCAGTCATATCACTGGCAAAGATTTTCTCCCATTCAGTGGGTAATCTAATGGCTCTGCTTATGGTGTGTTTATGCAACAACATTTTAGCTTCATGAGATCCCACTGGTTGAGTGCTTGTTGAATTCCATGGGTTACTGGGGTTTTGTTCAGGAAGTCTTTTCACAGTCCTATATCATGGAGAGTACAAATTGAATCCCTTTTATTTCTTTCTCCTTTCTTATTGCTTGGACTAGTAATTCTAGTACTGTGCTGGTCTTGTTCCCAATCTCAGTGGAAACTCCTTAATTTTTTCCACATTAAGCTTTCCCCATTTGAGCTTTCTGAGCTATATATAGAGCCTTTATTGTGTTGAGATATAAACCCTCCATGCCCATTAACCAGCATTTTGTTTGCGAAGTGGTGTTGCATTTTGTCAAAGGCCTTCTCTGCATCAAGATGTTCCTGTGGTTCTTATAGTTCAGTTTATTTATGTGTGTCTTACGTTGACCGAAATTGTACATTAGACCATCCTTCCATCCCTGGGATGAAGCCTACTTGTTCAAGGTGAATATGCTTTTGATGTGTTGGTGAAGTCAGTTTGCAAGGATTTTGCTCAGGATCTTTGCATCTAACTTCATTAGGGATATAGGCCTATAGTTTTTTTTTTTCCTTGTTGCATCTCTGCCTGATTTGGGCCACTAAAGGAGTTGGGAAGAATTCCATGGTCTCTAATTTTGTGAAAGTGTTTGAGAAAAACTGGTTTCAATTCTTCAATGAAGGTTTGATAGAATTCAGATGAGAAGCCATCTGGTCCTGCACTTTCCTTTAGGGGGAGGTTTTTGATTATATTTTCAATTGTCCTCAATGTTACAGGTTTATTTAGGAGAATAATATGCTCTGAGTTTAGTTTTGGTAGGTGGTATGTGTCTACCAATTTATCCATTTCTTCTAGATTATTCAGTTTTGTGGAGCAGAGGTTTTTGGAAATGTGCCCTAATGATTCTTCCAAATTCATTGATGTGTGTTGTGAGTGCTCCTATTTCATTTCTGATTTTTGTTGAGACTTCTTTTTTTTTTTTTTTGCATGTTCAAATAGGCCAGGGGTTTGTCAATTTAGTTTATTTCTTTTATAGAACTAGCTGTTCACTTCACTGATTTTTAAAAATAGTTTTCTTAGTTTCCAATTCATTAATTTCTGCTCTATTCTTGACTATTTCTTTCCACCTGGAGTTCTTTGGGTTGGACTCTTCTTGTTTTTCCAGTGCCTTTATGTGGATAGTTAGGTTATTAATTTGGGATCTCTCTATTTTTGTAATGAAGCCATTTTGGGCTATGAATTTTCCCCTTAAGACTGTCTTCATTGTGTCCCATAAGTTTTGGTAGGTTGTGTTTTCATTATCATTCAGTTTTTGGAATTTTACAATTTCTTTTTTGATTTCCTCCACAGCCCATTCATTGTATAAAAGTGTGTTGTTTAGTCTTCAGGAACTGGTGGAGTTCTTGATGTGTCTCTAGTTGTTGATTCCTAGCTTTAAAGCATTGTGATCTGATATGATGTAGGAAGTTACTGCAACTTTTCTGACTTTACGGAGTCCATGCATTATGGTCTATCTATGGTCAATTTTGGAGAAGGCTCCATGGGCTGCCGAGAAGAATGTATATTCTGTAGAGTTGGGGTGGAAAGTTCTGTAGATATCACTTAGGTCTACTTGATCTATGATGTTGTAGAGTTCCATTATTTCCCTGTTGATATTCTGCTTGGATGAGCTGTATATTGATGATAATGGCATATTGATGTCCCCAACCATCATGGCATTGGTGTTCATTTCTGTTTTATTCTCAAGTAGATTTTGTTTAATAAACTGTGGTGCCCCTGTGTTTGATGCATAGACATTTATGATTATGATGTGCTCATGTTGGATCATTAACTTAATGAGTGAGAAGTTGCCTTCTTTGTCCCTTTTAATTATTTTTAGTTTGAAGTCTATTTTATCACGTATTAATATAGCAACACCCTTTTTTTATTTCCATTTGGAATATTATTTTCCAACTTTTCACCCTGATGAGATGTTTATCTTTAGTGGTGAGGTGGGTTTCTTCAAGACAGAAGATACAAGGGTACAATTTTATTGATCCGTGCTGATAACCAGCATCTTTTGATGGGTGACTTAGAACATTAATATTTAAGGTTATTACCATGAGGTTTGATTTAATCCCTGCCATGATGAGGTGTTTTATGGGGTTTGGTGCTTTCTTGTGTTTTGTACTATTTTGACCCTGGTCTATTTTGGTATTGTTATCTTATTCTTGTTGGCTTTTGTGACTGCTGTTTGACTATTCTGAGTGGAGTATTCCCTCATGTATTCTCTGTAGGTTTGGCTTTGTGTTCATATAATCATAGAGTTGACTTTTTTCATGGAAAGTTTTTCTGCCACCATCTATTATGAGGGATACTTTTGCTGTATAGAGTAGCTTGTTTTGGAAGACATAGTTATTTGACTTTTAAGTGTTCCATTCCAGGCCTTTCTGGTGTCCAGTTTTTCCACTAAGAAATCTGATGGGATTCCCTTTGTATATAGTGAGTTGTTTCTCTCTTGCTGATTTTAACACTCCCTTTTTGTAAGCATTGTTAAGAGTTTTAACTATGATGTGTCTTGGAGAGTTTTTTCATTGGTCCTGCCTGTTTGGTGTTCTGTGAGCTTCTTATATCTGGATGGGCTTCCCTTTTGAGATATTTGGAAAATTGTCTTCAACAATTGTGTTGAATATGTTCTCTTTTTTTTTCTTTTCTTCTTTATTAGTTAGTTTTGTATTCAGCAAATACAGTCAGTTTGGTACCGTTATTAGGCTCATCCGTGACCTACCCCCTCTCCTTGGCCCCTCCTTGTTGAGGTATATGGGTCATGCATTGTGGAGTTAGCCCACAGTTATGTGTGAGATAAATGTCTCTGCATATCATGACCCAACATGTGGCTCTGGCATTCTTTCCACCCCCTCTTCCGCAAAATTTCCCTGAGCCATGTTGGGTTCATTTTTGGTCTGCTTCAGTGATGAGGTGTTGGGCGCCTCTGAGGCTCTGGCTCTCTGATTTGGTAGGAGTTGATTTTTCTCTGTGTTGATCTCCTTCCCCCTTCTGCTGGTATCCAGTTCATCAGGAAAACAGCACCCTTGCTTGTTTTGCCAATTTTTCTTAGTTTCAGTCAGGACCCTTTGAAGGTATGATGGGATGGCTCTCTCCTTAGGATCTACATCTATCTGAAAAAGAGAAGCAGATTCTCCAATGGAGAGTAAGTTAGCACCAGGACAAATGAGATAACCCTTACTTTTTTTATAGAGAATTTAATAGGTGTAGGCCCACTTGTAGCCCATGATTGATGGTAGCTTGGTATTGACAAGTGGTCTTATGTTTGGATATGGTTCTGACTTGTTTCCCAGCTCCAGCTATGGGTCCTGTACCACTGAGGAGATCAGGTAGCCAAATTAAGAGCAGTTCGTTCCCCACCATAGCTGTGTGCCACTATTGCACTTGTGTGAGCATCATAACAAGTTATTTGCTGCTATGTAAGTTAGACCATGAGTTGCCTGGACAGATATTGGTCATTTTCCCCCAGTCGCCCATGCAGCACCTTCTGGCACTAGACACGCTGACTGTCTGGGGACTGACTGTCTTCCAACTTCCTCCCATGCCATTCTATTTTGCATGTCAACCACATAAGGTGTCTTCAGCAGTAGGGTCTTACCACTAACCTTTGGTTGGTAATCAAGTACTCTGACACAAATCTGTCTGTCTTTTAGGAAACCTTGTAGGTCTCTCTGATCAAAGGCTCATTGTGGTTGATAGCCCCATGCTGGTACTAGGAGTTACAGGTCAGTGCCCACTAAGAAAATGAGGAAAAAGATAACTAATATACAAGAGTTAGAGAGAAGAGAGAGAGAGAGGGAGAGGGAGAAGGAGGGAGGGAAGATGTAAAATATTAAGGTTAGTCGTGATCCTACCCTCTCCAGTGTCTTGTGGTTCAGGTGTTCCCTGTAAGGGCCTGGTGAAGGATCAGCCATTTGGTCTGTCTTTTAGTAAGTAGAATTTTATGGTACCATTGCCGTTTGGGTCTAGATTTGTGAATATGTTCTCTATGCCTCTGTCCTGGATTTCCACTCCTTCTGGTATACCCATGATCATGATGTTTGGTCAGTTCAGGGTATCTCACAGTTTGCTTGTATTCTGTTCACTTGGTTTTTTGAATTTCGCAAAGTTTGGCTTCCTGATCAATTTCTTCTGTCTTATCTTCCATATCAGAGTTTCTGTCTTCCACATGAGAGTTGGTGAGGGATTCTAGAGAGGTTTTTATAATTTCTATTTGATTTTGTTTTCTTTTGTGTTTTTTCTGTATCATGTCCATCTCTTTTGTGAGGTATGATTTCAATTTGAATTCTGATTTTCTTGATGCTTCCTGGAATTCATTCTTACATTTGACCAAATCTTCATTAAGCTTAATCAACCATTTGTTGATATTTTCCTTTTCTTGACTCACCTTCAATTTATTCATATCTCTTTGCAAGGTTCTAACATTTTCTTCAATGAAGTTGAGCCTATGGCAAAAGCTGAATGCTCTAGAAGGTGAATCTGTTCGATATTATTGATACACTTGTTGATTCTTTGGTGGTTTGCTTCCAGTTCAGCACTTTTTTTAAATCAGGGTATAATTGATTGCTGTATTTTCATTTGGGAATGAATTTCTTTTGATTTCTCTGTGGTTTCATTGGACATTTTCATTGAAGGACTAGGTATCCTTGGTGGAGAGCTCTCAATTTTCTTACTTTCATTGGCTTTTTTGTTGTCTATGCATTTTAGGAAGACTCTTTATTTTATTGAGGAGGAAGCAAGTTTTTGTCCTTTGGCCCATGCACCCTCTGACTCAGGTGAATAGGGATTTTTGGTACCCAGTAGACAGTCAGGATACCAGAGCAAAAGGCCTGATCCCATAGCTCTCACTGTGACCAGGCCACCCCAAGCAAGGCACAGTGGGACCTACCAGGACCACCAGGGGACTGGGAGGAGCCAGGGAACAAGAATTTGGCCTACTCAATCTGTGCTGTGCCTGCCTGCTCACAGCCCAGTGCAGGGAACCCAGACCAGGGATCTAGGAGCAGCAAGGATACATGATTCTGGCATACTCACTCCACACTTCTGCTCTTGGTCACCCACACACTGGGAACCCAAACAAGGGAGCTTGGTGGAGTCAGTAGATGGTGTTCTGGCCTACTCATTCCACACTGCCCTGCCCACCTGTCTGAACATTCTCCCTGCAGGGAACTCAGGCCAGGAACTGGGAGGAGTCAGGAGACAGGGGTATGGCCTACTTACTCCACACTGCTGCTTCCACCCACACACAGACTGGTGCAGGGAAACCAGATCAGGGAGCTGGGCCATATTTGAGTTTTTAAATTTTATTGTATATAAGCTTTGAATGGATACATCATGTGTTGGTACTATCATTTCCCTCCTCTCTGCCCCCATTCCACTAAGGGCAGTCCTCATTGTGCTTGCTGGTATTCACCATGGGGTTGTAGTTTATGAATTGTGAAAGTAGCAGTCAGTCATTGTGTCATGGAAGGGCAATGCCTCTGGATATTCTCTCTCAACCTATTGTTCTTACATTTTTCTGTCCCCTGTTCCACAAAATTCCCTGAGCCTTGGATAGTGTACTCTAGTATTAAGGTCTCAGCAGCCTCTGGATTTCTTCTTTGGTACATTTTGAGTAACCTCAATGTCTGTCTCCATCACCATGGTACAGGCTTTCAGTCTCCCGTGGAAGCAGCATCTTACTCACCTCCCAATTCCACTGTGGTTTCAGCTGGTCCCAGCTGATATGTGAAGGGTGGTTCATCCCCTGACAGGGAGTCAGCTATCTTGTCTTGTCTCGATATATTGTGGTTGCCCTAGGTTCTTCTTACCTTTTGAAAAAGAAAAACAGATTTTCCAATGGGCAGTGAGGTCAGCATAGGTTAAAGGGGATAATTGATAATTTAGAGAGATTTTGATGGGTGCATCATCTCCTTTGGTCCAAGACTAGTTTAGGCTTCTTGATGGAGTCCATAATGTTGGTCTCCATAGTATTCCGCCTCAGTTCCCAGTTCTAGCTATGGGTTGCTTTCCACTGAGCAGAACTCTTAGCCTATCAGAGAGCCATTGGTTACCCATGTAGGTTGGGTGCCACTGTTGCATAGGTGTGCACATCTTGTCAGGTTGTTGCTTTCATATAGCAGTGTCTCCTTCTTGCTCACAACTTGTTTGGTCATTTTCCTCCAGCAGTTCATATAGTGTTTTAAAGTACCGTACATGCTAACATGTGATAACTGGCTTCTTCCACATTCAGCCAGCTCTCTGCAGGTTCTGTGTTTGCAGCATGTTGTATCTTCAGCAATAGGCTCTTACATTTTACCTCAGGTGTGTAGTCAAGTACTCTGACAGAATCCTGTCTTGCTTTGGGGACTTTGTAGATCTCGGTGATCAACAACTCAATGTAAGTTTTAACTAATTTCTGGTACTGGGAGTTACAAACCCAAGCCAAATGTTTTAGTGTTAGGCTTCATTCCACCCTCTCTATGGGCCCTGCTTATTAGATGATTCCCTCACACTTCCTTTGAGGGTTACATCTTTTAGTCTGCTATCCAGGAGTAAGGTTTCTACCTTGACCTCTGTCTCCATGTATGTGTACAAATGAACACATGTATCTTCACTCACAAATGTACTCACACACATATATGTGCACCAAAGAAAAAGAAAAAAAAATAAATTATGGGTACCATCTCTACCATGTCTCTTTCTAGGGGTGGTTTATAACAGTTTTTACACATTATTAACACCAAGGAAGATAAAGCCTTACCTTTTGTTTCAGTGATAATTTACCCTATATGTCTTGTGACATTTACCTTGTTATACATGTACAAGCAACTATGTTCTTCCGTTGGAAAAATCAACTTGCCAGCATGCAGTATGTCATATATTCCTTGTTATTTCTTTCTGTCATTGTGATATAGTTAGTTGATTTCCTATAATGCACATCACAATCTGGTTTATTGTGGATTCAAAATTAAAACTCTTTACTTTGTTAATTTCATTTGTATAGAATATTTATAGGGTGAGATAAAATTTTACTTGTAATTACTTCTGCAATTCAAGACAGTCAAATGATGCTACATTGCATTGTTAAGATAAGTTACTAAAGAAAATGTACATGTAAAGCGCACATCTACAACAAACTAATTTTCAATATAGAATGTACGTGTGTTTCCAATAGAGATGCAAAAGACAAAAATTAGACCCATACTTCTCAGCAATTACAAAAATGAACTCAAAGTAAATTAACAGTTAAACTTATGACAATCAAAAGAGTGAACAACCTATGGTATGATAAAAAGGCTTTTTCAAAGTAAACTTACTTACAACAAAGGAATGATACCTAGACCATATGTGAAACTTCAAAAGGTCCATAGCAAAAAGCAAAGAACTCAGTCAAAATTGTCAATAAGTGTCCATCAAAAAAAGGTGTATTAATGGAAATAGTTCTCAGTATTACTAACAATCTAGTAAATGAAAACCAAAGCCACAGAAACATCATCTCTACCCAGTGAGAACTGCAGTTATCACAAAGACCAAGGATAGAAAATGCTGAGGTTGAGGGAATCCTTGCATGTTGTTGGTGGAAATTCAAATTAGCATAGTCACTATGGAAACCAATTTAGAGGATCTTATTAATATTAAAGTAGATTTGCCATATATTCCAGCAAACTCTTCATTGGGTACTATCTAAAGGAATTTAAATGAGTTGAGTATGTCACAGACACATCAATAATCCCGTCATCATTTTAGCACTATTTAGAGTTGTTTAGAGAACAACAATGTCTGGTATTCCATTGTACAATGGGGTATCTAAAATAACACTAAGGTATTCTTCATTTCAAAAAGCTATATACAGTTGAAGGGTTTCACTATAAAGTTATGCTTCACTTGAATATTATGCAAAGTAGTTAAACATTATGTGGTACTCAATATTTCTTCTAGTCAGCTCTATGCTGCTGGGAGGTACTGCCAAACTACATGTAGTTTATAGGAGGAATGGAATTTATTTCAGACTTATAGATCCATGGGAAGTCCCATAATGGTGAAAAAGAGAAAATCGACTACTAAAAGCAAGGGCAAAAACCAACAGCCAAATAGTAATGAACCCAGGCAGAACTCAGACTGCACTTTGCATACCTTAATTCCAGATCTTCCCCCAAACACCTTAGGGCTGGACCCTAGTAATCACCCACACTGGCACTTCCTCCAATTAGGCAGCTGGAAATTCAAGTTAACAACCATGAATAAAACTCCTGAATTAGCCAGGTGTGGTGGCACACACCTTTAATCCCAGCACTTGGGAGACAGAGGTAGGAGGATCGTTGTGAGTTCAAGGCCACCCTGAGACTACATGGTTAGTTCCAGTTCAGCCTAGGCCAGAGTGAGACCCTACGTCGAAAAAACAAAAAACAAAAACCAAACAAAGAAAAAAGAACTGAATCTATTGGGGAACATGCATTCAAACTGCCACCAATAGATTCATCACCATCTCAATTGAATATTATTTTCAGTTCAAATTCAAAGGTCCCATAGTCTTTACCAACTTAAAATTGTTCCAAATTCCAAAGTTTCATCTGAGATTTAAGATTGTTTCTGAACTACGAGTCCTGTAAAGTAAAAGCAAATTACATACTTTTTTACATACAATGGCACAGAGTAAACATTTCCAACTGTTATAAGGCATAACAAAGAGAGACTGGACCAATGCAAACTCAATAACCATCAGGCAAGTATCAAACATCTGCAGTTCAAGACGGGTATCATAACCAGAGACTGCCAGTCTATGGATTTTCCAACTTCATACCTCTAGCTGCACTGAATAACCAGGAAAACACCCACCCTGAGCCAGCAGCACTCCATGGTAGCCCTTGCACAATCCTAGTATACCCAATATATCTTTAAGTCTCCATGCAAATCATGGTCCATCTTCAACTCCATATACTGTCATTTTTTCATGCTTCCTACACCAATACCAGGTCTGTAGGACACAGCCTTATTGTTAATTCATAGGCAAAGCAAATAATGACTTTGAAGAGCAGGTTGCTTCCTTTCACTCATCTCCTTTCAAAAGAGTTTGTATTTCCACTATTCAGTCTTTTCTAGGGCATCCTTTCTATTCTTACAATGTAAAGACTTCTTCCTTAAGATTCCTAATATATTTGAAAATTTCAACTTCAGTAACCTAAAACCAGTCTCTGTGGCTGTAAATTTTATACTTGTTTGAATTTCTCCAATTTTAAATCTTAACATCTCTCAGTTCCATATCTTTGGCCAAGCACATCAGCCTACTACAAATTTAACCTTGAACAAACTCTGTGCATAGGAAACAAAATACAGCCACACCTTATGCCAGTATCCCAGTTCCAACAAAATTCTCTGCAGTCTTTCCTCCCTCTTAGAAAGTTCATAAGCAAAACTTCCAAACACAATTCTCTCTGTACTTAGCATTTTCAAACTCTCACCGGAATAGCCCATAAAACTTCACTTACCACTCTGAAAGACATCTTCAGTTGCAAATACAAAGTCCATACCCATTCTTCCAAAACAAAAATTCCAAAAGAACAAAATATACATAGTCAGATTCATTGCACAGTAATACCTCAATCTCATGTACCAATTTACATCACAGTCAGCTCCATGCTGCTGGGATGAACCTCCAAACCAGACACAGTTTATGAGAGGAACAGGATGAGTCTGCTTTATCACATTGTGATGTGTAAGTATTTTAAAAAATTAATTTTGTAGCCCAACTACTGGTAGAAATGTTTCATAAAATCCATAGAGCACAGGAATCCCTACATAAGCAAAAGAGGTGTGTCATGAAGATTATATTTTCTATAGAAATTCCTAGTATAAGGCAGCATACCTGAAAGGCATCAGGACATAGTGTGCAATGTTGACAGAAGACATCATATATGAATAACATATATGAACAAAGTCACAAAATATAGGCACATTTTATGTTAAATATCTGAATAACTAGAGAAATGCATTGTTGGTTTGTTATTTACCTTTAACTCATTACATATTCTGGATACAATCCTTTCTCATATCAATGCATGCATACACAGTACTTTTGCTAAATCTGTGTCTTTTCTTTTCTAAGGTTGCATTTTGAAGAGTAGACAGTTTGGTTTGGTGGAATCAACATTTACTGCTTATGTACTTAAAAGTTTTATCTTTCTCCCTAGACAATTGTTTTCTAATCTGTGCCTTGATGTTATTAACTGTATTTTCTGCCAAATGTTTTATAGGTTCAGATCTCTTTAGGCTTATTGTGTGACTCAAAATAATTGTTTGCATATGGTGTGAGAAATAATTCATGTTTTTCCCTCCTATGGCATCTATTCATGCCAATTCCATTTACCATGCTAGCTTTTGTTCCTCTGTCAAATGTAAATTGTCTACATATGGGTGATTTTATTTCTGGACTCCCAACTCACAACATAATTTTCTGTCTTCATTTCAATACTTTTATGTGTGGATTATTGTACTTCATGGTGATTATTAAAATTATATGCCCTTTCCCTAATGTGGGTTATTTTTTCAAAATGTTTTTAGCTATTCTAAAGCTTTGTTATTTCATGTAACTTTAGGATTACTGATCCTAAATAAAATAAAACAGAGCTTGATATGATTTTGATTGGGCTTACATTAATTCTACTTATAACTGATGAAGACTAAATAAGTTAATAATATTGAGTTTGCTAATTCAAGAATATATATAAATTTTCATATATTACAGAGTTAAAAAAATCACATTTGTTCTGGGCTGAGGAGATTTTCTGTGGTTAAAGACACTTGTTTGCAAAGCCAGCTGGCCTAGGATTGATTTCCCAAAACCTATGTAAAGCTGGATGCACAAAATGGTGCATGCATCTGGATTTTTGTTTGCAGAAGCACAAGGCCCCATGAACTCATTCTGTCTCTCTCTCTCTCTCTCTCTCTGTCTCTCTCTGTCTCTCTCTCTCTCTTTCTCTCTCTCTCTCTCTCAAATATATTAAAGTATTTTAAAAATTACATTTGTTAATATTTTCTAGTTTTGTGGAAAATTTGAATATATTTTGTTATGTCTGTCCCTTTATTATTTTATAAATGATATTTATCATTTTAGTATATGGGTTATTTTGCATCTGTTGAGGATTACCAAAACCAAAAAAATCAGGTGCCTAATGCTGAGTATCTCTGAGTACATCATACCTTATCTGTTTCCTACTTAATATCAAGGTAAAACAGTGTGACACTATAAAACCTTGACTATGTATGCAAGTTGATTAACAACATTCATTTATGAGCATGATACAATTTATAAAAATCTAAGTATAATTTAACACTAGCTTTTTAGTGGGAGTGAGACCATTCAAAACTTAAATATCATATATGTGTAAAGCTGATGAGTAAATAACATATGTCTATGAACAAATTAATATAAAGTATTAAATTATTATACTTCAGATGAATGCATTAGAAAACTGAACTGGATATAAAATAATAAATTCCAAATCCCATGATTATTACCAAAATATAATCTAGTAGACATGAGCAATTTTAAAATATTATTGTGAAGGTAAAGTATATGTTTACTTCATCTACTTATAAAATACTAGCATTTTGTGTCACATTACATTTGCAGTTATAGGTTAGACTTCTTGAAAGTAAAATATTACATAACATAAATAATTACCAACAATGTTTCTAGTTGGCTAACGTAATTTATTTATATCATTTATAGAAGCCATATTTCAGAAGACATGTAGGAAACATGATTTAAAAGCAGATATATGTGAGATATTGTATCTGGTGTGCTGAATAAATCTTGTTATTCAATAGACACATTTTCAGCTTTGTAATTTCCCTCAATCTAATTGTTCCTTCTTAAAGCTCTGGCCCAAAGATCTTCACAATTATCTCTAGTAGGCACAAAATTATCCGTGGTGTAGTTTACCTGCTTCAATTACCTCTATCATCCATCCATAGACCTTCAACTTCTGCTTCTAAATATATCTTATAGCATGTCTGTTAGACATATTATTTGAGAATGATAAATTGTGAGTTAAGTGGACTGTGAGATGCCTGGCTCTATGACCATACAACAACAACAAAACCTTTGTCCCAAAGTGTTTCTACCTTAAAATTTCCAAAATTATATTTTCCCTGGAAGACTGTATGTACTTTAAGGTTCCTTCTCATTTATTACATACCCTACCCTCTTTTCATTTAGGACATTTTTCAAATGCATCAGAATATACTCCTGAGTGTACAACATCAGGTCTTTTGGATTATATTTTCATAATCAGGGACCATTTCCTTTCCTGTTAAATCCCTCCCACTCATTATCTTGCCCTGTGCACAGTGCCTAGCTCCATGTGTTTGAGTACACATGCAAAAGTGCAAGCTACATGTAAGACATGGAATCATCCTATAGCTAAGAGCAATGTCCACTTTGCTAACTAAATCTCTGTGACTTCAGTTTATATGTTTAGCATGATTTAACTCAAAATTTGTGTAGGATAAAGATAGACAGGAATACTTGAGCAAGGCAATAAAAGAGACCAAAGAATTCTTTCAAGTTCCTTAGGCTGGGGGTGCAAACTGTCTGGCTCAGGGCTGGCTGGAGTTTTGGCACCACATTGCAGTGCTGATAAAAGGATGGGAAATTATTAACAATGACAGAAAAATGAAAACTTAAATAAAAATCTATGTTACCAGCTTTCCTTGATAAATTAGATCTCACAACAGGACTCTCATTACTGCTGTGGAGTGAAAATCCCTTTCAGAGGAAAGTTATTCTTTGTTGCCCAGAGCCATTATCAGCCACTTTCAGTCTTGTGTAAGGTGATTATATATCCATGCTGGCCTGCTACAGTCCTGTCCTATCTGCCTTGTCATTACAGTTCATTTTCAAATACCAACATTTTCATTCTCAACTGCACTCCAATTAAGGTAACGAAATACATGGGTTGTCTACTCAGTTATCTTCCTCATTCTTGAAGACATTTTAGTTCAGCCACCATGAACAAGTAATAGGAGAGATTGCTCTATGACTCCCTCAGTGACCGTCATCTCACAATTTTTCACTGATAACAGACAATTGAATATAAAGATCCTTGCTGCAACAGTACATTTTAGCTCGTAAATTTGTTTCCCATACTAGAGATGGTAATAGACATCGCCTTATAATCTCTCAAGGGAGTTTTCAGGACATCAGTGTGAAGTTGCTTGTACCCACACTACTGATGAGCAGGCCAACAGGTGGAAGAAAGCAAAAATGAGGTCATCTGAGTCCTAATACTGAATAAAAAATTATTTTCATTGCTATTGCCATTCACATTTTGTCTAATTATGGGAGAAAAATACATCATTTCTATAGCTAGGTGGCATCTGATTTTTGATTTGATCATTTACTTTCACTTCAATAGTTTGTTCTTTGTACTTAAAATATATAAATGTAATCAATTTAAAAATAATATTTTTGCCAGGCATGGTGGCACACACCTTTAATCCCAGCACTCGAGAGGCAGAAGTAGGAGGATCACCATGAGTTTGAGGTCACTCTGAGACTCCATAGTGAATTCCAGGTCAGCCTGGGCCAGAATGAGACCCTACCCTGAAAAACCAAAAATAAATAAATAAAATAAAATAAATAATATTTTTTCAGTGAAAGAATTCACAAAATTTACTCACTTTATATACAATCATAAAAATACTGCTCTGTTCCTTTGTCAAACATTTTTTAACATTTTAAAGAAAAAATACAGTTTAAATTCAAGAATATATATCAAAATGAATCTTGGAAGGCATCTTGCCCAGCTATATAATTTTACAGAAATTACAGAAAGTGTACATGACAAAATTGTTCATATCCATTCATAATAAAGGTTGATTGAAATTCTGTCTGCATGTACTTAATTACATATAATTAAGTTTAATTTAGTCTACTTTTACTGTCTCAGTCCTTCTGGAAGGTAGTCTGTAGTAGGAAAAGACAATAGGAATGGACTGCTCTTTGAGCAGACTTCTCCTAACAGCTTCACTGACATGATAGGAAACTTTTGTTAAGTACCATTGTGAGTGCTTAAATTAAAAGCATCACCTGTTATGGTTTGATTTTGAAATGTGGCTCAAAGTGTCATGTGTTGGAACACTTGGCTCTTAGCTGGTGGTACTCTTGTAGGAAGTTGTAGACCCTTTGGGATATGGGTCAGGCATGGGAGAAGTCACTCTAAGAACAAGTCTTGGAAATTATGGTTACTTCTCACTGTAGTCTTTTATCTCTGCTGTTTAGTTTACCAAGCCACAAAGATGGGAGGACTCCCCATCACAAGCTCCTGCTTCCAGGGATTGTTCCAATCCAGGTGCTATTCCTTCCCTACCTGAAGCCTTCTGAAACTGTGAGCCAAATTAAATCCTTCTTCCCTTAACTTTTTTTTTTTTTTTTTTGGTCAGGTATCATTTTATAGGTTTAGCAATATTTCCATTATTGTTACTGTATAATTTTTTTTTGTTAGCCATAGACCTTACTCTTTGGATTCATGAACTATTACATGAATATAGCATAGATTCCATGAGTCAACCAGAATCACATCATTTGAAATGGTGACACAGACTCAGACAGACATTGCAAATTCATCACAGCTTCTTAAAGAAGCCAGACAGGATGAAGCAATGACGTCGCATAATTAGCAGCCTTCTTTAAGAAGTGGAAGTGAATGAATGTAAAACATGATTGATCTGTCAGTAACTTCTGAGAAGTGTTCTGGTGATGTCAGAAGAAAATTATTTTTACTTTTAAAATTAATGAGACTTGGAGACTTCTGGGTGTAATCTCTGTACCAAGAGTGGTCACTGCAACCAATCACAGAGCCCCCAAGGTGATTAAGAAGTACTTTCTTCAATGATTTTTATACTTCCTGTTAAAATAGCAAAGGCTATATAGAATGATGGCAATTACATAATGATAAGCATCCATTCCAAGCCACAGCAAAGAGAACCATTTCTTTCTAAAGGAAACAAAAAGAAACAAAAAATAATATTTATAGATATTCTTTCATTAAAGTTTCATTTTGCTTTCTGATGAAGACGATAACAACCAAGAGTGCGAAAAGTAGAGAGGATGTAAACTGCGTGTGTGTTTTCTGCATCATTGTTTTTTTTTTTTTTTTTTTTTTTGAGGAACAGAACTGATCAAAAGAATCTATCAAAAAGGCGATTTATTGCATTAGCTTATAAGATATAGGCTGGGCAGTCTACAAGATGTGGAGTCAGAGAACTCTGAAGCTGGGTTCGATTTTCTTGGATAGATGCAGGAGTGAATAGTAAGGAGAGCCAAGCAAAATGGCCACAGAAGCTGGGAGGACAGGAAATGAGACTAAAGAACGGCTCTGCATTCCCCTAAACTTCCTCATGCACCTCCCCCCGCCCATAAGCGCTGCTTACTCTACAGAAAGGATTTTCTTACTCATTCAGTCCTTCCTAGAAACACCTTTACAGACTCTCCTGACAGACCGGCCTCTCACTGGATTCCTAATATGATCAAGTTGACAACAGAACTCAGCCATCAGTCTCTCCGTCATATTCTTTATATTCATGGTCCACTTTCAACATGAAGATTTAAATCAAATATTTCTTACTCTGAGAGCCAGAATCCTGAATTCTGAATCCTGAATACCACGGAGTCTTACTAAAGACACAAGTGACTTGATTATAGATGTGATAATGTGGCATTATCTTTATTTATATCTGTACATTGGATCCCTATGGTTAAATACCAGGGCTTGCCCACTGTGAAATCCTTATCCCTAGAACACTGCCTTGCCCTGAATTAAAAATGTAAAAAAGGGCTGGAGGGATTGCTTAGTGGTTAAGGCATTTGCCTGCAAAGCCAAAGGACCCTGGTTCAATTCCCCAGGACCCACATTAGTCAGATACACAAGGGGGTGCATGCATCTGGAGTTCCTTTGCAGTGGCTGGAAGCCCTGGTGTGCCCATTCTCTCTCTCTCTCTCTCTCTCTCTCTCTCTCTCTCTCAAATAAATAAAATAAATAAAAATTTTAAAAAAATGTAAAAAAATTACTAACTACGGAATGATAAATAATCAAATATAATCAACTTTTTGAATTAATACAAGAAACACAGAAAAGAAAACTGGCCAGGAAAGTAATCAGGGGCTGTCACCATGATTTGTGAGTTGGTGTCAGAAAAATTTTTTACCTACCAGTAGAAGTTGGAGAAAGTGCAATTCTAAAACCAGAGGCTCTGGCTTGTAAGTCCTTGAACAAGAACTGAATTACTCCCTACAGTGAGCAGTTGGCCAGGGGACAGCAGCTTGAAATGTCGAGGCCATGAGGCCTCCAAAACAACACATGCCATTGAAAAGCACTTGGTTAACCAACAAAGCTAAAAGGTAAGATCCTATTGCCGAAGACACCACTGGCTGCCATATTAGGACACTAAGAGACCACATGGGAACTGACAGGAAAACCAGTCCTCTCCTAGAAAACCCTCCTGGTGCTGGAAATTACTACAGTAGCAATTGTGTGATGACAGTCACCAACAGCACAAATAAGCAAGACCCTGCAAGCTATACAATCAACTGGACAAGAAGTACACACCTGTGCAATAGTGGAATATAACCTTGGTAGGTAACCAATGGCCCACCCTCCAATTGGACATGAGGCCCACTATGTGAGAGATAACTTCTAACTGGTACCAGAACCAAGTCAAAATCCCATGGCCAAGAAAGTCACAAACCCCAGAAAGAAGCCAATTCTCTGGGTAGGCAGAGTGGGCATACACATCAAAATGTCTATCTGCTATGCTCATCCTCCTTTAGTTAACACTGCTTTCACTCTTGATTAGGCAAACTATTTTACATATAACAGAGAATACTAGGGAGATCCAAGTTACATCAATATGACAAGAAAAGATAGCTGATTGTTCGCCAAGAGATGTGCCACTTTACCATATTGGCAGGAGCCATTAAAAAAAAAACAAAAAAAAAACCTGCAGAGGAAGCAGTGACACGAGTATTGATTCCAATAGTAGCCTGACAACCAGCTCCAGAGAAATAGAAACAAACACTGTGGTAAACTGAAACATATCAAACAGAAATACAGAGTCTAAAGAGAAATCAACACTAAAGCAAACTGCTAACAGACCTGCCAGGGCTCAGGGACTATTACAAAAGAGGGGGATGAAGAATTTAAGGGCCACTGAGTGGGTAGAAATATCTTGAAGTGCAGCATCGCTTAACCCCCACCCCCTCAGAGACAGAGTGAGTCCCTAAAATCCCCATAGTGAGCTCCAATAACCCTACTGAGAAAGACTCTCAGGGAAATGGAGACTGGGGGAGAGGGGATACAGAACTACAACCTATGTTATAAATAATAACCTATGTTATAAATAATAAATAATAAATAATTGTTACCTGTTGCATATGTATCAATATAAAATCATGTTCTAAAAATATAGATCATATCAGAGAATCAAGCAATACTGCTAACCATAATCCTAACTCATCAGAATAAAATACAATAATTATATCTCCTATATATTCTAATATTTTTTCAAGATAGCATATTGGCTATTTTTGTAAATTATACTACCTTTAAAATCAGTGACTGCATTTTGAAGAGAACTGTGTATTTCAAGATTGTAACTTGCAAACTTGTAAAGGGTAATTATAGGAAAAATTAAAACAACAGAAGAAAATTCTAAAAATTTAACAATTTCTAAAGTTGGATTTGTTACAGAGAGCCAATGGTACTATAAAATTTCTCAACATGCTTAATGTTCATCTCCTAGACTTCCTAACTCTGCCTTCTGTTCCCCAAACACAACCCACCAGGTCTAAAGCAGCATAATTCATATGTCAGATTTATGCAGAGGCTTTTTTTAACCAATTATCTATTCCTATTTCAGGTACATAATTGGTGATTTACAATTAATTGCTCATACTTTAGAACCTAGGTTGAACAAAGAATGCTATACCCTTTTACAATATATCCTTCTAGAAATATAATCTCAATCCAACTGAACTCAATTAAGTTCTCTGGTAGAAAGTGCATTCATGTCCTTTAGGAATTTTTTAATGTATTTTTTAAAAATAGCACATTTCAGTTTGGATAGATGTGTCAGCTATTAAGAAACTGACCTGCAAAACCTAAGGACCTACATAAAAAACAGAAGCACAAAGTGGCATATGCATCTAGAGTTCATTTGCAGTGGCTAAAGGCTCTGGTATGCCCACTCTCACTGTCTCCCTTTTCTCTACTTCTCTCTGCTTGCAAATAATAAATAAAATTATGAAAAAATAAAAATAGTACCTTTCTTTAAGACAGGATCGCAAATTTTTCTTTACTGATGGTTATAAACCTTCAAAAATAAGATATTTTCTGAACATTTTTCTTTTTTCTAGCCTTTCTTAATAATTTTTATATAAGCAACACTTTTTATTAGATATGGACATATTTCATATGTAAATAACACATGTTCATACCATCCTTTCCCTCCTCCCTGCCCCTTTTCTGAAGAGGCCTTCTTTTTTGGGAATGCAGATCAAACCCATGGGGATTGTGGGTTATGCATTTTGTGGGAGCTAGAGGCAATGTCTCTGCCAAATGTTCCAACTGTGGCTCTAACAATCTTTCTGTACTCTCTTCTGCAAAGTTCCCTGAGCCATGTTGGAGAATTTTAAGACTATTTCAGTGATGGGCTCTTAGGAGCCTCTGGATGTCTGGTTTGGTAGGTATTGAGTGTCCTTACTATCTATCTCCATCAACCTTGTGCTGATACCAGATTCACTAAGAAAGCAGCACTCTTGTTCATTTCCCCAATTCCTCTGTGGTTTCAGCTGGGGCTGAGGCTGGGGTGCAGTGTACTGGGTCTATTATGTCCTCAGGTCCAGCTCCTATCTGAAAAAGAGAAGCTAGATTCTCCAATGGAGAATGAAATCAGCACTGATTAAATGGAATAACCATTATTAATTTAGAGAGAATTTAAATGGGTAGATCTCTATAGCACAAGAATGGTGGGAGCTTAACAATGGAAAGCACAATCATTATCTGGATATGATTCTAACTTGACTCCCAGTTCCAGATATGGTTTCCTCTCCATTGAGTGGATCTGTTAGTCAATCCAAGAGCATTTGGGTTACACAGTATGGCTTTGTGCCACTATTGCATTTGTGTGAACATCACGTAAGTTTGCTTGCTTCTGAGTCACTTAGACTTTGAGTTGCTTGGACAGATGTTGGCCATTTTCCCTCGGTAGCTCATGTAGCACCTTCCAGCACTTGATAGGTTAATTATCTGGAGATTCGCTCTCCTCTGGATTCCAGCCAGATCTCTCCATGGTCCTTGCCAACAGCCTATGTTGTGTTCAGCAGTAGGGTCTTTCTGTCTTGTTTGTTTTTGGAGATCTAGTAGGTCTTTCTGATCAACAGCACATTGTGCATGTAGACTACATCCTGGTACAGTAAATTACAGACCAGCACCAAGGGAAAAGAAAAAAGAAAAAGCCAGCGAAGAAAGAGGAAAAGGAGAAATTTGAGGTTAGGTTTTGTCTCACCCTCTCCAGGGCCCTTCAGTTCAGGTGCTACCCCTAAGGTCCTCTTGAGGATTCCACCTTTTACTTGGACTTCCAGGATATAGGATTCTATGATACCAGTTCAATTTGGGTTCAGTTTTGTGTCCCCCCTATCCATTTCCTTCCCCCAAGCCCTAAACTCACTACTGTCCAAGCCTCAAGATGCTATTCAGTTATGTCAGCAACTTGGGCTGATCCAGGTTAGGAACTGCAGATGAGTGAGATCATACAATGATTGCCTTTCTGTGATTATGTGAGTTCACTTAGAATGGCCTATTCCAAGTTCAACCATTTTTCTACAAATTTCAATGTTGTTTTTTACTGCTGAGTAGAATTCCATTGTGTAGATATACCTCATCCTGGTTAGCCATTTGTCCATTGATGGGTACCTGGGTTGATTCCAGTTTTCAGCTATTATGAATTGAACAGGTATAAACGTGGTTGAGCAAATATCTCTAAACTGAGATGTGGAGCTTTTAGGGTAAATACCTAGTAAGGGAATAATAAGGGCTGTTGGTAACTCTATATTCATGCTTTTCAGGAGTCTCCAAATTGATTTCCAAAGTGGCTATTCCAGCTTACATTCCTACCAACTATGAATGAGTGTTCCTATTTCTCCAAACCCTCAACAACATTTGTTTTCATTTGATTTTTTTAAAGTTTGCTAACCTTAATGGGGTAAGGGGGAATCTCATAGTTGTTTTAATTCGCATCTACCTAATGATTAGGGATGTTGAACATTTTCTTAAGTGTGTGTTAGCCATTTGTAATTCTTCCTCTGAGAACTCTCTTTTTAGTTCTCTGCCCCATGTTTGGAGTGGGTTGCTTGATTTTTTATTAGTTTTTTTTTTTTTTTTTTTTTAGTTCTTTGTAGATTCTAGAAATTAGGCTTCTGTCAGTAGCATAGCTGGCAAAGATTTTGTCCCATTCACTGGGTAATATATTGGCTCTGCTTATGGTTTGTTTGCCTGAGAAAAAGCTTTTTAACTTCATGAGATCCTATTGGTTGAGTGCTTGTTTAATTTCCTTGGCTACTGGGGTTTTGTTCAGGAAGTCTTTTCCCAGTCCTATATCATGGATAGTGCCTGCTCTTTTTTATTCTAGTTCAGGTCTTATATTGAGGTTATATGGAGCTGTATGTGTTGAATTCTTCTTGTTTTTCTAGTTCCTTTAGGTGCACAGTCAGGATATTGATTTCAGATCTCTCTGTCTTTGTAATGAAGACATTTAGAGCTATGAATTTCCCCTTATGACTACCTTTATTGTGTCCCATAAGGTTGTGTTTTCCTTATCATTAAATTCTAGGAATTTTCCAATTTCTTTTTTGATTTCTTCCACAACCCATTAATTGTTTAAAAGTGTGTTGTTTAGTTTCCAGGAGCTGGTGGAGTTTTTTTTTTAATTTTTAATTTTTTATTAATTAGTTTGTATTAAGCAAATACAGTCAGTTTGGTACCATTATTAGGCTCATCTGTGACCTACCCCCTCCCCTTGACCCTCCTTGTTGAGGTATATGGGTCACGCATTGTGGAGTTAGCCCACAGTTATGGGTAGGAGAAATGTCTCTGCATATCATGACCCAACATGTGGCTCTGACATTCTTTCCGCCCCCTTTTCCGCAAAATTTCTCTGAGCCACATTGGATTCATTTTTGGTCTGCTTCAGTGATGAGGTGTCGGGGGCCTCTGGGTCTCTGGCTGATTTGGTAGAGTTCTTGATGTGTCTTTTGTTGTTAATTTCTAGCTTTAAAGCATTGTGATCTAACATGATGCAGGAAGATATTGAATTTTCCTGACTTTATGAAGTCATGCTTTATGGCCTAATATATGCTCAATTTTGGAGAAGTTTCTGTGGGCTCCTGAAGAGAATGTATATTATGTAGAGCTCAGATGGAAAGTTCTGTATATATCCATTAGGTCTAGTTGATCTATGATGTTGTTGAACTTTATTATTTTCCTGTTGATTTTCTGCTTGGATGATCGTTCTATTGATGATAATGGAGTATTGAAGTCTCCAACTAGGATGGTTCTGGTGTTTATTTCTGTTTTCTTGTCTAGTACATTTTGTTTTATACACTGTGATGCACCTCTGTTGGCACATATATATTTATGATTGTGATATGCTCATTTTGGATCATTCCCTTGATCAGTAAGAAGTGGCCTTCTTTGTCCTTTTTATTATTTTTATTTTTATTTTTATTTATTTTATTTATTTTTATTTATTTTATTTTATTATTTTTGGTTTGAAGTTTACTTTATCAGCTCTTAATATGGTAACACCGGCTTGTTTTTTATTTCCATATGCTTGTATTATCATTTCCCACCATTTGACCCTGAGGATGTGCCTATCTTTAGTGGTGAGGTGGGTTTCTTGAAGACAGCAGAGAAAAATGACCAGTTTTTTGGTCCATCCTGATAACCTGTGTCGTTTGATGGGTGAGTTAATATCATTAATATTTAAGGTTATTACTATGAGGTTTGAATTAATCCCTGCCATGATGTGGTGTTTTATGGGGCTTGGTGCTTTTTTATATTATGTATTGTTTGGGGCATCCTCTATTGTGGTTATTGTGATCTTCTTGTTTTCTTTTGTTGGATCTGTTGTGTGTGGACTATTTACTCCAGTATTCTCTGTAGGTTTGGCTTTGTGTTCATATAATCATAGAGTTGACCTTTTTCATGATAAGTTTTTCTTTTATCATCTATTATGAGGGATAGCTTTGATGGATAAAGTAGCTTGGGTTGGAAGCAATAGTTTTTCAGACTTTGAAGTGTTCCATTCTAGGCCCTCCTGGCTTTCAGGTTTTCCATTGAGAAATCTGATATAATTCTGATGGGATCGCCTCTGTATGTGATGAATTGCTTCTCTCTTGCTGCTTTTAACACTCTCTCTTCATTTACATTGTTTTAACTATGATGTGTCTTGGAGAGTTTCTTCATTGGTCCTGCCTGTTTGGTGTTCCATGGGCTTCTTGTAGCTGTATGTGCCTCTATTTTGTGAGATTCAGAAGATTTTCTTCAATAATTTTGCTGAATATGTATGCCTCTTTATGCCTCTGGCCTGGATTTCCTCTCCTTCTGCTATACCCATGATCCTGATGTTTAGTCACTTTTGAGTGTCCCGCAGTTCCCTCCAATTCTTCTCACTGGATTTTTTTGAACTTAGTTTTTGGCCTCCTGATCTATTTATTCTTTCTTATCTTCCAGGTCAGAGGATCTGTCTTCTACATGAGTAACTGAGGGTGAGGGGTTCTAGAGAGGTTTTATAATTTCTATTGGATTTTGTTTTCTGTTGTTTTATTTTGTATTGCGTCCATCTCTTTTTTTGAAGTACAATTTCAATTCAAGTTCTGATTTTCTTGATGCTTCCTATAGTTCATTCTTGCATTTGATCAAGTGTTCATTAAGCTTAATCAACTGGTTGTTGAGATCTTCCATTTCTTGACTTACCTTCAGTTTATTCATATCACATCTATTTGGAGGGTCTAACATTTTATTCATTCAAGTTAAGCCTACTGTCAAAAGCTGAATGCTCTAGGATATGATTCTGTTCAATCTCATTGATACAAATTTTGGTTCTTTGATAGTTTGCTTTTGTTCAATGATTTTTTTTTGATCAATTTCTCACTGGTTATTGTGTTTTAATTTTGGGAATGAGTTTCTGTTCATTTCTGTATGATTTCATTGGATGCTTTCATTGTAGAACTAGGCATCCTTGGTAGAGATCTCTCCGTTTTATGACTTTATTTTTTTTTCTCTTGTTTGCAATGTTGTCTAACCATTTTATAGAGACTCTATATTATATTGAGGAGGAAGCAAGTTTATATCCTTTAGACCATTCACCCTCTGACTCAGGTGAACAGGTATGTCGCTACTCAGTGACCAGTCAGGATACCAGAGCAAAAGGCCTGATTCCAAAGCTCACACAGGGACCAGTCCTCCCCATGCAAGGCATAATGAGACCTACCAGGACCAGGGGCCTGGGAGGAGCAAGGGAACAGGGATCTGGCCTACTTTGTGCCAAGCCCTCCAGCACACAGACCAGCACAGGGAACCCCAACTAGGAAGGTGGGAGGAGCCCCTAAGCAGGAGTGTGGGCCTACTCACACTAGGCCACTGTGCCATCCCACACACTATCTGTACAAGGAACTCAGAGCAGGGAGGTGGTAGGAGCCCAGGTGTGGGTTCAGACTGCTGATACTGCCCCCATACTCTCTGTGCAAGGAACTCAGACAGGGAGGTGGAAAACAGGGGTCTGGCCTGCTCACTCCAGACCTCATCACCTGCCTACACACTGTCCTTGGAAGGAACTCGGACTGGGGAGGTGGGAAGAGCCTGGATATTGGTCTGGCCTACTCAGTGAAGACTGATAAGCCCACCCACAACACATTGTGCAAGGAACTGACTGGGGAGGTGGGAGTACCCAGAAGCAGGGGTCTGGCCTACTCACGCTAGACTGCCATGCCAGCCCACACTAAACTTTTAATATGAAAATTATATGTGAGTTCCAGATAATTCAGTTCTTGATACATTTATGTTCTACATAAATGTGAATTTTTAAAAGTATAGTCTGTGAGCTGTGACTCTCCATCATTGCTGTACATAAGAAGTAGCTGGAGAACCTAACAGAGGTGTTGATTTTTCTGTAAGCCACAACCTTTTTTGTTGTTGTTGAGTCAGTAGTTCCATGTGAGGATTCAAGGAATCTGCATTTTAATAAGCTCATTAATTGTGGTGCTATTAATGGTAGACCACACATATAGCAAGGTGTTCCTCATCATTTCAGCAACAGAAACTTTGTTGATGCTAGTGAACAAAATCCTAGAGCATATTATGAGAAATATATAGCTGTTTGTATATAGTAAATTCACCTGAAATCAGAGTTCATGACATAAAATTTCTCTCCATTAATATAGTGTTCCAGTGGGTCTCTGTAAAACAGAGCACTGTTCTCTTAGGAAACAAAACTTACTTTGAAAATCAGAGGTAATGAGTTTCAGATGAAGGTACTGCAACAAGATGTAACCTCAGCCTCTCAGAGGCTTATGGCAACAGATTCATTTCTTGTTCATAATGCATGATCATCATGGGGCTTTTGTTATTACAAATAAATCAAAGTTTCAGAATGATGGACTGTTCACACTTGCATATCATTATGGTCCCCATGTCAGATGAAAGAGTTCTTGCTTTAACAAGGGCATGCTAGGTTGTGACTTATGCCCCCCCCAAAAAAAATGTGTATTGAAAGACACACACAAATCCCCTTCTAAACAAACTACTATGCACCTACTGTGGGAGGAGAGATGATGGTGGTGGGAAATATTTTGTTCAGAAAAAAAAATGTGACTACTACTTATAACAAACCTGTCAAGGCTCAGGGAATAATGCAGAAGAGGGGTCAGAAAGATTATAAGAATCACAGAATGGGAAAGCGTATCCTGAGGCATCCCCCATCTAGAGACAGACTGATGCATTCATGACCCTGCTGAGGAGGGCCCTCTGTGGAATGGGGTTGGAGGGGAGAGGAGTTACAAGAGGATGACATGAGGGGAATAGGACCAGCATATGATTTGTACAAAAAAATATTATGATTAATACAAAATAACCAGCTGTTTTTCCTGAGAGCTGCTGTTGGAGCCTGTCATTTGACCATCATCAATGAACCCTTATGCTGCTGACTTCAAACATAATGACTAAGGGAAAAGCAGGAGAAAATGTTGTGTATGCTGCTCAGACATCAGCATGTGTCCATCCTCACAGATGGCAGGACTCTAAATTCTGCTGAGATGGAAGGGGAACTTTAATTATGGAGAGATGCTCTGCATTACATTGACAGAGAAATTTGTCCATTCCCTAGGTTTTCACTGTATGATGATTGATGATCTGGCCAGAGCAGCTTCACTAGTTTTTCAATAAACAAAGTTCATCATTCCAAACTGCATTTTTGTTAGTTTAATCAAAGTTTCTGTGGCTAAATAAAAGAATCATATGAATGGTAAAAGACAAATACTTACTTTACCAATCAGTTATTGACCTAAAGTAAGATTAAATTTGTTCAGATATTGAAGGTCAGCTAATATTGCAAGCATAACTCTAACCCCAAACAATTCTAATTTATATAAACTTTTAATCAGGTATCATTTAAGTTTTGAAATTATCATTTATCTCTTCAGAAACATTTTTTACTTCATCTTAAAGGAATCTATGTATATAATTTTAATCATATGTACCATAATGTTGCTTTTGCTCAATACAACAGGAATGTAATATAAACATTGTCTACATTTCACTATCATATATAACATAAAACATAATATACATATATTTGAAGATAAATAATCTGATTTCTCAGAGAAACATGTAAATGACAAAAAATATGAAAATTAAGAAACTCATCATACGTAGTCATTGAAAAACTATGAATCAAAATCACAAGTATATAGCCTTATCCCAAGACTAATGGTCATTGCTGAAAATGACCAGAAATAACAAGTGCTGGTAAAGAGGCATAGATAAAAGGGAACATTTGGACACCATTGGTGGAAATGCACATTAGTACAACCACTAGTAAGGAGGTTCTTTAAAAAGTTAAAAGTAGAATGTTGTCTGATCCATGCATGCCATTTCTTTTTTTAATTTTTTTTTCTTTTTAAAAAAATTTTTAAATATTTATTTATTTGAGAAAGACAGGCAGATAGAAAGAGAGAACAGTGGGCACCAGGGCCTTTAGCCACTGCAAATGAATTCCAGACACATCATCACTTTGCATATCTGTCTTATGTAGGTACTGGGGAATCAAACCTTGATCCTTAGGCTTCATAGGCAAGTGCCTTAACAACTAAGCCATCTTTCCAGCCCCATGCATGCCATTTCTGAGCAAATACCTAAAGTAAATGACATCAGCCCATCAAAAGGTGCCAGCAGTCCCTGATTATTTCAGCTCACCATTCAAAAAGCCAAGTAATGGACATAACCTAAATCTCCACCATTAAACAGATTTTAAAAAGTTTATTTCTTACACACAATGAAGAAATATTCACTCATGGAAGGATTGAAAATTTATCATTTGTAGCAACATGGATAAAGCTGGAGGTTATGTTAAATAAGCCAGGGTAGAAAGTTAAGAACCACATTAGTGCACTCAGATAATCAGATGTAAAAACATGGAGAGGATAGCATTGCCAGTAGAATGGTATGAGAAAACACAGACAGGTATGAACATGGGGGAGGAAGAAGCATAGAGTTTGGAGAGGCTGACACACAGACACCAAGTTACAGCTAAATAGAGTGAGAAGCTCTGGAGTACGACTGTTCACTTGATGACTATGGATAACAATAATGAACTATGTATTCCAAAATATGAAAGAAGGATTATGAAAGTTTTCTTTTAAATTTTATTTTTACTTATTTATTTATTGAGAGAGAGAGAGAGATAGGAGAGAGAGAGACAGATAGAACTGGCATGCCAGGGCCTCTAGTCACTGCAAACGAACTCCAGATACATGTGCATTTGGCTTACATAGGTACTGGGGAATAGAATCTGGGTCCTTAAGTTTAGCAGACAATTGCCTTAAACACTAAGCAATCTCCCCAGCCCCACCAACTGACAAATGTTTGATATATATAAACATTATGCAGCACATGAGGTAAAGTTGTAGGACACACCATCATAAGCCCAACCTATGGGCTTGTTGGTATCACTATAATGCAGAAAGATCAGCACTAAGGTACCATTAAAAGTAATTGTAGGACTTTTCAATGTAAGAAAAAAATAAGAACGGAAAATCAAATCAAATCATATCATTTAAGTCACGATCTTAGCAAAATAACAAACGTTTGATATTATGTATGTAATAAAACTTTGGTTAGTAAACCAAAAATAATGCATAAATTTATGTCTTAAACAACAACAAAAAAGATAAGGCCAGTGATCTCTTTTCTCTTCTGGTTGTACTTCAGCAAAACTGACACAAAACTAAATAATGTCTAAATCATTTTTAATGCAGATACTTCTACTGAATTCTACTTGGTTGGCCTCTTGTTACCATTATTGTGACAGCTTATCTGTCCAGACATGTGGCAATAACATCTTCACTTTCTTTGCAGAGATAAATTCCTACTCTGTGCTTTGGTAATTTTCTAAATACAGGGGAAGACACAGTAGAAATCAGGTTCTCTCTCAAGTATGTATAGCTCAGAAGAGCATATGAGGAGTTAGAACTTCATAATAAACCATGCATAGAACCAAATAAGCGATCAGTTTCCAGGACTAAGTGAGACAATGTTTAAGACTTTATTCCATTTATTACAAATTTTCAGGATATCAAACTTCAAAGCCTGGTTAAGTGCTTTGTTTTGTAAATTTATATTGAATTTTCCCACTTTGCTCTATTCATTTCCCTTCTCCTATTTTACTTTATGGAATATCTTCTTTTCCATGTAGTTCTCTTACTATTTCTTTTATTTTCTTTCTTTCTTTCTTTTTTTGTTTGTTTATTTATTTATTTGAGAGCGACAGAGAGAAGGAGGCAGAGAGAGAGAGAGAGAGAGAGAGAGAGAGAGAGAGAGAGAGAATGGGCAAGCCAGAGCTTCCAGCCTCTATAAACGAACTCCAGATGCGTGAACCCCCTTGTGCATCTGGCTAACGTGGGTCCTGGGGAATTGAGCCTCGAACCCGGGTCCTTAGGCTTTACAGGCAAGTGCTTAACCGCTAAGCCATCTCTCCAGCCCTCTTTCTTTCTTTGATTTCCCCTAAGGTAAGGTCTCACTCTGGCCCAGGCTGACCTGGAATTAACCATGTACTCTCAAGATGGCCTTGAACTCACAGCAATCCTCCTACCTCTGCCTCCTGAGTGATGTGCCACCACATCCAGCTTATTTTATTTTATGTACTATGGGAAAAATATTTAGTTTGATTTCAAGAAATTCAAGAAATTGATATAAAGACTTTTCACAAAAGTTTCAAGGCCATTGCAAAACATTCTATAGAAATTCTTTTAAAGAATGGGAAAATGGGCTGAAAGGATGGCTAAATGGTTAAGCATGCAAAGCCTAAGAACTTGGGTTCAGTTTCCCAGTATTCATGTAAATCCAGGTGCACAAGGTGGCATATGTGTCTGAAGTTCATTTCCAGTGGCTATAGGCCCTGGCATGCCCATTCTTTCTCTCTTAAATAAATAAATAGACAAAATAGTTTTAAAAGAATACAAAAAAAAGAAAACTTCAAATTTGCTTACAAAATGAGCAACACACACACACACACACGTGCGTGTGTGCACTAAAAGGGTAATATACCAGAGACTAATTTGAATTATTATAGTAATAGAAAAAATAAAATAGTTGTAATATCTGTCAGTATTTTTACTATATCAACTTCAGAAAAATCATGCCATGAACTCAATAAATGTAGAAAGATATTTGAAAAAGAACCAATGTGAGTTAATGGTTTTAAAAAAATGATTAGCATTCCTAAAGGGAATGGTAATTCTATAATCAGAGATAGTACAAGTTATAGAGACCCAAAAATACTAAAGTAACTTCCTTATATATTGCTGAAATATGGAAAACCTTCCCTCTGAAGACAGGAAGGCAACAAGAGTACCTTCTCTAAATAAAACAGAATCATTACTTATGGGAAAAATTAAAACCATGTGCCAGCTGATAGGACTCAATGAGAGCACACCCACTGCTGAGACCTAAAAGCTAATGTCCTACAAGCAAGCATCCAATAAACACTGGCAGATGGGCTTGTGGAATAAGAGTGCCTTTTAATCTGCAAATGCATCAAGGTCAAGGCTCTAGCAAATACTGAAAAACTGGTCAAGACTGAGAAAAATTAAAGTAACTGCAACCAACTTGTGATCCTAAATTTGTGGTTTGATTAGAAAAGGTGTTGGGACATTTAGTGAAGCTCAAATGGGCTGAGTTTTCAATTATAATATTGTATCAATAATAATTTAGTACTTCTAGTATTTGTAATATGCTCATTTTTGGTCACTTATTTTTGCAATAAAGTATTTTCAGCTGATAGACAGGCCTTCAGATTGCAACTTAATCTCAAATGATTCAGTGTAGTTAATATTGTTTATATTTGTGTGAAATTTTTCTGTTTGTGATTTTTTTTATGTTTCTAAAATTTGTAGGAGTGAACTCCATTGTCAGTATAGTTTTACATTTTTAGTCATTTGCACAAATTATAGGTTTCAAACTTGGGTTCTGTAAAGGAAATTAGTGCTTATGTAGACAGTCCTTTCTAGGAAGATAACTGAGTCAATTCAGTGTTTCAGAGATGAATGAACGAATGGGCCTTTAGTTACTTATCACACTCCTTAGTGTAACGCTAAGCAGAGTTGAAAAATGTAGTTTGATTTTCTGCTTTTTACTCTAAAAATTATTACCTATATTAAATATGCTCACAAATCTGTATTAATATAATAATACAGCTAGATCTGATGCAATAAAAAATAAACGCTGGAAACTTTTGCTATTCATTGTTGATAAGCTCCGACCCCCAAACTGTGTGTTTTATTATAATACTTATGCATACTTTAAGAAGGTACATTTGATATATGTGGACTAAACACCTCAGCAAGGGAGGCTTTTGTTATAGGTTTTTATTGGTAAAATTGAGGAAAAGTCAGATGGCCTGCTAAAACATTTTTATTGAGAAAGGTATTAATGCTTATGACAGTTTACCAGGTCATTAGAACTTCACAAAGCAATCTACTTAGAGTACATCCCTGACTGATATTCTAGCTATGTATTCTCCTGATGAGTGAAATTGTATTTACACTGTGGGAACTAGAAGCTGACTAGCCATTAGAGTAATGCTATTAAAATTAAGACACTTAGACTACTGAACTTCAAATCATCAATATAATTAATATTGTCATGGTTATAATAACTTACATTAGATAGCATTTTTCCTCTTAATATCCACTTTGTATGAATGGTAGGATATCACTATCATGAAATTGATATGGTTATTTCAACAACCTTGCATAACTTTCCCATTTATACAAGGAATGAATTGTCATTGCTTGAATAGGGATGTTGACATCAAATGCTTAGTGTTTCCTACCTATACTGCACACAGTCCATGCGGGTTTTTTAGAGTGAGACAAAGATGCTGTTAAAGCAATCACAGACAAATATTAACATCCTATTATGGTTTCATGTATACACAAAACTTTCCTTTTCACAAGACCTAAACTGTAGGGAATTATCTATTATCCATCACTACTTATTGCACTGCGTACTATTTTAAAATAGATACCACTACACTAAAAAATAATAGAGAAAGCTGGGCATGATGGCACATGCCTTTAATTCCAGCACTCAGGAGGCAGAGGTAGGAGAATCGTTTCTTTTAGCAATTCTTACTAAGGTTGTTATTCCAATAAAAAGTTTGCATATAAGTTCTCAATTTAACACTTATGGCTTTCCTGATCCTCTCTCCTTAGTTTACAAGCTGCCACAAAACTAACAATTTGGTACAATTTTATATGTTATCATGCTCTATAGCTTTTTTCCATGTATTTACCAGTATAATTTTCAGGAGCTATTTTGTTATATCTGTTGAAGACCATTATTATTTGTACTGAAAA
Source organism: Dipus sagitta (assembly GCA_036346955.1). NCBI lineage: Eukaryota > Metazoa > Chordata > Mammalia > Rodentia > Dipodidae > Dipus > Dipus sagitta. The sequence goes on from CM070774.1 coordinate 51,557,977, forward strand.
TTGCCCTGTTCCATGCTTGTCACATGTTTATGAGTGTTATCACATGCAGATAGTGTTAATAGTGTTAATGTTATTATGAAAACTGGAAAACATGCATGCATTTTTTTCTGAGAAAAGCGCAATACAGAGATGATGCATACTGTTCATAAATCAGCAGTCTTCTCACATAGATACTAGTTGCAGAAGAGCAGTTTTATATTTGGAATTGAGAAGACAGGTGGACACATTAACTAAAACCGTCACCAGGCTAAGGCCCCTAGGCATACAAAGAGCCACTCATGCTTTGATGTGTTGCCGAAACTCGGTCCTCTCCATAAGAAAGAGAAACCTTTTGTGCATTAAATTCAGTTTCTATATTAACACCAAATAAAATTTCCAACAGTGTTGTAGGAGAGAGTGCTGTTTATGCTTTTATGGTGTGTATGTGAGGGAACATGTTTAGGGTATGTAACCCTTTTTTTTTTTTTCCTAAGAACATATTTTATATGGATACATCATGTGTTGGTGCCCTCTTTTTCTTCATCCTTGCCCTCCTCAGTCAGGATACTGTTATTCTCCATGAGGTTTGGGTTATGCATTGTGGGAGCAGCAGTCAGTTATCGGAGGGAGACAATGCTTCTGGGCTTCAAATCCCAACCTGTGGCTCTTACAATATTTCCACTCCCTGACCTGCAAAATTCCCTGCGCCATGGTGGGTGTGCTGTAAGTCTACTTCAGTGAAGTGCTCTTAGGAGCCTCTGGATTTCTGTTTTGGTAGGTGTTGAGTATCCTCAGCATATGCTCCTTCACCCTGGTGCTGATTGTCACCATGGAAGCAGCACTGTTCCTCATCTCCCATGTTCCTTTGGGATTTTGCCTGGGCCTTCACTGAGATATGAGAGGTGGTTTATCTCCTCTGGTCATGCTACCTTCTTCTGAAGAAGAAAAAACATATTCTCTAAGGAGAGTGAACTCAGCATTAGGTTAAATTGGATAAGAGTTATGAATTTAGGAAGAGTTTGATGAATGTAGACCCTCTTTTAGCCAAAAACTAGTGGGAGCTTGACATTGAGGAGCATAATCTGTGTCTCTATAGATTTAAAACCTGGTTAATACTTGAAGATATGGGTTCCTTTCCATGGAGTGGCTCTCTTAGCCCATCAGAAAGCCCTTGGTTACCCACCCAGGCTGTGTGCCACTATTGAACTGATATGTACTTCTTGTCAGGCTGGGTGCTTGTGAGTAGCTTAGACCCCTGTTTGCTCACAACAGTGTTGGTCACTTTCCCCAGTAGCTCATGTGGCACTTTCAAGCACTGCAGGGGTTAATTATCTGGGAACTGCCTGTGTTCCAGATTCCAGATAGGACTTTGTCAGGATCATAAGGTGTCTTCAGGAACACCTTGTTACATTTTACATCAGACAGGTAATCAAGTACTTTAACAGAAGCTGTCTTGTTTTGTGTACTTTGTTGGTCTTTCTGATCAGCATCTCAATGTGGATAGCACCAAATTCTGGTACTATGAAGTCAGAGACAATTTTTTTTTTTTTTATTTTGGTTTTCTCGAGGTAGAGGTTTCACTCTAGTTCAGATTGACCTGAATTTCACTATGTAGTCTCAGGCTGGCCTCAAACTCATGGTAATCCTTCTATCTCTGCCTCCCAAGTACTGGGATTAAAGGTGTGTGCCACCACACCTGGTCAGAGCCAATTTTTTTTTTTTTAATGTTAGCTTCGTTCAACCCTCTTCAGCGCCCTTCTTTTAGGGTTCTCCTCCTATACTCCTGTTGAGGGTTATACCTTTTAGTCTACCTTCAAGGAGAAAAGTTGCTATGGTTCCATCTCTGGGTTTAGTTTTGCACTGTTTTCCCCCCCATTCTTCCTTTCCCCTCCCCACAAAACCCTTTCCATCTCTATTTTCTGGGCCTTAATTGCCTATCTTGTAGGCCAGCAACAGGAGCTGATGCAGGTTTAGGAACCACAGATGAGTGAAAACATGCAGTGTTATTTTTTTTTTTTTCTGTGATTGTATGTGTTTGCTGAGTATGATCATTTCAAAGTGCATCCTTTTCCTACAAATTTCATTGTATCATTTTTCCTTAATGCTGAGTAGAATCCCATTATGAATACGTACCACAATATTATTATCTATTCATCTAATGTTGGACACCTGGGTAGCTTTCGGTTCTTAGCTATAATGAATTGAGCAGCTACAAACATGGTTGAGCCAATATCTCTGTAGTGAAGCATAGAGCATTTATGGTAAATTACCAGAAAGGGAATAACTATGTCTGTTAGTAGTTATACATCTATACCTTTTTATGAATATCCTTATTGATTTCCATAGTGGTTGTACAAGTTTGCATTCCCAACAACATTGAATGAGAGTTGCTATTTCCCCACATCTTCACTAACATTTGTTGTTATTTGATTTTTTAATGATTGCCATTATTACTGGAGTGAGGTGGGATCTCATAGATGCTTTAATTTGCATTTCTCTGATGGTTAGGGATGTTGAACATTTTCTTAAGTGTGTGCTATACAATTGTATTTTTTTCTCTGAGAAATCCCTATTCAGTTCTCTACCCTATTTTGAGTGAGATGTTTATTTATTTATTTTGTTTAGTCTTTTTACTTGTTTGTAGATTCTAGATATTAGACCATTGTCAGTGGCATAGCTGGCAAATATTTTCTCCCTTTCTGTGGGTAATCTATTGGCTCTGCGTATGGTATGTTTGTCTGTATAAAAGCTTTTTAGATTCATGATATCCCATTGCTTGTATAATTGTATAATTTCCTGGGCTAATGTGGTATCATTCAGGAAGTCCTTCCCCATTCCTATATCATAGACAGCTCCTCCTATTTTTTCTTCCAGTATTGGAAGAGTTTGGTCTCATATTGAGGTCTTTAACCCCGCTTGGAGTTGATTTTTATATATGGTGATATGAGTGGGTCTAGTTTCATTTTTCTACGTGTAGTTAACCAATTTGTCCAGGACCATTTGTTGAAGATGTTGTCTTTTCTCCAGTCTACATTACTGGTCTAGGTTTTCAATTATGTTCCATTGGTCTATATTTCTGCTTTTATGCCAGTACCATGCTGTTTTTATTACTATGACTTTGTAATATATCTTTAGGTTGGATAAGGTGATATCTCCAGAGTTGTTTCTTTTACTGAGGATGTTTGGACTTCCAAAGCCTGCTTCCATTCCATATGAATTTTGAGATAATTTTTTTCAATCTCTGTGAAGAATTTTGGTGGAATTTTTATTGTTATTGCATTAAATCTGTATATTGGTTATGGTAGAATTGCCATTTTCACAGTATTAATTCTATCTATGCAAGAGTATGGGAGGTCTTCCCATCTGTCTCAAGTCTTCCTCAATTTCTTTTTTGAGTGTTTCTATGCTTTTATTACATAGGTGCTTTTCATCCTTAGTGTTATTACAAGGTATTTAATTTATTTATGACTATTGAAAATGAGACAGCCTCAGTTATTTCTTTCTGTATTTGTCCTTTGCATATAGAAAAGCTACTGGTTCTTGTGGGTTGATTTTGCATCCTCCCACTTACCTGAAGTATCTTTAGAAGTTATAAATTGAAGACTTTCAGGTCACTTATGCATAGGATCATGTCATCGGCAAATAGGGTAATTTGGCTTCTTCCTTTCTAATATGTATCCCATTTCTTTCTCCCGTCTTCTAGCTTAGGCTAGGATTTCCAGTACTGTGTTGAAGAACAGTGGTGAGGGTGGCACCTCTGTCTTGTTCTCAATCTCAATGGGAACTCCTTGAGTCTTTCCCCATTAAGTATTATTTGGGATTTAGGTACGGTGTATATAGCCTTAAGTGTGTTCATATATAAGCCAACCATTCTTATTCTTTCCAGCATATTGATCATGAAGTGATGTCACATTTTATCAAAGGCTTTTTCTTCATCTATTGAAATTATCAAGTAGTTTTTGTGATTATGTTTACATATGTGATGTATTGTGTTGACCAATTTCTATATGTTTAACCATCCCTGCCTCCCTGGGATAAATCCTGCTTGACCAAGGTGTATAATGCATTGGATATGTTGTTGAATTTGGTTTGTGAGTTTTTTTTTATTTGTGGTGTTGTTATTTGTTTTTCGAGGTAGGATTTTAATCTAGTCCATGCTGACCTGGAATTCACTATGTAGCTGCAGGGTGGCCTTGAACTTATAGTGATCCTTCTCCCTCTGCTGCCTGAGTGCTGGGATTAAAAGTGTACATGACCCCACCAGACTCAGTTTGTGAGAATTTTGTTCATGATCTAAGTTCATTACAGATATAAGCCTATACTTTTCTTTTCTTGTTATATATCTATCTGGTTTTGGTATTAGGATGATGCTAGCTTCAAAAGAAGAGTTAGAGAACATTCCATGTTCTCCAATTATGTGAAAAATTTTGAGAAAAATTGGCTTCAGTTTTTTTTAATGGATCAGTTGAATTTATTTTTATGTAACGTCATTTTGTTTTCTGCACGACAATGTTTATCCTAACATAAGTTTTTAAATAAAATCACTGAATAAAAATAAATCCATTATTGATACCAGGTATTGTTCATGCTTACAAAAACTTCTTAATAAGAAGGATACAGAAGGAAACTGATTCTTACATGCATGGGTTCCATAATTTTCCAATTGTCCTTTACTTTTGTAAGCTCCATCATGAATTTTAAAATTAAAATCATTTGCAGGCTGAGTAGGTTGGCATATACCTGTAAAGATAACACTTGGGAAATGGAGGCAGGAAAAGCATGAGTTCAAGGACACTTCAGCTACATAGCAAGCTTGACGCCAGCTCAATTTGTAATGGCTAAGAGCTGGAATCAACCCAGATGTCCATCACTAGAAGAATGGATAACTAAGATGTGGTATATCTACACAATGCAATTCTATACAGCAGTAAGAAAAAAATGACACAATGAAATTTGAGGAAAAATGGTTGAACCTGGAATAGATCATTCTCCATGAACTTACCCAATCACAGAAAAAAAAATCGCCACATAGTCTCACTCATCTATAGCACCTAACCTGAATGTACCGAAGATACCTTACATATCCAGCAAGCATCTCATGGACTAGACACTAAGATGGAACGGAGGGAGGGGAGGGCATCAAAGGGGTGGGGAACACAAATCTAGACCCAAATGGCAATGGTACCATAAAATTGTACTTACTAAATGGCAGACCAAATGGCTGATCCTTCACCAGGCCCTTACAGGGAACACCTGAACCACAAGACACTGGAGAGGGTAGGATCATGACTAACCTTAATATTCTACATCTTCCCTCCCTCCTTCTCCCTCTCCCACTCTCTCTCTCTTCTCTCTAACTCTTGTATATTAGTTATCTTTTTCCTCATTTTCTTAGTGGGCACTGACCTGTAACTCCCAGTACCAGCATGGGGCTATCATCCACAATGAGCTTTTGATCAGAGAGACCTACAAGGTTTCCTAAAAGACAGACAGACTTCTGTCAGAGTACTTGATGACCCACCAAAGGTTAGTGGTAAGACCCCACTGCTGAAAACACCTTATGTGGTTGACATGCAAAATAGAATGGCATGGATGGAAGTTGGAAGACAGTCAGTCCCCAGAAGTGCCAGAAGGTGCTACATGGGCGACTGGGGGAAAATGACCAATATCTGTCCAAGCAACTCATGGTCTAACCTACTTAGCAGCAAACAACTTGTTGTGATGCCCACACAAGTGCAGTGGTGGCACACAGCCATGGTGGGGAACCAACTGCTCTTAATTTGGCTAACTGATCTCCTCAGTGGTATGGACCCATAGCTGGAGCTGGCAAACATAAGCCCACTCGCCAATATCAAGCTACCATCAATCATGGGCTACAAGAGGTCCTACACCGATTAAATTCTCTGTTAAAAAAAGTAAGGGTCATCTCTTTTGTCCTGGCTTCATTTTTTTAAATGAAGGTTTGATAGAATACTTCAGAGAGGCCATCTGGTTGTGTACTTTTCTTTTTGGGGAGGTTTTTTTTGTTATCTTTTCAATCCCAATGAATGTGCTAGGTTTGCTTGGTTGATTAATCTACTCTGAGTTTTGTTTTCATAGGTGGTATATGGCTAGGAAGTCATCCATTTCTTACAGATTTTCTAATTTTGTGGAATAGAGGTTTTGTCCTTATGATTCTTCCAATTTCATCAATGTCTGCTGTAACCTCTCCTTTTTCATTTCTTACTTTGTTAATTTGAGACTTTTTCTTGATTAAATTGGCCAGGGGTTTAACAATATTGTTTATTTTTTCAAAGAACCAGCTCTTTGTTTCATCAATTTTCTTAATTGTTTCCTTAGTTTCCAATTCATTAATTTCTGCTCTGATCTTGATTATTTCTTTCCATCTGGAGCTCTTCAGATTGGATTCTTCTTATTTTTCCAGCACCTTTAGGGGAACTTCTAAGTTATTAATTTCAGATCTCTCTGTCTTTGTCATGAAGGCATTTGTCCCTATGAATTTTCCCCTTAGGACTGCCTTCATTGTGTCCCCTACATTTTGGTATCTTGTGTTTTCATTATTATTTAATACTAGAAATTTTACAATTTCATTTTTTATTTCTTCAACAGCTCATTCATTGTTTAAAGGTGTGTTTTTCAGTCTGTGGGAGCTGGTGGAGTCCATGGTGTGTCTTTTATTAATTTCTAGCTTTAAAACATTACAATCTGAAAAGACACAGGAAGTTATGTCAATTTTCCTGAATTTGTGGACTCATGCTTTATGGCCTAATATATGATCTTTGTGTCTGAATAAAATTCTATTGTGTATACTTGTTACATTTTTTCGTTCTTAAGCCTTAGATTTCTTTTTTCTCAATTTTTATTAACATCTTCCATGAATATAAAAAAATATCCTGTGGTAATACCCTCCCTCACCCCACTTTCCCCTTTGAAATTCCATTCTCCATCATATCCCCTCCCCATCTCAATCAGTCTCTCTTTTATTTTGATGTCATGATCTTTTCCTCCTCTTATGATGGTCTTGTGTAAGTAGTGTCATGCACTGTGAGGTCATGGATATCTGGGCCATTTTATGTCTGGAGGGAGCACATTGTAAGGGGACCTACCCTTCCTTTGGCTCTTACATTCTTTCCGCCACCTCTTCCACAATGGACCCTGAGCCTTGGAAAGTGTGATCAAGATATTACTCAGTACTCCAGTCACTTCTTTCCAGCACCATGATACCTTCGGAGTCATCCCAAGGTCACTGCCATCTGAAAAGAGAAGATTCTCTACCCAAAGTGAGAGTAGCATTAATATAAGGGTATGAATATTAAGAGAAGTGCTTACTTGGCAGTTTGATAAGCATAATCTATACATTTACACCCCTAGGGCTCATGACTACCCCTGTTTTAAGTTTTCAGTATCAGGGATGTATTCCCTCCCATGGAGCAGGCCTCCATTCAAATTAGAGGGCAGTTGGTTTCCACCATGATAGACATGCCACTATTGCACCTGTGGGCTCATTTGGCCTGGCTGACCAGTTATAAGGATTCCAGTGTCCACTGTTGAGTATCTTCACTGGTGGTATCTCTTTCTCCCATTGAACTGCATGTAGAATGGCTTCTTCCAGCTTCCTCTGTCAGCTGGTCTACATGGAGGAGGTTATCAGCTCAGTTCCAGCAGGATTTCTCAGTGGCTTTCCAGCCCAAGTATGCGGAGTCTTCAGCAATAGGATCTTACCATCTGTGGTGGTTTGAATAGAATAGATGGCCTCCAATATATTTCAGTTGTTTATTTGTGTATATTCTGCATCTGCAGACACCTGGCTGGAGGCAATGTCACTGGGTGGATCTTAAGGTGTGGTGGTGGGTTTCAGATTTCAATCTAAAGATATACAAAGTATGCCTAGCAGGAGTTCCTGAATTGTGCTGTGGCCTTTGGCTTTAGGCTTGTGCCTCTCTCTCTCTCTCTCTCTCTCTCTCTCTCTCTCTCTCTCTCTCTCCTTGGGCCTATGAAGGCAGGCCAGCTTCTTCTGTCGTTATGGAACTTCCCCTGGATCTGTAAGCTTCAATAAATATCCCTTCCTCCTTAACTGTGTCTGGTCTGAAAGTTCATCACAGTGTACCTGAAGCTGTCTGCTACAGAACTTGGTACCAGGAGTGGGGTGAATTGAACCTGACCACGTGGATGTTGATCTTTTGGAACCTTCGTTTTGGAGGAATAGGCATGGACTTGGTGCTTGCAACTGAAGATGTCTTCTGGGGTGGTAAGCCAAGTTTTATGGACTATTCTGATGAGAGTCTGAGAATGCTAAGTGCAGACAGCATTAAACTTTGAGGCTTGTCTTATGAGCTTTCTAAGGGGAAGGAAAGACTGCAGAGGACTTTGTTGGAACTGGGCTACTGGCATAAGGGCTGGCTGTGTCCTGCTGCCCAGGCCCAGAGAGTTTGATCAAGATTAAATTTGTAATGGACTGTTGTGCTTGGCTAAAGGTATTGGACTGAGAGATTTAGGATTTTAAGCTGGAAAACCTCAAGCAAGTTAAAATTACAGGCACTGAGACTGGTTTTAGGTTACTGAATCTGCTATTATCAAACACATTAGCAATCTTAAATGAAGATGGTCAAACTGCTTTACTATGGAAATGATGCCTGAGGAAAGATTATCATAAAAATGCAAACACATTTGGAAAGAGTTGATTGGAGAACGAACCTGCTTTTCAAGGTTATGATTTATTTTGTCTGTGAATTAAGAATATCGCTGTGTCCTGCATACCTGGTATTGGTTTCAGAAGCATAAAAAATCTGAGGAGTGGTCGTGAATTGCACATGCTTCCAGGAGCTGCCACTAAGATGCGGCATGAGGTAGGGCCGGATGCCCTTATAAGCTGAAAGACCCTTTGGAAGATGGACCGTGGTTTGCATGAAGACCTCAAGATGTTTTGGATATACCAGGACTATGCACTGTTGCCCTGATATGGAAATGTTCCCTGGCTACTCTACCCAGCTGGAGGGGAGGAATTGGAAAACCTGGAGACGCTCAGTGTTTGGTTGTATTGGACTTGAACTGTAGAAGTTTGGTGCTTGTTTGATGGTGGTTGAGTTTGCATTGTTTTAGTCTCTCCTTGCTATGCCTTATACCAATTGAAAATGTTTACTCTGTGCCTTTATATGTTAGAAGTGTTTAACTTGTTTGATTTTACAGGTATTATTAATATCTTAAATTGATCAAGACTGTGGGGACCTTTGAAACTGAACTGAGTACAATTTTCAATGTGTGATGGTTATAAATCTATTGGGGGCCAGGGGCAGAATGTGGTAGTTTGAATAGAATACATGGCCCCCAATATATTTCAGTTGTTTATTTATTTGTAGTTTGCATCTGCAGACACCTGATTGGAGGCAATGTCACTGAGTGGACCTTAAGGTGTGGTGGTGGGTATCAGATTTCAATCTAAAGATATACAAAGTGTGCCTAGCAGGAGTTCCTGAAGTGTGCTGTGGCCTTTGGCTATAGGCTTGTGCTTCTCTCTTCTCTCTCTCTCTCTCTCTCTCTCTCTCTCTCTCTCTCTCTCTGCTTGGGCCTGTGAGGGCAGGCCAGCTTCTTCTGTCATTATGGAACTTCCCCTGGATCTGTAAGTTTCAATAAATATCCCTTCCTCCATAAGTGTGTCTGGTCTGAGAGTTCATCTCAGCAAACCTGAAGCTGTCTGCCACACCATTTATTCCTGGTGGGAAACCAAGGGCCTTGGCAATGGCTTATAATTTTGGGGGGACATCAGAGACCTCCCTGGCCAACAACTCACTGGAAGCTATCCCATACCTGGCACTGAAATTTTTCTAGCAAAAAGTCTATGGCTCCAAGTGTTCCATTGTCCAAAACCAGAGGAGTCCATATGATTTATTTATATCCTCTTAGATTTTGATTAGCCCTCCCTCCACCTTTTCTTTACTCAATCTCTTCCCCTGACCTCACTTTGGGCCTTTTCACCCCCGTTAATTTATTCTTCTACTTATGTATATACAATACCATCCTATTCAGTACCCACCTCCCTTCCTTTCTCTTCCATTTACATCTCTTTTTTAGCTTACTGGCATCTGCTGCTGACTTTTTTTCCTTCTCCCACAGAAGCCCAATCATCTCTAGCTAGGATCCACATATGAGATAGAACATGTGGCGCTTGGCTTTCTGAGCCTGGGTTACCTCACTTAATATAATCCTTTTCAGATCCATCCATTTTCCTGCAAATTTCATAACTTAATTTTTCTTTATCGCTGGGTAAAACTCCATTGCATAAATGTGCCATATCTTCATTATCCACTCATCAGTTGAGGGACATCTAGGCTGGTTCCATTTCCCAGTTATTGTGAATTGAGTGGCAATATACATGGTTTAGCACATACTTCTAAGGGAATGAGATGAGTCCTTAGGATATATGCCTAGGAGGGCTATAGCTGGGTCATATGGTAGATCAATTTTTAGCTGTCTTAGGAACCTCCACACTGATTTGCACAATGGCTGTACCAGATTGCACTCCCACCAACAGTGTATAATGGTTCCTCTTTTTCCACAACCCTGCCAGAATTTATGATCATTTGTTTTCATAATGGTAGCCAATCTGACAGGAGTGAGATGAAATCTTAATGTAGTTTTAATCTGCATTTCCCTGATGACTAGGGATGTGGGACAAATTTTTAGATGCTTATATGCCATCTGTATTTCTTTTGAGAACATTCTATTTAGCTCCATAGCCCATTTTTTTAATTGGCTTGTTTGATTTCTTATTATTTAATTTTTTGAGTTCTTTGTATATCCTAGATATTAATCCTCAATCGGATATATAGCTGGCAAATACTTTTTTCCCATTCTGTGGGTTGCCTCTTTGCTTTATTCACAGTGTCCTTTGTAGCACAAAATCTTTATAATTTCATGAGGTCCCAGTGGCTAATATGTGGTTTTATTGCCTGAGCAATTGGGGTTATATTCAGAAAGTCTTTTCCAGGACAAGTATATTGAAGGTCTTTCCCTACTTTTTCCTCTAACAGTTTTAGAGTTTCAGGTCTGATGATAATGTATTTATCTATTTGGACTTAATTCTTGTGCATGGAGAGAGAGAGGAATCCATTTTCATCCTTCTACAGAAACATATCCAGTTTTCCCAACACCATTTGCTGAAGAGGCTGTGTTTTCTCCAATGAGTATTTTTGGCATTTTTATCAAATATCAGATGGTTATAGCTACCTGGACTTACATCTGGGTCCTCTATTCTGTTCCGTTGATCTACATGTTTGCTTTTGTGCCAGCACCACGCTGTTTTAAAATCAGGTATGGTGATACCACCAGCCTTATATTTGTTGCTCAGTATTATTTTAGATATTCAAGGTTTTTTGTGATTCCAAATGATTTTTTGCATTGTTTTTCCTATTTCTGTGAACAATGCCATTGGAATTTTGATGGGGATTGCATTAAATGTGTAGATTGCTTTTGGTAAGATTGCCATTTTCACAATATTGATTCTTCAGATCCAGGAACAAGGGATGTTTCGCCATTTCCTAGTGTCTTCTGCAATTTCTAACTTGAGTGTTTTATAGTTTTCATTGTAGACATCCTTTACTTCCTTGGTGAGGTTTATTCCAAGGTACTTTATTTTCTTTGATGCAATTGTGAATGGGAGTGATTCTCTGATTTCATCCTCTGTCTGTTTGTTGTTAGCATATAGGAAGGCTACTAATTTCTGTGCATTTGTTTTGCATCCTGCTACATGGCTGTAGGTGTTTATCAGCTCTACCAGTTTGCTGGTAGAGTCTTTAGGGTCCTTTATATATAGAATCATGTCATCTGCAAATAATAACTTGATTTCTTCCTTTCCAATTTGTATCCCTTTTATGTGTGTCTCTTTCCTTATTGCTATGGCTAAGACTTCCAGTACTATATTTTTAAAAAGTGGGGACAGTGGACACCCTTGTCTTGTTCCTGATTTTAGTGGAAAAGCTTCCAGTTTTTCCCCATTTAGTAATATGTTGGCTGCAGGCTTGTCATAAACAGCCTTTATTATATTGAGATATGTTCCTACTATTCCCAGTCTCTGCAGGACTTTTATCATGAAGAGATGTTGGATTTTGTCAAATGCTTTCTCTGCGTCTAATGAGATGATCATGTGAATTTTATCCTTCAATCCATTTATATAATGTATTACATTTATAGATTTGCGTATGTTGAACCATCCCTGCATCTCTGGGATAAAGCCTACTTGGTCAGGGTGAATGATTTCTCTGTTATGTTCTTGTATTCTGTTTGCCAATATTTTGTTGAGAATTTTTGCATCTACTTTCATGAGGGAGATTGGTCTGTAATTTTCTTTCTTTGTTCTATCTTTGCTGGGTTTTGGTATCAGGGTGATGCTGGCTTCATAGAAGGAGTTTAATAGAATTCCTTCTTTTTCTATTTTATGGAAAAGCTTAAGAAGCAATGGTATTAGTTCTTCCCTGAAGGTCTGGTAGAATTCAGCAGTGAATCCATCTGGGTCTGGGCTTTTTTTTGTTAGGAGATTTTTGATAATAGCTTGGATCTCCATGCTTGTTATAGGTCTATTTAAGTGATTAATCTTATCTTGATTTAATTTAGGTAGGTCGTGTAAATCAAGGAAATCATCCATTTCTTTCAGATTTTCATACTTTGTGGAGTATATGCTTTTATAGTATGTCCCTATGGTTTTTTGAATTTCTCTGGTATCTGCTGTGATGTTACCTTTTTCATTTCTAATTTTACTAATTTGTGTCTCTTCTTTCTTTCTTTTGGTCAGATTTGCTAAGGGTTTATCAATCTTGTTTACCCTTTCAAAGAACTAACTCTTTGTTTCATTGATTCTTTGGATTCGTTTTTATGTTGTTGTTTGTTTGTTTCTATTTCATTAATTTATGCCCTAATTTTTATTATTTCTTCCCATCTACCAATTTTTAGTTTGCCTTATTCTTCTTTTTCCAAGGCTTTAAGGTGAAGCATTAGGTTGTTTACTTGTGACCTTTCTAATTTCTTAATATAAGCACTTAAAGCTATAAATTTACCTCCTAGGACTGCCTTCATTGTGTCCCAGAGATTTTGGTATGTTGTGTTCTCATTATCATTTGACTCTATAAAGTTTTTGATTTCCTTCTTGATTTCTTCATTGACCCATTCATCATTTAGTAGTGTATTATTTAGTTTCCATGATTTTGTGCATGCTCTATAGCTTTTCTTGCTATTGATTTGTAATTTGATTCTATTGTGGTCAGATAGATTGTAAGGAATTATTTCACTTTTCCTGTATTTCTTAAGATTTGCTTTGTGTCCTAATATATGGTCTATTTCAGAGAATGTTCCATGCGTTGCTGAAAAGAATGTACATTCTGCAACATTTGGATGAAATGTCCTGTGTATATCTGTTAGGTCCATTCTTTCTATTACCTCATTTAGTTCAGATGCCTGTCTGTTTATTTTTACCCAGAATGACCTGTCAATTGATGATATTGGGGTGCTGAAGTCACGCACTAGCACTATGTTTGGTGTTATCTGTGACCTTAGTTCTAATATTGTTTCTTTGATGAATTTGGGGGTCCCATGGTAGGTGCATATATATTTAGGATTGTAATGTCCTCCTGTTGGAGTGTGCCTTTAATCAATATAAAGTGACCTTCCTTATCTTTCTTAACTAATGTTTTACTGAAGTCTACCTTGTCAGATATTAGGATAGCAACCCCTGTTTGTTTTCTAGGTCCATTTTCTTGAAACACCATTTTCCAACCTTACACCCTAAGGTAGTGTCCTTCCTTTGTAGAAAGGTAGGTTTCTTGGAGACAACACATTGAAGGATCCTGCCTTTTAACCCTGTCTGCAAACCTATGTCTTTTGGTTGGGGCATTGAAGCCATTGATATTAAGAGATATTATTGAAAGTTGTGTATTTTTTTCCCTTTTTTTTTTTTTGTACTTCTTCCGGTTTTACCTTTGCTCTCTTGTGTTAACTAGCATTTGAGTCTTGTTTGTTTTTTTCCCAGGTTCCTTATATGTGTGCTTTTCTTTTTCTCCAGCATGGAGGATTCTTTCAAGTATTTTCTGTAGAGGTGGTTTTGTCTTCAAATACTCCCTTAGCCTGTTTTTGTCGTGGAATGTCCTTATTTCTCTGTCTATTTGAATGGATAGCTTTGCAGGATAAAGTAACCTTGGTTGACATTTGTTATCTTTCAGAACTTGGAATACATCACTCCATGCCCTTCTGGCTTTTAATGTTTGAGTTGAATAATCTGCTGTAATCCTGATAGGCTTGCCTTTGTAGGTAGCTTGATTTTTCTCTCTGACTGCTTTCAGTATTTTTTCTTTGGTTTGTGTGTTTGGTAGTTTGATTGTAATATGGTGAGGAGAGGTTCTTTCTAGGTTTTGTCTGGCTGGCATTCTAAAGGATTCCTGTATCTGTATTGGCACCTCTTTCTCAATTTGGGGGAAGTTTTCTTGTATGATTTTGTTGAAGATGCTTACTATGCCTTTGGAGTGAAATTCTTCTCCTTCTACTATGCCCTGAATTCTTATGTTTGATCTTTTCATAATGTTCCAAATATCTTGAAATTCCCATTCATACTTTTCTATTAGTTTGTCTTTCTCTTTGTTGGACTGTTTAAGATCTACCACCTGGTGTTCTAGCTTGGATATTCTGTCCTCTCCTTCATCCATTCTACTGGTGAGATTTTCTACAGAGTTTTTTATTTCATTAACTGTGTTCTTTATTGCTAGTAATTCTAACTGGTTTTGCTTTATTATTTTTATTTCCTTATTTATGTCTAGTATTGACCTCTTTATTTCATTAAATTGATGCCCGGTGTCTTCTTTGATTCCCTTGATTTCTTCTTTGACTTCTTTGAACATATTTATAATCATTCTTTTGAAATCTTTCTCAGGTGTTTCCTCTAACTCATTCTCACTGGAGGTCATTTCTGATGCATTAATACTTTTTGGTGGATTTATATTGTCTTGATTTTTGGTGTTACTTGTGTTATAATGTATATATTTTTGCATCCTGGATTATTTAATGATTGGATTTTCTAGTTAGCTGGGTATTATTAGATGTAACAATCAATCTGATGTTATATATCTTCAGTGTAGGAGCTTCAGGCGCTGGGTGTGGCTCTCAAGACTCTCAGAGTGTCTACAAAAGTGACCCTAGGTGTTGGGTTTGCCTGCTGTGAGAGTATTCAAGTAGGCTGAGTGGAACCAAATACAGATAGTTTCTAAAATTTAACTAAACAATGTACACATTCAATGAAAAATAGCACAGAGTATTTATCCAAGAGTAGGTATTATGACAACCAGATCCTCTGTCTGTCCCTTAGGCTGTGTGGTGCCCTGCCAACACCCTTAATCCTGACAACAAGGTGGTTAAGATTTCTGGTCTGTTGAGGGTTCCAAGTCAGCTTGTGACCTGGTGAGGACCTTCCCTAATGTATAACAGAGAGGAAACAAAGCCACTATAAATCAAGAAGCAACAAATAACCAGCCCAAAATATAGCTTATTTAAGAATGGCAAATCTGACCACCCAGCAGATTTAACATATAATTTATCCTGGTATGGAAGGTGCAATTAGCACTTCTGGTTCAGGTCTACATAACAAGTTTATTAGACCAGTACTGACCTGGTGTAATCCCAGTTACCTTTTGGGATAATTTTGGTCTCAGTTATGCTGCGCTCCTGCTTGGGTCCCTCTCTGGTGTGCTTTGAGTTCAAGTAGGTGTGGCCGGGTTACTGGACTGCTGCTGTATTTGCAGGAGCTGGCCACTGGTGGTGGGGGAGTGGAGGCTGCCGATGCTGGCTCTATTTCTTTCGCTGGTCCATGCATTCTTCTACCTTGTGATCTGCTCCTCCATTGTTCACTGCCATTCTCCCTTCACATTTCTTGAGTTTGTGGATAGCTCCCTCCAGTATGAGTGGAAAATCCCCTCACCTGGCTTTTCCTGCTGCTCTAGCTGAGCCTGGTGGCTGCGGTCCCCCAGAACTGGCAGTGCTGCTGTGGTCCCATGGACCTGCTGGAGCTGCTTCTGCCAGCATGTGGGCTCTGGAGCTCCCCTACTTCTCTGCTGCTGTTTCAATTTCCTATACACCTCACATTTTAGTAAAACTGTATTTTGCTGTTTTTTTGTTTTTGTTTTTGTTTTTTTGTTTTTTTGTTTTTTTGTTTTTTGTTTTTTGTTTTTGGCTTTTTCCGCCCTCGGCTGCTTTGGCGTGGTAGCTACACTGACATCTTAACCGGAAGCCCAAGCCTTAGATTTTTTTATCTGCTACATTTTCTTTATTCATTCGTCCATTAATAGACCCTATGCTGATTCCATAACTCTGCAATTGTGAATAGTGCTGCCATAATCAGCATGGATGTGCTGCTAGCTGTGGGGTGGTGATGGAATCTTTCAAGTTTATACTCAGAGGTGATATAGTTGGGTTATGTGGTAAATGTATTTTCAGTGGCTGGAGCAACATACATTTCTATCAGCAGTGAATGAGTTTTCCATTTTCCCCACATCATCAACTGAGTTTGTTGTGGTTTGATTTTTTTAAATGATTGATAGACATTCAGACTGAGGTGATATCAAATCTTAATTTACTTTTACTTTGCATTTCTGATAGGAGAGGGTGTTTATTTGCTTTCTATACTTGAGCTTCTGCAAACAATCAGCTAATTGGAATTCTGTGTTGAAGGGGTCTTCATGTTCTTGTGACCTCTGTCATGGAATTATGTGGCTCAAGTTCAAAGCCAGATACTGGCTCCAGAATCCTACTTCCCATTCTCCACACCTGTGAGAAATAAATTTCATTCTTTGTAATAAGTGGATCTCATGTATCATGTTATATTGACAGAATGTACTAAGAAAGTTAATATGGCTCTTGGTTCTTTTAATCTATCAAGTCTCTTATTTATTTTTAACGTCATTTATTTATTATTTACTTTCAAGCAGAGAGACAGAGTGAGAAGCAGAGAGACAAAGAAAGAGAGGGAGAGAGACAGGAGAGAGAGAGAGAGAGAGAGAGAGACAGAGAGAGAGAAACATACAGAAAGACAGACAGACGGACAGACAGACAGAAAGAGATATGGGCATGCCAGGGCCTCCCACCACTGAAAATGAACTCCAGATGTATGTGCCACGTTGTGCATCTGGCTTTATATGGGTGCTGGTGAATTGAAGCTGGGTTGTCAGGCCTTGCATGCAAGTACTCTTAACTGGTGAACCATCTCTGCAGCTGCTCTCCCTTTTTTTTTTATTTTAATCATTAAATAAATTAGGTCACTTGCTCTGTAAAGCTTTATAGATCATGGACATTTCTAGTCAGTAACTGTTTAGGATTTTTTTCTGACTCTGGGATTCTTCACAAACTTGTAGATAAATCTAAAATCAGATTTGATATTTTTACAAGATAATTTCTTAGATAGTGTAATGAAGGCATATAATGACTTCTGGTGTCTCATTTTTATTAACATTCACTAATTGCCTAATTTCTTTCTTTACTTGGGTTTCAAAACTGTGCAATTTTCTATAAACCATCATTTTATTGGTTAATAAAATACATGTTGTCTGAAGTAAACTTAAATTTAAGCTTAATAAAATCTCAAAAGCAATAGCTTAATAAAGCCAAAAATAAGCTTTTCTAATCAATTATTGTTTGCCCTAAAGCACAGTCAGTCATGGAAAAGGTGGATTTACATTCAATTCTTTCAGAATAATGAGGTTGTTTCCCAGTATTTTGTATAAATGCCCACTGGGGACATTTTCATTGGTATTTTAAACCCATAGATTATAATTGCTCAATATGTTTCATTTTATTGCAGTCATTATACTCAAGATGCACAAATTGTGTCAAATTTATCAGAAATGAAATCTTTTTTTGTAATGCAAAAAAATTAGCATATGGAATTTTGTGCCCTAAGCATGCAAAACGGGATATTTGAAGTATATGCACCTATGAAATGGTTCTCTAGATAATTAAAGATACATAGTTTTCATTTTTGTTCTGAAAGCACTTAATATCCATGTTTTTATGGTTCTTCAAGAATACAGTATACCACCCTTATCTGTAATGTAACTATCTGTCTATAATTCAATCTCTTGAGTTTATCCCTCTTAACTGTCACTGTTATTATTATTATTATCATTATTTTTATCAATATGAGAACATTTCCTTACCATTTCCTTCCTACTAATTATCATGGCTTCTGGAAACCACCATTCTATTCTTCTAAGTTGTTCCTTACATCTGTGTTGCAGTCAGGTTTGCATTGCTGGTAGAAATCACCCAACCAAGGGCAGCTTGTGAGAAAAAAGAGGTTTATTTTGGCTTACAGGCTCAAGAGTGAAGCTCCATAATGGCAGGGAAAATGATGGCATGAGTAGAGGGTGGACATCACCCCCTGGCCAACATAAGGTGGACAATAGTAACAAGAGAGTATGCCAAACACTTGCATGGGGAAACTGGGTATAATACCTGTAAGCCTGACTCCAACAATACATTGCCTCCAGGAGACATTAATTCCCAAATCTGCATCAGCTGGGAACCTAGCCTTCAGAACATTAAAATTTATAGGAGGGCAACTGAATCAAACCACCACATTCCATCCCTGACCCCCATAAACTGATATCATACATGTTGTAAAATACAATGCATTCAGTCCAACTTTAAAAGTCCCCTTAGTTTTTATCAATCCCAATGATGTTCAAACACCACCATAGCCAAGATCTTTTAACCGAGCCATAATACCAAAATTCCCCCCAAATCCCATAATGGCACAGAATAAACACTCACACTTCAAAAGATGGCATTGGGAATAAAAATGAAATCAAACTCTGTAGCTTTCAAGTCCAGCCACTCTAGCTAGTGACAAATCTCCAAGTTCGATAATTCTGACCAGCAATAATTCTCTGGCATTCCAATTCCACCCCTCCAGCTAGGCTACTCACAGTCCTGGAAAATTTCATCTGGGGCGGGCAGCTTTCCTTAGCAGCCATCTCATGGTCCCAGCATCTCCACTGGGTCTCCACTGCAACCCAGGGTTCATCCTCAATGCCCCATGTGGTCTCCATGCAGTAACCAGCAAACCTGCTTTACAGTGCCCATGGCCATTTCCAAAACACAAGACCATGTTTCAAACTGAATGGACTTCTCTTGCCTGCATTTCTTATATTCCACAACACCAGGTAGGGTGACAACTTGTTAATCCAGGGATGAATAAAGCAGACTTTGAAGAATAGGACACTGCTTGACCACTCAGCCCCTTCAAAAAAGTCAATATTCCTCCTGTTGCTCCAGTGCAGGTCAGCTGGCCTAATCTCAGAGGTTGTAATTGCTCAATTGCAGCTGAACAGGCAACAGTGCACCCAAAGATTTCATTATTTCTGTGCCATATCCCACTGCTCACATCAGCTCATTTCTACACAAAGCAACCCTGCACAACTTCTCCTGAGCATAGGCACATGGGCATAACAGCAAGCTTCCCACACAAACTGCTAGCCCAGTCCAGGCAAAGTTATTTCTCATCCTCATAAGACAAACTTCACAGTCCATAGTTCTTACTGCATTCAGATCTTTCAACTCTGACCAGAATAGTTCATCAATCTGTACTTATAGCACTGCAAGACATCTTTTAGACCAAGGTTTCAAATCCTTCCACATTCTTCTTGAAAATCAGCTCCAGAAGGCCAAAGCCACACAGTCAGATTTCTAACAGCAACCCCACAACTCCACTTCACTGTTGCAGTCAGTTTCGCATTGCTGGTAAAAATCACCCAAACAAGAGCAGCTTGTGGGAAAGAAAGAGGTTTATTTTGGCTTATACGCTCTAGGGGGAAACTCCATGATGTCAGGGAAAACGATGACAAGAGCAGAGGGTGGACATCACCCCCTGGCTAACATCGGATGGACAATAGCAACAGGAGAGTGTGCCAAACACTGGCAAGGGGACACTGGCTGTAATACCCATAAACCTGCCCCCAACAATACACTCCCTACAGGAGGCATTAATTCCCAAATCTCCATCATCTGGGAACCTAGCATTCAGAACACTTAAATTTATGGGGGCACCTGAGTCAAGCCACCACAATCTGGAAAGTCTTTTATAGTTATAACTCTTTTAAAATTGCCCACAATTCCATCTAGTAGGCAAGTTCAGTTTACTCATGTCCATCACCAGTCCAGGATCAGCTCTTTCTCCTGGAAGTTCTGTCTGCTGCTCCCAAGAATGGGCATCAGGGAGCATCTTCACACTAGACATGGTCGTTCTTTCTACATTGCTCATTATTGTAATGATTTGTAGAAGACATAACTAGAAAGTACACTTTTGTATCAGAAAAGTACATTGATTCTTCCACTGTAATATTACAATTACTTTTTATTTTTAAAGTCCAGTTTATTAAACTTGTAATTTTTCTTTCAGAAAAATGTGGATCACTTAATGAATTTCTTTGTCATCCTTGAACAGGGGCCATGCTAATCTCTTATTCCAATTTTGGTATATGTGCTGCTGAAGCAGACACAGAATTATTCTTTTTTTTTTCTTTATTAGTTAGTTTTGTATTCAGCAAATACAGTCAGTTTGGTACCATTATTAGGCTCATTCGTGACCTACCCTCTCCCTTTGGCACCTCCTTGTTGAGGTATATGGGTCATGCATTGTGGAGTTAGCCCACAGTTATGGGTAAGCTAAATGTCTCTGCATATCATGACCCAACATGTGGCTCTGACATTCTTTCCGCCCCCTCTTCCGCAAAATTTCCCTGAGCCATGTTGGGTTCATTTTTGGTCTGCTTCAGTGATGAGGTGTTGGGGGCCTCTGACGCTCTGGATCTCTGATTTGGTGGGAGTTGATTTTTCTCTGTGCTGATCTCCTTCCCCCTTGTGCTGGTATCCGGTTCATCAGGAAAACAGCCCCCTTGCTTGTTTCTCCAATTTTTCTTAGTTTCAGCCGGGGCCCTTTTGAGGTATGATGGGGTGGCTCTCTCCTTAGGATGTACATCTTTCTGAAAAAGAGAAGCAGATTCTCCAGCAGAGAGTAAGTTAGCACCAGGACAAATGAGATAACCCTTACTTTTTTTTATAGAGAATTTAATAGGTGTAGACCCTCTTGTAGCCCACAATTGATGGTAGCTTGATATTGGTGAGTGGGCTTATGTTTGGATATGGTTCTGACTTGTTTCCCAGCTCCAGCTATGGGTCCCATACCAGTGAGGGGATCAGTTAGCCAAATTGAGAGCAGTTGGTTCCCTACCATGGCTGTGTGCCACCACTGCACTTGTGTGGGCATCACAACAAGTTATTTGCTGCTAAGTAGGTTACTTAATCACATTGATCTTTCCTGTTTCCAACTTTCATTTAGAAATCTTTCTACTTTCAGTAATGTTTGCTTTATTATATATAAAAGATATACTATAGTTTTAGAGCAGGATAGCCAACAATAATACAATATACAGAACTTCCATCTACACACTGATGTTTTTGACCATATATTAATGCTACTCACACCTTTTGTTAGAGAAGCTTCACTTTTAAGATATCAGTGACCAGTGGGGTGACTCAAAACTGACCATAGTGCCAAGCAGTGACAGTGGAGTGTTCAGCACTAAGTGAACCATCTCTATCACTTCCTCCAAAGACCCATTGCAGAAGAGATGGAGGAGAGAATGTAAGAACCAAAGGAAGGGGAGACCTGCTTACAATTCTGTCATCCAAATGTAAAGTACCCTTATCTTTATGACCTCACAGTGCCTGGTGGTACCTACATAAGATCTGCATAATAGGAGGAGAAAATTGTGGCATCAAAATAGAAAAGAGACTAGTTGAAAAGAATTCAGTTGAGGAGAATTTGGGAGTGATTATGACCATGGTATGCTGTGCATATTGATGGAAATGGTCAATAATAAAAAGATAAAAATGATATAAAAGAATATGTAATGAAAATGAAAATCAGTATACCAAAAGTTTCCTGAGCTAACATTTGTTTTAAACCTACTACTTGATAAATTTATTGATTAAATATTGGTTGATTTATTTTAGTGGATTTCAACTAAAAATGCATGTGGGTCTAGAAATTACTACAAACTTTTGAGCAATAGAAACTAAGCAAAATATAACTACTTCAGAAAATAATTTACAAAGTGTCAACTTTTGTTGTCTATATTTCATCTTAGCAAAATTCTTTACACATCCACATGCATATCATATCTTGTTCTTTCAATCTATATCCTCTTGTCTACACAGTCTTTATTTGTAACACCTCATTACTTCATAATTGGCCTAGAAAACCATGTAAAAAATAAAGAGTATGCTACATCTACTTATGAAGTTGTATTTTTTTTTCTAAACTCATTTGAAATGTTTTATTAAGTGCTGCACTTAGGTAAACAAGAACCAATGTATACATTAAAAAAAGGTTGATAAATATAAATACAAGTGAATTTTACTTAATATCAATCTCATTTCTTTGAAATATAATGCTTGCATCATGTTTTAATGTATTTAATACTTGCCATAACCCTCTAGGCCATTTCCTTTCAGCACAATCTTATTTTTCTACTGCATGGACACATTGAAGAGTTCTTCATGTAATATTTATGTGATGAGGTCTTTATCTTCCCTTAAATACAGAGTTGAAAACATGATGAAAGCTTAATGGTTTTTAAATGTGGATTTGAATATATTACAATTTAAAATGTGATGTATCTTGAATAAAATTTTCTCTTGTGGGTTTTTGGAAGTGTGTCCTTACTGATTGTGACGTGAAATCCATAGTCAGCTGGAAGCTACTCATGACCATATGGCTAAGCGTAAGTGATTGCACCATGAGTCAGCTTCTCATGCATATAGAAAATTGCTTGCGTCACAATTATATTTCAAGAGAAATTCAATTATAGATTTTTCCAAATCAAGAAAAGTTGTTCTGAATATTATGGGTTATTTGCAGTAATCACCTCTTGGTTCAATGTTAATGTAGATAAGAAATGTTTTTCATCACTGAATATTGAATTTTTATAAATTGTAAATTTATGAAGTTTTCTTTATGTAACCAATTATTTATAGAAACCATTTCACCTGAGATATTTTATGTGCATAACACTGACTTCATATAATTCTACTTTCAGTGAGTGCTGAGGATTCTGTTTTAGAAATTAAACTCAAATTTTAATGTAAACTTCATGGAATCTTTCACATAAGAAAATAAATGGCCAGACTAAAATGTTAGACTGATTGTTGACAAAGAGAATACAACTACCCACTATATAGTTACATACATTGCTTTATTTATAATACAAATACATTAAAATATTTTAATGAGAAAAATTGAATTTAAGCAAATAAAGTATTCATGGATATATAATATCATTCATAGATGGATAGATAGATATAGATGATATAGCTAGATATAAATAAATGACATAGGTATAGATAATATAGGCAGATAGAGATATAGAAAGCATCTAAGTAGTAGCCCATATCCAAACTGACCTCTAATTTGTGATCCTCCTGCTGATATTATGGCTGTGTGCTGATATGCCTGGTCAATACATTTATACTGTGTGTGTGTGTGTGTGTGTGTGTGTGTGCGTGTGCCTTCGTACACACTTATGTATGCAATGAATGTGGGTATGCATGTCTTCTACAGAGAACATCTTGGGTTTTGGTCCTTACCTTCCACCACCTTTGAATCAGCTTATCACATAGCTCACCACTGGTTTCGCCAAGCATGGCCCTCAACCTTTTGGGGGAATCTGTTGACTTCACCTTGTTTATAGGCATGTTTGGAATTACAAACATATGCCACAGCTTCCACCTTTCAATGTGGTTGCTGGGGTTCTGAATTTGGATACTCATGATTGTCTAGCCAGCACTTTAGTCACTGGTCACATATTTGCAATTCCTGTTTTCAATTTTCAATATCATTATTTGAATCATCAAAGTTGACCATAAGATAATTTCATTTCACAGTATTATTATTGATGCATCATCCTATTAGAAATATCCCAAGGATACTATCAATAGGTTTATTTTTGCAGAAGTGGCATTTTCATAAAATGATGTAGGTAATATGTATGACTGAAAGGAATTATGCCAGGGCCTTTTGTCACTGCAAACAGAACTCCAGAGGCATATGTAATTTTGTGTGACTGGCTTTAAGTAGGTACTCAGTTATTGAATTCCTGTGGACAGGTTTTACAAGTGTCTTTTAAAAATAAACCATCTTGCTGGGCGTGGTGGTGCACGCCTTTAATCTCATCACTTGGGTGGCAGAGGTAGGAGGACTGCTGTGAGTTCAAGGCCACCCTGAGACCACATAGTGAATTCCAGGTCAGCCTGAGCTGGCAAGACCCTACCTTAAAAAACAAAATAAGTAAGTAAGTAAATAAAAATAAGCCATCTCCCTAGCCTTGGAAATTTTATAAAATCAATTTAATCCTTAAGAATAGAAGCTGGGCATGGTGCTGCACACCTTTAATTCTATCACTTAGGGGGCAGACGTAGGAGGATCACGATGAATTCAAGGCCAGCCTGACTCTACATAGTGAATCAGAGGTCAACCTAGGCTAGAATGAGACCCTACCTTGAAAATAACCTTTAAAAAAGGAATGTTAGAGAATAAGTCCAGTCTGATGGTACACACTTTTAATTCCAGCACTTGGGAGGCAGAGGTAAGAGGATTGCTGTGAGTTCAAGGCCAGCCTGGAACTGCAGAATGAGCTACAGGTCAGCATGGGGTACAGTGAAACCCTGCCTTAAATAAACCTAAAAAAAAAAAGGAAAAAGAAAAAGAAAAAGAAAGAATGTTAAGGAATAAACATAAACCATTTTGTAACACTCCTCCATATTAATTTCTTTTGAAAACTTCAGTAAGAGTCTTTGATACTTGATAGCACTTCAGATTTGATCAAAGAGATACATCTCAAATTATGCAATTTTAAGAGAATTTGACTGCTTGGCATAGTTTCTATTAAATCAAGCCACTAAAAGTTAAATTATAAATAAATGGAAAATGATATCACAGAAGGTAATGGTTTTAAGCCTGTTTTTAATTAACTCCATGCTAAGTTGTTATTTTATATAAGAATGTTTACAATAACATAAAAAGTCCCCTTTGCTTTGAATCAATTTACTTTCATATGCTCAAATTCATTTTAGGTGTTCTTACGTTAATATGCATTTGTTGTGTTTGTAACATTTACCTTCTTGTTTCTGGGACAAAACACTTGGGCAGATGCAGCTTATAGGAAGAAAAAGTTAGTTCTAATTCAGGCTTACTATTTTGAAGGAAAGCTTCCCACGGTGTAGAAAGCATGGCATGAGCAGTATCTTGTCACATATCTGAGTGGAAATTGTCTAAATACTGGGCTGCCTCAAGGTCAACTTCTAGTTACATAACTCCTCCAGCAAGTTTGTAACTCTTAAAGGCTCCACCAGCTGGGGATTAAGAATGAGGCAGAATCACAAACTCGCGAGGCCAGGGGGACACTTTACTTTCAAACTACACAGTGATCAATTTAATTTCAATGTATTTTGAGTATATGAAAACAAGTTTGTATGTGCTTCATAGGAATTGGCAATGAACAAACATTTCATGGATATATTTAAAGGTGTGAATAAGATATGAAAATAAAATTAAATGTACAATATTTGAACCAAATTTCTAATAGTAAATATGAATTCCATACTAAATTTGCTATTCAGATGAGTAATTTTCGGAGCTCTTTCATGATGTTCATTTAGAAATGCCAAATCTTAAAGCAAGTTCATTAATCAAATAATACATGCCTTTATAAGTGTGGAAGTGGAGACAAGGAATGAAAGTTGTCAACATATTCTCCATCACTTCCCCTACTTTTAAGAAAGCCTTTTTCTTACCAAAAAGCAGAGAACTGGGGCTGGTGGGATGGATTAGCTGTTAAGGTGCTAGAAAGTGAAGCCTAGGGATCCAGGTTCAATTCCCTAGCACCTACATAAACCAGATGCACAAGGTGGCACGTGCATCTAGAGTCCATTTGCAGAGGATAGAGGTCCTAGTGTGCCCATTCTCTCCCTCTCAATTTCACTCTCTCTCTTTCTATCTCTCTCTCTCTAATAAATAAATAAATAAAACAAAATTTAAAAAAAACTGATAATTGGAAAGCTAGCTTAGTAATTAAAAGCACTTGCTTGCAAAGCCTGACAGCTTGGGTTAGATTCCCCACTACCCATGATAAGCCAGATGCACAAAATGGCACATGTGACTGGATTTCTTTTGCAGCAGCAGAAAACCCTGGCTTCCCCATTTTCTCTCTATTCTCTCTCAGTATCTCTCTCTATCAAATAAAGAAAATATTTTTGAAAGATAATATTTGTGGGGCAATATTTTATCCAACAGGTTTGAGGTCAGACAATAATAACTGCAGAGAATGATGATTTTTAGCAAATTTGTATGAATTTTAGGTATTTTTGATCCAGAATTATTATTTTTATTTATCTTTTTGGTTTCTCAAGGTAGGGTCTCACTCTAGCACACGCTAACCTGGAATTCACTCTGTATTCTCACGGTGGCCTCAAATTTACAGCGATCCCTCAATCACTGCCTCCCGAGTGCTGGGATTAAAGGCATGTATCACCATGCCCAACTACATCCATAATTTTTGTTTCTCCTCAATTATCAAAATATCTCCAGGATTATTAAGCTTGTTATATATGTAATACAGGAAGCATAGCTTTTTATCACTTCCTATATGTTAAATATTTTAATTAAATTAGCATCATATATTTGTATATAATATACAATATAGTGATATAATTTAACATGGAATTATTGAGTAAAACTTAATTTTAATATCCTACTAAATTAGTAGTAAATAATTGTTGGAATTACACTTTTGTTAATATTCTTTGATTGAGTCTAACATTCTTCCTCACAAGAATGATTTAATCTGTTTAGAAAACAGCTTGTATGAGTAAAAAACTGGATGTACTTTCTTAATTAATGGACTATTTGAAGGATTTTAGGGATGACTTACGGAGATCAACTTCAAAATTTTATAGATAGGAGGAACAAAATTATTGTAGTTAACCTACAAAATTTGTCTTTCCTAGCATTCTGATATTGCATAATGAATTACTCAAACAGTGCTCAAACTTAAATTTCTAATCCACAGTTCATCACACTGATGCATTGTAACATAGGAAGTGAACTCCTGAGGTTTGAAAGGTGTACCTCTTTTGTCATGTAGAAATGCAGCACAGTGAATTCAGAATGTAGTATAATATCTTTAAAATGGCTATAAACAAGTCTTGTGATACAACTTATTTATTTCTAGTAGCAACCCTTTCATCCACAGATCAAAGTTGAAGATCACTTAATTATTAACATAATATTTCAGTACAGAAGCAAACTATCCACTTGTTTTATTGATGTTAATTTTATGTGTGTTTTCTTATCCCTTCTCAATTAAAACTATGTGATGCTATCATGTGTAAACTTTATTGCTGGGGCAGAATAATATTTCCTCTTATTATTTATTTATTTATTTAAGAGAGAGAAAGTAGCAGAGAGAGAGAGAGAAAATGGGTGTGCCAGAGCCTCTAACCACTGCAAACAAACTCCAGATGCTTGTGCCACCTTGGGCATCTGGCTTACGTGGATATTGGGGAATCAAACCTCAGTCTTTAGGATTCATAGGCAAGAGCCTTAACCACTAAGCCATCTCGTCAGCTGTTTTTCCTTTTTAATCAAAACTAATTAAATGATGTTAAGATTTTGTGCAACTCATAACCATTTAAATTATTACATCTTTTAAAAATCATTTAGTCATTCCTTTAATGAAGCATCTATGCAATTTGTTTTTAATCTTATTACGGATAGCTTTTCTGTTTGAAAATATCTTAGAAAATTTATTTACATTCACATTTAAATAAAACTGTTATATATATTTTATATTTTAATTTTAAAAGGTACATTGTGTATGCATATGTGTGTGTGTGTGTGTGTGTGTGTGCGCACGTGCGTGTGCACGCGCACACATATGTATCCCACAGCATATGTGTGTAGAGGTCAGAGGAAAAGCTGTGGCTATTGTTCCCTTTCCTTCTAAATTCAGGGTATCTTCTGCTGTTTTGCAACTTCAAAGGCCTGGCTATCTGGCTCAAAATACAGTATTCTACTGACTATACATTCTAAGGCTGGAGTCATGCTATTGTTACAGATACCTGTGCTAATCTGTGCCTGAGCTTATATCAGTAGTGGGAATGAGGTCACCAGTCATCAGCACAGCAAGCACTTTTAGTTCTCCAGTCTCCAAATTTCTCATATTGAAACTGCAATAATCAATTATTTCTCACTTGAACTGTCAATACCATAAACAACTTGCAGCATAGAGTTAATTACCAAACCTTAGAAAAAAACCAAAAACCTTTGGTAAAAAAAAATAAGCCTTTATCTGCATTGACAGTAATATTTTACATTAATTCATTTATTTTAGATATATTTTCATTATGAAACTGAAATTTGTTACTTTCTGAATGGAAATAGGTACTCTTTTGGTAAATATGGAGAACAAATTATAGGTGAAATGTCCCCTATGAATCATGGTGCATTATCCATGTGTTCTATCTGCCTATGAAAACTCTTCCCTCAGGAAGCAATTTGCAGTTTTGATTTGTGTGACCTATGCTCAGATATTCAGTGTGATACTAAACTTAATGATTGACAGGCATTTAAATTCATAATAATCCAGTTATTATAAATCTGAAAAACTACCTCATAATTCCCAGTATGTTATTAAAGAACTATCTTCAGAAAAAGTATAAATGGGCTGGAGAGTTTGCTTAGCAGTTAAAATGCTTGCTTGCCAAGCCTAAGGATCTAGGTTCGACTCCCCAGAACTCACATAAGCCAGATGTACTAGGTGACAAATGTGCATGTTTGTAGTGGCTGGGCTCTGGCACTCCAATTCCCCACCTCCATTTAAAAAAAAAAAAAAGATGAAAAAAAGAAAAAGTCGAAAGGAGAAACAAATTCAGGTTATGATGCAGTTGATGCAAATAACTGTATATTAGAAAATAAATGAGACTTATCAAAGTTATTTCAGGCCCTTAATTAGCTCAAGCATAAATGCTAGTTTTCAAAATAACATACACTACAATCAGAAAAAAATAAGGAAAATTTCAAATATCTTCTCTAACATTTGAAGTTGGATTTTTGCTATCAGACCAATAAAATATTACTTCAATTTTTGAGATTTATGTTGATAATTTTCATTTGATTGCTGGAATATTAAATAAATTTAGCCACTTTCCATTAAAACTTAGAAGTATAAATGAAAAAAAAAATAACTTATATCTCTTGAGCTATTTTATTTGTGTGTGTGGATGGGCATGCTCCTAACATGGCACATGGTGCAGACCTGAGGACAACATCAGTGTTTGTCCTCTCCTCCCTCCCTCAAGAAAGAGTCTGTCATTGGTTTGCAGCTGCACCTGTCTATGTGGATGGCCAAGGAGCTTCTTGAGTCTTCTTCTTCTTCTTTCATTGCTGTGGTCACATTGAGATTTACAGACACTCGAATCACTTTGCTCCTGAGTTTGCATAGATTTTGGGAATTTGAACTCAGTCCAGAAGGCTTGCAAGCAAGGACCTTTAACCACTAAGCCGTCTTCCCAATCCCCTTAATATATTTAATTAACTGTGCTAAAGGGACAGAATAAGTGACTGACCCTGGTATAAGTAAAAAATCTAGTTGGTCTTTTTACCCCATTTACATTATACTTAAGGTATTGATATATGCTTTATATAACTGCATAAAATAAACAGATAAAAGACCTATTTTCCTGATTAAGGTTGGTGTGATTGTTATTGAGCAATGGTTATCTAGTAAATTTATTAAATTATTTTGACCTATAAAACAACTGTTGGAGCAATGAAAGTGCTTAGCTATGTGTTAAACTACTTAGTCACTCAGTACCTAATTATGTATAGATTAAATAAATATTAAATAATGAATAAATATTATTATATAATTTTAATTATTTTTATAATAATTAAATAATATAATATATAACATAATAATAAATAAATAATAAGTATAATATAAATAAATAAATATATATAGATTAAATTAAAAATAGAGGGACATGGCAGTAGGTACCTGACAATTTTCAACTAAAATGCATGTACTAGAAAGTATTCACAGAATCAGTTTACACCCAATATTCTGTGAATTTGTTTTATTCAAGCCAATAATCCCTAAGATAAAAGAAAGAGGTGTATATAAGAGAACATACGGGGATTATCAGAACAAGGTCAAATATGGATAGCGAAAATCTTTCTTTCACCTCTATAAACACCTTTTATAACCCAACCATGAATATCAGTGGCATGAGAGCCAAACGTGGTCGTAGAAGGAACATCATTTAGATATAGCAGGACAATGAGAATGTAAAGTATGCGAGCAAACAATTCATGGGCACAGCTCAACAACTCTGCTGAACTCTGATGTTTGTCTCTGATCCAAGAATGAGTCAGGAAAAAAAACTTAACTGACAGTCTAGTCAGAAAAGTCTTCACAACAACATGAGCAGAATGCATAAAAACAAAATATCAATACTGGACATCAATCATAAGTTAAACAAAACGCATAAAGAAATTTTAGGAAAGAATTACTATAGTGATCAAAGCAAATTTTTATAAAATTCTTATCAGTATTAATTTTTAAATGGTATGAATGAAATATCCTACAAATATAGAATATTAGACTGGGATGCATCTAAAATGGATTCAATAGAAGATGATGATGACACAAATTACCAGAGTTGATGTTGAAAATCAAGTAATAATGTAGTATATAATAAAATGTATATTATTCATATAAACATATTTACTGGTAGGTAAAGTAAGATGATATGAATCGTTTTTTAGATACTTTGTGAGTTTTTATTTACTTTTCATAGAGATTTTATATTTTTCAGACAAATCACTTAAATATTAAATTAGTTTTTAGGCAGAAATAAATTTTTAGAGATTTTCAGGGAAATATTGAATCAAAGGAGTATGAAAATTTAGTTCACATTCAGAATGAGAGTTTTGCATTGGGGCTAGAGAGATAATTCAGCTATTAAGGCACTTGGCTGCAAAGCCTAAGGACCCAGTTTTGATTCCCCAATATTCATATAAAGCCAGATACACAAGGTGGCAAATGAATCTAGTATGCATTTGTAGTGGCTTGAGTTTAGCTTTGAAGGACAAGTAGGAAATTTCTTTAACTCATTTCTCATAATATAATAGAAAATTAGTATCATACTATCACATTTGAGACAGCAAGAGACGGAGACCACGCCCAACCTTGTAAAGCCATAAAACAAACATTTGTTTTCTTGATACTGCCCCTAAAATTTACTACTTGAGAATAATTCCTATCTGTCCAGGATAAACTGAGCTTTAAATAAAACATCTCTGAGAGTAGTCTACTCTGGGAAGATGGACCCAAACAGATATAATAATTAGAAATGTCAAAAACTTCAGAGCTAGTGTCTTCAATATATTGCCTAGACTACATTTTCTTCCTACCTTTTGTTTAAAAAGAAAAAGAAAAAAACAAACTTCACTACTAGAGGAATGGGAAGAGGGAGATGAAAATGACCAGAAGGTCTCACCTGCCATACCAATGCCAAGGGATCCCTCATTTCTGTGAACATATCAGGTCCCCCTTTCCTTTTTGAGCCCAATTGTCCCACAGCTGTGCTCTTTTTCTTTACTTTTTCATTCTTGTCTCCATGGCCCTCTGTACCCTGCTATTAATCTGTCCCTTGGACTAGGCATCAGGTGTCATTTTCCAAACCACCACTATTATGCTTCCAAAGACAGCATTTGTTTCTCAAGCAAGGAAATACAACTGCACATTGCCTCCAAATTTCCAAACCCAGCAACACCTTTCATATTCTCCCAGTTGTTTTATATCATTCTTATCTCAAGTAATGAGAAAGCAAGATACTTTTACAACAAATGTATTATAACTGTCTTGGAAAACATATCCATTTGACAGTTTGAATATCCTCATCATTGAGAATCCATAAGTTAACAATTTTGTAGTTTTTTTAATTGCAAGTCCTGAAAAGTAGATAAGCATATCATTTGTTTCTCAATTAGTGCCTGAAGAAGGACAAGGAAAGGGAATCATTAGGTTTCATTCCTCTGAGATACTCATCTTGTTTGTAGACATGGTTTGTGGCTGCTACAGATTGGCATAGCCTTTCTTCCTTCTTCCAAACTGATCTTTACCCAGACAGAACCTTTCATAGCAGTCCACAGCCCCCATTGTCTCACAACTCCCACAGTCATAAAACCACATCCTTAAAATGCAGAGCTGCCTGAGAGAACCATGCTTTCATGCTCTCCACTGAAATCACCACCATGGAAGTCATAGGAAAGACCAGGGTCAGAAAAACCATAGCAACACAACCTCTGATTTCATCCCACGAATGTAAACAAGAGCTAGCTAACACAACTAGAACCGTGGAAAATGTAATACAATGAAGTTAATGAGAGGCAGGAAACAGGTCTTGTTCAATGAGCAGTAAGTTTTATACTAACTCAGAAGTTCTCCATGATAATGAACATGTGGGTTTGGCTGGTGTAGAGAACACATGACCTTCTATTCGTTTTCCTCCATATGTGTTTCTGTTTCTTTTCCTTTATGTTTTCATTGAGTGATATCCAGGAGCAAATTTTTAACCTGGAAGTTTATCTTAGTCTCTTATCTAATGATCCCAGACTACTGCATGCTGGGAGAAAGGTAATTTACCAAAAATACCTTAGGAGATTATTTTGAAAG
This sequence comes from Dipus sagitta, assembly GCA_036346955.1. Classification (NCBI taxonomy): domain Eukaryota; kingdom Metazoa; phylum Chordata; class Mammalia; order Rodentia; family Dipodidae; genus Dipus; species Dipus sagitta. The sequence continues at coordinate 51,590,775 of CM070774.1, forward strand.
GAAAATTGTATGTGCATTGTCAAGAAATTACAAATGCCCATAGCATGTAGTGATAGCTATTAATGCCCTGAGGAACTAGGGTTTGGGGGAAAGTACTTCACTTAACTTTGAAGCAATGGTCTATTTCTAGCCAAAGGTTTTATGATTCCTTACTTTTTAAGTGGACCTATTAAATTCAGAGATGCTATAAATCCATTCACTGAACCAATGAAAATCCAAGAGGTTACGATTCTGACTTTGAAAAGGAAGATGCTAAGCTGCAATAAAATTAACAATTTGTTGTGTCCTGAAGATCCATTCATAATGACTGCAATTTATTTTGACCTCAAACCCCAGAGCACTGAGGCAATAACAGCTCAGTGTCAGAAAGACGATCTGACCCAGAGGAAGCAGAGCCCTCTTGTTGGCATCCAAATTGTTGTGTAGTGAAATATCATCTCAGCTTGCACCTGGCACTTTGGCTCTTCCTGCTGACACTGATGCTGGAAAGTGACACACGGTATTATCCATTAAAGTCTAGAAGGCTAACATTCCAACCTAGAAGATCATGCAATCAGGGTCAGCCTGTAATTATAAGGGTGGTTCTCTGAATTTGTGTTGACCCTGAAATGGCAGTCTCTACATTTGTTTGATCATCACACTGAAAGAACTTTGCAATAAATATTAAAATGATTGTTTTACACTAAAAATATCAATTTCAGAAAACCAAATAACTATTAATCATAGTTAAGTGGACATTAGAGGTACAAAGTCATAATTATAAATGTGGCAAGGTATAATAACATCTAAAATGTGTTTCCATTGTTAACAAGTGTTTTAAAATAGTTGCTATAGTCATAATTGTAATGAATACAATTCATATGATGTCTAATGCTGTAAGAAAAGCTGTTATGGATGCTCTATACATTTAATATCTATGTGGTAGACATATTGATGGTGAACCCCTCTTCTGTTCATACTCTTGTGAATTCCTACCTTGTTTAATTTAACCCTTCTCACTACTATCTAACAGAGAAAGTGATACGTCATTTATCAAGAGTGTCTTATTTAAAAATCTGAGTATTCTCACTCTTCCCTCTCCTTCCTTCCCTTCATTTACTCTATTTTTGTCTTTATCTCCCTTTGGTCATTCATTAGGGGTAACCAAGCTTCCTTATAAGTATATTTCTCTGGATGGATTTATTAAGAAACGAACTAAATCTTCCACTCAATAGCAAAAGAAGCAAATGCCTCCCAATAATCATATGAGTTGTGTGAGCACCAAGTTCTTCATCTTGGTCGGACCACGACATAATTCTAGCCCAGGCTGACAACTTGACTGTAACTTGTAAGCAACGCTGACCCACTAAAGCACTCTTGGATACAAGCAATGAAAAATCATGTGAGCTAATATGCTTTTGTATTTAGGCTGCTTAATTGTTATACAGCAATGATTAGTAATATAGCCACAAAATTTGGAGAGGCATGTCTTAAATCCTCAGCATTACGTGTTGAAAGTTTTCCAAACAATTGTTTCAGTACCTTCATTATATATCAACTGCTAATATGTTTTTTCTTTTGAGTATGTTCTGTTGTACTGATCCATCTTTACAAGTACTTAGTAGTCTTGTGTTATGTAGCATGAGTTAAATGTGGTAGTGTAAGTTCTCCAACTTAGTTCATTATTATTTAAAAGTAATATTTGATAGAAAGTTATCATATTCATGATCAACTGTTAATAGTGAAGTATAAAGCCTTATAATATTTTAATAATTTCCATACATGTATGTTATGTATTTTTATCCTAAACACCACCAAAATAAATACTTTGGAAGACAGAATCCCAAAGCACTCCTTCCCTTTCTTTGACTTCTGTCTTTTCTGTCACCTTTTCCATAGTGTTTCCAAGTCTTAGTGAGTATGATGGAGATATCTTATTTATTGCTGAGCATCAAGTGTCACTTCTTAGCATTCTGATTAGTTTTAACTCTCCCCAGTAGTCACTGCCATCTATAAAAAGTAGCTGCTCTGTCCAAAAGTTAGAGCAGTGCTAATATATGAGTATAAACAAAAATATTTAGAGGGCAATTTGATGGATATAACATATCAATTTAGCCAAAGAACAGTAATACCTTCTCCCTTAGAGTATGTAGCCTTCCAAAACACATGATTTTGACTAGGTCTTCAGTACCAGGTATGAATTTCCTACCATAGAGCAGCCTCATATTGAATCAGAGAATAGCTAAGTTCCCCTATATCAGCCACAATACTATTTCACCAGTGGGATCATCATGCTGTGTAGATCACAGCATCCACTGTTGGTTAAGACTATTGATAACTTTTCCTAGCATAGTGAATAGCATTTTCCAGCAGTATGACAGCTATCAATTAGGGAAAAGAATTCGACTTCCATTTTAACTTGAATTTTATGGGTAATTCAAATGAAGTATATACTGTCTAAACCAATAGGATCTTGACAACAATTTCTGATGGGAAACCAAGAACACTGGACTTCCCAGACCAAGAATTTACTGGAAGGTGTCCAGCCCCTGGCAGTAAGAGTTCCATTTAACCATGTATGGGTGTTGAGCAGATTATTCTCCTTCCTCACAGTATACTTCTACCCAAATTCTCCCTTTTTATAAAATTATATTTTAATTTGATAACAAAGAAATAGGTTTCCAAATGGTATGTATATATAGTTTTGATTTATTGTCCCCTTAAACCATCTTTTGTTCCATTCCTTCTCCTGACATCACATAGATATTTTATGCCCAGTATTGTATCCCTTTACCTATATATCTACTATCTCACTCCATTAAGCCTGCCCTCTATTCCATAAACATGGCTCTTGGTGCCACAAATGAAACTGTGCCACATATTCTCATTGAAATTCACCTTTAGGAGATTTCCGGTCAAGATGGCATTCACCTAATCTTGCCTCACTCACCCGGAAAAAATTCACCTTTAAAAAATTATCCACTGCTATTTCAGATTGTTTTGCTTATGTATGTATTTGTGTTTGCAAATTGACATGTATATTTGTGTGTGTGTTCAGGGGTGCAGGTGAAGGGCTAGATGACAACCTCTAGTTTATTTCCTGGGAACATCATTTATCTTTTTTGAAATAAGACTTCTTCCAGGCGTGGGACTTGTCCAGTAAGCAGGGAATCTTCTTTTCTGAGCCTCCTCAGCTCTGGGATGCCACCACACTGAGCTTTCTTATCTGGATTCTAGATATCAATTTCAGATCCTCATGCTTGCATGACAAGCACCTTAGTGACTGAGACATATCCCTAGCTCTGTTAGGCTGCTCTTAAGTATATTTTATCATTGAAATACCTGTACTTGCTTTTAAAATATTAAGATCTAATACTTTAAGACCACTTACTTACTCCTTGTGCATAAATTGAAATATTGGAATTTTTACTGCACTAAAAATTAGTATTAAATCATTAACTTAGGGTCAGTTGTGATGGATAAGGTAAACGATGGATAAACAATTCACCCTTTCATTCTGCATATATTAAAGGCCACAAGAGGAGTTAAAGTTGAGGCTGGAATCAGAAAGTGGCAAATTAGTCAACAGTTATAATCCAGTCACCACCACTGTGATGGTTGGGGAACAAAGCGTAATGTCGAGCACAGCCACCAGGTCAGAAGGATCTTAATGCCAGCAATAGCATTCAAAGAAAGAAGCTGTCCCAGTAAACCCCCCGTTCACTGATGGTCGTCGTTGCTTCCTTTAGCAGATGACAGCCCTGATAATGCTCTGTGGAAGCACATCTGAGGGAAAGCTGCTTACCATGGCGATACTTTCAACTTTATGCTGTCCTTCTTCATGTGCATACTCACAAGATCTCCCATGAAAGTCCCTCAAAGTCCCTATGAATAGGCTCTAACTATACTTCAAATAAATGCACCCTGTAAATCCTGTGTACAAGGATAAATTTACAAAGATGCCAATGGCCAAATTCTAACTAAATTGTCAGGCAGTTTGATGTCATTTTGCTTAAGCCACATGGAATCTTGCTAGGTACAATGACGGAAAAATGAAAGTGAAAAGTCATTAATCGGGAAATCCAACGTGCTCAACTCTTCTCTTTATTTAATAGTGTCATGTTCAATGTGGTTACATCATCCGAGGACTTTACAAAACGACTGGCAGGACTTATGACATAGGACTTATGCTACTATATCTGACCAGCAGGAGTTGACAGGAAATACGCTGTCACACCTAACCCATATGTTCACTACCATGCTCAGCCTGCTTTCTCTTTCAATGCTGTCTTCCTGATGCCTAACATGTGGGATTCCATGGATCTCAACAAACAGCAGGGAGTCTCAACCTGGACACACACCTCCATAATTTCATGGCAAGTTTGCTTTTCCATAAGAATTAGGACAAAAATGATTTACTTCATATTGTAAAATCTTCCACTCTATGTGAATGCAGTATGAACAGACATTAAAATATTGTAGATGTACCTTGAGGTTTAGGGGAAATCTAAAATACATTGCCAAAGTTTTACAGAATGTGTTTACTGATGAGCTTAATTGGTTTTATTCTTTGATTTAAAAATAAGCCAATTTTGGCCCATGTTATCTACCCAGCTCAACTTTTAATTTCACACTTTATTGAGTTCTATTTTTGCTGCTGTCATCAATTTGACTATTTGTTATCTTTGCTGTGCTTGGTAACCAGCTATTTACTTTGGCAAGGTTTCTAGTGCTTCAAGCAGGTATCCTTGCTAATTTAGTAAATATATTCTATTTCACTTATTAATTCAGAAGGACAGCAACACTGAGGACTAAATTTGCTATGCTGTATTCCCACCAGTTTTCATAAGTCTTTAGTACAAAGCTTTCAATTTAGAGATTTCAGTTTTACTAGAAATTTCTGTAAACTGTGATACACACAGAAGTTGTCACTATATATATATATATATATATATATATATATATATATATATAGAATATATATAGTGAATATATTCAACATTATATAATTTGAACTAATATTTCACTATTCAGATAATTTACTTGAGCCCTTGAAAATATATACTTTCTTCTGGTATATAAATTCAGAGCAGTAGAACCATATGTGCTAGTATCCAAGAACCTGTCCCTGCTTCTATTACATATTTAAGCAGCCATAGTCATTTTGGAGATTTCATGTAGACAATGACTTAAACTTCCTTAAATGTGCAAAATACTTCAAGGAAAAGAAATAATTCAATGGAAACATAAAATATCTTTTCTTCCCTGTCATGTTTCTTAGACTTTAAGAAAACTGTAGAATAATTTTAACATATGTTCCTAAGACAATTTTTCTTGATCCAGTATGGGTCAGAGAAACCAAATGGTTGACCAATTCTGTGAATCTACAGGATGAAGAGTAAATTTTTAAAAATTGCTATGGAAAAGTAAAAAGTACCTTTAAAGTGATCAATATATGTGGCTCTTTTATGCTTGTGGAGAGTGAGGATACAGATATAACATGTAGCATCAGGAGTGCCTGTCATGCATCACAGTAGGTGCCAGGTGCCTGGGAAGCTGTGCAGGGACCATGAGAAAAGGTAGACAGTGTCTTGGTTCCATAAAACTAAAGTGTTCTGTGATATGTCCTGAAGTAATTGTCCTCAGGTGATCTCAGATGTAAATATTCTGAGAACAACTACATAAGTTCTCAATTTGCCTGCGCAGTTTTAAATGCTTATTCCCCAAGTTAAATTTTGGTTTTGTCTGTTGCCAAAACCTCCTGAAATCTTGAGTTTTTTCGTTCTAATCTAAGGATAATTATTAATTGCATAAATGAATTTAAGTTTTAAATTCTAGCTTGATGTGTTTATGAGGGGAAAAGAAAGTACTGAGGACAAATAAGTAATGAAATGTGGATGTAATAATTACCTGGTGATAACAGGAGAGTAACACCATTCTCATGTTAATAATTCTTCCACTGTCTCATCATATAGCCCATCACCAGTCACTGTTTATAGTAATTTAAAACTGAATCTATGTGCACCACAATTCAAAACCAGGAGACAATTCGCTAGGAATTACACATTAGGAAGCTACAGAGACCTTACTGATGAAAGAACATAGGTTGTTATAAATAGAATGTGCAAATAAACAGTGAAGAAATTTTAAATCTTTTCATTATTGACCTCAAAATATTCAGAAATTTTAGTTTTTACTTCTAAATAATACTGTCCTTGTATAATAAGTCTAGTCTTTTTAATCATATTCTTCAAGATTTTGATAGCTTGCTTACTAGAATGACATAAATATTTAAAAGATTCTTTTGACATGTTGACATTAGAAAAATAAATTAGCTGTCTACACAATTCTGTAAAGAATCATGGTTTTATGCAATTTTTCTTGTAACCCTAGAGGTGTCAATATTATTAAAGAATTAAACTTTAAGTCATATAATGTGCAAGAACCATTTGACCAAAAGATTATTGGCTAAATTAAAAAAAAAAATCTCTAATACAGCCTTATAACATCCTCCTGTCAATTAACACCTGTGACTCCCAGGAAACTGCTTACTCTCTATTCTTCCATGCTCATGAATTCAGGTTATATTTATCCTCCTGCAGACTTACATACTTTCTTTTGTTCTTATGTGAGAAGGCTTAACACCAGCATTATATCCATAAAGGGGGGAATTCTTCAAATGCCTCCTGACAAAGATGTGAAGGTTTACCATTACTTCAAATACCCTCTTCTACAGAGCACACCAGAGTGACTGAAGATAATGGGATGGCAAGTGATACACTTAAAAAGCTCTTGCTTGAATAATATGTGGAATATTTATTTAAGTTCAAAAAATACTTGCCCTAGAAAATTCTAGAAGCAAAATGTTATTTTCAAATTGCAAATACCCATTTTTTAATATCCTTAAAGAAATACTAAAATGTTACTTATATAGATATTGATATTAGCAGCTATATGAATGTAAAAATAACATTTACTTTAAGATTCATATTTTCATGAAATCATGTTAAAATGCATTATAAAATTTGCATACTTGAGCCATAACATTATGGCATAAACCAAAATTAATATGTGCTCCCTAATGATATCTAAACACTATAAAGGGCACAAATAAGGCAAATTTGTTACAGATTATTATTTAAGACTTGTCTCATCTTTCCAGTGTAGTCTGACGAAAACCATTTACCAAAACAGAGAGAGATCCCAAGAACCCTGGGCAAATCTTCAGACAACATACCATACAGAATCTCTCCTTCCCTTTAGTACCTGTTTTAGAATATTTCTACATGCCTCTTGTGTTTCCCTATCAGGCTTATTGGCCATGCCATAGATACCAAAATCAGGTAGCTTCTCAGTCCCCTCTGAGTATTCTCTACATCACTGAATTCCAGTGGAGCATGGTGTAGAGGACTAAGCTAGTTGTCTAAGCAAAATAAAAGTGATCTACTCAACATACTATTCAGGTAAAATTATTACATGAAATCATAATATAAAAGCAAGGAATGTGAAAATGCCATTCTCTCTCCAGAATTCAGTATTATTTACTACCAAATAAATTTCTCCCTTTTATTGCATGGCTCATATCTAAAAGTTTTTCACAATTCACAGAGGTTAACATGTGAGTGCTTCAGAACAACACATAACTCGACATCACTTGCAGACTTGCTGAAGCATTGCCTCCTTTAATCAAGAGAATTGGATCTTCCTTCAGAAACCTTGCAGCAATTTAAAGAGTTTGACCACAGCAATTACCCATTTCACAAATCACAGTTCCATTAAAGATTCCTTCACTTCTCATTAGCATCAGGCAGGCATGGCATGAGAATCCTCTATGATTACTTGGAGGAATTTTCTCTTTCACTCTGTTTCCAGAAGATGATGATATTTGTTACAGCTTATTGTGGCAGCTTGATGATGTATACTACTATGCTTTCAAATGCACACACACACACAAACACACAGGAATTAAGTACCACCAAACATGGCAATGGCTCAATATGCCATGAGGCATGAGGCATTATTTTACTATAAAATGGCTTTTAGCTTCTGAGGATAAAGATGATTGCGTGTGTGTGTGTGTGTGTGTGTGTGTGTATTACTGGGTTTGTATCCAGAGTATCATGCATGTTAGGCAGCTGACCTGCCATTGAACTACACATCAGCCCCCTAAATTTAAGCAACACAATCTTAATAGAAACATCTTCCACATGAGACTCATTTCTCATTACCTTGTATATCATACACTTTATGATCATTTCTTATACTATTATCATTATTATTCATGTACATCAAAAGTTGTCATTTTTATTTTCAAGTACCCAATGAGTTCAAAGTTTGAAATCTGAAATCTCATAAACAAGTTCATTCAAGCCTAAAGGCCACTGTTCAATTCAGCTGGGCAAAAAGATATTCCTTGAAAATCTCCCATTGCCATATTAGATTCTAATAGGAAATCTTGTCAGTACAAGCACGGCCTCTCAAAAGGAAAAGGAAAAGGAAACCAAGATTTCCAAAGGGGAAAATGAATGCTGACAAGTTAAACTATTTAAAAAGGGATATATTATTACTGATTCTGTATGACATGGAAATAAATTTATGTTCAAGTTTTCCATAAACCTAAAGGGTCATTATGGAATACCATTTAATAGTATAGATTCAAGTGACAGGCAAACATACAGAGTCTGGTTCTTTAAGCTGTAGGCTTTTAAGGAGATTTTGTAATTAAAATGTGTTCTATTGTATTCTAATGTTAATTTCAGAGGTCAACAGGAGCATTAGAGATATATGTAATTTCAGAAGCCATCAGCATGGAACTAATTGCTATGAATATTATTATATATTATTACCAAGTAGAGCAATTACCAAGTGTTTGGCAGTAAACAGGCATTCAATAAATGTTAGGTATTAGAGAGTGGAAATACCCATAATTGTTTCTGTTAATCAACAAAACATATACTGAACATCAATAGCATATTTTCGCAATGAGATCTTACTGACATAAGAACTATATTGGTTAAATAACCTATGAATCACAAATTGCACAGGCAAAAACTGTATAATCAGTATCAGTGAGATGACCTGGATTCTCTAGAACATTAATAGTATGTGTTAACATTCTTATTAACAATGTCATTAAATGAATACCTACTTTGATCAACACATATGCATAATTTGACATAAACCTGGATGATAATGTTAATCATAAAAAATTAATATATAAGCAACATTGATAGTGCCACTATGAATTATTAACAAACACTGGAAAAAGTATTTTAAAATCCTATTCACTACAGCTAAAAGAAATCTAGAAATAAATCTAGATATAGAGGGAAGACCTCTATAATGAAAATTGTAATGTGCTGATGAGAGAAATTGAGGAGAATTCAATGGATAAAAAGATACCTCATGTGCAAGGTTTGGAAGAACAAATATTGTTGAAATGCCTGTCCTACCCAAAGCCAGCTACAGAGCAAAGCAATTCTTGTCAAAATACAAACGTACTTCTCCATAGCAATATGCAAAGCACTCTCAAAATTCACAGGGTACCATGAAAGATCTGTAATGAACAAATTTTCAGCAAAATGAACAAAGTTTGAGGTATCACAATATTTGGTTCAAAAACAAGTTGTAAGTGTAAAACTAAGATATAGCCCAATAATAGAAGAGACTAGGTGCTGGAGAGATGGCTTATTGATTAAGGAACTTCCCTGTGAAGTCTAAGGGCCCATCTTTGACTCTCTAGATCCCATGTATGTCAGATGCACAAAGGTGAGGCAAGTGCAAGGTCATACATGCTCACTAGGTGGTGCAAGTTTCTAGAGTGCAATGTAAATGGCTGAGGCCCTGGGGTACCATTCTATCTCTCTCTAAAAATAATAACAATAATAATAACAGAAGAGACTAGAGAACTCAGAAAAAAATCTAATAAGTCTACATGTGATGTTTCCTATTGAATCTTGATTTGACAGGATCTAAGATTACTTGAGAAGGATTACTAGCATTAGACTGGCCTCTGGATATACGTGTGAGGGATTACCCTGTTTAGGCTGAGTTGGGAAGTTTCACCTTAACTGTAGGCAGAACTATTCATGGACTGGAGTCCTGGACTGGATCAAAAGGAAAGAATTGGCTGAGCATCTGCATTCACAGTTCTCTGCTTCCTCACTGTGGGCTGAATGTGAGAGTTCCACTTCAAGTTCCTGCTGCCATGCCTTCCTCATACTCATGGCTGGGCTGTTACAGTAGAAACTGGAAAGGGCTCTTTACCTGAGATATGGTTATTTTGGTTGCTTGGTCTCAAAGATTAAAACATGCATGTCTAAGTACACGTGGCTGGAACCTGGAAGTCTAAGCTGAAATAAGTTCATAAGCAGTTTTTTTTTTTCTGGCTTTTTGTCACAGCAATGCTTTAGAATTACTTACTAATGCACTATGTATTTACAGTTCACTGATTTTCACTATAGGCACCAGTATTCCCTCTGAAGAAAAATCAGCCTGTTTGACAAATGATACTGAGATATTGTATATGTGTATACAGAAAGCATCAAAAGCCTCAGCCATTCAGCACACAACACACATATCAGCTCACTGTAGGTCTGAGATTTAAATATGAAGCTTGAAACTGAAGAAAACATGGATCTTGGTAGTGAAATTTGGATATGACCCTAAAAACACAGCTAACAAAACAAAACTAACAAAAGAGAGTATGTGAAAGTGAAAAGTTTTACATATTGAAGGAAATAATCATCACTGTGAAGAGACAAATTATAGAATAGGAGAAAATATTTGAAAAAAAACATACTTCACAAAACATTAATACAAAAAAATAAAAAGAACTTATAAAAATATAAAAATTATAAAAATAATCAAATTGGGCAGGACGCATTTCTGGCCTCCTCCTACTTCCTCCCAGGTCTGAGTTTCTTGCATGGTCAGTGTGCGGGCAGGTGTGGCAGTCTGAAGTGAGCAGGCCAGACACATTTTGAGCTCTTCCCACTGCCCTGGTCTGAGTTCCTTGTGAGGTCAGTGTGTGGGCAGGCACAGCAGTATAGAGTGAGTAGGCCAGACCCATTTCTGGGCTCCTCACACCTCCCTGTTCAGAGTTCCTTGAGCAGTCTGTGTGTGGGCAGGCATGGAGATCTAGAGTGAGTAAGGTGGGCCCATTTCTGGACTCTTGCCACCTCCCAGGCCTGAATTCCTCGTGTGGACAGTGTGTGGGCTGGCATGGCAATCTGGAGTGAGTACACCAGAACCCTGTTTCTAGACTCCTCCCACCTCCTCAGTCTGGGTTGTCTGCACTGGTGTGTCCTGGAGGGCACAGCACAAACTAGGTCAAATCCATGTTCCCTTGATCCTCCTAGTCCCCTGCTCCTGGTAGGTCCCATTTTACCTTGCTCAGAAAGGTCTGTCCCCTATATGAGATGTGGTATCAGGCCTTTTCCTGTGGCATCTTGACTGGCCACTAGGTACCATCCCTGTTCACCTGGGTCAGAGAGAGAAAGGGCCAAAATACAAAAACTTGCTCCCTTTTCAGTAAAATAGAGTCTTCCTAAAATGGGCAGGCAATTGCAAAAAAAATAATCTGATCAAAGAGAGAAAATTGAGAGCTCTCCTCCAAGGATGACTAGTCCTACTGTGGAAGCCTCCAAAGAAATCATAGAGAAATCAGCAAAAATTCATTCCCAAAGTGAAAACACAACCAATGAGACCCTGGTATAAAAAAAAAAAAATCCCTGAACTTGAAGCAAACTATCAAAAAAAAAAAAATCATATCAATTAATTTGAAAAGGATCATCTCCTAGAGCATTCAGACTTTGAAAATAGGCTTAACCTGATTAGAGAAAATGTTAGAACCCTCCAAAGAGATTTGAATAAATTAAAGGTAAGTCAAAAAATGGAAGACCTTGCTGGGCATGGTGGTGTACACCCTTAACTCCAGCACTCAGGAGGCAGTGGTAGGAGGATTGCTATGCATTACAGGCCTCCCTGAGACCTCAGAAAAACAACAACAACAAAAAAAATGGATGACCTCAACAACTGGTTCATTCAGCTTAATGAAGACTTGATCAAATGCAAGAATGGACTACAGGAAGCATCAAGAAAATCAGAATTTGATTTGAAGTCATACCACAAAAAGGAAATGGGCATGATACAAAATAACACAACAGAGAACAAAAGTTAAATAGAATTTATAAAAATCTCTCTAGGCCACTCACCCTCAGAGTTACTCATGTGGAAGACAGAACCTCTGACAGTGAAGATAAGACAGACAAAATTGATTGGAAGGCCAAAAACATTCCTAAGTTCAAAAAATTATGTGATACAATATGAGGAAACTGTGGGACATATGAAAATGACCAAGCATCCAGACCATGAGTATACCAGCAGGAGAGGAAATCCAGACCAGCGTCATAGAAAACATACTCAACAAAATTATTGAAGAAAATTTTCCAGATCTTGCAAAAGAGAGGTCCATCAAGATACAAGAAGTTCACAGAACACCAAACAGGTAGAACCAAAGAAGAAACTCCAATCCACATCATAGTTAAAACTCTTAACAATGAAAGCAAAGAGTGTTAAAAACAGCAAGAGAGAAGCAATTCACAACAAACAAAGGCAATTCCATTAGAATAACATCAGATTTCTCAATGGAAACCCTGAAAGTCAGAAGGGCCTGGAATGGAACACTTCAAAGTCTGAAAAACTATTGCTTCCAACTCAAGCTACTTTACCCAGCAAAAGTATCCCTCATAACAGATGGTGAAATAAAAACTTTACATGAAAAAAGTCAACTCTATGACTATATGACCAGTCACAAAGCCAAACGTACAGAGAATACTTAAGGAATACTCCATATAGAACAGTCAAACAACCCAATCTCAATGGCCAACAAGAAGAAAGTCACAATAACCAAAATAAACCAGGCTCAAAACAGTACATAACACAAGTAAGCACCCAAACCTATAAAATTCTTCCTTATGGCAAGGATGAATTCAAACCTCACAGTAATAACCTTAAACGTAAATGGTCTTAACCTACCCATCAAAAGATACAGGTTATAAGGATGGATCAGAAAACTGAACCTTTCTATCTGCTCTCTTCAAGAAACCCACCTCACCACTAATGACAGACACCTCCTTAGAGTGAAAGGTTGGAAAATGCTTTTCAAAGCAAATGGACATAAAAAACAAGCTGGTGTTGCTATATGAATATCTGACAACAAACCAAAAGTAATCAAAAAGGACAAAGAAGGCCACTTCTTACTCATCGAGGGTATGATCCAACATGAGCACATCACAATCATATATATATATATATATATATATATATATATATATATATATATATACCAAACACAGGAGCATAACCATTTATAAAACAAAATCTGCTCAACAATAAAAGAGAAATAAACACCAACACCATCATAATCATAATCAGAGACTTCGATACTCCACTATCATCAATAGATCATCCAAGCAGAAAATCAACAGGGAAATAATTGAGCCCAACAACATCATAGATCAACTAGACCTAAAGGATATCTACAGAAATTTCCATCCCAACTCCACAGAATACACATTCTTCTCAGAAGCCCATTCAACCTTCTCCAAAATTAACCATATATTAGGCTATAAAGCATGTCTTCATAAAGTCAGGAAAATTGAAGTAATTTGCTTTATCATGTCAGATTACAATGCTTTAAAGCTAGAAATTAACAACAAGAGCTCCACCAACTCTTGGAGACCAAACAACATACTTTTAAATAATGACTGGATTATGGAAGAAATAAAAAAAAGAAAATTTTAAAATTCCTATTTAAACGATAATGAAAACAACCTACCAAAACTTATGGGACTCAATGAAGGCAGTCATAAGGGGAAAATTCATAGCCCTAAATGCCTTCAGTACAAAGGCAGAGAGATCACAAATCAATAACCTGATTTTCCACCTAAAGGCACTGGAGAAACAAGAAGAATCCAAGCCAAATACCTCCAGATGGAAAGATATAATCAAGATTAGAGCAGAAATTAATAAATTGGAAACTAAGAAGACAATTTTAAAAATTGACTAAAAGAAGAGTTGGTTCTTTGAAAATATAAACAAGATTGACAAACCCCTAGCCAAACTGATCAAGCAAAAAAAAAAAAAAAAAAAAAAAAAAGTGAAGTCTCAAATTAACAAAATCAGAAATGAAAAAGGAGAGGTCACTACAGGCATTAATGAAATTGGAAGTATCATCAGGGCATACTTCCAAAACCACTACTCCACAAAATTAAATAATCTGGAAGAAACTAATGAATTCTTAGATATGTACCACCTACCAAAACTAAACCAAGAGCAAATAATCTCCTAATCAAACTTATCACATCCATGGAGATTGAAAAAGTAATCAAAAATCCCCCCACACACAAAGAAAAGTCCAGGACCGGATTGCTTCTCAGCTGAATTCTATCATGCTTTCATAAAAGTACAAAAACCAATTATTTGCAAACTATAACACATAGTCAGAGACCAAGGAATCTTCCCTGACTCCTTTCATAAAGCTAGCATCACCCTAATAACCACACCAGCCAGAGATGCAACAATGAAAGGTAGTTATAGGCCTATATCACTAATGAATTTAAATGCAAAGATCATGAGCAAAATCCTTGGAAACAAAATTCAACAACACATCAACAGCATTATCCACCTTGATTTTTAAGTAGGCTTCATCCCAGGGATGCAGGGATGGTTTAACATACTGAAATCAGTCAACATGTTACACCTCATATATAAACAGAACCACGGGGACCACATGATCATCTCAATTAATGCAGAGAAGTCCTTTGATAAAATACAACATCACTTCATGATCAAGACACTGGAAAGAATAGGAATGGAGGGTTTATATCTCAACACAATAAAAGATATATATATATATCTTAAAGCCCAAATAATACTTAATGGGGAAAAACACAAGGAGTTCCCATTGAGATCACAAACAAGACAGGGGTTCCCATTCTCACCACTGCTCTTCAAAATACTACTAGAAGTACTAGCCCAAGAAATAAGGTAGGAAAAATAAATAAAAGGGATTCAAATTGGAAAGGAAGAAGTCAAGTAAGCCCTATTTGTGGATGATATGTTCTTATATATAAGTGACATGAAAGTCTCCATACCAAAATTTCTAAAGGTAATAACTAACTTCAGCAAAGTGGAAGGATACAAAATCAATCCAGAAAAGTAAGTAGTTTTTCTATATGTAAAGGACAAATATACAGAGAAAGAAATCAGTGAGGCTGTCCTATTTTCAATAGCAACAAAAAATTAAATAACTTAGAATAACACTAACAATGGATGTGAAAGAATTATATAATAAAAACACTGAAGAAATAAACAAAAGAGGACTTGAGAAGATGGAAAGACCTCCCATGCTCCTGAATAGGTAGAATTAATATTGTGATGATAGCAATTCTACCAAAACAATATGTAGATTTTATGCAAAACCAATAAAAATAAAAGCATCAATCTTCATAGAGATTGAAAAAATGATCTCATAATTGATATAGAATGGCAGAAGGCCTAGTATATCCAAACATACCCTCAGAAAAAGAAATACCTTTCGTGGTATCACTATACCTGATCTAAAGCTATATTACAAAGCCATAAAGACAAAAAATTCATGGTACTGGAATAAAAACAGAAACATAAGCCCGGCATGGTGATGCATGCCTTTAATCCCAGCACTTGGGAGGCAGAGGTAGGAGGATCACCATGAATTCAAGGATACCCTGAGACTACATAGTGAATTCCAGGTCAGCCTAAGCCAGAATGAGACCTTACCTTGAATTCCCCCCCACCCCCACCCCCAAAAAAAACAGAAGCATAGGCCAGTGGAATGGCATTGAAGACCCAGACCTAAGGGTAAGCAACTAGAGCTGCTTGGTCTTTGACAAAGGTGCCAATAATGTAGACTGGAGAAAAGATAGCATCTTCAACAAATGGTTTTGGACGCACTGGATGACCATATGTAGAAAAATGAAATTAGACCCACTCATTTCACCATACACAAAAATCAAGTCCAAATGGATTAAAGACCTCAATATAAGACCTGAATCTCTTCAACTCCTGGAAGAAATAATAGGACACACTCTCCATGATATAGGACTGGGAAAAGATTTCCTGAACAAAACCCCAAGTAAATTAAACAAGCACTCAATGAACGGTATCTCATGAAGCTAAAAAGCTTTTGCACAGGCAAACATACTATAAGCAGAGCCAATAGATTACCCACTGAATGGGAGAAATCGTTGGCAGCTATACCACTGACAGAAGCCTAATATCTAGAATTTACAAAGAACTTAAAAAAAACTAAACAATAAAAAATCAAACAACCCACTCCAAAAGTGGGGAAGAGAACTAAACAGGGAGTTCTCAGAGGAAGAATTACAAATGGTTAACACACACTTAAGAAGATGTTCAACATCCCTAACCATTAGGGAAATGCAAAACAATTATGAGATTCCACCTTACCCCAGTAAGAGTAACAAACATTAAGAAATCAAATAAAAACAAATGTTGGCTAGACTGTGGAAAAATAGGAACACTCACTCACTGTTGGTGGGAAAGTAAGCTGGTACAACCACTGTGGAAATCAATTTGCAGACTCCTGAAAAGGATGAATATAGAATTACCAACAGACCCTATTTTTCCATTACTGATCATTTATCCTAAAAGCTCCACATCTCAGTTCAGATGTATTTTCTCAACCATGTTTATAGCTGCTCAATTCATAATAGCTAAAACCTGGAATCAACCCAGGTGCCCACCATTGGATGAATGAATATCCAAGATGTCATATATCTACATGATGCAATTCTACTCAGCAGTAAGAAAAAATGACACACTGAAATTTGTAGAAAATGGTTGAACTTGGAACAGATAATTCTAAGTGAATTCACACAATCACAGAAAAACAACTTCCATATGATATCATTCATCTGCAGTTCCTAACATGGATCAGCCCAAGTTGCTCACATAACTGAATAGCCTCTTGAATCTGGTACAATATGGAGGGCAGGGCTTGGGGAAAAGGAATGGGTAGGGGGACATAAAACTGAGCCCAAATTGAACTGGTACCATAGAATCCTATATCCTTAAAGTCAGACTAAAAGATTAAACCCTCAAAAAGACCTTAGATGGAGTACCTGAATCAAAGGGTCCTGAAGAGAATGAAACAAAACCTAACCTTAATTTTGTCATGTTTCTCTTTCTTCCTGGCTTTTTCTTTCTTCTTTTCCCTTGGTGCTGGCCTGTAATTCCCTATATCAGGATGTGGTCTACATCCACAGTGAGCTGTTGATCAAGAGACCTACTAGATCTCCCAAAACAAACAAGACAGACTTCTGTCAGAGCACTTGATTACCCACCAGAATTTAATGGTAAGACCCTACTTCTGAGGACACCAAATGCTGTTTTTACGGTCCAGGGAGAGATCTGGTCACAATCCAGAGGAGAGCCAGTCCCCATACATTAGCCCTTCTAGTGCTGGAAAGTGCTACATGAGCCACTGGGGAAAAGTGGCCAACATCTGTCCAAGCAATTCAAAGTCTAATCATCTCAGAAGCAAACAACTTGATGTGATGCTCACACAAGAGCAATAGTGGCACACAGCCATGGTGGGTAACCAAATGCTCTTGGATTGGATAAGAGATCCATTCAGTGGAAAGAAAACCATATCTGGAACTGGGAATCAAGTCAGAATCATGTACAGATAAAAACTCTGCTTTCCATTGTCAAGCACCCACTATTCTTGTGCTAGAAGAGGGTCTACCCCCTTTAAATTCTCTCTAAATTAATAATAGTCATTTCACTTAATCAGTGCTATCTTCATTCTCCATTGGAGAATCTGCTTCTATTTTTCAGATGGGAGCTGGACTTGAGGAGATAATCAAACAAATGCACTCCACCCTGGTCCCAGCTGAAACCACAGAGGAATTAGGGAAATGAGTAAGAATGCATCTCTCTTAGTTAAGCTGATATCAGCACAAGGGTGATGGAGAAAGATACTGAGGACACTCAATACCTACCAAACCAAAGATCCAGATACTCCTGTGTGCCCATCACTGAAGTAGACTTAAAATGCTCCCAGTATGGCTTATAGAATTTTGTGGAAGAGGGGCCATAAGATTGTTAGAGCCACAAGTTGGGATATTTTGTACACAGACATTGTCTCTCCACCATAATTGACTGCTGTCCTCATAATGCATGACCCACAGTCCCCATGGGGTTGACATGCATCCCCAGTGAGGAGGGCCTCTTCAGAAAAGGGGTATGGAGGAGGGAAAAAATGGTACCAACATGTGATGTTTACATATAAAATATGTCCATATCTAATAACACAAATTAATTAAGTAAAAAGTCACAGAAATTATAAAATTGTTTGAATAGATATTCCTCATTTAAGATGTGTAAGTAGCAAACAAGTATTTAAAAACTTCAGTATCACTAATCATCAGGAAAATACAATTCATATTTAAAAAGAGACCTCTCTCCCTACAATAGCTATATGAAAAAGCAAATGCTTGGGAGATGTAGACAAAAGGGAACACTCATATGATGTTGGTGACTGTACACTATGAAAGCCATTAAGAAAATCATAATTGAAGATTCTCAAAAAATTACAAATATAGTTACCACATGTTGCACTAATGTTGCTACTGATAGCATATGCAAAGGAAATGTAATCAATCTATTAGGAGATCTCTACCCTTCCATATTCACTCAAGAATAAGAACCAATCACCTGATGACTGGATCGATCATGCAGTATATACACACATAATGTAGTACCATTTAGCCACATAATGAATGAAATCTTGTCATTTACTGCAACATGGATGGGCCTGGGCTTAATATTACATTAAATAATCTAGGTAAATAAAAACTATTACCATGTAATTCATGTGTGAAATCTAGTTCATGTGTTGACCACCTAAGAATTGAAATTACAGCGGTTGTTACTAGAAGCTGGAGACAGAAGTGTGAGGAGGAGGCATGGGTATTGGTTGATCAAGGATGCTAGGATGCACTAGGAGCAAGAAGTGGTGGGGTGCTACTGCTAAGTACAGGGACAAGATAACAACAATGTGCTACATATATCAAAAGCTAAAAGAAAGGAATTTGATAGTTTTCACTCCGAAAATAATGAATGTTGAAAAAATACATATATTTAACCTTACTGTTAAAAATTATACAAACTATATATGCATTAAAACTTTGTTTTATACACACACACACACACACACACACACACACACACATATATATATATAGTTTTTATGTCTTTTTAAAAAGAAAATTTAGTTTTTAAGAACCCAAATAAAGAACTACTGTAATATCCACTATGTTGAAAGGAAATATATCCATGTCAAGCAACTGTCAACATTCCCATATTTATTGAAACATTACAAACAGTAGTTAAGTTATAAAATCAAAGTGCCTATCAATGGTTGAGTGAACAAAGAGGATATGATGCATATATGCAATTGAACATTATATACTCATTCAAATAAAATAAATTCTATCATTACTGAAAAATGGGGGTGATAAACAGACGATATAAGAAATGAAATAACTTTGAATAGGAAGACAAATACCACAACTCCGTTAGATTTGGAAGCTCCACATGGCTGATATCACTGAAGGGAAGTAGTATGGTGTATATCAGAGGTTGGGAAGGGGCTTTGTATGAAGAAATAATGGATTCTTGTACCAAGAGACAGTTGGATAAAAGAACTTTAATGTTTTATAGTAAGTAGGATAACTATGGTTAACAATGATACATTGCATAATTCAAATACATGGCATAGAATACGTTTGAATGTCCACAACCAGAGAAATGAGGAGATTGATATGACAGTTTCCTTGATATAAGATTATATATAGGGCTGGAGAGATGGCTTAGCAGTTAAGTGCTTGCCTTTGAAGCCTAAGGACCCCGGTTCGAGGCTTGACTCCCCAGGACCCACGTTAGCCAGATGCACAAAGGGGCGCATGCATCTGGAGTTCGTTTGCAGTGGCTGGAGGCCCTGGCATGCCCATTCTCTCTCTCTCTGTCTGTTGCTCTCAAATAAATTAAAAATATTTTAAAAAAGATTATATATATATATATATATATATATATATATATATATATATATATATATATTGCTATATCCCAGAAACATAGACAACCATTATGAGTCACAAAGATTATAAAACAAATGGCCCAAAGCAATGAACAGAGGAGAACTCATGCTTTCTAGGACCTAACATACTAAAGTTGTCCATTTGAGAACTATGTTTATAAAGAATAAAGTCTTGATCATATAACTAAGTTTGGGAAGGATCTTTTATTGGTATCTTTGTCAGTGTGCCTTTGGAAGGAGGCTTGATCATTGTCACCGTATTATGGATAATAAACCTTAACCAAATTCATATGTTGGTCACAGCATCAGATGTGATGCTGCACCTTCATGAACAGCTGAGAAACTAGGCTTCCATAACTTGATATAACTCGCCAGAGGTCCCAGAATTATTGAGCAGCAGTCGCATGATTAAAACCCAGTCGTGTCAAACTCTGAAGTCCTTGCTCACTGTGAAGCTTTTGATGCTAACTTGAGCAGAATTCTACCACTGGATATTGACTGTCCTTTGAGATTTCCATTTCTTTGATCAAAGAATTTACAGAATAAGAGTTACTCTGGACCCTGAAGGTAGGAAAATGAATTTCAAAGAGGAGACTGCTATTGTCTGAGGGCATAGAAACAAAGGTCATTTTGATATGTCTTATATCAAGTCTTTTCATATCTTTTATTTGCCCAATTTCCTATCCACCAACTAATTGTTGTTGTAGAGCATTCATTTAAACGTTTGAAACTAAAGTATGCATATTGATTTTTATCTTCAGGCTTCCTGCGCTTTTAATAGTAAGCCTATCATTAATATAAAAACTTGTTCTTTGCAGATACAACCAAGATTATTGGTTTCAATGGTCTCTTAGTTATTAAGACACTGCTCATTTCTTGACCACAATTATACATAAAACATCCCTTCCCTTTGTATTATATTGCATCTGTAAATTATATTGGTGATTCTCCCTTTAGCTTAAGTGGCAAAACCAAGTGTTTCTTAATATGATATAATCTGCCAAGAAAAAGTCAATGTGAAATGTGTTATTGTTAAAATGATTTCTTGTGCCATTTATCATGCATTTGAAAAGTTCATCTAAGTTGACAGGTAAAATGAAGGCCTGAGTGGACAATGATACTACATATGCACAGGAGTTGATTATACTTCTATGAAATAGTTGCTTCAATACTTGACAGAATATTTGAGAAATTTTGGTATCCCTTAAAACAACTGTCTTTTTCTCTTCTCCTCATCTCATCACACAAAAATGTGCTTCATATTTATGTTTGTGTGGTAGTCAGTAACTTTGCTAACCAATCAGTTCCATAAACTAACTATTTCTACAGACAAAGAGCAGCAACAAGACCAAGCTAATGACAAAGTCACCACCTTCTGCTATGTCATATCCTTCTGCTTTGGGAGCACAATAAGAAAATAGGAAGTTGGAGAGATGGCTGAGTGGTTAAGGCTCTTGCTGGCAAAACCAAAGGAACCAGGTCTGATTCACAATATGTCACATGTATCTGGAGTTCATTTGAATACAATTTTGTTAGTTATCAGGCTAGAGACCCTGATGTGGTCATTCTTTCTGTATCTGCCTCTTTCTCTCTCTCAAATAAAAATATATAAATAAACAAAATGCTTAAAAACAATAGAAAATAGGACACTGTGATCATAATTAATGAGACAGATCAGTAGTTCTCATAGGTCAGTAAGTGTTCTATGACTTAAATTTATTTTTCTATCAAAATTTTAAAAAATCCAGGAGTGGTGGCACATGCCTTTAATCCAAGCACTCGGGAAGCAGAGGTAGGAGGATCACCATAAGTTCCAGGCCACCCGGAGACTACATAGTAAATTCCAGGTCAGCCTGGACTACAGTGAAACACTACCTCATAAAAACAAATTAATAATAATAATAATAATAATAATAATAATAAAATTTAAAGATAACTTGAGCAAATTATTCATTAAACTCAACATGGCCCTTTTCATTAATCCTGTGTTATCCTGTGCACTTATGTTTTTACTTCTCTCCTTTTGGATGTGGATATATTCTTTCATATGATCACAATCAATGGAACAGTTATTTTATAAATAAAAATTTAAAAAATTTAGCAATTGAAATTCTTTGTAAATTACTTAGAAATCTGAAAGCACAGCAAATGATGTTATACAGAAAATGGTAAGCTGTGCTGTAGGTATTGTTCAGTGGTTAAGGTGCCTGCCAGAGAAGTGTTAGGACCCAAGTTTGATTCCCCAGTACCCACATAAACCCAGATACACAAAGTGGCACATGGATTTAAAGTCCTTTTGCAGTGGCTGGAGGCCCTGGCATGCTCATTCTGTTTGTCTCTCTTCTACATCACTCTCTGCTTATGAATAGATAAATAAAATATTTTTTAAAAAGAACATGGTAAGCTTACTTTGGTTAAAAGGATATTAAAGTGTAGGAACAAGACTTCTGGCCAAGATCGCAACTGCCTAACTGCTCTGCACATCCCTGGGAAAGAAAGGCAAGGCATTAAGGGTTCCCTGGGCCTTTTACGGGACAGAAATCTCTAATAGATAGCCAGTGTGAGGGCATAGAGGGAAAAAAAAAAACAGGGAACCCACTGATTCCCTCACTCCCGGGTAGCCCACCAGTCCCCCAACCCCACCCCCCACCCCCAGGCAGCTGCTGTAACCACCGTTCCAGCTTCAGGATAACCCTACACTTACTGTAGGAAAAGGGTCCCAGACAAACATAGTTCCACTTGCCTCACTGCACAGGGCGATGGCCCTGCTACCCCTGCCCCTGCATGACCTTGGGCAGGCTTCGCCTGCTGGCCTGCTGGAGCTCAGGCTCCTTTGGTCCATTTGCCTGCCACAAGCATACCCTTGATCCCCGCTTGTGCAAGCTTAGCCTGCTCTGCCCATTTGTTCACTTACTGCGCTGGCCACAGCCCATTCACGCAGGAGCCCAGGCCCATTCCATCTGCCCATGCAAGCTCAGGCTCACTCTGCCTGTCCCCCTTGCCAGCTCAGGTGCAAGCCCTTCCCTGTCTGCCATGCAGGCTGACTGCCAGTGTCCTGTTGCGGGCGAGCTCAGGCTACTTCTGAGTCCCAGTGATCCACCATGCTCGAGATTAGGCTGCTTCAGTGCTTGGTGCTTCAGCGTCCCTCTGAGCAGGAGTGCAGGCAGCTTTGGCACATCACCCCATGAGAACTCAGGGAACTACGGCACCCCTGCCAGACAGGAGATCAGGCTGCTTTGGCATTCCACCAAGTGAGAGCTCATACTGCTTGGTATCTGCCTCAGGCTGCTTCAGCAACCCACTGTGCTTCAGCTCAGGCAGATCCACCCACATATGTGTTATCTCAAGACCACTCAGCCCATCTGCTTGCCTGTTGGCTAGCTCAGGCCAGCTTCCCCCAAGAGGCACCACTTCCCCTTCCCATCAAGGCCACAGTCCTACTCTCCCTGCCCTTACACTGTGATGGGCAGACCACAGTGCAAAAGAAATAACATGAAAAATCAAATGCAAGAAAATCCAGCTCAATCACCCAATCCTACAATGAACATCTCTAATCAAAACATAGAAGATTCATGAGGATCAGAACACCAAAATGAAGCTATGAGCAGTGCAACCCTGACAAAGCTACTGGTAGAACCTGCAGAAAAGCAACAAAGGACTGATAATCATGTGGATGCTGCCATCACTAGACTAGAACTAATAGATAAGAAAATGGAAGGACTTCAAAGACAGTTAAGAGACATGAAGGAGAGGGAAAAAAAAGAGGACCTCAAAAATCAGTTGGTGATGCTAAAAGAAGACATAAAGAAATGCAAGGATGAATTCCAAGAGGCACAAGAAAATCAGAAAATTATGTGAAAAGGGAGCTTGACAGAGTGATGGAAACTATACATAGAAAAGTAGTAGAAAATACAAACCTCATTGAATAAGTCCAAAACTCTCTAGAAGCTCTCAAGAGTAGAGTCAGCCATGTGGAGTATAGAAACTCTGATCTGGAAGACAAAATGGAAGAAACAGTTGGGGAGTTCAAAAGGTTCAATAAGTTCAAAACTTTCTGTGAACAGAACATGAGGGAATTGTGGGATATCGTTAAACATAGTAATATCAGGATCATTGGAATACCAGAAGGAGAAGAAATTGAGACCAAAGACATGGAGAACTTATATAACAAAATAATCAAAGAAAACTTCCACTCTCTCCAAACAAAGGCCCATCAAGACACAAGAAGCTAACAGAACTCCAAACACGTTGGACCAAAGGAGAAACTCTCCAAGACATATTGTCATTAAGACTCTAAACATTGACACCAAAGAGAAAATCCTAAAAGCATCTAGGGAAAAGCAGCACATCACTTTTAAGGAAAACCCCATCAGAATTACTTCAGACTTCTCAATGGAAACCCTGAAAGCCAGAAGGGCCTGGAATGAAACACTGCAAAGTCTAAGAACCTATAGCTTCCAACCCAAACTACTCTACCCAGCAAATGTATCCCTCATAACAGATGGTGAAAGAAAAATTGTCCATGACAGAATTCAACTTTATAATTATGTGAACACAAAATCAAACCTACAGAGAGTATTTCAGAAAATTCTCCCCACAGAAGAATCAAATAATCAAACTCAAATGCCTACAAGAAGATCACAATAACCAAACTCAGAGGAGGCACAAAAAATTTCAAAGTCCATGAAAACACCAAACCACATGTACCATCACAATATGGCAGGAATCAAATAAAATCTCACAGTCATTGCCCTGAATATTAATGGCCTTAATACACCCATCAAGAGACACAAGCTAACAGGATGAATCAAAAAATTAGACCCCTCAATCTGTCTTCTTCAAGAAACCCACCTCACCACTAAGGACAGGCACCTCCTCAGGGTGAAAGGGTGGAAAACAATATTCCAAGCAAACGTGAATCAGAAACAAGCAGGCATAGCCATACTAATATCAGATAAAATAGACTTCAAACCAAAAATAATCAAAAAAGACAAAGAATGCCACTTCCTATTTATCAAGGGAATGATCCACCAAGAGGATATTACAATCATAAATCTGTATGCACCAAACACAGGGCCACCACAATTCATAAAGCAAAACCTGCTTGACAATAAAACAGAAATAAGCACCAACACCATCATAGTTGGGGACTTCAATACACCATTATCAGTAATAGATAGATCATCCAAACAGAAACTCAACAGGGAAGTAAGAGAGCTCAACAAAACCATAGATCACTTAGACCTAGTGAACATCTACAGAACATTCCATCCCAAGTCCATAGACTACACATTCTTCTCAGAAGCCCATGGAACATTCTCTAAAATAGATCATATACTAGGTCACGAAGCTTGCCTCCATATATTTAGGAAGATTGACATAATTCCCTACATGATATAAGATCACAATGCTATAATGCTAGAAATTAACAACAAATGACCTACCAAGAATCCTATCAGCACCTGGAAACTGAACAGAACACTTTTAAACAATAAATGGATAGTGGATAAAATAAAAAATGAAATTGAAAAATTTCTAGACATGAATGACAATGAGAACACATCGTACCAAAACTTATGGGACAAAATGAAGGTGGTACTCAGGGGAAAATTCATAGCACTAAATGCCTTCATAACAAAGACAGAGAGGTCCCAAACCAATAACTAAAGGCACTGGAGAAGCAAGAAAACTCCAACCCAAAAAGATCCAGAAGCAAAGAAGTAATTAAGATCAGTGCAGAAATTAATGAATTGGAAATTAAGAAAACAATTAAGACAATTGACAAAACAAAGAGCTGGTTCTTTGAAAAAATAAACAAGATTGACAAACCCCTGGCCAATTTGATCAAGCACAAAAAAAAAAAAAAAAAGAGATGATTCAAATTAACAAAATTCAAATTGAAAAAGGAGAGATCATAACAGACATAAGTGAAATTGGGAGAATTATCAGGACTTATTTCAAAAACCTCTGCTGGATAATGTGGGGAAATGGAGAAATTCCAGGACACCTACCATCTATCCAAGATAAACTCACAGCAGATTAATCTTCTAAACAAACCTATCTCACTCACTGAGATTGAAAAAGTAATAGAAAAAAAACTTCCCAGAAAGAAGAGTCCAGGACCAGATGGCTTCTCAGCTGAATTCTATCAAACCTTCATGGAAGAACTCAAACCAATCTTCCTCAAACTGTGCCACACAATTGGAGAAGAGGGAAAGCTACCTAACCCACTCAAAAAATGGGGCAAAGAGCTGCACAGGCAGTTTATAGAGGAAGAAATACAAAGGGCAAACACACTGAGGAAAATATTCATCATCCCTTATCATTAGGGAAATGCAAATTAAAACAACTATGAGATTCCATCTTACCCCAATAAGGATAGCAAACATCAAAAAATCAAATGAAAATAAATTCTGGCAAGGATGTGGAGAAGTAGGAACCCTCATCAACTGTTGGCAGGAATGTAAGATGGTACAACAACTTTGGAAAGCAATATGGAGACTCCTGAAAAAGCTGACTATAGAGTTACCAACAAACCCAGTTTTTTCCTTACTGGGCGTGTGCCCTAAAACCTTTAAACCACAGTCCAGAGAGATTTGCTCAACCATGTATATAGCAGCTCAATTTGTAATAGCTAGGAGCTGGAATCAACCCAGATGTCCATCACTAGAAGAATGGATAACTAAGATGTGGCATATCTACACAATGGATTTCTACACAGCAGTAAGAAAAAATGACACAACTAAATTTGAGAAAAAATGGTTGAACCTGGGACAGATAATTTTCAGTGAACTTACCCAATCACAGAAAGAAAATTGCCACATAGTCTCACTCATCTGCAGCACCTAACCCGAACATACCCAAGATGCCAACATACCCAGCAAGCATCTCAAGCACTAGACAATAGGGTGGGTGGGGATGGAGGGGAGGGCAAGGGATGGGGTGGGAGACACAAATCTAGACCCAAACGGCAATGGTACCATAAAATTCTACATCCTAAAAGGCAGACCAAATTGTTGAACCTTCACCAGGCCCTTAGAGGGAACACCTAAGCCACAAGACACTGGAGAGGGTATGGTGAAGACTGACCTCAGTCCTCTACAGGTTCTCTCTCTCTCTCTTTTCCATAACACTTTTATATTAGTTATCTTTTTCTTCCTTCCTTAGTGGGCACTGACCTGGAACTCCCAGTACCAGCATGTGCCCATCATCCACAATGGGCTTTTGATCAGAGAGACCTACAAGGTTTCCTAAAAGACAGACACATTTCTGTCAGTATACTTGATGACCCACCAAAGGCTAGTGGTAAGACCCTACTGCTGAAGACACCATATGTGGTTGACATGTAAAATGGAATGGCGTGGCTGGAAGCTGGAAGAGAGTCAGTCCCCAGACAGTCAGCACGTCTAGTGCCAGAAGGTGCTACATGTGTGACTAGGGGAAAATAACCAATATCTGTCCAAGCAACTCATGGTCTAACCTACTTAGGAGCAAATAACCTGTCGTGATGCTCACACAAGTGCAATAGTGGCACACAGCCATGGTGGGGAACCAACTGCTCTTGATTTGGCTAACTGATCCCCTCAGTGGAGCGGGACCCATAGCTGGAGCTGGGAAACAAGTCAAACATATGCAAACATGAGCCCACTCACCATTATCAAGATACCACCAATCATGAGTTACAAGACGGCCTACACGTATTAAATTCTCTATAAAGAAATAAGGGTTATCCCATTTGTCTGGTGCTAACTTTACTCTCCACTGAAGAATCTGCTTCTCTTTTTCAGGTAGACACAGATCCTAAGGAGAGAACCACCCCATCGTACCTCAAAATGGCCCCAGCTCAAACTAAGAAAAATTGGACAAACAAGCAAGGGTGCTGTTTTCTTGGTGAACTGGGTTCCAGCACAAGGGTGAAGGAGATAGACACAGAGAACAATCAACTCCTACCAAATCAGATATCCAGAGATACAGAGGCCCCCAACACCTCATCACTGAAGCAGACCAAACATGAACCCAACATGGCTCAGGGAAATTTTGTGGAAGTGGGGGGTGGAAAGAATGTCAGATCCACACATTGGGTCATGATACACAGAGATATTTCTCCTACTCATAACTGTGGGCTAACTCCACAATGCATGACCCATATACCTCAACAAGGAGGGGCAAGGGGAAGGGGGTAGGACATAGATGAGCCTAACTATGGTACTAACTTGACTATATTCAGTGAGTACAAAACTAATTAATTAAAAAAATTAATTTAAAAAAATTACAAAAAAATTGGGGGAGAAGAAGACAAATGTGTGCTTCCCTGCTGGCCCAAAGTATGTAAGTTTCCTGGGGATTACAGTCTGGACTGTAGTGAAACACCATGAAAAAAGAGAACACCCAGAGATATTGTGAATGTCATAGAATGACAAGGCATGGTGGATATTGAAATTGGAAGAGAAGTAGACCAATCATGGAGATGGAGATGAGACATTGACGTCCAAATACAGTGTGCTTTTAAAGGCTGGCTTCAACAAATGTTTAGGTGTGTGCCATTTACTGCTTCAGATAATGAACAAAGCTTACAATTTTTTTTTCCAATACAGAATTTTTCATCTACATCTCTAGAGAATCCTTATAAAATAGCACCCAGTCTCCTCCAATTGAGCCAAAGGAACAATGATTCTTCTTGCTTACACATAAGAGATGTAAAAGAATTGTGTTGTCTATTTGGCAAAAATATATGTGACCAAGAAGAGGAATGAGGGGATAAGAGAAGGAAGCCTTTGTTCATGGACATCATTGTTTTCTAGTTGGGTAGGAAGTAGTGCTGCAATGTAGGGCAAATAACTTTGATATCTGAAGAGCAGTATGTTTTATCTGTGCACTTGTGGTTCACTCTCACTTTATGATGCTGGTGAAGAATTTGAAATGTAAAATGTATGCAACCCACAGGCATACTAGCAAAATCACTAAAGACAGTATAAATGTATGCATCCCAGAGGTACACCAGCAAAATCACTGATGATAGTATAAATGTATGCAACCCACAGGTACACCAGCAAATCATCAAAGACAGTATTATGCACATGTATGCCCATGAAGGAAGCATGTGATTCTGTAATCCTATACCAGCACTGACTGGACCCTAGGTCTCTGTCTTTCATTATATCAGCCTTTATTTAGAAGAAATCTACAATGCTTCATGCTCTGTCCTACCAGGAGATATGTATGTCACATGCCTCATTTTACTCTTTGATAAAAGGTAACTTGTCGCGACCGCCTCGACCAGCAAGGAAGACACAACGCTCTGACTCTTCTTTATGCAGTTTATTCAGGAACCTTGAACAATCTTCTGACCCCGGGGAAAGCCAGCCCATCGTATATAAGGCCTTTGGGTAGCCAACCCCAGTACGTCATGTGATGAATGCAGATAGGTCCACATACGAGGAAGCAAGCCAGATTCTCAGCCTTAGCCATATATGGAGTTGTTTACGACAGAGAGCACTCACCATCGGGGAGGTGGAAGGCGGAAGCCAGTGCCCTCTTTAAGGCGCGGCACTTCACAGCTCTCTACAGTTCCCCCTTTTTGTTTTAAATGAACGCCACAGGCAAGAGTAGAGGTTCGATCTCTGAAATTCCAAGGGACAACTATCTGATCTTCATAAGATGTCATCCATCCCATGAGTACCAGACCCGTCCAATACCATTTTCTCAGAGGCAGGATCTGGGGTATCAACCCGCATGCAAACGAACATACTCTTCTCCGAGTCGCTAAAAGCTGACTCGGAGTGCAGTGCTTAGCCTCGCATCCTGAGCGCTTAATTGGTTTTCAGAGTGGCTAACCAAGCCTGGGGAGACTGTCCAGCTTCTATGGCTGTGAAGGCTTGAATAATCATGGCTGCATCGCTCTTTTGTGTGGCTCTCATTCTACACAAACACCACATGAAGACCAGGGAGGCCAACACCAAAAGACCTGCTAACGCTCCTATGCCCGCCCATTCCTTCAGATGATTCATAGCAGAAGTCAGCCAAGATGATAATCCCGTTGCAAGGGAAAGATCCACTCTGGTGGAGTTCACATGGACCACAGCCAGTCTCAATTCCTTCAAGGTATCTTCAAATTCAAATGACCAATTCTGTAAGAGATAACTGGACAGGGTCCTAGACAAACTTGCAGCTCTTGTATAATTAGCATACTGAACAGATGTGACGCATAGTCCCTGCATCTTCCACTCACAGCCTAGCTGAGCTATTTGCCAGAGAGTATCTACCTGTTCCTGCACCCACACCGGATCTTGCTGATCCTGTGGAAAAACACATACAGAACCTCGTGCCCATGTCAGCACGGGATCAGGCCCGCGCCAAAGGCCTGTTAGAATGTCCTTCCACTTGACCATCCCTTTTGCAGGGCCATGATAATCTTGATGTCTATCAGCCACAGAACGGCCTTGAGCATCCAAATTTAAAAAATTAATAGTAAATAAGACTAGGGAAAGTCTCTCCTTTGGGGTGCGGCCGTGGCCTATTCCCCCTTTTTGTTTTAAAAGACATTCTTTCAATGTGCGATGAGCACGCTCCACAATGCCTTGTCCTTGAGGATTATATGGCAGCCCATGAAGGAGCTGTACTTCCATTTGATGACAAAAGGAGGTAAAGGTTTGAGCTGTATAGGCTGGTCCATTGTCAGTTTTTAACTGCTGGGGCTTGCCCCACGCAGCCCAAGCTTCTAGGCAATGAGTTATGACATTGCGTGCCTTTTCTCCAGTTAAAGGCGTGGCGTATATTATGCCTGAACAGGTATCAACAGACACATGCACATATTTTAAGCTTCCAAATTCTGATATGTGTGTTACATCCATTTGCCAAATTTTCAGAGGGAGCAAACCTCTTGGATTCACTCCCATGCTGGGTGGATGTTGATGAATCACACATTGAGGACAATCCAGAATCACCTGTCGAGCATCTGCTCGAGAAAGATGAAATTTTTGTTGCAATGCTCTAGCATTTACATGAAAAGTCTTATGAAAGTCCCTTGCCTTTTCTAAGGTAGAGCTCAAAAATATACATTCCATCCTAGTCCATTGATCAACTGTATCATTCCCTTTACTTAGAGGCCCTGGCAGGCCTGTATGAGCTCTAATATGCTGCACAAAAAAGCGAGTTTTTCTTTGCCAAATTAAATTTTGTAACTGCTGGAATAAAAGGCAAACCGGACTGGCACTCTTTATAGGTCCCGCCACTTCCAAAACTCTAACAGCATTAACAACATAAGCTGAATCAGAGATCAAATTAAAAGCAAAGGGACAAGCTTCAAAAACTTCTACTACTATCTTTAATTCTACAATTTGAGGGGAGCCAGGTTGAAATTGATGCAACACAGGCTCCTGCTTTTCTATCATATAGGCTCCACAGCCTGTTTTAGAACCATCTGTAAACACTAATGGGGCCATAGGAATAGGCTTAGACGATGTTACCTTGGGAAATATTACTGGATGTTCCTTAAAAAATCCTAACAATGGATGCTTTGGATAATGATTATCTATATCCCCGTCAAATCCACATTGCAAAATGGCCCAATCATCTATTGTGGCACAAAGTATTTTAACTTGATGACTAGAATAAGGCACTATAAGTGTAGTCGGAGCGACTCCGAAATGCTGCAAACATTGTTGAATTCCATTAACTGCTAGCTTAGCCACCGCAGTGGGATAATGTTCAATAGATTTAGCAGGAGATATTTTAGGATAAATCCAAAGTAACGGTCCCTCTTGCCATAATAAGCCCGTAGGCTGATAATATGTAGGAAGAATACACATAACAACATTTTGGCCTTCCTTTACCCTCTGCAAAAAGGCATTCTGTAATCTCTCTTCTACCTTCTGTAAAGCCTTTCTTGCTTCTGCAGTTAGTTGTCTAGGAGAATCTAGGGCAGAATCTCCATTCAAAACATTATATAAAGGTTTTAGTTCATAATTTGGTAATTTTAAATAACATCTTATCCAATTTATATCCCCCAACAATCTTTGAAAATCATTTAAGGTTTTCAAATCATCTTTTCTCAATTCTATTGTCAAAGGTCCCCCTAGCTCTCGGCAAACTTTCATCCACGCCTCTAAACCCTTATTCTTATACGGTGTAATGGCTGATCTACACTCCTTAGTACACTGCTCATAAACAAGTTGTTTAATCGAAGGCATAGCTGTATCAGGATCACCAAACACTCTTCCTGCCGCTTCAACCATACGAGCAACAAAGTCTGAGAATGGCTCCATGGGGCCCTGTATGATCTTAGTAAGATTGCCGCTCACTTCCCCTTTATTGGGTAGGGATTTCCATGCCTTTATAGCAATCTGATTAATCTGTTCAAAAACTTGCTCTGGGTATCCTGTCTGCTGATTGGCAAAGCGCCCCTGTCCAAGCAGCATGTCTCTGTCCCATGCTGGATTTCCAGCCGCCTGATTAGCCGCGGCCTGCTCATTGGCATATTCAATTAAGAAGGCTCTCCAATCCAAGTACTGTCCTGGGCTTAGGCATGCCCGAGTTAGCCCACTCCAATCACTAGGGGTCATGCAGTGTCTATTCAGGGCCTCCACTTGTGCCACAATAAAAGAGGCTGTAATTCCATATGTTCTTACAGATTCAGCCAAAGATTTAATCACCTTAAAATCTAGTGGATCTTCATATCTATTTCCCTGTGGATCTTGAAACACTGGGTAGGCCAAGCGTAACTCTGTCCTCACTGTCTTCCAGATTCCTGGACAAAAGGAACGCCCTGAACTTCCATTCCTTTCCTCCACATACGAAGGGGGTGCGGACGGCATCACTGGGCACGAAGGGGGCTCACAGCACTCTCTCCCCCCAGGGTCATCTTTCTCTCTCCTTCTCTCTCTCTTTCTTATTCTTGTCCTCTCCATCTGCTCTATGAGAGCCTGCAGCTCTTCCTTAGAATCTGTAGACTCTGAGTCTTCTAATTCTGTGAGATCGGGGTACAAGTTGTTTCTAGTCTTGGTTCCCTCCTCATTACTTGCCTGTCCTGATCTTTCTTCCTGCAACATCTCTAGAGCAGCCTGTCCATTCTCTATCGCCTCACTGCATCGTTGATCCTCAAGGCAGCTCCTTACCAACTTCCAAATAGGCTTCACGCCACCCTTAAGTGTTCCCTGTTCAAAAGCGAAATCTAGATCTCTCCCTAACTTTTCCCATGAAGGAACCGTAAGACTCCCAGAGACTGCGAACCACAGTGCAACGGTATCGCACTCCTCTAAAAATCTCTCTAAGGTGCTTTTCTTAAATTTTACATTCTTAGAACGAAGCAGCTCACTCAGAGCCAAAAAAATTGGGTGCGACTGAGAAGCGCCCATAGTTAAACTAACAAGTTTCCTTTTAAACTTTTACTTTTGGTTCGCTGCTCCGCGAACTCTTTCCGCTCTCTCTCTATCTACAGAGTAGAGCAAACTACCCGCTTTTGTCGCGGATTCCCACCTTACTTGGGAACTTACCAGCGCGCTGCCCTGACTGCAAAAAGTTCTGAGTCCTTCGAAAAGGTTCCCCATACGGGCCACCACTTGTCGCGACCGCCTCGACCAGCAAGGAAGACACAACGCTCTGACTCTTCTTTATGCAGTTTATTCAGGAACCTTGAACAATCTTCTGACCCCGGGGAAAGCCAGCCCATCGTATATAAGGCCTTTGGGTAGCCAACCCCAGTACGTCATGTGATGAATGCAGATAGGTCCACATACGAGGAAGCAAGCCAGATTCTCAGCCTTAGCCATATATGGAGTTGTTTACGACAGAGAGCACTCACCATCGGGGAGGTGGAAGGCGGAAGCCAGCGCCCTCTTTAAGGCGCGGCACTTCACAGCTCTCTACAGTAACTTATTGACTTGTTTTTCTCAGTAAATTTGTGTTTTGAATGAAAATAAAACTGCATGGTACAAAACTCTATTTAAAGAAAAAAAGTGTAGGAACAATAAATTAAACAATAGAACTGATAATCATGCCTAAATTGAAATACAAAATAAAGCATAGAAATTTTAGGCTGATAATAATAGCATAAATAGAGGAAAAGAATTCACAACATAAATCAGCATGCAAAAGTAAAAACATGGAACAAACAGAGAGGAATTGACAGCATTGCCTCAATTTTAGAAGCAAAGGCAGACCCATGGGGTAGGGATAAACAATTCTCATGATCAAATCTTATTAAATGCATGTAAAGTCCTCCTACTGGTAAGAAACTGTGAAAGAACATACACAATTACTCCCTCCTATATTTAATGTGCAATTAAATATTTTATCTGTTGTAATCACTAACATATGGGGTTTTGTTTTAGGTTTATTTTCATAAGTTATCAAGTTTAAAATATCAAACTTTAGATATGTGATAGGTAGGAAAGCATATGTAAATAGATGAATACATAGATTATTTAAACTGATAGGTTAGCAAATTGTAGATAAATTACTTAATGCATTTATCACTTCAGTTGACTGGATGACTGATCATACTGGTTTACTCACTTTTGATTGTTTGTTATTGGTGGTGCTGGGAACTTAACCCAGGACAGCTTGCATGCAAGACCTGTACTCTGCCACAGTTGCTGCCCACTTCACTATGAAGACACTGTTGCAGAATAGAATTGGAAGGGACCTGAGCATCCAATTTTGAGGAATATTTTCTTTATGAAGACTTTTTCAAATTGTATGGGTATGCATCAAGTTACACATAAATAGCAAGGGCTTATTTTGCACTTGCCTGCAAAGCCAAAGGACCCATGTTCAATTCGCCAGGTCCCACATAAGACAGATGCACATGGTGGTTCATGCATCTGGAGTTTGTTTGCAGTGGCTAGAGGCCCTGGCACACCCATTCTCTCTCTCTCTCTCTGTATGTGTGTGTTAGAAATAAATTTTTAAAAATCTTAAAAAAATTAGACGTATCCTAAAAGTTTCTGATCTTATTTATTTTCTGATTTTTCTGGATATAAGAAGCATTGTAACAAAGCAAGTTATACAACAAAATCCTACTTATAAATGTGATGTTTTATATTTTTTATTTATTTTATGTATTTGAGAGAGTGAAAGGCAGAGAGAGAGAGAAAGAGAGAGAGAGAGAATGGAAATGCCAGAGCTTTCATACACTGCAAAGGAACTAGAGAAGCATGTGCCACCTTGTGCATCTAGCTTATGTGAGTCTGGGGAATCATACCTGGGCCCTTTGGTTTTGCAGGAAAGCAGTTTAATTGTGAAGCCATTCCTCCAGGCCAATGTGATGTTTTATATTTCAAATGAAAATATATTTGGTTTGAGGCTTGTACCTTGAATATCTTTAGACTGAGCAGCAAGAAGTATTATGGCCTTCACGATTACAGGTTGCTTAGAGAGCTTTCCTTTCCACAGAACTTTGTAGTAGGTCTAGAAGAAAAAAAAATAATTTATCATACATCACAGCAGATACTAACTCCCTAGTGGGCACTTATTAAAGCGACCAACCAATTCAAAATAGGGTCCAGTTAGGGGTATGTTCCTGATCTGGCAACTAACAGAGGCATTGACTGCCCTTACCAGCAGCTTTTCTGAGAACTCTAGAACACCAGGACAAGTGCCCTATCAGGATGTGATTCTGTCTCTGTGAAAGTAAACATTTTACAGCATTCATTCATAAAGTGTTGTATCAAACAGAATATAGGTTCCAACTTCTCAAAGCAAAATTAGATTTTTGCTTGGCATTCTGACCGGAATTACTTAAAATAGTAATGTAGGAGAGTGAAAAGGACACATTCAGTCACCAAACTACATGAAACAATCTGAGATAGTGTGACTGGTGTGAGGTGTTGATCTTGTTGAATTGGATAACTTGCCAATAGTGATAGACCCAGAACTCAAAATTATTTTCAGAAGTCTAGTCACATTTTTAAATGTGAAAAAAATCACATACCATCTCACTCTCTCTGTGTCTCTGTTGATCTCTCTCTCTCTCTCTCTCTCTCTCTCTCTCTCTCTCTATATATATATATATATATATATATATATATATGTATATGTATATATATATGTTATGATTTATTGATACTAGAATCTTAAATATTCCTGATGTTGTCTAAAATCCTAAGTTATGTGAATTACAATGTTCATATTAGAGTAACAGAAATTTGTTAGTTTACATAGTAGTTTATCTTAAAACTTTCTTCATCACTGCATGTTTTCTAGATGTGCACATATGCAGTATGATTTCTGTAAAAAGAACATGTGTTTTAATTGTAAGACATTAACTAAATATGTTGTTAGGGGCTTTACTCAGCAGGCATTCTAGTTCCAGCTTAATGTAGTAAGTTAGGAAACTGAAGGGGTATGTTCCCCAAATACTGTGCAAGTATAACTCTTGAGATGACTTAGATTATTTTTTCTTCCACTCATTTGTTATTTATTGACATATTTGTATGGATTCATCATTCCCTCATCCCTGTCCCATTCCACTGGGGGTTTTCCTAGTGGGGAGGCAGGTATATTCCCCATGGGCTTGTGGGTTTTGCATTGTGGGAGCAGCAGTCAGTGTTGGGGGAGAAGCAATGTTCTGGACATGATGTCCCAACCTGTGGCTCTTACAATCTTTCTGCCCCCTTTTCTGCAAAGTTCCCTAGATTTATTTTAAAAATTGATTTGCTTAAATCTTTGATTTCAAGAAGCAAAGATAAACTTAAAATGCCCATTTTCTTTAAATGTACTGAAAAGACTGTAGCAGTTTGTTGATACTTTCTTGATTCCTCATTTTTGGCCAAGATTTTCAGACCCTTCCCTTCTGCTGGTTATTACATTGCTCCAAAATTGTGACTAAGGTGGTATGATTCAAATCAGTTGCAGACTCCAATATTTCTTATTGTCAGAGGAAGAACACTCCTAAGCTCATTCTTTAATATTTTCTGGAAGTGATTAATGGTACCTCTCTTGACAATGGAAACCCCATTCCTTCCATGATTTTGTAATCACTCATTTCCAACATCTCCCTGCTTAAGTTAGACAGACATAGGGCCATTGTTCTCAACTGAGTTAAAACATTAAGTCATTGCACTATTATGAGAATTAGGTCCCTTGAATGTAAATCTTTAGAAGTACAGGGCCATCAGCACATGCATGCACAATTAGGAGGTATATCCCTTAAGGAATATAGAATTCTATTTGTGTACATTCCTGTTTTATTCATCAAGTAAAACTCAATGATGTTTTGCCAAAGTTTTAGCCAATGAAATTTTCTGATGTCAATACATTTTTCTTTTACTTCTCTTCTTATTTTCTTTTCATAAAGCATGGGGCTATCATCCACAATGAGCTTTTGATCAGAGAGACCTACAAGGTTTCCTAAAAGACAGACAGATTTCTGTCAGAGTACTTGATGACCCACCAAAGGTTAGTGGTAAGACCCTACTGCTGAAGATACCTTATGTGATTGACATGCAAATTAGAATGGCATGGCTGGAAGTTGGATGAGAGTCAGTCCCCAGACAGTCAGCGCATCTAGTGCCAGAAGGTGCTACATGGGAGACTGGGGGAAATTGACCAATATCTATCGAAGCAACGCATGTTCTAACCTACTTAGCAGCAAATAACTTATTGTGATGCCCACACAAGTGCAGTGGTGGCACACAGCCATGGTGGGGAACCAACTGCTCTCAATTTGGCTAACTGATCCCCTCACTGGTATGGGACCCATAGCTGGAGCTGGGAAACAAGTCAGAACCATATCCAAACATAAGCCCACTCTCCAATATCAACCTACTATCAATTGTGGGCTACAAGAGGGCCTACACATATTAAATTCTCTATAAAAAAAAAAAAGTAAGGGTTATCTCATTTGTCCTGGTGCTAACTTACTCTCCGTTGGAGAATCTGCTTCTCTTTTTCAGATAGATGTAGACCCTAAGGAGAGAGCCACCCCATCATACCTCAAAAGGGCTCCGGCTGAAACTAAGAAAACTTCGAGAAACAAGCAAGGGGGCTGTTTTTCCTGATGAACCGGACACCAGCACAAGGGGGAAGGAGATCAGCATAGAGAAAAATCAACTCCTACCAAATCAGAGAGCCAGAGCCTCAGAGGCCCTCAACACCTCATCACTGAAGCAGACCAAAAATGAACCCAACATGGCTCAGGGAAATTTTGCGGAAGAGGGGGCGGAAAGAATGTCAGAGTCACATGTTGGGTCATGATATGCAGAGACATTTAGCTTACCCATAACTGTGGGCTAACTCCACAATGCATGACCCGTATACCTCAACAAGGAGGGGCCAAGGGGAGGGGGTAGGTCACGGATGAGCCTAATAATGGTACCAAACTGACTGTATTTGCTGAATACAGAACTGAATAATAAAAAAAAAAAAAATAGCAAGCTTTCAAGAGGGTCGCCTTCTGTCTAGTATTGGAAATAAACTGATTCTTTAGTTTTCATTTGTGATAACCACGGTGAAGACTAGATTTAAAAAAAAAAAAAAAGCCAAGTGCAAGAACAGCCAAGTCCATTAGAATCTTGAAGAAGCACCAGCATGGGTCACTGCCAAAGGGGGCAGCAATTGATCTATTCTGTCGAAACATATACTGGACAGTGATCCGCTCTTGTAACTAAGCAATGCTTCTCTGCTCTGATTAATTGATTTCCTTATGTGCATCCATCCCAACATTCTGTTCTTTGAAATTTGAAATTAAATTTCAGTAAAATGTTTAATTTGGTTGTGTGCTCCTATGTACCAAAGGAAGAATTTAGGTTAAGAAAATAGTTCTCTAAGAATTGAGGGGTAAATAAATAACTTTTTATAGTTAATTCCTCCAAGACAAGGCACCAGAAGAATAAAATAAATTAATGAAATATAACAAATTAATTCCTTTAATAGTGCAATACTGAACAGTTTTAAAACATGGTAATGTACGTATGTGTATGATACATTATAGGCACATGTAATCTACTATGTGTCAGAGAATTGTCATGATCTGTGGAGCAGAACTGAATTAAGTGTACACTTCATCTTGACACACTGCCATCCTATACATAGGGATCTTCAATTTTATTGTTTTCACCTCATCATTGATTTTTAACTTTTATTGTAAAAATTAATTTCATTTGATACATTCTTTTAATTTGTACAAAATTATTCAGGACTTAATATAATTTCCCCATTTCAATTCAGTACTATATATTCAGATCTTTGCTACTTTTTGGCCCTATTAGATGTAAAGCACTCCACTATAATTCTTACTTTTCTGTTTCTTGAACTGTATGAATGTCATTTGTGGTTTCTTCTTAGCACAGACAAGTAATAATAAGTGATGAGGACGTCCCCGTGGGAACAGGCTTACTAGGAGAAGTCACTCTCCTAGAGATGGCACTGGGATAGTATCACTGAAGATTTACATTGCCCTACATGATGACTCCTCTAGTTTACAGTCAAATCAGCAAGCTGAGCCTGTTTTAAAGTTTCTATTATCTGACCATCACTTAAGAATGCCTGATTTACAGGCTGGAGAGATGGCTTAGCTGTTAAGGCTCTTGCCTGTGAAGCCAAAGGACCCCCAGGACCCACATAAGCCAGTGGCTGGAGGCCCTGGCACACCCATTCTCTCATTCTCTTCCCTTTTCCCTCTCTCAAATTAAATAAATAAATGAAATACATATTTTTAAAAAGATATAAAAAGAATGTCTTACTATTTATTTCATATCTGATTCATACAGCTCATACTTATGTATTAAGAAAGATATCATTTATTTAGCCAAGATGTCATTTTTGATAGATAAGAATTAATAACTGTAAAATGACATCAATCATACCTGAAATGATCTCAACCAGTTCAGGATGAACATTCTCCTGGCATCATTTTAATAATTTGTATTTAATTACTTGATTATTAATAAGTACGGACATCTCCAGAACAGGAGAGACATCAGATTAAGCTAATATGCCCTTATGTTCTTTGAACATTATCTGCATCTTTTCACACCAGTTTACTCATTAAAGAACATGAATTTTCTGCACCTAGGTTCTAATACATGACTTTTAGACATCTACTGTAAGTCTATGACATTTTGCTGACATTCTCTGATTATGAATATCTTTCTGACGTTCTCTGATGTATTCTTCACTACAAAGTAATGTGACTTAATATACCAAGTTCTTAGGGACTTAAGCAAAGCAATTCTTATTATGATAATGAATGCAGTACGTTATATAATTTTTTCCTGATTGACACCATGAGGTCTGGTTCCATCTGATGCTCATTCTTAGGAAAGGACAGTGCCAAGAAAGCTTCATTTTCCTAGAGCTAGGGGCCGCGTTCTCAACCCCACCTTCTATTCCACCCCTCCTCTTCTTACAAAGTGAATTCATAGAAATCATAAACAAACTTCCCTTTTAGTTACAGGACATGTTATAGGCAAAATAGCTAACTTTGGTTTGCTTTCTAGATACATGCAGTTATCACAAAATTTCTATATATGATATATATGCAATATACATATGTATTGCATTATCTAATATACTACAGAAGGTAACAAAGATTTCTGTTTCTGAATTCTTGTAGCTCTAGGTAGGCATTAATTTTATATAAGAAATTCTAAAATGAGCAATGAAATTCTACAAAACTTTCACTGGCATGTTATTTTTAATTTTATTGGACTTATGGGTTAGTTTGTATGGCAAAAACTGTGCAAGGCAGGTATGTAAACATCACACAATGTTTGAAATGTGAGCTAAAGTCTTCCTGTGTGATTTCTGGCACACATTTAATTTTTCTAATTCTACTAGTGGAACACCTGCATGGCAGAACCTACATCACATTAGTTTTGGCACAGTCTCGTAAAATGTTATGCTTGTATTACATGCCTCTGCAGAAAGAAGGACTAGTTGATGGGAAGATTTTATAAATGGTGAGAGCCAGTTCTGAGAATTTCTCTCAAAGATAGAAATACATTTTTAAAATTCACTTGCCACTACCCAGGCTTCGCGTCTCCTTTCTGAAACACAATCTAGTTTTCTTCTAACAAGCAAATTTCAAGAGAAATACTGCCATCTATCGCAAAAGCATAGAAAATGCACCTCAATATATCAATATATAGGCACAGTGGATGCCGTGAATAGGAACCACAATAATCTAGAAACAAACAGCATCAATTGACAAATGGTATGGCATCAAATTAATAAACTTCTGCACAACAAAGGGGGTGATACCTTATGGAATCAGAGAAAACATTTTTCCATTAGTCATCTGATCAGAGGTCAGTTACTTTCTTACTTTAGAGAATGAGACCAGAAGCAATTTATGGAAGGAAAAGAGTTTAGTTTAACATAGAGTCTTGATAAGAGCTTGATCATGGAGGGTAAGGCATAGAAGACCTAACTATACCTTAGTGTATCAGGAAACAGAAAGTGGGCTCATTATGAAACCTCAAGTTCTGCCCCACTTCCTCTAACTCCACAATCTTCCCAAATAGTACCACAATCAGTGGATTAAATAGTCAAACAATGCCTGTGAGGGACATTCTATAGTCAATCCACCATATTTCAACCTTAATCCCATTAATATTTTTAACAGAAAATGCAAGATTAATTCTGTCTAACTATAAAAGTCTTCTTCATTGCTATGACAAAATACTTCGCCAGAAGCAGTTTATAGAAGAAAAAACCTTAATATGCTCACAGTTTTGAAGGAAGGTTGATCATAGAGGGGAAGGCATGATAGCGGGAGGGGGAAGCTCACACACATCTCACCAGAATCAGGAAGCAGAGGAAGAACAGCATGTAGGTTGAGGGTATAACCTACCTAGAGGTTCACCTCCAGTGACTTACTTCCTCTAGTGAGGCTCCACCTCCTAAAGATTCCACAACCTTCCCAAGTTGGGCACAAATAGAGGATAAGCTGCTAAATTGCCTTAATCTATTGGGGGGGGAATTTCATTCAAACTACCGCAGGGTTAAATATCTGGAATATATACTGAACTCTAGAATTCAAACACCAAAACAATAATCCAACCAATAAATAAGCGCATGAGCAGACAGTTCTCCAAAGATAAAATATAAAGGGCCAATAAATACATGAAAGATCAACTTTAATAGTAGAGTAATGGAAATGTAATCTATATTAAGATTGCATCTCATCCCAGTAAAAAATGGAGACTATCAAGAATACATCAATAAATGTCTTCTATACACCTAGTAGGTCTGGAATGAAGATCTACACCCAGTGACACACTCTCTAAGTAGTGATATGCCTGCTAGGAATAAAATGAGAAGTTCAACATTAATATTAAAACAAAAAAAAAAACACCTGTCTGTGGGGCCGTACATGCAAACCACCACACCATCTCTCTAGCCTAAAATCTTTCTTAAAATGGTTAACCATCAGTCATGTACATGATATGTAACTTAAAGCTTACTCCCTTATTTTTGAAAATAAAGCACACATTGTTCAATCTTCATAAGTTCGCATTGTTTAGTTGCTTGAAGTCTGTCTCTCCATAAGAATTAATCATGTCAATGTATCTAGTAAAGCAAAAATGACATCTATTGACTAGATTAATTTAAAGAATATCATGTAGATTTTCATTGTAAACAAAGGAAAATTAATGAATAACAAGCTGCATATATTTCTGATTATTTCAGACTTTCTAAGATCTTTTCTGTAGCACAATATCCATGGCTGGAAATGAAAAACAGTTAATCATAAAAGCAAGAAGAAGATAATTACAGGTTACAAGGAAAGTTTATAGGACATATGTCTGATTAAAAAAATGCCCAAAATAAAAAAAAAAGAAATTTCAAAGCTCATCTTTAGTCTATAGAAAACATAAACAAAGGCTGGTGCAATTGCTCAGTGGTTAAGGAGCTTGCCTGCAAAGCCAAGTGACCAGGGTTTAATCCCCCTAGTATCAACATAAAGCCAGATGAACAAAGTGTCACATGCATCTATAGTTCATTTGCAGTGACTAGTGGCTCTGGTGCACCCATTCTTTCACTCTCTCTCTTCTTCTTCTTCTTCTTCTTCTTCTTCTTCTTTCTTCTTCTTCTTCTTCTTCTTCTTCCTTCTCTCTCTCTCTCTCTCTCTCTCTCTCTCTCTCCTTGCACATAAATAAAAAGAAAAAGGGAAAACATAAACTTCCCAATGTATGAAGGCAGAATTCTCTTCTGCCCTGCCTGGGTTAACCACTTCTCTTGCCCTCAGACATCTGAATTCCCAGTTATTTGGTCTTTAAACTCCTTTATACCAACATTCCACTTTGGTTCACAGCACTTCATAATTACCCCAGTTGCTATAGATTTTAGCACTCTGAATCCTAGGGAACCACAATTTCCTGCATTTGAAGAGTACAGCCAGAATTTACAGTGACAGGCTGGTTGATGGTTCAGTCTGAAAATCACATGCCTCTCCAGCATTAGGGTATGAGTCTCATCTTCAGAACAAATGTAAAAAGCTTGGTGATATATGGCTATATGACAGATATAGAAATTCCCTGAGACATACTGGCTAGCCAAATTGTTGAGCTCCAAGTTCAGCAGAAAACCCTGCTTCAAAAATTAAGATCGAAAGCAACTGAGGAGGACTATAACATTGACCGTGCATCTACATACATGTGTACACACATATATGCACACAAACAAAATAAATATAAATTAATAAACAGTGACATGTCATATGTTCTCTCTCCCATATGTGGATCCTAGCTACAAATTATAGACTTGTGTGTGATCTGCAACCAAAAATCAGTAGCAAAGGCCCATAACCTAGAAAAAGGCTATAAGGGAGGGAGGAGAGAGAAGGTCTTAAGGGGATGGTATTGTATATATGTAAGTAGAAGAACAGATTACAAGGAGGAGAAAGGCCTAAGTGAGGTCAGGGGAAAAGATTATATAAAAGAAAGGTTTGGTGGGGTAAATCAAAACTCAAGATATGCTGAATAAGACATATGAAAATCTACTTTCCTGAATAATGGCACATCCAGAAGCCATAGATTGTTACTAGAAAATTTTCAGTGCCAGAGATGGGATACCTTCCAGTGAGTTGTTGACCAGGAAGGTCCCTGTTGCCTCCAAAACAGGCTATATCCAAGGCCCTTGATTTCCCATGAGAAAGAGATCGTAAGACCTTATTGCTGAAAATTTCACTTGCGTGAGTGGCAGAATAACCGAGAATTCAAGCTGGTGCTAAGCAGAAAACCTTCTCCCTAAAGGCCAGCCAACTAAAGACTGGAAAAAAGCTTCACTATATGCAGCCTTGTAGGAGACAGAAGTCATCAGTGGTAAAAACAGTGGACACAGAAAGCTTCAAGTTTGGCCAGACAGGCCAATTGACTGAATGAGTGCAATAGTGGCATGTCTGCTCTGGGAGAAAC
The DNA here is from genome assembly GCA_036346955.1 of Dipus sagitta. Classification (NCBI taxonomy): domain Eukaryota; kingdom Metazoa; phylum Chordata; class Mammalia; order Rodentia; family Dipodidae; genus Dipus; species Dipus sagitta. The sequence goes on from CM070774.1 coordinate 51,635,277, forward strand.
CAACTGCTCTCTAATTGGACTGAAGGCCCACTCCATGGGAGGGAATAAATTTCTGGTACTGAAAACCTAATCAAAAACCTATAGCAGGGGAGGTCATGAGCCTTAGTGGTATAAAATCTGCTCTTGTCTGGGTAAATCTATATATTACTCTCACCAAATTGCCCTAAAGCACTACACTTAATGTTCATACTCATATATTAATGCTACTCTCACTTCTGGTTAGAAAAGCTTCTCTTTTCAGATGGCAAACACCATTGGTATGACCCAAAAAGCAACACAGTGCTGAGAAGAAGGGATGGAGGAGTGTCCAGCACTGAAACATCTCACACCGTCCAAGGCTCAGGGTCCATTGAAGAAAAGGTGGCAGAAAAAATGTAAGAGCCAAAGAAAGGGTACCACTCCTTACAAATCAACTCTCCAGACAGAAATTGCCTTGATATCCATGACCTTGCAGTGCCTAGCAATACCTACACAAGACCCTCATAACAGTAGAAAAAGATGATGGCATCAAATTAAAAGAGAGGCTAATGGCGAGAGAGAGGGAATATGATGAAGGGCAGTGTTGTAAAGGGGAAAGTGGAGAAGGGGAGGGAAATACCATAGTTTGTTTTCTGTAAGTATTGAAGTTGTCAATAAAATATTTTAAAAGATTATTTTGTGCTACTACTTGGAATTTGACTGTGTAAACCTTTAAAGTTTAACTTCACTCTCCATTGGAGAATTTGTTTCTCTTTTTCAGATGGACACAGATTCTAAGGACAGAACCAGCCCATCACACCCCAAAAGGGCCCCAGCTGAAACTAAGAGTATTTGGGGAAATAAGCAGGATTGCTGCTTCCTTGGTGAACCTGGTACCAGCACAATGGTGAAGGAGATAGACATAGAGAATACTCAACTCCTACCAAACCAGACATCCAGAGACACAGAGGCTCCTAAGACCTCATCACTGAAGCAGACCTGAAATGAACCCAACATGGCTCAGGGAAATTTGCGGAAGGGGGGGGTGCAAAAAGAATGTCAGAGCCACACGTTGGGTCATTATGCACAGAGACATTGCCTCTTACCCATAACTGATGGCTAACCCCACAATGCATTACCTGTGTTTCCCAACAAGGAGAGTCCCTGTAGAGGGGGGAGTACAGGGAGGAGGCTAATGATGGTACCAACAAGACTGTATGCACTGTGTATATAACTAATAAAAAAATTGAGTAAAAAAGTATACAAAATAAGGAGGAATAAAAAACAGGAGATGAATAAATAAAGAGCAGCTAGAAAAATAAGACTGAGACAGAGACAGAAATTTTTTAAATCTCTACAAAAATGATGACTAACCTCAAGGTGTACAGAAAGTTCCAGGTCTAAGAGTCAAGGTGGTCAATGAAATGTAACAGATAGATTTTACTAAAGAGAGAGTCATTACAGATCTTGGAAAAACAGCCTTTACTAGAGCAATGCTGGTGCAAAAATGCTTGTGTTTTCTGAGTTTATATCTTCCGGTTGGAGAACCACTATTGACTATTTCAAAAATTGATTCTAAGATATGTAAGGTGTTAAACAAGATTTATGTCTGTATAATGTTTTTGCTGTGACAAAATTTTTGACAAAATAACCTTAAGTATTGAAAGATTTCCTCTGGCTTACAGATTGAGGGTACACTCCGTCACGGCAAGGAAGGTGTGGGTAAATATGACTAATATCAGTGTCACAGTCAGCTTCATATTGCTGAGATGAACCTCCTGACCAGACACAGTTTATAGGAGGAACAGGATTTATTTCAGGCTTACAGATCTAGAAGAAGTTCCATAATGGTGGAAATGGTCCCGCCCTTCACAGATCCACACACAGAAAGAAGAAACCACCACTAGCACCACCAAAAGCAAGCATCAAACGAACAGCAGAACATGGACCCAGGCAGAGCTCCTTCCTGCATACCTTAGGCTGGAAGTCAGATCCATCCCCACAACATCTAAGGGCTAGACCCCATGGTCTGTCCACAGTGACACCACTTCCAGCCTCTCAGCTGGAAATCCAAGTTAAAAGCTTTATGAAAAAGAAAGCAAGAAAGAAAAGAAAAGGAAAGAAAACCTGATTCTACTGGGGTATATACATTCAAATGACTGCAAACAGTAAGAAATAACCATGGACAATCTGGATGTTATGCTGTTTTGAAATTTCCTGAGCTAAACAATTTAGTCCTACTTTTAAACTCAGCCTGTCAAAATTTGAAGACATAGGTAAAAATCAACCAGACTTTTGCCCAATGTTGCAAGAATACACTCTATCCCAATGTCTAATAGACCCTTGTTCCCCGCTGAAACTTTGTGAGCCTGCATTTCTATAGGCACTTTGTTATTCCAGGCTTGTACTGGATCACTTACTGAACTGTGCCAACAATTTCCAGGGCTTGTCTTGGTCACTATTCCAAACTCCTCCACATTCCTCCACAAACCAGTTCTAAAAGCCTACTCTCACAATGAAAGCCCCCATTCCTCAATAACAATTTTCTGTGTTTGATACTTTTCTTGGTGCTATGATGAAATAGCTAACAAAAGCAACTTAAGGACAGAGGGTTTATTTTGGCCCTTTGAGCATACAGTCCATCATGGGAGGAGCTATAGCAGCAGGAGTATGAGGTATCTGGTCAGATTGTATCTGCATTAGGAGGTAGAGACAAAAGAATCCACAGGAGCAGCTTGTTTCACCTTCCACTGGGTTAGTCCATAAACAGTCCCTTGGGCTGTTGCTGCCCACACTCAGTTTGTGTCTTCTTTTTTTAGTTAAATCTCATTGACACACCCAAAGATGTGTCTCCTAAGTGATTATAAATTCAGTCAAGTTAACAGCCAAGATTAATCATCACAAGTTCTAAGAGCAATTTGCCTTTCTATGTAAAGACAGGTGAAATTCAATGGTGCTATTGATGAACATAGATGATGTGATAAGTCACAGGAATAATTAAGGGGGAATTTTCAGACATAAAAATGAAGGTCAATAAAAATATTCTGGGAAGGTAATTTTGACCTATTCTGTTATTTGTTCCAGCTCATTTTGACTACGGATTCCAATGTTGCAGTGATAGACTTAAATCACAGATTACCTTAATTCAAGTTCCAAAAGTGATTTAAGTTCCACCATCAAATGTAATCTCATATAACTTGAATTGAGAACTGAAATGATTTATGGAAGCAGAAGAGCATGTGGTTCTCTCTTTTGTGGAATAGACTTTGTAAAGGGCAGCAGGATTCTCCACCTACTACTTATCATGGCAATGTGTAAATGCTTACATATACACATTTGTATATATAAGAGAGTATGTATGTGAATAGGTTTGTATGTTGAATTTTTTTCTGAGATTCATTAGTTGTGGGTAAAACTGATCAATGGAACAGACAAGTTTCCCATTGCATAAAAAGTTACCAAGATACTTGCAGAGTTTTACTGTTGGAAATCATCTGTAGGATTTCCTTTTGCAGTCTTCTCAATAATTTCAAACTGCCTTTGAACACTGATAAATACATTTATTCTTATGTTGTTTAACACATATTCTGTTCCAACCTATACATGATGTATATAATAAAGGTATGGATAGAGAAGATATTACTGAGGGGCCAAAGGAAGTTTGACATCATACTGGCAGTTTCCTTCTTCATTCAAAACAAAATAAGATTACCCACTGAAAGAAAAGAAATGTCCTGTAGCAGAAATACTAGAAATATGTTAACTGTGAGTTGCTATTCAAAAATCTCACTTTTATGCACACTTTTATGGCACTAGTATTGAAGTGGAATGTAAATTATTGAATTAATAGACTACAGCTTAGTTTAAAATATTCTGAATGGGGCAATATGGTAGAATAAGTTTCTGTAAAACTTTTTGCTATAAATGTCTTCAAGTGTTTTAGAAAAATGAATGAGTGTGTTTATGGAACAAAATGGAAAATACCTTTGGCCAGAGGTAACAAAGAAGGAACATCATACAGTGAGCTAATCTTGTAACTGACTGAGAATTAATTTTGGTTTTATATACCTATGGGGACAGGAAATAAGTTCTGAGTGTACACGAGACAGAAAGTTAGAACTGAGAGACCTGTAAAGCATTGAGATGCAACAAATGGTTTAACTGTTACCTAAAAGAGTAAAGGCCTTTATCCACTTGCGCAGGTAGATCTTGACTGAAGTTTGCTATGATTAAACCCAGAAAATAATTTACTTTGAGAAAGCATGCACCCCAATTAAATCTGACATCAATTTTGCACTACCTTAATGGTGCATAAATACCACTGGGAGTTGAAAATCTTGAAGTGGATAAAGTAGATATCTGCATAGAATTTTCTGAAGGTTTTGTGTTTCACAATGGTGCTATTTTCAAGTGGAAAAATCTATGTTAGATATCATAGATTGCATATTTTCCATTACAACTTTATAGTAATAGAAGTAAGTTTTACCATTTTAATAAGCTAAATGCAACACAGCAATTAAATAAAAATAAATACAATAAAATACCATAAAAGTTTGTATACAAAAGTTCTCCCATGGGCTGACAGCAGTAATTTGGGTTACCTGTCAACATAATCTGTCTGAGAAAATTCACCATCCAAAACACTGTCAACAAGCATTCTCACTGTGCAGATACAAACTTTTTCACAAGTTTTGGCATCCTAAGCAGATATTAACAAGCATAGCCAACAAAAAGGTGTCCTAAGATCACTAAAAAAAAGGAAAACCACATAAAAATTTAAAAGTCCAGAAAATAAGTGTGTGGAATGTGATTAAATACTAAAACAAAATAAAAAATAAATACACATATAAATAATACTGCATAAAGCTAAAGCCCCAAACTGAGAAAAGACAGATTTGAATGAGAATAAAACATACTTTCAAAAGCTAAAATATAGCCGGGTGTGGTGGCACATGCCTTTAATCCCAGCACTCTGTAGGCAGAGGTAGGAGGATTGCTGTGAGTTCGAGGCCACACTGAGACTTCATAGTGAATTCCTGGTCAGCCTGAAGTAGAGTGAGACTCTACCAAAAACAAAAAACAAACAAACAAAAAAACCCTAAAATAAAAAAGCTAAACTATAACAACCTCAATTAAAAAAATATTAAATCACAATTGGGTGTTTTGTCAAACCCTTAGGAGCCAAAGACAGGAAGATTCAAGGCAACACCCTGTCTAAAATCAAATAAAAATTTATTAAATCACCCAAATTACAGATGACGCATTGTTCATTTGTAAAGTAATATACAATGAAAGAGATGATCTATACATGCTGGCTTGTCTCCCTGCCAACATTTTGCATTTGTATTCAGACTCACAAGAAATGGTCCCATAATTTTGAAGCCCAGTACAAACCAAAATATGGCTCTTTAAACAGATTTCAATTTTCTGGGAGCAGCACATTAAATAGGGTAAAATGCTTTTGTGAGCACTATATACTGTGAAATTATACCAATCACACCTGTGAGCCTTCCCTTCAATTTTTATGGATGCTCTGCCTGTCAACTGGTATGTCTCTGATTCAAGCTCACTGAATTCCAGTTCCACTTAAGAACTTAAGGTTATGTTCCTTGACTTAACTTATTAATTCTGTGAAACAAAGTCAATTTTTTCTAGAGAAAATGGTAGACTGATATTAAATGGCATACTTAATTTCTGCAGGGCAATAAAATAGAAGTATTGTGTGCAAGTTCCATTGTGCAGTCTGACTTTTGGTTGAAGTGAATATAATCTGGTGTCTGAATGACTTCTACCTTGAAAGGAAGAAAGAAAAGAAAGAAAAATGACTATTGCCAAAGCAATAGAAAAGTTATTGTTCCCAGTCCTGGTGGTTTTTGGCAGACATTCAATGTCTTAAATGGTCTAAGGAATTACTAACACATGGATATGAACAATTCCCGCAGAATGCAGAAAAAAATCAAGCCTTTAAAATATTCCTCCCTTAATTGGATTTCCTTTTAATGGAACTGAACTTGGAAGTACAAAATGTCTCATTAACCTTACTTTCATTGAAACTACTATGTTGACCATCACCTCTGCACCACTGTGCTTTCATTGGTATAAGGGGGATATGGTCCTCTGATTGTTTATTACATATTGTGGTATCAATTACTTGAGGATATTCTGCTTGACACCTTAATGCTTCTCTAACATGAAACAAAGACTCCATTTAAATTTATATTTTCCTTGTTTTAGTCCACCTTTAATTCTTGTCATTAATTGCAGAGGATGATAATGGCTGCAATGACATTTTCCTATTATTCTTCTGCTTTCATTTTCTCCCTGTACATTTATATCAAGGATAAACATTTTCTCTAGTCTTTTAAAATCTAATCTGTAGTTATGACTTCAAAACATTAAAACCAAAAAATAATTCAGTCAGAATTTTTCATGTCAATTGTTTTAAAAATGAAGAAATTGTGTATATGTCAATACATGGGAAAAACAATTATGTTACATACCTCAATGTGTCTTTTCTCTCCTTGGATGAGAAACATATGTAAGTTCCACAAATCCTTATATATTTATCATGACTGTAACTGCAATAATGCTAGTAGTGGTACATAGTATGTGGTCATAAACATTGGGGGGTGGGATTGGGAGATGGCTTCCTTGTATAGAACTTGCTACACAAGTACAGAAGTGTGCATTTGCTCCCAAGCACACACACAAGAATGCTGAGCATGGTTCATATGCAATCAGTTCTAGGGAGGTAAAAACTTAAGAATCCACAGAGCTAACTTGTTAGTTAGACTAGCCACTCAGAAATAATCTGGGCCAAGTGAGAAACACCATCTCAATAAATAAGGTGGGGAATGATTGAGGAAGACACCTGATGTCAGCCTCTGACCTCCACAACCACATGCATCTGAACCTACACTCACATGCCAACACATATATAAACATGCATACCCACATGCATGTATGTCACACACACATGTATATGCAAAAAGTGAGAGAACATAGTGGAGTAATACGTGATTCTGGAAGTGATTATTTTGTCTGAGTGTGAGGCAAGAAAAAGACATTATGGAAAACATATGTGAAATATTAACATCTGTTCATCAAGCTAGCAGATTATAGCATAAGGCACTTTCTACCTTAATTATAAGAAGTAACAGTATATTCTTATACCACATGTAAATCTCTGCACATGTAATGTTTCAGAGTTATATGAGTTGTTTATTTTAAGCAAAATCTCCCTTAATTAGTAATTGTGTGTATTTCTGTGAAAGAGAATTAGGGAATCAAATTTGCATTCTTGGCAATTTAGAAAAAATAATCCTTACAATGCTATCTATGCTTTTCTTGATTTCTGAGGTGATTTGAACAGTAATTGCTTTGATATTTTTCTTTTTGCTTCTTGCTGCTATATTTTTTCATGCAAAAATCAGAAACATGGAATAGCTGTCAATGAAAAAGACTTCACACAACACCATAGTTAAGTGATCAAAATGATCTCTCATCATCAATAATGAAAAACAATCCTAGCCAAATGTCTCTTGATGCAAGAAAATGTGAACAATACTTCAGTTCTACTATGATTCTGGCATGTATATGTAACCGAATCTTCAATATGTAAAAATACAAAGTGAACTAAATTAGAAATATTATAAATCCCTGCTCTTCTCAAAGCATCTCCACAAGACAGGTGTGCTTCTATGCAGACATATAGAATATACTCATCTATGACATACAAGCAAGGTTAAAGAAGACAGAGAACATTGTTTCAACTTTGAATACTGAGTAGACAGCTCTAAGTATTTCCAGAACAACAAAGCAAAAGGTAATAGTTGATACCTGTAGGATTAAAAGGTGACTAAGATAATTGTGGTAGTTTAAATAAAATAGATGGCCCCCAATATATTTCAGTTGTTTATTTGTTTGCAGTTTGCATCTTTAGCCACCTGGCTGGAGGCAGTGCTATTGTGTGGATCTTAAGGTGTGGTGGTGGGTTTCAGATTTCAATCTAAAGATATGCAAAGTGTGCCTAGCAGGAGTTCCTGAAGTGTGCTGTGTGGCTTTTGGCTTTTTGGCTTGTGCTTCTCTATCTCTGCTTGGTCCTGTGAGGGCAGGCCAGTTTCTTCTACCATTGTGGAACTTCCCCTGGATCTGTGAGCTTCAATAAATATCCCTTCCTCCATAACTGTGTCTGGTCTGAAAGTTCATCTCAGCAAACCTGAAGCTGTCTGCTACAATAATGATGTTTATTTCTCACTTTCCACCTGAAATAATTACTCTTCCTCTCTCTCTCTTTTTAATTGTGTTTGAGACACAGTAAATGAAAACAATGTTGTCAGGCATAAAAAAATATTACTGTATTTTGTTTAGTCAGCTCTAGACTAACCATACACTATGGCACCTTAAGTATCTCCTGGTATTAACTAGTCAAAAATTCTCTTTTCGGATACTGCCTTGAGATTTCATTACTTGAATCTCTAACTTGACTTTAAATACCCCTAACATAAATTCAGAATTATACAGCATGTTGTCAACAGAGGGCACTAATTCTAAGTAGTATTCTCTGTCAGTTGACAAAATAATCATTTTCATAGATTTTGCAGGGAACAATATGCCAAGTAACCTCATTTACTCCTTAAACAAAGAACACAATCACATTCTAATTTTATACAATTCAAGCAAAGACTTCAACCCATACATCTTCCCTCAAAATTACTTAACTATTTAGTTTAGGAAATTGTGACAGAAGAAGGAATATTTTAAAAATGGTTTCATGGTGACAGAAGAGATGCAACATGATGTATCCAGAAAAAGAATGCAACAGATTTATAGTCAAATCATTTGCCTGCATATTGTCTATAAGTGCTAAATGTTTCACCAATATGATTAAGCTTTTCAGTCTCAGAGTCCTCTAAAAAGTATATCAATACTAAATATATAATAGGTATACAGAAATATCTGTTAATATTATATTATTATTATCATACAAATTTACTTATTCTAGCAAAACTAAACTTAATTATGGAAATATTTTACTTTATCCTTGGATATTCTCATGAGTACATATGTATGCACAGTGTATAAGTAATGGCTATATATTGATTGCTTCAATAAATAATGATATTTAATTTGCTAGAACCAAATCTTAGAAATGTGAAACATGTTTTAATTCATTACAAACAAAGGAAAGGTTAACTTTGTATTCAGTTTCAACTTTTTAAAAGACAAATATCTAGGAAATGAAATGAAAACTCGTAAATCAGTAAAAGTACATGGAAAAGAATGGAAAAATGGTGAAATAAAATGAATTGAATCTTTCCCTCCAAAAGTAAAGAGAAAACAAATACTCGACTTCACTGTCACTCAATGGATAATGAAATTAAAATATTACCTTGTTTGCCTATAAGACTGAGAGACATATTTATAATGTCTACGAGAAAAGTTGCCTAAGGGGAACTATGCATTTTTGAAGTGCTACCAATGAGAAATTTACAAAAACGTAATTTTTCATCATGGGAGGCTGTTTTAAAGATCAATCTACTAAATGAACACATTAAAAGATGAGAACTTTCATTATCATGCTAAGATACCCATGCACTGAATAATAATGGTGATCATGGAAAGTTTCACTTTACTGTAGTAGAAACAAAATTACAAAGTATTTATCTGCCTTGTTTCTTGTTTTAACTCTGTGATCTTCTATATCTGATGTTCAATATACGCTCATATACTACATGTGATATTATGTTATACCATTTGATTCTTACTTTAAAATACATTTTAAGTAAACTTTTGATAAAAATTGGTTCACTTTTAGAAATAACTTTTAGCATTGTTCAAACAAACTCAATCTATTGCCAATATTTTATGATTTTTATCAATAATTAGTCAAGGTTTATCTACCAACCTTGTTTTTATAAACTATGTCATACTATTAGCCAAAGAAAACAGTAAATCACAAAATCACATTAGTTAAGCCATTTCTTTTCAAAGTTCCAGAGTAATGTGGAAGTATAATGTTCATTAATTTCTATTAAAATTAGTGAAAATTCACATATATGCATAATAAAGGAACAGATAGAAAATATATTTAAATGCCCAATCATAATCCAAATTCAGTTATTACATTCTGACACTTGGCAATTTAATTGATCAGGATAGACTCAGACAAAGTTTATTTAATTTCTTTAATAGATTTTTACTTAATGGATTTTTAATTTTAGTGGCATATTATTAGAAACCAAAGTCAATTGAGGTTCCTCTATACATAGATGAACATTTCTAAGAAGCCACTGGAAAGCTCACAGCATTTAGAGGGAACTTCAGGGGCAATGGTTCCAGAGAATGAGTGACCCATATTTAGCATAAATCACATGGTTAATTTCAGACACCATTAGCTTTCAAAGAGCCTGCCTCTGGATGTAAACAGTAGTCTCAATGAGGGAGATGTCTGTTCTTCAAGGAAATGAATGAAATACTTGGAGACATGTTTCTTTGTCACTACTGAAAGGCAGTTGCTATTGACAAGTGATCATGCAGCTATATCACCTACAATGCACAGAACAGGCTGTTGTGACCAAGAATGATCTATCCAATATGTCAATTCTGCCTACACTGAAAAATCAAAGGAAAATATCAAATACAGTTTCTGAAAATGTCAAGAAATTGGAAAACATAATGACTCTGTTCAACTCTGCTATTACTAGCTTTGAAGAAATTGAAATGTTCCTGAAATGAAATTATGTATACCATCAAGGAAATGAGCTAAGGTTGTAGAAACTATTTTCATTAAGTTCCTCCTGTAAAGCACTGAGGTTTATAAATGAGGACACAAAAGGATGAGGGCTGGTCTGTATACTCTGAAATTCTGGGCATTATTACATTATCTAATCAGTCAGGGTCTCTGAAGCCAGGATCCAAGAGACACTGGCTCTCTGACTAAGGTGCAAGACAGCAGAAGTGTAGATAATATAATAATTCCCTAGGGGGTCAAATTTACCTTACCATTCCTAATCAATAAGAGCAATACTCTATGATATAATTATTATCCCTCAAACCCAATTGATAGACACAAATCATTATAGTTATATATGAGTAGTGAGAGAAATTTGAGGAAGGTGATTGGTACATATATTTTCCTGTGAAAATCATAAAATAATTTGTGGTGATAATTTTGACATAATTTGCAAGTGCTGTCCTACCAAGACAAGCTTGAGGCTGGGAATAATTTTCATGTGTAAGCCTAGTAAACATTTCAGTGTTGGTGTTCTTAGACACAGTAGTATTTTGGCTGATGGAAACATAGTATATTCTAGAATAATGCAGTTTCAACTATTTGATGCAGAAAGAAACTCAAGTTTCATGACATAACATGATCTTTGCTCACGTTTGAGTCATATATATACATATATACATATATATATACACATATATGTCTATATATTAGTATATATATACTACATATATACATACACACACACATATATATATATATATACACGCACACAACTATGTCTAATATATATATAGATAGTATTATAGTGGTTTGAGTGTGAACATATGTCCCCCATAGATAGCCTGAGGTTCTTTTGGTTAAGCTTGAACTTGAATCTCCAGCTGGCAGTGTCCTGCTGGGGAATAGATGTGTCACTGGGGGCAAATCTTGTAGTCCAGTCCTAAGGTGTGTTCAGAAGAGTTTGAGCACTTTCTGTTCATTTTTGCAGGCTGTTTTTTGGTCTCTCTATCTTTGCTTGGATCTATGAAAATGAGCCAGCAAATTACACTGTTGATCGTGTTTCCCCTGGATTTTTTTTTCAAATTTTTGTTACTTTATTTATTTGAGAGCGAGAGTGAGAGAGAGAGAGAGAGAATGGGTGTGTCAGGGCCTCCAGCCACTGCAAACGAACTCCTTGTGCATCTGGCAAGTGGGTCCTGAGGAATAGAGCCTCAAACCAGGGTCCTTAGGCTTCACAGGCAAGTGCTTAACTGCTAAGCCATCTCTCCAGCCCTTTCCCCTAGATTTTATAAGTCTGAAATAAACTCTTTGCCTCCATGAGCTGATTCTGGTCAGATTGTTTGTCCGACAAAGTGAAGATAACTGCAACAATATAATTAGTACCAGAAGTTGGGTCTCTGTTTTGGTGAATATGACCATGTGGATTTGGTCTTGGAATGTGTGTGCTAGAATAACATGGAAGGATTCAGTATTTTGGATTGGAAAAGCCTTGCTGTGCTATAAGCATAGCTTGACTGATTATTCTGGTAAGGCTTTGAAAATTCTAACTGTAGAGAGAAGTGTAGAATGTGAAGGCTTAGCTTATGAAATTTTAAAGGTAAAAGAGGGAGCTTTGTTGGAACTGGGATACTTATGGAAAGGTTGGATGCATGCCCCCTGCAACAACCCTGACCATGGCTAGAGAGTTTGATCAAGACTGAATTTAAAAGTATTCTACTGGTGTGCTTGGTTGAAGTTATGTACCAGAAATATATGAAAAATATATAGTTTATCATAGGTGAAACTCAAGCAAGTTCAAAGTTACCTACACAGAGACTAGCTTTAGGTTACAGAAGCTACAATTTTTAAGCAAATTCCCATCATCAAGGGTGGGCCAACTGTTTTGCATTGAAGCAATGGAAATTATGCCCTGAGTGTGAGCCGTAGATGGCTCAAATGAGTAAGAATACAAATTCTTTTGATAGGAGGTGACTTGAAAAAATACCGGTGAAAGAGTATGCTGTTCTCTCTGGATTTACAAATTTGGCTATGCCATTTACCTAATGCTTATCTTGAAGGCATTAAAATGCAAAGTGGGCCATGAAGTGTAACAGTTTTGTTTTTTGGACGTAGACCCTGGGCAAAGTGAAGCAGGGTTAAAATCCCTATCTGGAGGACAGGCTAAGCATTGTATGGAGCTATGAAAATGAACCATGGTTTCCAGTGTAGAACCAAAGATGTTATGGATATATTAGAACTGTGGAATGGCCCTGGGGAGCTGCTCAGCCAGCCCAGCTAGAGGGGTTAGTTATGGATGTAGGACTTGAACTGTGGTGTTTGATGTTTACCTGCTGGTTATTATTTGCATTGGTCCACTCTCCTCATTGTTTTTACAGTGGAAATGTTTACTCTATGCCATTATGTTTTGTAAGTAATAACTTGTGTTATGATCTTAAAGGACTCATAGTTAAGAGATAGTCTTGAATCTCAGATGAGATTTAGAACTTTTGAGTAGTGTTAAAGTGCATAAAGGCTATGGGAAACAGGGGAAGAATGTGGTCGTTTGAATATGAATGTATGTCCCCCATAGCCTGAGATATTTTTAATTAAGCTTGCAACTTGAGTCACCAGTGAGCACAGCCCTGCTGGGAAAGACAGGCTAAGTGGGGGCAGATCTTTTACTCCAGCATTATGGTGTATTCAGAGAAGTTTGGGCTCTTGGATATATTCATTTCTGCTGGCTGTTTTGTGGTCTCTCTCTGCTTGGATCTATGAGAGAAAGGCAGTTTCTTCCACCACGGTTGATATTTCTCCTAGATTCAGTATGCCTGACATAAACCCTTTTCTTCCATAAGTATCTTCTGTTCAGATATTCATCCACGAATGCAAAGGTAGCTGCAACAAATATCAATTAAAGTGCTAGAGGAACATGCTGCTAAAATGTCAGGCAATGCAATCTTTGTTTCATAGTCATTGCCATGTGAAGAGCCAGTACTTCATGGTCCTGCCAGTAGACATGTGGCCACACCACTTTACCTTGCTTAGTAGGTGATGAGGGGGATTAAATGAAACAATTTTCATAAGGAAACTGGCACAGAAATGGGTACACAGCAATGAGGGGCTACAGAAAACACTATCTATTAACACAGCATGTTAACATTCTGTGCACTTTCAGACAAAAGAAATTGAGAAAACTCTAGAATCAGGAGGATCACACACCACCTTTCTCCCCAAAACATGGCCATAGAGAAATTCTCTGGTTTATCTCCCATGAAAGTAGGTCCTAAGACTCTCATATGACTATTGACACATCATATACTCAGAGGAAAAGAATGAAGGCATAGAGCAGACTAGAAAAATCTTCACAGAGACCTTGCTGAATTTCTGCTAATTTACTATTAGCTCAAACCCTATTCTCCAGCCACTCTTCTCTGAGAGTATACATAACAATTGTTTTCCTTTGCCTTTGGCATTTAATTTTTGAGAGCACCCATGTCAAATGTTGGTTAAATGTATTTTTATGATATTTTACTTGTCAACCTTTTATTGTAGGGATGTTATCCTTAAACTTCATGATGGAGGAAGGAAAAACATATTACTTTTTTTTCAGTTTGTTTTCTACATAGATGATGATCATGGTGATGGTGATCTTGATTCATTCATTAGAAGAAACTACCTTATAAAATTTAATACTGATAGATCTGAAATAAAAGCATTTATGGTTAAAAAGGAAAAAATACAATAGCTAAATAAACAAAGTTAATATTAATTTATGAATAGTATAAGTAATTTATAAATAGCAATTCAAGTTAAAAGAATAATAAAAATATGTTTAAAATAATTAAGATGAAAGGCTCATAAAAAGAATAGCATGAGACCAGTTTAAAATAAATAGATGTAAAGCCATTCAAGTGCAGAAGATTCGGCTAGGATTCAGAATTGTTAAAAGTATTATTTTCAAGACATAACATTTAAAGGAGGAAGCAAAGAGGTCCTTGAGAGACATGGAAACCATTAAAGCAAGGACTGTCCTTAATCACTGTCTCCTGAGTTCCAAGGATCTTTGAAGGGAGTGTCCAAGCAGATATTATAAGTAAAGAGAGCAAACACTGAATGTTGGGTAAGCATAACAGTAAAGAGGCTTAGGGTTGGCTGATAGATTTATTGTAAACATTACTAGTTCCTATACTACAGGATGTTTTACTGTGTCACTCCTACAAAGATACGGTGGGTGTAAACTAGCTCCTTCCAAATTATACAGTGTCTAAATTGCCAACATAGAATAGTGACAAAACATGACATAATGGGTCAGCTCAACAGTTGGGCCTATTACATGTAGGTTTAGTAAGTGTTATTTGCACTACCTTATATAGTGGGTGAAAAAAATAATCAAATGCAGTCATTTAGTTAAAAATTTGAGTTATGACTTGATGATTTTTGCATTCAATGAAACATTAGATCCAGTAAAAGTTAAATGGTAAGAGAAAATACTGAACAGATCCATGATAACTTTCTAATGGAGGAATTTGTGACAGGAAGATAGGGCTAAGTAGACATCTAAATGCTTTTTCCACTGCTTATCATTCTCCCAGGAGGTTTACTTCCTTTATATCTGGTACTCCTTATCCTCTTCTTTTTCCTTCTCTTCCTCCTCCTACTTTTTTCCTGACTTATCACAGTTCCAAAAAGGACTGGGGGAAAAAAATCAAGTTCAACAAGAAGGCTTTATCCTGAGTTTTAAAATTCTTCCATTCAAAGTTGTGGAGACAGGAAGAAGCTAGAGATATTTTGTTTGCTTGATATCACTAAACAATTCTTTGACAAATTGACAAATATGATAAAGCACATATAAAAGGAAATGCTAAATGGTTCTTGTGTTTTCTTTTGTCACCCAAAATATTTAATTCAAGATTTAAACTTAATGTTGGAAGTCTTAATTTGATAACAAGGTCATATACTAAGAATGCCTTCATGACATAGTCATTGCATTAAAGTTGACCCTTAAGTGAGTTGATGGCTCTATAAAGATCCCTACCACAGATGAAGTTTGTGGGTATGCTTTCCTCAACAGAAAAAAAAAACTGAGGCAAAAATAAGTTTCTGAGAGAGAAATACTGGAGGCATTTGTTATACATAGGGAGCCAAGGAGAGCTGTGTGTTAAAATGTACACATCTCATCAACAATGGTAACATGCTTTGTGGAAAAGGCTATTGAAAGGAAAAATTGATATGTGTAGAACAGTAAAGCTTTTCTTTCATATACACATTATATTGGCAATTTATTGGCTATTACTTGTAATACAAGTTAGCAAGAAAGACATTTTAATTTTTTGTGTACATTGACTTTGAAAAATATGTAATGAGAGAGAACATTATGAGCTTATAAAAGTAACAAAATACATATTCCTTAAAATATAATTCTATAAACTCAGAAAACAGTTAACTTGAGATTAAAATATTTTAAATCAATATGTAGCAACACTTTATTGAAAAATGTAAAGCTTATCTATAAATCATATAATGAATGGGTTCCTTTATTTCACAACTGCATGTTTTGTCAGATAAGGGAGACCATTTGCTTAAGATGTTGACATTTTTCCTAATGAATATTATGACTACGGTATTGGAAAAATCTCATGTAAGAGTAAATAATCCTCAACCATGATGCAAGTTTCAAGGTCCCATGTGTTATTCCCCTTTGCAATAACCACTCTCATCTTAGAATTAGCTAGGGACAACTTATTAACAAGAAATATAAAATACATAATGCAAAAATCACAGAATGATTCTAGCACTGCTTGTGATGGTGTATTTATTTTGATGTTTCTATGAAAATTCAACCACATTTATAAAGATAACAATTTTTCTTAAGATGTTGTCATCTTGCCTGTGACTACAAAATTCCTGAAAGTAGGTTGTTATCACATTGCTTTATATAAATATACTTTAGTCTGAATTGGGCAATGAAATGTGGGTTTTACTGTATGTAATTTTCCAGAAATTATTCTCCCTATGTTAAGTCATAGGCTGGGATCCAATATATCAGAAAAAGAAAGCAGATGCTGCTTCAGGGAGATGAAAATCATGGCTCTTGAGTACAGATCCATGATTACAGAACAACATGAATAACATGGACACAGTTACGATAGTATGTCCTCAAGGACAAAAATTACTAGAGCAAGAGGTAAACAACCCTATAGTTGATAAGCCTTTTGTCAACAAGTCTGTGTTGATGTTCCATTCCCTCTTCACTGTGACGCAGTTTGAAAGAATCATGCTTATCTCAGACTTCACAATCATTTAGAAGAGAAAATGAACAAAATTATGGATTATGAAACTCATTGATTATCCATATAAAACTCATAAAAATACCATGCAGCTGACACATATTGTTCCTGATAGTTCTAATTTCTCAGATTAGTAATGTCACAAAAATCTGATGTTAAAGGAAGAGTGAAATCTACTCCTCTCCCTGATTACCTACGAAGGACCCAGAGAGAGGGGTAGCAAATATGTTCAAGTAAATAATATAATCTACCACTGAACTGAATAGGTTAGGAAGTTGAGTATACTTCCTCTTCCTGACATGTTTAATTATTCCTAATTCTGTTTGAAATGGGCTAGTTTTATAAGTTTTTTATTTATAGATTAATAAAATTTACATACATAATAGACAGTAAGTATAGAAGACCAATTATGTAGAAACTCTGATTTCAAATTCTTCCTTAATATTAAGCATTTTAACTGTTGTAAAAAAAAATGGCTATGATAAGAATTTGTTTTGTTTCAAAAGCAGGTTGTTTGTGCTGAAAGGACAATGATTTAGAAACTTCATGATATGTTGTCATATTTCTTTAAGTTATTTTTTTTCTCCCAGGCATAAACCCTATAAGCAAATAGCAGAGGCTATGAGTGACTTGCGGAGTGGCTGCTTAACAGAAAATAAGGTTTTTTTTTGTTTTGTTTTGTTTTGTTTTTTTCTTTTTTCTTTATTAGTCAGCTCAGTATTCAGCAAATACAGTCAGTTTGGTACCATTATTAGGCTCATCCGTGACCTACCCCCTCCCCTTGACCCCTCCTTGTTGAGGTATACGGGTCATGCATTGTGGAGTTAGCCCACAGTTATGGATAAGATAAATGTCTCTGCATATCATGATCCAACATGTAACTCTGACATTCTTTCCACCCCCTCTTCCGCAAAATTTCCCTGAGCAATGTTGGGTTCATTTTTGGTCTGCTTCAGTGATGAGGTGTTGGGGGCCTCTGAGGCTCTGGCTCTCTGATTTAGTAGGAGTTGATTTTTCTCTGTGCTGATCTCCTTCCCCCTTGTGCTGGTATCTGGTTCATTAGGAAAACAGCCCCCTTGCTTGTTTCTCCAATTTTTCTTAGTTTCAGCCGGGGCCCTTTTGAGGTATGATGGGGTGGCTCTCTCCTTAGGATCTACATCTCTCTGAAAAAGAGAAGCAGATTCTCCAACGGAGAGTAAGTTAGCACCAGGACAAATGAGATAACCCTTACTTTTTTATTTTAATAGAGAATTTAATACGTGTAGGCCCTCTTGTAGCCCACAATTGATGGTAGCTTGATATTGGAGAGTGGGTTTACGTTTGGATCTGGTTCTGACTTAAAGTCTAGGTTTTATATTATAAAATAATGATCTTAAGGGAGAACTTCATTTCTCATCCAAAATCTTGACTACACTGTAGTAGACAGTTGAATGACTTATCTCCATAAGAAGCTGGCCAAGAGAAATAGCAGAAAACAGTCTGTGGCTTAGCTCTGAAACTCACAACATGCTAGGTGCCTTAATTAGCCAGGTAAGAGCTAGAGCAGGAAGCATCTGAGTTGTCTGAATTTACCCAAAAGTGTAAAATGTTGAGGCAAAATTTAGCCAGGTCCTAAATTAGACAAGGTTCGTTTTCCATATAGCAAGCATAAGATCATGAGGGCAAGATAAGCTCATTATGGCAGAAAATGTGAATCGCAAATAGCATATGGTTCAGATTCTAGGTAAAAGAATGAAGACAGAAGAGGACGAGTGAGAGAATGCAAGAAGGGGTGGGGTGAAGACCAAGACATGAAAGCCTAATTGGCTCCACACCTCCCAGTTAAATATCTTTGATGTCACAAATTGTGCATAAAGTAATTGTTTAAAATATGGAATAATGGAGCATCTAATTTTTCACATACATTAAAGTAGGAATGCATGAAATGAGTAATATTTGTTATGATAAAATTAAATTTTGTTTTCAAACAATTTTGAAGCTTTATATCCTTTCTGATTTTGATGTTCTCTATCCTGCTTCTCTTCTCACTATGCTGAGTAATCAACCTCCAGGTTACGTCTTAATTGTAGGGAGTTTCCTGAACTTGCTTGAAAGTTTAGATACACTTTAAGAGATAAGATTCCTAAAGGACAAAATTAGGAAATGTTTCCTGACATGTAAATCAAGTAATGAAAAACAAATTTGTTTTTTTATGTCTTGGTTGAGAAATATGAAAGCTCATATGCAGAGACTAAAATTTTCTTCAATTTATGAGTTTACATAAAAATAACAAAATGTGACCAGGAATAAAAAGGGTAGAAGTTAGTTTTAACTGAAATCTTATAACAAGCAAGAGGTAGGTATAAAATGGTTAATGATAATGTCATACAGTAAGTCATTAGTAAGAAAAAATAATTTAGATTTTGAGTTATATATAATGGAATGACACCAGCCATAAAACCACAAACAAGATCTCATGTAAGCCTGAGAGAAATGCACTGGGTTTGTAGTTCATGATTGCAAACATCCTGGTGCCTTCATAGTAACTTCACATCCAGTGACCACATTCTGCAGAGCACAGGAATAA
The DNA here is from genome assembly GCA_036346955.1 of Dipus sagitta. NCBI lineage: Eukaryota > Metazoa > Chordata > Mammalia > Rodentia > Dipodidae > Dipus > Dipus sagitta. The sequence goes on from CM070774.1 coordinate 51,654,802, forward strand.
TTTTACATTAGTTTGACTTAGAGAAAAACACCAGGATGATAGTTTGAGAGAAAACCAATATAATGAAAAGAATCAAGTCAAAAGTGTATGGCTTGGAAGATTATAGGCCCTAGAGGGAAGCTTCCACTGTTTATTGTTTAAAAGAATAGGTTATACTTGTTAAAAAGTTTTCTAAATGTCCATATTTATCCCCTTTGGTTCATGCTCCTCTCACACTTGGCTAAAGTATCTGCTTTATATAAATGGTAGTGAATACCAGGGAGACCCTCAATCCTTCAGAATGACAATAAAAGAAAGCCAGCTACCTAGGACAAAATGGGTCACCTTTATCACACCCACCAGGGCCCCAAACCTATTACAGATGAAGTGATGGATTGAATATAAGTGCTGCTTTTACAGAAAGCTTGAGAATCTCCTTAAGGCAGATTACAATAGGTGCTCAGGAGTCTCAATTGATCAAAGCAGAAAACGAGAGGCTGACAGGAGCTCAACATGAAAGGAGATTTCGAACATGCTCTCCAATATTCAAGGAAATTGAAGAAGAGGGGAAACAAAGAATGTGAGATCCACAGGATGAGACTCTGAGGCTTCGACTCCCCCTCCCACAGAGAATGACTGGTGCATTCTTTACCCAGAATACTGACAACTATATTAAGAAGGGCCCTCAGTGGAATGGGGTGGGGAGAGACTGGACAGAAGAGCATAACCCAATGAAAATATGACCAATTTGCAATATGTTCACATAGTAAAGTTCTTAATAAAACGTTTTCACTGATGTGAACAAGAAAAACCTGAACTTTGGGGAAATAATCTCAGCTCATCTGTTGCTACTGAAGATAGGTGTTGATATGATATGTAAAAGAGATGTTTTGTGGAGACAAAATCTCCCTAGATTTCCTAAGATGGCCTCAAAAGCCCAATTCTCATGACTCAGCCCCCAACGGCTAGAATTATATAAGCCTGTGTCATGGCACTCATGATACTTCTTAAATGGCTTTAGGTCAAAAAAGGGAGTTAGTGCAATGGTTCTTGTTTTTGAGTAGTCAGGATAATAGGAGCCAGGCCTGGGAAACGACTCTCACTCCATCTTCCTTTTCATCAGCTACTTCTCTCTCCCATTCTTGCTTTCATTCTAGGCTTAGGCCTATTTATTTCTCAGGGGTTGCAAGTCTTCTATCCATCATTACTATTCAACTATCTTTCTCCACACAACTCTACTCAATAGTACCATTATAACTACCAGGGTTGTATCTGTACAAACTTTTACCTAACAGTGTGGCATGTGCAAACTGTTTTTTTCCTTATCAAAGTTCAGAAATTCAAGAAAGAAAATATGGTGGGGTGAGTTTATCACTACCTGTTTACTGCGGCCTCAAAGGTATCAAAGACAAGCCACTTCCTTCAAAAATCTGAATGAGAAGGGAGCATTGTTTGTGGCTGAACAACGGGCAATGCATTGTTAACATGGTATGATGTCCTGAGCATTGGCCAGTAAGCAGTGGACAAGAAGACTGGAACACTGTACTCAGAAGTCACCAAGTGATATGCACCACAGCTCCTCACTATACTTCACTTGCACACACACTAGGGAGGAAGCTGGAAAGTTTTGTTTTGTTTATTTTCATTTTTTTTTTTTTGTTTTTGAGAAAGGGTTTTGTTACAAATCCCATCATGGCCTCATATTTGCAATCCTTCTTTCTCAGCCATCAGAGTGTTGGGATTAAAGATATATGTCACCACACTTAGCCTGGTGGACATTATTAATTACCATTTTATAAGAATTGAAGTAGAGGCATTTAAATAACTCAGCCAACATTGAGAAGTTAGCCAGTAGACTGATGTTAGGCATTAAGTAAAACATAATAGACAATAAACAGGTGGGACCATCAGGTTTTAAGAATTAAACAGGGCAATTAAATATTTAAAAATACACAAAAGGAAAGGTTACCTCTTTTATAATTTAGGTAAAAGAAAAACAAGCAAGCTGAAAACAGAGAGACTATGACATAGAAAACAAGGAAGGCTGTAGGTTTTCTTATTTTTAATATATTTTTTATTGACAACTTCCATAATTGTAAGCAATATCCCATGGTAATTCCCTCCCTCCCCCCACTTTCCCCTTTGAAACTACACTCTCCATCATACACCCTCCCCGTCTCAATCAGTCTCTCTTTTATTTTGATGTAATTATCTTTTCTTCCTATTCTGATGGTCTTGTGCAGCCCAAGTATGTGGCGTCTTCAGCAATAGGGTCTTTTTCCTACTAATGACTAGCCTTTAAGATGATAAAAATTTCACCATCTTGTCAAATCTACAGTGATCTTAGATTGATTTGATAATAATTCTATTTTATCAATTCCAAGTATCAACATCACTGACAGGGATGTATAGCAAACAGAGGTGGGGGAAATGGTACTTGCATATGCTATAGAATAATGGTAACAGTAACATGCCCAACATGAATGGTAATGAGGTGTTTACTAGAGATTTGCTACAAGCTGTCAGTCTCCCTGGAGACCTCTATATATTAACCCATTTAATGTTTATATTAAGCCAAGGAATGTTTCTTGTTTGTTTATCACATTGTATCCTATATTGACATACAACTTAACTTTCAATCATCTTTCCTCAGCCTCCAGGATGCTGGGATTACAGATGTGTGCCACCACCCTGCCAACACAGAAAGCATTATCAATCACCATAATATGAGAAAAGAGATCAAGACAGAAAAAATTTGAAGAGCTTACCCATGTATCCTAGAGAGGGTTTACCACTTGTCATTTTTATTAGACAATGAATTATTATATTATTTCTGTAACAAAAGAGAACTACACTAACTCTCAAACTCTTTCATAAATATATGGAAAATACAGATGAAATAATTTGAAGAAGATAAACAAACTCATAGGAAGAGCTCATTTCTTATTAGTGTAATGGGAAATGTAAGATGCATATACTTTAAGGGGGAGTGTATTGTAAACTTATTATAAGATGAATTCTAAAAACTACAATAAACATATTTTAAAGTTATAATGTCTGAAATCTTAGAGAAAACTCTTTCCTTCATTTATTTATTCCACTGGAAAAAAAATTCTTTTGAAGAGTTTGACAAAAGGAGACTGAATAGACTCGGGGTTGGCATGACCTAACAGGAAGCCAGGCTGCTCCCAGCTGCCTCTGGTCGCTGAGACATACTGGAACTCCCTCTTTGCTCAGAAACGCAAGCGACTTTGGGCTGGCTATTCCGTAAATACTTCCCGCACTATCCCTGCTGCCAATAACAGATTACATTTCATTCAGGCAGCTCCATTCCTTGCTTTCCTGATCTGTTTAAAAGAAGTGGGGAAGAACAATCCAGTTTCAAGTAACTGGGAGACAAAATAACCTCAAGTACATTTTAAAAAGTCTTTCCAAGAACTTTCTTCAGAGATTTCATTGGTGAGTACTTGGGATTACACTGTTTAGCCCATGGTGAATAACGGTTTTTCTTTTCCTTGGGAAAAAAAAAGCAGGTTCAGAGATTCAGAGGGGATACACCATCTCATTCTCTAAAAGGAGTCTCAGCTCTTTAAAACAAAGTAGATTCAAAGTATGATGCAAAATTAAGTTCTCAGTATTTAGACTTAGTTATTCAGAAAATATATGGGTAGTCTTTCTGTGTTTAAGGCCAGAAGTGTTATTGGGGAGTTGGTGAGATGTAATTTGTTTATTTTAAGACTAGTGGAATTTGTTATTAACTACGTTTGGACCATAGAAATATTTGAAACTTCCATTTAGGTTTATATTAATTTAGTAACTTGTGAAGAGCTACAATAAAGATAGTTTATCAACCTGAGTGCAGAAACTTATTACAGTGTTCTTAGTGGCAATATATAAATTGAAATATAAACATGAAAATACTTGTAACCTAACTTAAATCTTTTATGCCAGTATTAGCTAATCTCTGTAAAGGAAATATTTTACTAGTCTCTTAGGACTAAAGATTATAAGATACTTAAGAATACTTAAACTTTTTTTGTTGTTTTTTTGAGGTAGGATCTCACTCTGGTCCAGGCTGACCCGGAATTAACTATGCAGTCTCAGGGTGGCCTCAAACTCTCGGCGATCCTCCTAATTCTGCCTCCAGAGTGCTGGGATTAAAGGCGTGCGCCACCACACCTAGCTCGAGAATATTTAAAATGAAGTCTACATATTGTGAATTTTTTTATATTAAAGCAGATTTATGTGTATGTATGTATGTATGTGTTCTTGATTACAGAATTATAGTGAAATTTGGTTCCTGTTATATAGAAAAGCAAATAATTTTCACACTTACAAAAGCATAACAATTAGTTGTGGGGAATAACTTTCTCATATTTTAAAAAATTACCAAAAAATAAGAGTCAAAAACTGTGCCATGTGAGAAAAGAGAATATAAGGCACAGACACACAGTGACTCAGATTTCGGGAAATTAGTCACAAGCGACTTAGTGTACCACAAGATAACATAAAAACAAAGGTCAGAACCAAGCAGGAAGTATACAAGCCTGGGAGTTATGTTTTATGAGTAAAGACCTAGTATTTATGTCAGAGGGTAAAGTTATGACAAGGTAGGATATTAAACAGAATAAAACATTTTAAGGTTTCTTTAAATGGTTCTTTTTAGTGAAAGCTTATCTCAAAACATATTTTTATAACTCATAAAACCCTTGATAACTAACGAATAAAGAATTTTTCAGGAAATGAGTATGATATACTACTTTGGACCACTGGGATAATAAAATGATCTAAAATATGAGTGAGATAAATAGAGATTTACTAATACTAATCTAAGTACAGATAACATAGCTTAAGAATAAAATTTAAAATATTTACCTTTGCCAATTTGAATATTTATGTTGGAAAATTAAGTTTGCCTTCTTCAACAACCACAGAATCTTGGAAAATTTTAATAATATTCATACTATGATTTGGTTCTGGCCTCTATTAGATATAATGATTAGGACATGCAGTTTTTCTTTAAAAGAATATTCAAAACTTCTAAACATATGTATATCTCTAATACTTAGAGGAGGCCCTTCCTTTTAAAGTGACCTCTTGTTTAAACCATCTGGTGCTCCATGCTGGGATTATACCTCTGTACATTGCTCAGTGGTGATCAGTGTATAGTACATAGTATTATATTAAGTTTAAAATAGTAGTATAGTCAATAGAAAACAATAGGTTTCACAAAGCTAATGGAATCCTTAAGAATTTATTTTCGGATTTTATTTATCAGCATTCCCACTCATAAGTTAAGTGGTCAGAATCACACTACCACATGAAGAAGATCAAGCTCAAATGACTGAATCCAATCCCAGGATGCCTAGGCATCAATCCAAGTAGGAAAAGTACTGTAGATTTTTTGAGGATGATTGGTTGATTAAATTCAATGTCACAAATTTGAAGATAGAGTCCAAATTATATCATGAAGGCACAAGGCAGAGTAGCATCAGAAAGGAGAACCAATATGACAAGATAGGGGAATAGTTAGTTATTTTAAAAATATGTTAGTATAAATTAAATTAAATTAAATAATTAATTGATGACATAGGATGAGTTGAATTAGTTATATTGCAATGTGTGTTTGTCATGTGCACATGATCTACAAGTTGCATGGCAACCTAGCTCTTCTGGCCTCAGTAAGCACCTTCAACCTGCCACCATTCTATTGTCTATCAAATGTAAGATCTGACCCCTTGGGGAAATTTAACTTGATGCTCTATCGGTTTAAGTCACAGAGCTATTGTTAAATGCATTAAATGCAATTCTTTTGCATTTTATAATATAAATAGGTTGTTTTCTTCCCACGTATTACTGCTTGCATTAGGAGAAATCAGTAGACATGGAATGCATATTCATGTTCTTTTTTCTGGATCCTCAATCTCACACAGTTACAGAAAGGACGATCATTTTCTCAGCAAGTTTGTTTTATGTATGACCTTCATTTTTGGATTTCTGATAGACTCAATGCTTTCTGAAGATTACATATCGACTACAAAGACCCATTTCCCTTTTTTTCTTGTATTCATTCACCAAGTGAAGTGTGCCAGATAGTATCACAGCCAACTGGTCCATTACCACAAGGCTGAAATCCACCTACTCCACTACACTATTCTTCTCCCTCCAGACAAAAATTCAAATTCAGTTCTCAGGTCTATAAATTCTTATATATTCACATCATTGGAATGACCATGTGTTAAAATTATTTTGAAAACAAAAGGATATGAGAACACCATGACCCACAGAAGAAGTCCAAGTGGTGCAATCACTCCATTCAGTTGTTTCATCCAGTGACCACAGGTCTCTGGAGAGACTTGAAATTGTTGCAATAAAAAAGGGCAATCAAAATGTGATATAGCAAATGTTGCTCATCTTGCTTACGACATAATAAGGTTACTTCAACATCAGGAAAACGAGCATATCCATCATAAGCATATGGACAAAATGTAAATAATGTTTTGTTAACATTTATATTATCACCTTGGCACCTTGGAACTATGCGACAACCTCAGAGCCACCACTGCTTTCATGCTATCTTCCTGTCCTTGACCTAGATCTGTTTTCACTAAATTCGTGAATTCCACAGTAATCCACCTCAAAATGGCCCTTCATTCTTCATTTCTCAATGCTTATGGAAATGGAAATCTCAGGCTGGAGAGATGCCTTAGAGGTTAAGGTGCTAGCTTGCAAAGCCTAAGGACCCAAGGTTTAATTCCTCAGTACACACATAAGCCAGATGCACAAGGTAGTACATGTGTCTGGAGTACGTATGCAGTGGCTAGAGGTCCTGGCATGCCCATTCTCTCTCTCTCTCTCTCTCCCCCCCTCTCTCCCTCTCAATTAAATAAATCAATACTTTTAAAACTGGAAATCTCACAGGCTGGAGAGATGATTCATCAGTTAAGGCACTTGCCTGCAAAGCCTAGCCACCCATGTTCAATTTCCCAGTATTCTCAAAGTTGCATATATGGAGTGATGCATGCATCTGGAGTTCATTTGCAGTGAATAGAGGCCCTGGCACACTCATATTCTCTCTCTCTCCTTGCCAATAAATAAATAAAAATATTTTTACAGAATGGAAAGCTCAGAAATGACCTGATTCTCTACAATAATGGCATTTGTTGTCAACGTTTTATCATATTTTACGTGTCTACTTTGAATCCTTCAAAGCCCAAAATTATTTTCATTCCAGAAAATGAACCAAATTATCTATCTTTAAATATCATATATGTGTCCTTCTCCTGTATGTTTTAATGACTTTACTTATAACTAAAAGCAAAAACAATGAGATTCTAATCCATGAGGCACCACTGAATCCTGAAAATGATAGGTTAACTCAAGCCAACTGTAGTAATCAAACAGCATTAAATTCCACTCCCAAAATTTTAAGCTAAGAAAATCCATTGATATGGAAAGTAGACTAGGGATTCCCATTGGCTCCAAATGTGGTAAGGTTTTGCTTAGTTGCTGTAGTTTCTTTTTGGCATGGTGAAAAATGTTGGATATTGGTAATGCTTGTATAATATTAAGAATGGAAAATACCACTGACTTAAGTTATGGTAAACCTATTATATCACAATAAAAATATTACAATTATGTTAATAAGAATTCAACTTAAATAATTCAACATTAATTGTTAAATTCTATTTTTATTAATAAATTAAAAGTATAAATATATGTTGGTTGCCTGAATTAAAAAATACAGGATTATTGAAGCATTTTTTATTAAGAACTTCACTATATGAGTATATTCCATGTTGATAATATTCTCATCAGGTTATAGTCTTATGTTCCTTCTTCCCTCCTACCATTCCACAGAAGGCCCTCCTCAGTGGGGTTATCAGAATACACTGTGGAGTCATGAATGCACCAGCCTCTTTACTGGCGGCGGGGGTGGGGGTGGGGGTGGGAGGGGTTAATTCCTCAGAGTATACCTTCTCACCCTGTGGCTCAGGCTCAGATATTCTTTCTGTACCATGTTGTGCAATATTCTCTGAGCCTTGCAGGACATGTTATAAGTCTCATTTAGTATTGAGCTCTCCATAGCCTCTGATTTTATGCTCTAATGAGCTTTGAGTCTTCTCAGTGTTTAAAGCAATCTCTTGGAGGAGGTTCTCAGATAGCAGTAAAAGTAACATTGATATTGTATCTGCCTTTTCCTCTGTAATAGTTCCTGGGCTCTGGTAGGTATGATAAAGATCATTTGTATTTTGTGAGGCACTAAGCTTTCCTTTGGTTTTACTGATGCCTCTTGGGTTTTCCTGACATTCCCTGCCACCTGTAAAAACCAAATGCTCTAGCAAAGAGGAAGTATAACATGAGTCAAAGTGAATAAACAGTCATTTAGAAGACTTTTGGACAGGCATAGCCTCTCCTTTCAGTCAAAGAACAGCAAAAGCTTCCATCTAGAGTCTATGACCTTTCAAGCCATAGGCGTCTGGTTTGGTTATCAGGTATGAATTTCATCTTACTGAGTGGGCCTCATTTCTAATCAGAGGACAGTTGATTACCCCCATACCCTGTGTGGCATTACAGCACCACTGTATACATCTTGCCTGGATGGTTGATATTTGTACTTTTCAGGATCCACTGCTTCTTCAGGCTGTTGGATGTCCTTTATCATAGCACTTTCCAGCACTATGAGAGGTAGTCAGCTTGGCTTCCATCTCAGTTCCAGATTGTTGTATAACAAATCCCCCCCCCCAAAAAAAAGAAATAGTCTTTCCTGAAGAGAGGAGGGAGGTTCTGGAGATTCTAGAAGTCAAGTCTGGGAAAACTGAAACTGAAAAGGTCAAAGGACCACTCCCCAAGGTTATAGGAGTGGCAAACAACTGTTGAGGGATGGACTTTGGCCAATATTATGTAGCCATGGAAGCATTCACTCCTGGGGGTAGGAAGGAAGGTCAAGAGACTCAGGAAGTCAACAAGTCTGGGAAAAAGGTTGCAAGATTCCACCTTAAAGATATATAAAGGAAAATCAACTGCATAGAAGGAGACTCCAGCTGAACTGCCTGCAGATTGCCCAGTGCTCCAGAGAGACAACTTCTATTGAATCCTCACGGATGCTGTGGTCAGCTTTTCTGTGATACAGCTGCCTGTGTGTCATCAATTGTTCCTGTAGGCAACCCTTCATCCTACTCTGTAAGTACCCCAATAAACTCATTTTTTTTATTTACCAAAAAGGTTTTGTTGAAATTGTGCTGTGATCTGTCATTGGAGCTGTAGCTGGTATGAATAAAAGTATGCTCATGTCTCCCCAGGGAAAGTGTTTCCTACAACACAGCAAGATCTCCTGATGTCCTGAGGTTGTAGTCTGTGGTATCTTCAGCAATAGGATCTTCCACTTAGATCTGGTGGATAACCAGGTGCTTTGGCAATGCCTTTATTGTCTTAGGGGTCTCATGGGCTTCCCTGATCAGTAGCTCATCTAGGAGGGTAACCCTCATTGGAACACTTTCACATTGCACTGGAAGAGGGGGAAACAATTTTTACTCAAAACATATTTTTTATGGTGACAGAGAAACTTGTACCCCAATAAAATATATTCTCAAGAATGTCTTTTATTCTCTTAAGTTTTTTGAAAAAGTTAATATAAAGTTGATATCACTTCCTTTCTAAATGCTTGGTAGGATACCAATGAAACTGTCTCATGCTAGACTGTTCTTTAGAGGAAATTTTTAAATTGAATAGAACTATCCAGAACATTGATTTATCTTAGAGTAAGATTTTAAAGAGTACTTTGTATATTTCAAGGAATTGGTTCTTTTCACTCAAGTTTACATATTTATTGGCATGCATTTAATAATATTTCTTCATAATATAATCAGTAATGATATTAAACCTCTACATCCTCACCCTCACACTGCAGCATTTTATCATGCTTTTTTAAAATTTCTTCCTAACCTTAGAGTTTTATCTAATTTTCGTGTTTTATAAAACAGATGAAACTGGTTTTACTAGCTATACTTTTCTTATATTTATTTTATGGTTTCCATTGTGATTTTTAAAATTTTCCTTACTGTATGTTTTCCTACATATTGCTTTAACAATGTTTTTCAGGTTCTATTTTGATATGATGTGCTTTAATACATTTTAAAATATTCTCCAAATCTCATGTGATTTCAGCAACAACCCATACGCTATGTAGAACAATTTTATTTCTTTCTAGATATTAGAATATTTTGTATGCTATTAAATTTAAATTATTTCTCATATAAATTGCTTTCTGCCAATTAGTTACCTGCCTTAATTTATCTCTCTCTATTCATAGGACAGGTGTATTAGAGGGGCCACCTACCCTTCCTATTAGGTGCTAGAAGCCTCACTTATAAAACACATGGATGTGTGGTCACCCATGAGTGTCCTTTATGAATGTGTTAAAAAATACTGAGTTTATGTTTATTTGGACGTTAGAAGTGATTTCATATGTTTATTCACAACTCCTACAAGCTTTCACACTGTCACAAGAGATGTACTGAAATATGCTTAAGTAGCTAAGGGATACAGCAGATATAGTTAGAATGAAAAATAATATCAAACCGAGATGTGACCCAATAAAGGCAAGTAAAGATTTCAAGTGTAGATACACTTGACATGGATGGCATGGGAATGGAGTAGTTTGTAGATAAAAAATTTTCAAAAGAAGAGACATGATCTTTTTTGAAAGTTACTGAAGAAATTAAGTTTTGAGCTCTTTTTCACTTCTGTAATTATATTTCAATAAACAGACTCAATTTTTGTTATCTTCAATGTTAATGATTATCTGTATTTGTTTTATGTTACATTTGTTGCAGGTTATAGAAAGATGATATATTTTATTCCTTTATAAATGAGCCTAAATAGCTTCCAGGGATGCAGCTCAGTCGATTTGTGCTTTCCTAGTATGCACAAAGTCCTGGGTTTGATCCTAAGCATTACATAAACTGTGTGTGCTGATGTACCCCTCTAATCACAGCTTTGGGGAAGTAAAAGCAGAATCTCCAGAAGTCAGAGGTTATTCTTGATTACATAGCCAATCTGAGGCCAATCTTGGGTACATGAGGACCTGTCTCAAAGAGTAATAGCCCAGCTATTAGAATTTTCAGTAACTTATAGGACAAATTTCAGTTTTATATTTCTACAGCATTCCAACCAAAGGGGCTAAGTAGGAAATTCATAAAGAAAGCATCTGATTAATTCTTCCTGTTTTGCTTATGTGTTAGATGGGACTTCAAGAGGAAAAAAAGGGATATGAAGTTCCAACTATTTATTCTTTATAAACTGTAAAATAAAAAGTTTAAGAATCATAAAGAATGAAAACGCCATTTATTAAATTCTGTAAATTAAAAAGTGGCACCAATCACATGTCGTTCTCTGTGACATGAGTGACTCCGGGTTCTATTTTTCTCTCAGAGGTCTGGCATGTAACTAGATGCATGAAGGGCTGGACTCACCCTCATGACAGCTTGTGGAGAACCATGACTCAGCTGTGTGGGGTTCCCCTGTTCTTTTAGAGTGGTGACTCAGAAAACTTAAATCAGGGTACCATTGGGACATATTGGTGTACTCAACCACAGCTGCAATTCCAATATTTAAGCAATTTAGACCCTTGCAAATGCTTTCAATTAGGGCACATAAGAATTCTGGGGGTTTTCCACACTAACTTTGATTTTTATTGTAAGAAATACTGTCATAGATAGGATTTTAAAAGTGGTTTATTGTTGGCCCTATGTTTACTATACTTAAGCATAATTTTAGTTAATAATTTGAAACCATAGCATCTTTCTAGTGAGAAGCTAACCTGGTTTATTTCATATGTGAAACAAATATAACCTCTCTTTTTGTGTCTATGTGTGTGCACGTGTGTTCACATGTGTGTGAGTGAGGATGATCGTATAACAGCATGCGTGGGAGTCAGAGGATAACTTCTGGGTCAGTCCTCACTTTCCCACCTCATTTGAGGAAAAATTTCTGTCTCTTGATTTCATTCTGCCATTTTTTTTCCTATGCTTTCCCCAATCTTCCAGAAAATGTTCCTGTGTCTGCCTCCCATCTAGTAGTCAGTATGCTGGTATTAAAGAAGCGCACAGAAGCTTCACACTTTTTATGTGGGGTTCGGGGATTGAACTCAGGTACTCACATTTGAGCAGCAAGTGCATTATTCACTGAGCCACTCTGCTGACCCCAAGCATTCTATAAACATAGCCTCAGATAAATTAGACATAGTTTTTCTCATATTTCATAAATGATATAGTAATATTTGTTGAAAATGTTCATACATGTGCTAACATTTTGCTCTCTTTTACAAATGCCATGAACTTGAACTCTATTAGGAGAATCTCACTTGTGTTTTCATGCCATTTTGCAAACACATGCACTTCATGCACATAGATTCAATACTCAATAAGAATTGCCAGATTAATTTTAATTCACATCTCAATTAATTAAACAGGAGTAATATGTAGGTAGACAGACAGACAGATATGTAGACAACCTGGTGTTTAAACATCATTTGTCCTCCTGGTGAATAAAAACTTGAATAGCAAATATGAGGAAAAATGGCAAGTAAAACAGACACACATAGGCTCCATACATCTAACTCGCAAACCAAACAAAATCGGTTCACACATTTATTTCTTATAAATTTACCAATATACAATTCTGGTTCGTCATTTTTCAGTTATTACTTTACCCAAAGCACTCCCTTTGGATCTCAGTTTTCTTTATCTGCATTCAAATCTCTCACTCATCTCTCTTCAGGGGTGATAAATGATAGTCCTTGTATTATAGCAAACATTGTTATTTCTTATTTGAAAGTATAGGCATGATGAAGGGGGGCAAAAGAAGATAAAACATCATGAGATTATGACCAATATACAATATATTCATCTACAGAAGTTAACAATAAAATTACATTTAAAACATATAGATACTAAAAATAGAAAAAGAAATTTTTGGAGGTGGGTGTGGTGTGTAAGTATATTTCCATGTTCTCTTGTATATATGCACATATGTGTTGATTCCAGAGATTGACATCAAGTGTTTGCTTCCATCTCATTCCACCTTATTTACAGTGGCAAGGTCTCCCACTGAACCCAGAGCACAATGATTTGCTAGTCTAGCCAGCTTTCCCTAGGGAACCCTTGCCTTTGTCTCCCAAGTGCAGTAATTACAGGAAGGCCAGCACTACTGTGTAGCACATATATAGGCCCTGGAGCAGTTGGAACTCAGGACCTTAGGTTTGCCGCAAGTGCTTTACAGACCAAACCACCCCTCCCCCCAGTCCCAAAAAGTATTGCTTTAACTCATTTTTTTTCAGTTTATATTTACTTTATATAACTTTGGCCAAAACAGTGCCCTACTTATGATTCGATTAAAAGATGATTTCTAGATATCATAATTAAACTGAAATACACTGTAAGGTGACAAACCACTTCCTTTCTGTGGGAAGAGAACAGTTCATTCTGAAGTGAGAAGTCCCTCTTGAAGGATCATAATCTCTGAGTTTGGGCTGAAGCTTCCTTAGGACTCCAATATGACAATGAAGATAGGCCTGGCATAATGATATGCCCCAAATATGCTGGTAGTGGGGACACAGATTCAGGAGGATCACTTCAAATTAGTGAGTTCCATCATAGCCAGGACTATCTATCAGAACTCCCAAACTCCTCCCTCCAAAATAAAAATAATTTTATGAACCTCAGTTTACTCAGTAAAAGACCTAGATGCTTCAAAGAACTTTATAGATTCTTTCATCTCTAGGTTTATAGTTACATGACCTTGCTTCCCTATATTTTTATTTTCAGTTTAAACCATCTGAGTAGGCCCATGCTGTTTTATGGGAACATCAAAATACTATTACTGCCTAATGTTGGTATTTCCTCCCTATGAGATTACTTTCATTTTCATTCTTATACTGTGAATAGTAAGACGTTTGGTTCACATAGTATAAAGCTTTTAACATCTTCATACCTGGAAAATACATTTGTATTTTATAAAACTCTATGTTCCCATGACTTAAATGCTTAAAAGAAAAATAACAATTAAATATGTTAGTTAGTGAAATAGTCAGAACTTGAGCTAGAAAAAAAAAACATATTTTTATGGAATTTCACATTAAGCAATTCTCCAAAAAATTATGATAGTGAAATCAGAAAGATATTTTCGTACTGGATTAGTCAGCTTTTTTTTAATACTCAATAGAGCCTGCATATACTTTGGGAGTTTGCTGTTTTTATTTCTGTCTACATTTGAAAAATTCCCTGTTGTAATATGTATTTAATAGGATCAGAATGATTTGCCTTATGCCCTCCCCCCATTTCATCTTTGGTGTCAGTGATTTTTTTAAATGTAAACTGAAAATTCCAGTTCTCTATATAAAGAAAAAAAAAAAACAGATGTTAAAAGCTTAAAGTTTAAAGATAGGAAAGGAAATCCTACCCAGGTTTTACAGTATGTCCTTTACCAACTTCTCTTTACAAAAACAGTTCTTTCTTCAAAAAAATATGCAATTTATTAATTCTTAGCTTTCATTAAACTTAGAACAAGTTACATTAAAATTAAATCTTGTGAAAACGCTTCAACATTAAGGTACTGTAGCCATTTTCAGGGACCTTAACGACCTCAACTGTCCTTAAGGCTCGTAACATGGCATCACTATTGCCAGCTCTCTACATTTCTACAGAAACACAACCAGTTAAGCAGACCAATTAATTAGCTGGCTTACAAAAACAGTTCTTAAAATAGGCTAATTGTTAACAAAAGTAAAGATAGTAAGATAATCGTCAGGTTACTTTCTGCTGCTGGGAAGAGAACAAGTCCAGAGGACATGTAGTTAAAATTCGTAAGGCCAGTTATCTGACTTTACACAAAGTAAGAGGCAGGGCATTTTAAGACACACTAACTCATCGTGGTTTCAGATTCTTTCCATCTTATTTCCAGCATTTCCAGCAAATCAATTTTACTATAGAGCTAACCTCCTCACTGTCACAAGAGGACTGTTTAATGACAAGCATGACATCTACTCTACAAGTTAAAGGAAATGCCATGGCCTTTTCCCACGTAGCTGTGCTGATATCAATGGTCATTATCAAAAGCATCACATTGTCAACTCTGGGAGGCCACATAGTCACCTCATGGCCCCTTAAATGGAGATTTATGGTGTAGAAACATCTGAACCAATGACTATGTGAAATTGAAATCACCAGGATGAATGTAGATTAATGATCCATGTCCTAGCTGGGCATAGGCCAGTCTTTGGATTTAAGAACACATTGATGGCTAACTAAACCAAGTGGTAGATAAGGATTACTTCATAAACCAGCAAGCAAGAAGACCAAAATAATATCTAAAAAGATAAAGAAAAATGACAAGTCTCCCATATCTAAGAAAACATATATGTCTTATATTAGCACCCCATCTTTTTTTCTGTGAAAACATTTTACGTGACATTTAAATGCACAATTCCTATTACCCTGATTATTTTCCATGTCATCATTATAGTTTGCTTGTAGGACACTGTACCTGGGAGATAAATGTACCACTATATTGAATAATTGTAATATCTTATAAATCTATATTGCTTAAAATGTGGTATTAGGCTCAGTAGTTAAGTGTACTTGCTTGCAAAGCCTGATTATGTGGGTTCAGTTCTCCAGTACTCATGTAAAGCCAGATGCACAAAGGGGCACAAGCATCTGGAATTTGTTGCAAAGGCAAGAGGTCCAGGCATGCCCATATTCTCTTTCACTCTCTCTGCCCTATCATTAACTCCCTCTTTCTCCCCCTCTCTCAAATAAATAAATGCAATCTAAAAATCTGATAAATGTAGTATTATTTTCTATGATAAAATTAAATATGAATGTGTATTTAGTTATCTTTATATTTTCTAGTTTTCAAGTATGCTTTTGCTAGTTTCAAGAATCTCAGGTATAGTCTAAAAAATGAACATACACATGTAGGATAATTTATTATTTAGTGGTTAGGTTTGGGTCAAATGTCTTTTCTCTTACACAAAGCTATTCAGAGTCCCTCCCATTTTGTTCTGAATCTCTAATCAGTTGATAAAATCTAGCCGTAAATCATTCAGACATTTAATGCCTGTGTCTGAAGGGATTGCTGAAATTTAAAGACAGAAATCACTATAGTTTCAGTTTCCAACAGCCTAGAAGTAATGAGAAATTATTAATGCTTTTTTTTTTTCATTTCCTCAGCAGAGGACATCAAACCTTCACCTTTTCAAAAGCCCAATACTTTTAGTCATTTTGAAAAGACAACTTTGATCTCAGTTTTTCCACATAGGTAATTAAATCAAACCAAGAAAACCTTCAACTTCCCCATTCTCTTTCTATCTGAAACACAAAAGACCCATAATTTTTTAAATGTTCAATGTCTAAGCCAATAGGAGAATGTATAGTAGAAGAGCATTGAGATTCCATCTCACCCCAGTCTATCAACAAGAAAACAAATTATAGCAAATACTGGCAAATGTGTGGGAAAGAGAAACCTTTATTTACTGCTGAAAAAAATGTAAACTGTTACAGTTATGATGGAATTCAGTGAAACAGGTTCCTTAAAAAGTTAAATTAGCACTACATTATGACCCAGCTACATGACTCCTTAAGACTGAAGTCCTACCACAGATATGTTACACATCTATAGTTTTTGTTGCACTGGTCACGCTGTCTAAGAAATGAAAAAAGTCTACATGTCCATCAGCAGATAAAGAAAAATGTGGATTAAAAATGTGATGCATATGCACAAAGAAATTTTATTCAGTCACAAATAAAAATAAAATCATCACATTTTCAGGAAAATTACTAGAAATAAAAATGATTACATAAAGTAAAATAGGCAAGACTCAGACAAATACCATATTTTCTCCCATACACTTATATGAGATTGTAAGATTCATACATGTACATACATGTGTGTGTGCATGTGTAGGTTATGAAAATGACAATTTCAACAATACCAAATTAATGTTCACTTTGGTTTTATATAACTGTGTAAATTATGTTCACTTTGATGTAGTTACAGATAATTATACCATTCTTCTTTCTGTAAAGAATGTTTTTATTTACTGATCCTTTTAATTCATTGATTCACTCCAAAAACATTCATTCAATATTTTAGGTGCCAGAGAGAACAGACATAATTATGACATTAAAAAATTACATTTGAGAGAGAATAAAGTGAGCATACAAGTCAATATACCATGTAGGTAACATGGACATGTGAAGTGTTTGAAGAATCATAAGAAGGAATATGAATTTAAAAGTATAAGAAGTGACAGAACATAACTGTAGAGCTATTTAGTCTATGGTGTTCAAAGTCTTCTCAGAAGTCATCATTTGAACAGATGTTTGACAGAGATTTTAAGAAATGGTTCCATTGTGTTCATGAGCTTGTCATAATAGGATTCCAGGATCACTTGGGTAAAGAGACCTGGGCACAGGGAATTTATTAAAAAGTAGTGTGCTACTAGTGAAATAAGGTGAAGGCTGTCTGCTCAGAAAAATACATAATGTATATAAGAAAATAAATTTCATAAATAAAAAAGTAGTGTTCTCTGACTTGAGGCAGTTACAGATGAGAGTGAGGGTAGAGGAGGGCTTAGGAAGTGAGTCTGCTGTCCCTACTGAGTATTTCCTTTCTTATTATAAGCTAAAAAGAATTTTGTATTAGAAGAGATAAAAGACAATATTTTCCAAGGACAGTTGTATAACCAAAATGGAAACTAGATGTCCTGTGATCTAAAGTCCAGGTCCTTTGTGCCTCAAACAATTGGACGAGACATGGATAAGTAGTGAAAGTACAGATTTATCAAAAATGAGAGTGAAGGCATAGAATACACCTCACAGGGCAAGAGTGGACTTGAGCAAACACATGGCCCAGTTATTCTCTGACATTCTTTCTGAGTTTAGGGGAGAGTGAAACAGACTTACCTGATTGACAGATAAGCTGGTAAACTGGTATACAACATTGGACAATGATTGTATGCATGGATCATACATCCCATCATGTTAAGTATATGTCCTCCCCACCGTGCATACTCAGGAGTTTTTTATGCCCAGTCACTACCAAGACAGATTGGCTTTCACTGAGCTTGCATTCACTACTGATCTAGGCTAGCCTTTCTTGTCTCTCCTTCTTCCAAGATATAGCTGAACATAAAATATACACAGGAAAGGAGGTGCTGGGTGTTGCCCTACAAAAAGGGTCAGCGAAGGAGAGCTGCCCCTGTTTTCAGGTTGTCCCTATGTATGTCTGCTGGAGTTGGTCCATGTAAGCAATAACACAGAAAGATGATGGAGGGCAAGAGCAACAGGTACTACCATTTGGGAAAACGGGTAGGAAATTAGACTTCTTATACCTGTGATATTTAGGTTTCCTATGGGAACGTAACAACAGGTCATCATCAGCCATGTATCAAGTTTCGTAGTGCAACAATAAATGGAGCATAGAAGTAAGTTGTTGTGAAGAGATGGGAAAATTTGTTTCAGAAACAAAAATTTAGGAATTATGTATCTCTTGCTCCAGGAAAGGTAACGATAGATCAGTTACCTTCACTTCTGACATGATTTTTGCCACCTGAATTTTCAATGTAAACGACTGAGAAGATTCCTGCTGTGGACTGAACTGTGTTCCTCTAAATTCATATGATGGAGCCCTACCCTAAATGTGGCTGTATTTAGAGATAAGTCTCCTAGGAAGAAATTAAGCTAACATGAGATTTCATGCTGCAGTTCTTATCCAGTGGGGTTGGTGGCCTTGTAATATGATGAGAATTGAGGGGTATATTTCTCTCTGTGTTTCTCCATGTGCACAAAGAGGTAGGACTTCCCAAGTGAGTGCTATTTGCATGCTAGAGAGCGCCCTCTCTGGTAACCACAATGACCAGCACAGACCATGAAAGAATACTGAGGAAAATATGATCCTACTAAGCAACCTACTCTTAGGTATTCTGTTATAGCAGGGCTAGAAGACCAAGACAGCTTCTGTGATCTTTAACCAGAGAATCCCTTTGTCCTTACCTGTGAAACTCCATTTCAGACTGTGTTGGCTTGTTCAATGGACAAATGAGAAAATAAATAGAATAAAGGTCCAAAAATGGAAATTGAAATCTGTATCATCATTGCTATGACACTGACAAGCTGTAATTTCCGTGCCCCATGGTAAAGAAATGCATGTAGGGAGAACATCTGAACAAAGTCTTAGTACACAATGTTTAGATCAATCCCAGATAATTGAAATGTTGACTATAATTACAAGGTTTAAAGGGTGCTCAGAAGAAATTGGATTTATTCTTTTCAACTCCTGTTTTTAACCAAGATTTTGTTTGTTTGTTTGTTTGTTTGTTTGTTTTTGGAGCTCACTGTAGTGCAGGCTGACCTGGAATTCATTATGTAATCTCAGGGTGGTCTTGAACTCATGGTGATCCTCTGACATCTGCCTCCCAAGTGCTGGGACTAAAGGCATTCACCACCACACCCGGCCTTTTAAAAAAGATTCTTTAATGAGCATATTTATAGAATTTTATTTCCGCTAAATAGAGCAAAAGAAAACAGAATTCTTGACAGATTTTCAAGTCTCTGGTGAAGACATTTCTTTGTTACAGCTTGTTCTAGTTGTTCACTCTGGTTTAACTGTTGGGTGAACTTCTCTGCCCTATGTCCAGGTATAAGGGGCAAAACCGAAGGATTTTTGTACACCTTTGCCAATAGCGCTGGCTAAAATTGGGGCTGAAACCCTATCTTATGTATATATGTCTATATGGTAATATGGAAATATATTTACAGTAATAAATATAAGATCTAATGAAGCACAGAACTTATGTTAGGAAAATAAAACATTTGAATAACTCTCTGAATTAAAATTATACCTATAACAACAGTAAAGTTTATGTTACTTGACAGATTTTCCTTGTTTGGTTAGAAAAACAGACAAATTATATTTTAAATTTATTTTTATTAGATATGGACATACTTAGTAAAAAAAAAAAAGAAAAGAAAAGAAAAGAAAACACATGTTGGAACCATAGTTTCCCTCATCCCTTCCCCCTTTCAGAAGAGGCCCTCCTCATTGAGGTTGCAGGTCAACTCCGTGGGGATTGTGAGTCATGCATTGTGAGGGCAACAGTGAGTTATGGGGGAGAGGCAATGTCTCTGTGCATATTGTCCCAACTTGTGGCTCTAACAATCTTTCCGCCCCCACATCTCCAAAGTTCCCTAGGCTATGTTGGGTGCATTTTAAGTCTACTTCAGTGATGGGCTCTTAGAAGCCTCTGAATCTCTGCTTTGGTAGGTGTTGAATGTCCGCAGTGTCTATCCCCTTCACCCTTGTGCTGATATCAGGTTCACCTAGAAAGCAGCACTCTTGCTCATTTCCCCAGTTCCTTTGTGGTTTCAGCTAGTGCCAGGGTGAAGTGTTCTGGTTCATTTATCTCCTCAGGTCCCACTCCCATCTGAAAAAGAGCAGCAGAATCTCCAACAGAGAGTGAAATCAGCACCCATTAAATGGGATAGCCATTATTAATTTAGAGAGAATTTAGAGACCCTCTTACAGCCCAAGATTAGTGGGAATTTGACGTTGAAAAGCAAGATCATTATCTGGATATGATTCTGACTTGTTTCCCAGGTCCATATATGGTTTCCTTTCAACTGAGTGGATCTGTTAGCCAATCCAAAAGCAGTTGTTTATCTTCCATGGCTTTGTGCCACTATTGCACTTGTGTCAGTATCACATCAGGTTGTTTGCTTCTGAATAGCTTAGACTTTGTGTGTCTTGGACAGATGTTGGCCACTTTCCTCCAGTAGCACATGTAGCAACTTCTGGCACTAGATGGGATAACTTTCTGGGGACTGGCTCTCTTGTGGATTCCAACCTGGTCTGTCGGTGGTCTGCGCTGATAGTGTATGGTGTCTTCAGCACTATGGTCTTACCATTAATTTCTGGTAGCTAATCAAGTGCTCTGACCGAAGTCTGTCTTGCTTGTTTTGGGAGGCCTTATAGGTCTCCAGCTTGTAGTGGATATTAACTGCATCCAGGTACAGGGCACTACAGGCTAGTGCCAAGGGAAAATAAAAATCAAAAAGGCAGAACAAAAAGAGAAGCAGGAGAAATGTAAAGTTAGGATTCATCTCACCCTCTCCAGGGCCCTTCACTTCAGGTGCTCCCCCTAAAGTCCTGTTGAGCGTTAAACATTCTAGTCTAACTTCCAGGATATAGGATTCTATGGTACCAGACCAATTTTGATTCAGTTTTGTGTCCCTTCCTACCCTTCCTTTTCCCTCCCTATTGTCCAAGCCTCAAGATGCCATTCAGATATGTCAGCAACTCAGGCTGATCCAGGTTAGAAACTGCAGATGAGTGAGACAATTGTCTTTCTGTAATTGTGTGAGTTTACTTGGTCTGATCTGTTCCATGTTTGACCATTTTTCTACAAATTTCATTGTGGCATTATTTTTGTTACTGCTGAGTAAAATTCAATCTGTGTAGGTATACCACATCTTGGTTGTCCATTCCTCCAATGATAGCTACATGGGTTGATTCCAGTCCTTAGCTATTATGAATTGAGCAGTTATAAACATGTTTGAGCAAATATCTATGAACTGAGATTTGGAGTTTTAGGGTAAATGCCCAGTAAGAGAATAATAGGCTCTGTTGGTAATTCTATATTCATTCTTTTCAGGACTCTTCATATTGATTTCCATAGTGGTTGCACCAGCTTACATTTCCAACACTGAATGAGTATTTCTATTTCTTCACATCCTCACCAATAATTGTTTTCATTTGATTTTTTTTAATGTTTTCTGTCCTCACAAGGGTAAGCTGGAGTCTCATAGTTGTTTTAATTTACATTCCCCTAATCGTTAGGGATGTTGAACATTAAGTGTGTGTTAGCCATTTGTAATTCTTCCTCTGAGAACTCTCCATTCAGTTCTCTGCCCCACTTTTGGAGTGGGTTGTTTGATATTTTATTATTTACTTTTTGAGTTCTTTGTAGATTCTACATATTAGACTTCTATTAGTGGTATAGGTGGCAAAGATTTTCTCCCATTAAGTGGTTAATCCATTGTTTCTGCTTATGGTATATTTTTCTGTGCAAAAGATTTTTAGCTTAATGAAATCACATCATTTGAGTGCTTATGTAATTTCCTGGGATACTGAGGTTTTGTTCAGGAAGTCTTTCTCAGTCCTATATTGTGCAGAATGCCTCCTACTTTTATTTCCAGTAGTTGAAGAGTTTCAGGTCTTATAATGAAGTCTTTAAACCATTTGGACTTGATTTTTGTATATGGAGAAATGAATCAGTCTAATTTAATTTTTTACATATGGTCATCCATTTGTCCAATACAATTTGTTGAAGATGCTGTCTTTTCTCCAGTCTACATTATTGGCACCTTTGTCAAATATCAGGTAGCTGTAGTTACTTTCCCTAAGGTCTGGGTCTTTCATTCTGTTCCATTGGTCTATGTTTCTGTTTTTATTCCAGTACCATGCTGGTTTTGTTACTATAGCTTTATAATATAGCTTTAGTTCAGGTATAGTGGTACTTACAGAGGTGTTTTATTTGCTGAGGATAGGTTTGGATATCCAAGGCCTGCTGCCTTTCCATCTGAATTTTGAGATCATTTTTTCAGTCTCAGTGAAGAATGATGCTGGTATTTTCATTGGTATTGTGTTAAATCTGTATATTGCTTTTGGTATAATTGCCATTTTCACAATATTAATTCTACCTATCCAGTAGCATGGGAGGACTTTCCATCTTCTCAAGTCCTTCTCAATTTCTTTCTTGATTTTTTTTTTAAATTTATGTTTTCATTATATAGGTCTTTCACATCCTTGGTTGGTGTTATTCCAAGATATTTAATTTTTTGTTGCTATTAAAAATGGGACAGTCTCACTGATTTATTTCTCTATATATTTTTCCCTTGCAAATAAAAAGGCTACTGATGTTTGTGCATTGATTTCGTATCCTGCCACTGAAGGTATTTATCAACTTTAGAAGGTTTAAGATGGAGAATTTAAGGTCACTTATGTACAGGATCATGTCAGCTGTAAATAGGGCTAACTGTACTTCTTATTTTCCAATTTGAATCCCTTTTGTTTCTTTCTCCTATCTTATTGCTTGGGCTAGTACTTCTAGTACTATGTTAAAGAGCAGTGGTGAGAGTGGGCACTCCTGTCTTGTTCCCAATCTCAGTGGGAACTCCTTGAGTCTTTCCATTTAAGTACTATTTGGGCTTTAGGTACTTTATATATAGCCTTCATTGTGTTGAGATATAAACCCTCCATGCCTATTCTTTCCAGTGCTTTGATCATGAAGTGGTGTTGTATTTTGTCAAAGGCCTTCTCTTCTCTGCATCAATGTAGATGATCATGTGGTTCTTATGCTTAAGTTTATTTATGTGGTGTGTTACACTGACCCATTTCCATATGTTAAAACATCTCTGCATCCGTGTGATGAAGCCTACTTGGTTAAGCTGCTTAATGCTTTTGATATGTTGTTGAATTCAGTTTGCAAGGATTTTGTTTTGGATCTTTGCATTTCAGTTCATCAGGGATACAGGCCTATAGGTTTATTTCCTTGTTGCATCTTTGGTTTTGGTTTTAGGGTGATGCTTGTAAGGACAGTGTAAGAGAAAAGCAAAAGAGAATACCAGACTTGATCTCTACAAACAGACTGTTTATTGAAAGGAACAGCAAGGGGCAGCAACCTTCCTGCATAATGAAGGCTGAAGCACTAAGCCTGGCTGGGGTGCAAGCTTATAAGGAGATCCTAAGAAAAACAGACTGGACCAGCTGTAGGTCCAAGGAAGTACATAGGAACTACAGTTATTTGTGTCTTTACTCAGAATAAGCAATTTTAGGGAAAATTGTCTAGGGAGGATAACCTACTAGATAGTTTTTGTTCCCACAAGGTTTTCTGAGGTAAGGGAAGTTTAGTTTATCATTCAGGAGTAGACTGGCCTGTCAAGGTCATGCTTCTGAAGTTTCTTTACTGCATGCTTGTCTTAGGATAGTTATTAACTCTTTACTTCCCTCTAGTTTTCATGGAAGGCTGTTCACCCTTCAATGCTTGCTTCATAAATAAAGTTGCAGAGGATTGCTTGGTCTCTGATTATGAGGAACAGTTTAAGAAAAAATTGGTTTTATTTCTTCAATGAAGGTTTCATAGAATTTGGCTGAGAAGCTATCCAGTCCTGGACTTTTCTTTGTGGGGAGGTTTTGATTACCTTTTCAATCTCCATGGATGTGACACATTTGTTTAGGAAATTAGTCTGCTCTGGATTTAGTTTTGGTAGGTTGTATGTGTCTAGGAATTAATCCATTTCTTCTAGATTATTCAATTTTGTGGAATAGAGGTTTTGGAAGTTTGCCCTGATGATTCTTCCAATTTCATTGATATCTGTTGTCATCTCTCCTATTTCATTTATTTTGTTAATTTCAGACTTCTCTTTCTTTGCTTGATCAAATTGGCCAGGGGTTTGTCAATCTTGTTCACTTTTTCAAAGAACCAGCTATTCATTTCATTGATTTTTTTAAATGTTTTCTTAGTTTCCAATTTATTAATTTCTGCTTAATCTTAATTATTTCTTTTCATTTGGATGTCTTTGGGTTGGATTCTTATTGTTTTTCCAGTGCCTTTAGGTGAGTTAGGTTATTAATTTGGGATCTCTCTATCTTTTTAATTAAGGCATTTAGCCCCATGACTTTTCCCCTTTGGACTGCCTTCATTGTGACCCATAAATTTTGGTAGGTTGTGTTCTCATTATCATTCAATTCTAAGAATTTTGCAATTTATTTTTTAAATTTTTTCCATGACCCAATCATTGTTTAAAAGTGTGTAATTCTGTCTCCAGTAGCTGGTGGAGTCCTTGATGTCTTTCTTGTTGATAATTTTTACTTTTAAAGCATTGTGATCTGACATGATGCAGGAAGTTACTTCAATTTTCCTGACTTTATGGGGGCATGCTTTATGACCTAATATAGGGTCAATTTTGGTGAATGTTCTCTGGGCTGCTGAGAAGAAAGTGTATTCTGTAGAGCTGGGGTGCAAAGTTCTGTAGATGTCTGTTAGGTCTAGTTGATCTAGGATGCTATTGAGTTCTATTATTTCCCTGTTGATTTTCTGCTCAGATGATCTTTCTATTGGTGGAGTATTAAGTCTCTGATTATGATGGTGTTGGTGTTTATTTCTGTTTTATGGTCAAGTAGATTTTGTTTTATAAACTGTGGTACACTTGTGTTTGGCATATATATATATATATATATATACAGTCATATATATGTATATATGTATATATATGGTATGTATATATATGATATATAGGATATATATATGATACATATATATATATATATATATATATATATATATATATATATATATATATATATATGATTGTGGTGTGCTCATGTTGAATCATTCTCTTGATGAGTAAATTGTTTTCTTTGTCCTTTTTGATTACTTCTGGTTTGAAGTCTATTTTATCAGCTATTAATATACTACCACCCACAGTTTTTTTTTAATTTCCATTTGCTTGGAATATTGTTTTCCATCCTTTCACCCTGAGGAGGTGTTGATCTTTAGTGATGAGGTGGGTTTCATGAAGACAGAAGATAGAAGGATCTAGTTTTTTGATTCACCTTGATAAACTGTGTCTTTTGATGTGTGAGTTTAGACCATTGATATTAAAGGTTATTACTGTGAGAACTGAATTAATCTCTGACATGATAAGGAGTTTTGTACTACATTGAGTCTGGTCTATTTTGGGTTAGTTTGATCTTCTTCTTGATGGTTCTTGAGATTGGTTGTTTTACTGTTCTGTGAGGAGTATTCTATCAAGTATTCTCTGTAGGTTTGACTTTGTGTTCATATAATCATAGAGTTGACTATTTTCATGGAAAGTTTTCCTTTCACCATATATTACGAGGGATACTTTTCTGTGTAGAGTGGCTTGGGTTGGTAGACATAGTTTTAAGACTTTGAATTGTTCCACTCTTGGCACTTCTGGCTTTCAGGGTTTCCATTGAAAAAGCTGACATAATTCTGATGGGGTTGCCTTTGTATCCTGTGAGTTGTTTCTCTCTTGCTGCTTTTAACACTCTTTCTTTATTTTCATTGTTAAGACTTTTAACTATGATGTGCCTTGGAGTCTCTTCTTTGGTCCTGTCTGTTTGGTGTTCTATGGGCTTCTTGTATCTGGATGGGCCTCTATAGAGAGATTCAGAAAATTTTCTTCAATAATTTTGTTGAATATGTTCTATATGTCTCTGGCTTGGATTTTCTCTCCTGGTATACCCATGATTTAGATATTTGATTGTGTTAGCATATCCCATAGTTCCCTTGTGTTCTTGTCACTTGTTGTTTTGAACATAGCAAAGGTTTTAGACTCACAATCAAATTCTTCTGTCTTGTCTTCCAGGTCAAAGGTTTTGTCTTCCACA
This sequence comes from Dipus sagitta, assembly GCA_036346955.1. Lineage (NCBI taxonomy): Eukaryota > Metazoa > Chordata > Mammalia > Rodentia > Dipodidae > Dipus > Dipus sagitta. The sequence continues at coordinate 51,681,256 of CM070774.1, forward strand.
TCAGTGATTTTGCTGGTGAGGTTTTCTAGAGAAGTTTTATCACTTCTATTTGATTTTTGTTTTCTGATGTGTTACTTTGCATTGTATCCATCTCTTTTTTGAGGTACAATTTCAGTTCAAGTTCTGATTTACTTGATGCTTCCTGGATTTCATTCTTGCATTTGATCATGTCTTCATTAAGGTTAATCAACTGGTTGTTGAGATCTTCTGTTTCTTAACTCACATTCAATTCAGTCATATCTCATTTTAAGGTTCTAATATTTTCTTCAATCAATTTAAGCATACTGCCAAAATCTGAACACTCTAAGAGATGATTCTGTTCAATTTCATTGATATGATTGTTGGTTTTTGATGGTTTGCTTCCAATTCAACAATTATTTTGATCAGGGTCTCATTGGTTGTTGTGTTTTCATTTTGGGAATGAATTCCTGCTGATTTCTCTATGATTTCATTGGAGGCTTTCATTGTATTACTAGGCATCCTTGGTAGAGATCTCTCAGTTTTCTGACTTTTGTTGGCTTTTTTGAGGTGTTTTTAACCCATTTTGGGGAGATTCTTTATTTTATTGAGGAGGAAGCAAGTTTTTGTTCTTTGGCCCATGCACCCTCTTACTCAGGTGAACAGGGATATTGGTACCCAGTGGCCAGTAAGGATACCAGAGCAAAAGACCTGAGTCCACAGCCCACACTGGGAACAGGCCTCTCAAAGCAAGGCACAAGAAAACAGAAAATACAACCCTCACATTATCTTTTAATGTGTCATTCTCAGACCTATTAAAGGGCATCTGTCTGAATTACAGTGAGAAATTCTCAAAAATTATCCGATTTAAAAATGGACAATAAAGCTGAACTGACCTAACCAGAGAATGAAAATTTTATACACACACACACACACACACACACACACACACACATATATATATATGTATATATATGATAAATTATATATATATAATAAAACTACATATTATAAAATTATATATGAAAGATAAAATTAGGGCTGGAGAGATGGCCTAGTGGTTAAGCACTTGCCTGTGAAGCCTAAGAACCCTGGTTCAAGGCTCAACACCCCAGAACCCACGTTAGTCAGATGCACAGGGGAGTGCATGCATCTAGAGTTCGTTTGCAGTGGCAGGAGGCTCTGGCATGCCCATTCTCTCTCTCTCTCTCTTCTCTCTTCTCTCTCTCTCTCTCTCTCTCTCTGCCTCTTTCTGTCTGTCACTCTCAAATAAATAAATAAAAATAAACAAAAACTTTTAAAAAGATAAAATTATATATGATATATAATAAAGGTATATATTTACACACATACAATAATCACATGAAAAGAATCATCATTTTAATCAGAGAAATGAGAATGGAAACAATAAAAATAACCATAAGGCACATACTGGCATAATTAAAATCCAAAACATTGAATAGCTCACATTCAACTGACGTTGTATATAGCAGATCTCCATATTACTAGAGTTACAAAATGGTGTAGCCATTTAGAATTATAGTTGGTCAAATTTTTTACAGTTAAGCATAGTCTTAACATATGATCTAGAAGTCTTTTTTCATAGATACAATCAGTGTTAAAACATGTCCACATTCAAAATTGTATGTTAACATTTACAGAAGCTTTATCAAAAATCAGTAAAATTGGATGCAACCAAGAGAATTTTCAATACAAAAATAAGCAAACTTAGATAAAAATTACCAAGCAGAATATTACCTTGGTATATAGAAAGTAAGAATGAGCTATCAAACCATGAAATTATATAGAGAAACCTGAAATACTTATTGCTTAGTGTAGGAAGTTAATCTCAAAAGATCACCATGCTATATGATTGCAACTCTGCAATTTTTGAAAAAGATAAGATTACACAGAGAAACAGAAAATTCAGTGATTGCCAGGGGATTTCAAAAGAGACGAGGAAGAATGAACAGGGGCAAGACCCATGAATTTTTAAAGAAGTAAAATGTTCTGTGATATTACACTGGTGAATCAGTGACATTACTCATCATTCCAAGGGCAGGAAGTAGGGGAAAGAATACAGAGTGTAACAAGGGAATCTCACTGTATTATAAATGTATGCAACAACTACACCAAGGAGTTAGTGGAAGAACTGCTGACATTAGTAATCAGTTTTCTGTAGAATTAAAGTGAACATATATAAGAACTCACATTTAGTTTAATATAGAAAAGAAAGTTTCCATGCAGATCTTAATGTGCTTTACATAATGTGAGACATAATTAATATATGAATAAATGCACATATTTAATATATGGACTTATAAGAATACATGGAGTGTTATGATCACGATCCAGGTAATGAACATCAAAACCTCTCATATTTGATGTTTTGTCTTTACCTTTTGTTCATCATAAGAGCACCTAAAATCAAATCTATCCTCTTAAATTCTGAAGTATTCACCACTGTTAAAGATATGCTGTATTGTGCAGCTGATTGCTTGAATTCATTCATTCAAGACTGAAAGTATGTAGCCACTGGACAACTTCCAATTTCTTTCATCTACCTAGCGCCACTAGGCCTAGAAGACGGGTTTTGTAATGTGTGCCTCTGTGAATTTGGCTTAAATGAGCATATCCCTAGAGAGAAATTTCTTGACATGCACCTTGTAATGATTTCTTAAATATGAAACCAAAACATATCCAACAAACGCAAAACTAGACAAGTGTAATTAAATCAAGTTCAGAGGTTCTTGCATGTCAGAAGAAAAGGCAGAATGAGAGAAGTTGTAGGATGTGAGGACATTTTAAAATTTATTTATTTATTTTCAAGGAAAGAAAGAGAGGGGGAAAAAATGAATGTGTTAGAGCCTGTAACCACTGCAAACTCCAGACGTATACAGAACTCTATGCATTTGGCTCTATGAGGGAACTGGGGGATTGAATCCAAGTCCTGAGGCTTTGCAGGCAAGTGCCTTAACTGTGGAGCCATCTCTCCAATATATATATATATATATAAAATTTATCTTTCTTTTTCTTATTTTACTGTTTAAAAGAATACTGAGATGTAATTCACATTCTATGCAATTTATGCACTTAAGTATACAATTCAGTTTCTTTAAATCAATGTAATCAGAGATACACAATCATTTTCACTATCCAAATTAAGAATTGTATAGTTTAAAAAGTAATACAAATGAATTAATAATCTTCTCATGTTCCTCCTATAATATTTATGGCCATATACAACCACTCATTTATTTTTGTCTGTATAGATATAAATGTTCTGGGTATTCTATACAGGTGGGATGATATTTGTTTTCCATGACTGGTTTCTTTCACTTACATAATGTTTGTGCAAGATTCATCCATACCTTAGTGTTACCAGTAAAGTTCTTTGGATTGCACTGTATGAATCTATAATGTTTTACTTATACATTAGCAGTTTGACAGTTGGATATTTCAGTTTGAGTATAATAAATATTGTGAACTTTCTAATGCATATTTTCACGTGGACTCAGTTTCATTTTACTTAGCTATGTACTTAGGAGTGGAATCAAATCCTTCTCAAGGCTTGTGACTTGATTTCTTGAGCATAGCCATCCTAGTGTCTGAAATCCTTGGCATACTATTTATTTATTATTAATTCCTATTATTTTTATAAATTACTGTGTCATTTCCATGTACTAATGATTCATTCAAATCCGCCCTCCCTCATATGTGCACTTGCCCCTCCCTTACCCTCATTCCTTTTCTTTCCTTATTGATTCCTCTTGTGCTTTGGGATTTTGTTGTTTTCTATTTAGATTCCACACTGGAGACAAAACTATGCACTAATAGTCTTTCTGTGTGTGACTTACATTTGTTACTTAACATAATGCTTTTTCATTCTGTTTATTTTAATATTTCCTACAAATAACATGATGAAATATTTCTTTATGGTTGAGTATGGTGAATATGTGTGTGTGTCTGTGTGTGTGTTTGTGTGTGTGGTGCCCTTATATCAGAAACTGTGAGTCCTTCAAATATGTTCTATTGTAATATTGCTTTGGCTATGCTAGATCTCTTGAGTTTTCATATAAACTTTAGAATTACCTTACTTTGTCAAAACAAAACAAAACAAAAAAACTGCTGGACAAATGGGGAATATATTCATATTCTTAATATTAAATTTTCTGATCCAAGGACAGTGAAACTTTTGTCATCTATCTAGGTCTTGAATTTATATGCATTTTTATTGGACTGAATTCACATCTCTTTATCATAATTAACATATGTAGAACTTCTTCCTTTTTAATATGCCACATATTGAGACATAAATGGATGAATGATGTACACTTTTGAAAAACATGAGGACTACCAATGAATTTCATACTTCCTAATAATTAAATTACTTATGAAAGTTAGGAAGGTTAGTTTTGTGTGGATAAGTTCTGAGTGTTTCTCAAAAATGCTCTTTAAAACCAAGGGAGGATTAAATGACCAAATGTTATGGTGTGACATGAAATGCCCAGCATAAGATTTTTAAATTAAAAACATTTCTTTTTAATTGCTCCCTTGTTATGGTTTGAATGAAAAACTGACCTCACAGTATGAACATCTGGCCCTCAGCTGTGCTGCTGGTCTGGAAAATGGTGGAACCTTTAGGATGTGGAGCATTAATGGAAGGAAGTGGGGCCCTGCAGGTGGGCCTTCAGGTTTTTACTGTGCAGCCTACCATCCTGTTCTGTTTCATTGTTTCTGGACTGTAGACACAATGTGACCAGCGACCTCTAGCTCCTGCTTCTGGCCAAGATGGATCTTTAAATTTTAAGCTGCTTCTTGACAGATATTTGGTCACAGCAACCTAATCTACCATGTAATAGGCAAAACTTGAGGCTGCAATGATGCTGGTTTTTATTTCATGAATTTAAAACAATAGTATTTTATTTATTTATTGGAGAGAGAGAGAACATGGCAGATAGAATGAGAGAGAATGGGCATGACGAGGCTTGATTTTTATCAGCATATATTAATTATACTTAATGGGCTTCATCATGACATCTTCCTACATGAATATAGTACATTTACATCATATTCACCCTTGTTACACCCTCTTGTCCCCCTGTCTTTCCTGCTGGTCCCTTTCCTCTTCTCAAGTAGCTTTCTATTACTTTCTTCCTTCCCTGCCTCCTCCTCTCCTTTCCTTCCTTTTCTCTTTCATTCCTCTTCCTTCCCTGTCTAATTTCCTTCATTTCCTGCTTATTTCCCTCTCTCCCCTCTTTCTGTCCTCCTTCCTTCTTTCCCTCATTTTACTTCCCTCCTTCCTTTACTTTTCCTTTCCTTCCTCTCCCTTCCTTCACTCTTGTTCTCCTTCTTGCACTTCCTTCTCTCCCTCTCTCCTTGCTTCCCGCTTGCCTTCCTTCCCTCCTTCCATTTCTCCATTTCTTTCCTCTGACCCTAATGAGTTTTATTAAGGGTGCATTTTTAAATATAGGAAACTGAAATAATCCTATTCTTGAGTCATTATCTAACACTCAGCCTATGAATACTCCTTGAATGAGACAAGGCACAAAGCTTGCTTGATGCTCTACTCAACACAGTAGGATTGGATATATCACAAAATCATATAAAATACAGAAGTCTGTAATGTGTTTCTAAAAATAAGATGAAACTTCAAATTAGATTAAAAATAACGTTATGGGCTAGAGAAATGGATTAGTGGTTAAGCGCTTGCCTGTGAAGCCTAAGGACCCTGGTTCGAGGCTTGATTCCCCAGGACCCACGTTAGCCAGATGCACAAGGGACCGCATGTGTCTGGAGTTCGTTTGCAGTGGCTTGAGGCCCTGGTGTGCCCCTTTCTCTCTCCCTCTGCCTCTTTCTCTGTCTGTTGCTCTCAAATAAATGAATAAAAATTTTTTAAAAATCTTAAAAATTAGGTGTGGCCCTGACTACAGACAAATCAAGAGGACTCTCTAAATTCTGGATGAAACACCTGTCCCTGCACTTGGGGTATTCATCACTCAGAGCTCACTTCCCTTCCCAATACAATGGCAGTAGGGACTGAATAATATAGTGTGCTCCTTCTTTTCCTCTTCCCCTGCTGTGAGAACATCACTGCACATTTCCTTTCACCTTTGGGTACAATGGGGGTATTTTCTTTCTTTAACCTCACAGGCATTGTTCCATTATTTTTCTTCTTTGATTTATATATCTTTAAAATTATTTTGAAATAAGAAGAGTCTCTGTCCTTCTGAAATCTATTTTCCTTGCAGTGTTAAAGGATTGGCTCATCACCTCCAGTCACTTTTCTGTGAAACTCTTTTGAAACAGATAACACCACAAGTAGGGACAAGAAGAACAGAGGAAAGGGAGTGGCTAGGAAGGGAGAGATTTCTATTGTCTGTGTGTCTGCTTATCTCACAGAAAACCCGCCTAGGAAATTCATTATAAAGCAAATAAATGTCGCAGGAAATACAAGGTTGGAATTTCTGAAAATATATCATCTTTGTGAACAAGGGATCAAAGCACAGGCAAAAAAGATACAGAATTGAATGTTTCATTAAGAATGTGAACAGAACATTATGCAGGAAAAATGAAAGTATAATTAGTTCTGACTGAGAAAGAAAAATATCTTAGACTGATGTGAAAAGTACATTTGCACATGAGACATATTATTTTGTACTGAAATTACTTTTATCAGTTTCAAAAATATGTGGCTTTGTTGTGACATTTTCATAGATATGTACCATTATACTTTGTTCCTATTTACTCTCCCATAACTCTACCTAGCCCTCTCTCCTCCCATATTTAAATCTAGATCCCACACACAAGAAAAAATATTACCCATATTATTGGGCATTTATACATTACTTTCAGTGACTTCCCTTTTACTTTGTATTGTCAAGATTTGTATATGAGCTGCATCATCAGTGCTATTAAGTACTGGTTTTAAGAAAGTGTCTATTGTGTTTAATATTTCTTGTGCCTATTTCATATGTTACTTGTAGAATATGTGGACAGCAACATTTCAACACACATTAAATGTCACAGATATTTGTGTTTGGAAGTTTTTTAAGATCTCTACTGGTCATGAGATGAATTCATATTGTTGATTAGGTATGTTTTGCTTCTGTGTTTCAGAAATGATGTATGTGCTGAAGAAAAAACATGTATTTTGGATGGTTGTGTGTCTGCTGCTGAGTCTGGCCCCTGAGTGTCTTAAGGCTTTTTCTGAGGAAGATGAAGATTATGAAGAAATTTCAGGTAAAATGCTAGAAACATTACTGTCTTTAAAAAACAAAAATCTGGGGCTGGAGAGATGGCTTAGCGTTTAACGTACTTGCCTGTAAAGCCAAAGGACCTTGGTTTGATTCCCCAGGACCCACGTAAGCAAGATGCACAAGGGGGCGAGCACATTTGGAGTTCATTTGCAGTGGCTGGAGGCCCTGGCATGCCCATGCCCCCCCCCTCTCTCTCTCTCTCTCTCTTTCTGTCTCTCTCCTTGCCTATTTCTGTATCTCTCTCTCTCTCAAATAAGTTAAAAAAAAACTTTTAAAAATCTGATCAGAACTTTCCCATTTAGTCTAAAAATTCATTATATTTTTCTATGGTAGAGGAAGCCTTTTTGATAAAATGGCATGCTTCTAATAATAAAAATGTTAGATTTCAGACTCTGCCCATCATCAAGTCATTTTAACAATTATCATCTTGGCTACAAGTGTAGAAAGTTTGGTACAAGGCAAGAAGGAAAATGTGAAGGAAATTTTCTGTGAAACATGACTATATCCTTTTCACTAAGATAAAAATGAGAAGGAAATAGAACTTTATAACTGTGGTTTCTCTCCTTTTTCTTCATATTTCCTACATGAAACTAACATAAGAATCTCATCAAGGAGATCTAGTAATGGAAGCCAGTCCATAAATCATAAAACTCTATGCCAAGCACTAAAAATATTTATCACTAAATGTTTGATAAGATAAAGACTATGGAGTGATCATTACAGATTTATACCTTTCTCAAGAGTAACATACAAAATTAGTAATTATTTACAGAAATCTCAATTTATCGGTAGCAGAAATCCACACTGTAATAGGTAACATGGTTTATGATGTACAATAGATTAACTATATTTAAAGTGCTGAGTTTAGTGCACTAGACACATGCATCTGTATAACTGAAACAGTGGTTGGTGCAAGGGAAGATATTTGGCTGAGAGGAGGCTCTTAAGGATCTCACACCTTCATAGAGGAAAGCACAGGGTTGTCAGGCAACTCCAGTGAAAGGATGTCATGGAATGACAGAGGCTTGTATTCAGTACCGTGTGGTATTAACACAAAGAGGAAGTGAACACACCTAAACAACCTGAGACCTAGGCATGAAGAAGCAGGGTCAAATAATTTCCAGGAGATCGAACACTATTTAATAAAGCAGAAAGGAATAGTGTGGCTTCTGGAACTAGACACATGGACATTAGAAAAGATGGTTAGTCCTTTGTTAAGCCTTTTTCTTAAAATGGGAAGAACTGAAGTAATACTTCTATGTCTCTCATACTCAACAATTGACATTTTTTAACTACTGTAATAAGCATAAAAGATGATCAGGAACAAGTTTCTTGGTAAGAATAAAAGCTGTAGTGATAAAATACAGAAGGATCACTTGGGCTAGGAGAGGAGATTGGCAGGGAGCACTTGAAGAGAGGAAGGTACCTTTCATAACATTTACAGTCAGACATAACTGAATTAGCAAGTGTGGTTTTCCAGCCCAAATCCTTGTGAAGAGAAGTTATGTAAATTCTCCAACGCTCAGCATTCTAAAGTCTACAGAAGGGCTGCAAAAATGTTCTTTCATAAAGCTGTACTACTGTGTGTGGGCATGCTGCGCTTTTTCTGTACTTTTCCTTTAGGAAGAAAGCTAAAGTAAGTGAACCCTTAAGATTAAGACTGTAAGGAAGCTGTGCATTCACAGTATTGAGGAGTCAGTAACCTTGACAACAAAGTCATGACATGGTTTCATGCACAATCTACTGACCCTACTATCTGGCATCCCAGAACACAAGAAGGGGAGACTAACATTGTCACCCTCAGATGGCAGACACAAAGTGTGTAAAATCAATTACAAAAGTATAAAATATAAATCATAACTATATTTGGTTGTATCAGACTAAGTTCCTTTAATATTAGCCTATGTTTGTTCTACAGTTAAAATTGGTAGTATTACCATCAGGTAATCCTCTTTTATTAAATTTTTTTGTTCATTTTTATTTATTTATTTGAGAGTGACAGACATAGAGAGAAAGAAACAGAGACAGAGAGAGAATGGGCGTGCCAGGGCCTCCAGCCAATGAACTCCAGATGCGTGCGCCCCCTTGTGCATCTGTTTAACATGGATTCTGGGGAATCGAGCCTCGAACCGGGGTCCTTAGGCTTCACAGGCAAGCGCTTAACTGCTAAGCCATCTCTCCAGCTAATCCTCTTTTTTTTTTTTTTTTTTTTTATTGTTGAGGTAGGGTCTCACTCTAGCTCAGGCTGACCTGGAATTCACTGTGTAATCTCAGGGTGGTCTCAAATTCATGACAATCCTCCTACCTCTGCCTCCCAAGTGCTGGGATTACAGGCGTGCGCCACCACACCCAGCTCAGGTTATCCTCTTTTGTTTCCCACCCCCATTCCCCTACTCCATCCATGAAAGTGAATAATCCTTATCTGTGAATTTTTTAATATGTGTGTGTGTGAGAGAGACAGAGAGAGGGAGAATAGGCACAGGCATGCAACAACATTTATATAATGGTCAGAAACCAACCCTCCTATGTTGCTCCTCACTTCCCTCCATGTTTGGACAAGGACGCTTGTTCATTGCTGCCTGTGCCAGCCTATGTTGCCTATGAGTCTTTAGGCATGGTCCTGTCTTTACCTCCATCTCACCATAGGAGGGCTGAGGTTACAGATTCTTACTACTTTATCTGGCTTAATGTGGATACTAGGAACCCACACTCAGGTCATCAGTAGTGTGCAACAAGTACTTTTAATCACTTAGCCATCTCCCAGAACCATCTGTGAACATTTTCCTCAATTCTCAGTCTCAGGAAAGCTACCTTTTGATACCCTCAGAGAGATGTCCTTCTGTACAGTAGTACAGCACGCCGAGTCACCCGAGTGCTTGCATCTGTCTTCGTGTCTACAGGCTGCATGGAAGAGTGGCTGTGACACATAATTTATTGCATATCATCAGTGACAGCACATTGCTAAATGATACATCGACACATTTTTTTGGGAGGGGGGGTTTGAAGTGGGCTCTCACTCTAGCCCAGGCTGACGTGGAATTAACTATGTAGTCTCAGGTTGGCCTCGAACTCACAGCAATCCTCTTACTTCTCCCTCCTGAGTGCTAAGATTAAAGTTGTGTGCCACTACACCTGGCTCTCAAGGCACAATTTTAACATTCAATATGTTAAGTAAGAAATGAATAGCTAGCAAGCATTCACTTCTTTTAAGTGTAGTGGAATGATACTGTGTGTCAGACAACACACCTGAGTACTCCCTTAACTCAGGGATGCTGTGCTCAGCTATACCTGACATAGTCAATGCACTGGAGACCACACTATAGAAAATTTGTATGAAATGTTGAGTAAGAAAATATCATACAGAGGAATAATGAGCTAATAATAAAAGAGTTAATAAAAATTGATAATTTTTTTCTTTAAGCATTAATGCTGTGAATATGAGCAATTTAATTAATTTGTGTAATATTTGATTGGAAGATAGAGAATACCTACATCAAAAAGTTGTGATCACTAGATAAAATTACAAAGATTCTAGAATGTTGTAAGTAATAAAATTACCTTTTATTACTCCTATCACTACATAGGCAGCCTTTTATTTAAAATCCCTTTGCTTTTGTGGTACATTCCCACCTCCTTGTGGCAAAATTAAGTCCTAGATTGAGCTTAGGGTATAGATAGATAGATAGATAGATAGATAGATAGATAGATAGATAGAGACAGATAGCTAGCTATATAGATATATGAATATAGGAAATGCAAAATTTTAAGTTGATGACAAAACTTAAATATACCAAGTTGTAGTGATTACCAGTGAGAAATAATCTTTTTAAATTTGCTGTTTATAATGTGTTGTTTTCCTGACCATATTTGACAATACATGCACTAGGTAGCTTTCTGTGTCTTGTGAGTATAGACCTGCAATAAAGGTGTGTATCTGAGATACCATATAAATTATTTGGTGTCCCTAAAATTATAAAATAACATTAAGTTAGGAATGAAGGACACCACATTACAAAAACTATAGGGATTTCTCAGCTAATAGCATAAAGTTGAAAGATTCCAAGAGCCAGAGTACTTATTCCTATCTCATGTCTTAAAATTACTTGGGCATTAAAATACTTAGTTAGTCTCCAAAAGAAGTGTCTAAATTCTAGAAACTCACAGTCTGAATACTGTTAGACTCCATGCATCTCTTCTGAGACACACCGGTCACTGTCTTTGGAAAAACTAGGCTCTAACAACTTAAAATATCAGAGATGGAATTCTAGCATTCTTAACATCGAGAATGTGAATAGACTATTCAAGAATTTATAAGAACACATTTTGTAAAAAGCATTCTGTGACATTGAATTAAAATTGACAATTATAATTTTATTGATTAATGGCTATTTTAATGGTTATTTTTCAAATTTCATCTATCTATAAATATTTACTTATGGGAAATATTTTAAGAGACCCCCCAGATGCAATTATATTTATGTTATGAAGGTATATAGAGAAAGTACTTGCAATGATAGCTTTTGAGGAAGTTTTCAAATATGTAAGGAAATGATATTCTAAATCTTAATGTAGCAACACATATTTGCAGGTAACAACAAAAGTTGGTATGTGCCTGAAGGGTTGTTTTAAAAGCTAATCGGATTTCATACATTTTTATGCATAAAAATTAAAGAATTAAGAATGAAATTTAGGAATGTGGAGATGGCTGAGCAGTTAAGTCACTTGGCTGAGAAGCCAAAGGATCTCAGTTTGATTGCCCAGGACACACGTACTGCAGATGCACAAGGTGGCACATGCATCTGGAGTTCTTTTGCAGTGGCTGGATGCCTTTCTTTCTTTCTTTCTTTCTTTCTTTCTTTCTTTCTTTCTTTCTTTCTTTCTTCTTTCTTTCTTTCTCTCTCTCTCTCTCTCTCTCTCTCTCTCTCTCTCTCTCTCTCTATATATATATATATATATATATGTGTGTGTGTGTGTGTGTGTGTGTGTGTCTTTCTCTCAAATAAATATAAATAAAATATTGAAAAGAATGAAACTTAAATGTATACATAATAAAAATGTTTATAGAGAAAACGATTTAGTGAAGCTGTTGATGACAAATATTATTTTAGAAACTATTTATGAAATTAAAATTTTTATTTTGTCAGTAGGATAAGTTCATTCTTATTTCTGTATTCTGAATAATTTTATTATAGTCAATGAAAGCAATGTTTTGAAGCTACCCATAGGTTTTAATTTAACATTATACTGCTGCCATCTGGAGGACAAAATTGTTTACAGCACTTAAACCAAACTGTTCAGTTATGTTGCCTGGTAATCATTTTGATTGCAATGATACTAGTTTTTGTTTTATATTTTAATTTTCTAGTTTAAAAATTGAGAGTAAACTTTAACGTATTTACTGTTTATCATTTGTTTTTGTAAATATTATGAAATTTGGAATGAATAAAATATTTAACACATGAAAGTCCTCTTACAGTCATCATTTATTGAGGTGAGAAAACTGTATATAAATACCACTTTCTTGATGTTTTTCAGAGGGATGTTTTTAGCCATAGTCACTATGCTGTACAACAAAGGTCCTGAATAATTCTTCCTCTTTAATTGAAATTTTGGATGTTCTGTTCACCATTTTCCTAACCTACCACTTTTCACTTTTATTTTTGATTCTATAAGCATGTACAAATTATTTAAATTAGTTCTTATCAATAGATAAAATAAAATTTTAAAACTGATGTTTCTTGTATGTACATATCTTTTCATCAGAATAAATTGTTCCCTAATAAAAATAAATAATTGGCTGGGTCTGTGGTGGTATATGCCTTTAATCCCAGCACTCAGTCGGCAGAGAGGACCGCCATGAGTTCGAGGCCACTCTGAGACTACAGAGTGTGTTTCAGGTCAATCTGAACTTGACTAAGACCCTACATGGAAAAAGAAAAACCTAAAGTAAATAAATAAATGAATATTTAGGAATAAATTTCATAAATCAAGGTCAAACAGATCATCTCATTATGTTTAGCTTTTTTGAAAATTAATCCTGGTAGGCAAGTAAAAGGATGTCTCATGCAATATATTTTGAATAATATAAAATACATCAGTTTTGAGATTTTATACACACACATGTTTGTGTATTGCTCTTTAGAAGCCTTTTTACTTTAGGGGGTTTCACAGTAGAGTCTCACTCTAGCCCAGGCTGACCCTAGAATTCATTATGCAGTCTCAGGGTGGCCTTGAACTCACAGCAATCTTCCTACCTCTGCCTCCCTAGTGCTGGGATTAAAGGCATGCACTACCACATCTGGCTTAGAAGACTTTTTTATTTATAAAATATTATGTATATAAATCCACAGTTGTGCACCAAGTAGCCACTCAATAAATTTGTACATGCTAATTGCTTAAAAAAACTGCTGAGTTAAAGAAGTTTGTAAGAGAAAGGGAGAGGATAGCTCAATGGTTAAAAGTAATTGCTTGTAAAACCTACCAGCCTGAACGCAATTCCCCAGCATCCACATAAAACTACTCCGGGCCAGACTTCTTAGCAGTAGCAAGAGAGCCTGTCTAGAAGAAGGCAGAGCCTCCTCTGATCTCAACGTGCTCACATACATTTATATATTTATATTAGTACATACACACATAAATAAAAATTTTAAAAGAAGTCACTATGTGTTTGTAATATGGATTCATGTGTTTGAGGATGCCTTACCATGATAGCCTGATTCCATCTCAATCTCTGATATATACTGCATCAATATACACTAACAAAAGCCTAGAAAAAATTATTTTTTTTCTTAATAGATTAATATCAAATATTATTATTAAATGCATTTTATTATTAATAAAATAGTTATATTAATTATGCATTAATTGTATAAGTATTTAACTAATATTAAATATTGATAATCATATTAATAAATATGAATTTTTGAGGTTGATAAGAAATATCTTATTTGATGAACTTCTTACCTTTTTGATTTTCAAATAATTTTCATAGCTTTCTATGAACCTGCTTTATTGAGATTACACTCCTCCTTAAAAATAAGGCCTGTTATAAAAGAAATGTAAACAAAAATGAGGATATTATTATTGTGCTGTTGAAGACTACAAATTATAATATTTACATTTTTGTTCTACAGATTCTACCTTGCCACCACGTAAACCTAAGTATACATTTTGTGCATATAAGGCAGATGATGGGCCATGTAGAGCATTGTTGAAGAGATATTTTTACAATATTTTCACTGGAAAGTGTGAAGAATTTATATACGGGGGATGTTTAGGAAATAAGAATAGATTTGAAACTCTAGAGGAATGTAAAAGCACATGTGTAATAGGTAAGTTTCCAGGAAACCTTATGACCAGAAGGCCTATATGGTTACAAGGTTTAATAATTTTTTTAAAAAAATATGTAATATTGTTTCCCAAAGGATACCACCATTTATTTTTGTTTTACTTTTCATTCTCAACCATTCTTGTTTATTTCATCATATCAATTACTATGAAATTATGAAGCCTCATTTAATGTCCTCTCATCTTCCTTTTAATGGAGAGGGTAACCCGCCCCTCTTCTCCAAGCCCACAGACAAAGTGCAATAAAATGAATCCTATTTATCCCCCTAGTATACCTGAGTTGGCAGTTTAAAAACTCTAGTCCTGTATACTGATATCCACCTGGATGCATTCATAGCCTTCTCCTGGGAAGACAGTGACTGAGAATTCACTGTAAGGCTCCATAGCTGTTAATTTTGATTAATACATACAAATATGTAGATTTCTACTGTCTGATGCAGCTCAACATTGCTACATATAAGAATGGCTTAGAGGGCTGGGGAGATGGCTTAGCGGTTAAGCTCTTGCCTGTGAAGCCTGAGGACTCGATTCCCCAGGACCCACGATAGCCAGAGGCACAAGGGGGCGCACGCGTCTGGAGTTCGTTTGCAGTGGCTGGAGGCACCTGGCACACCCATTCTTTGTATCTGCCTCTTTCTCTCTGTCTGTAGCTCTCAAATAAATAAATAAAATAAATAAACAAAAAAAGTTTTTAAAAAAAGGAATGGCTTAGAAACTTAAATCACTCATACTGGGACCTTTGCTTACTAAAAGAATATCCCTGTAAATTGTATGTTACCTAGCTTTTCACACACCGGTTTACTGTAATCTAAAAGTATATTATAAGAGCTGGAGGAATGTCTCAAAGGTTAAGCGTCCTTGGCATTCAAGCATGATTGCCATAGGGGCCCTGACTCCGGCTGATTTTGATTCCCCAGCACTAGGTGAGTAACTGCATGGCCATGCCACCCTTTGGCTCCAGTCCTGTGGGGAGCAGAGACCAGAGAATCCTTGGTGCTTTCTGAATATTTTTGAATGTTATTTTCTAGCCCAATCAATAAAATTTAAGCTTTCCAAATTCTGAAGTATATTGTTGGAGGTTTTATCACTTCTTGCTGGAATAAGTTCCAAACTAATTGTTTGTCACCATTATGAATGTTTATATCTGTTTTATTTTCTGAAATGTGAACAATTTGATAAATAGAATATTCTTAGCCACATTTATTTCCCCAGTTTCAAGCCCAGTACTCCCTCATAGCATAGACTTAGACGTGGCTGCATAACAATCGTACAGAGCTAGCTTCCACTAGTAACAGCAAGTGTGCTGTGGTTTTGCTAAACAATTTTGCTAGTGAGTCTGAGCATCCTGGTGCTCTTTACTTGTGGAGACAGTCCCATGTGGTGATAAGACAACTGCTTTGTGTGACGCTCGATGGCTTCTTACAAAACACTGTCTTCCTCTCCCAGGATGTCCTAGGAATATCACTAACACACATCAGGCAGCTCAGTAGTCCACAATGGTGCCATTGGTGCCTGTGCCAACTCATCATGTGTACCTGAGCCACTTTCTCCCACTAACTATGCGTTTGGGCTAAGTTGAAAATCCTCCGCTCTCATCTTCAGAACATTGGCTAGAATCCTATTTGGCTCAGCCTCTGTCATCCTGTTTTCATATGGCAGCCGATTTAGTTTCATCAGCTGGCCTATTCTTGGAAAATCATACTTGCCTCTCTTTGTAAATAATTCTCAAGTCTCATAGTTGAACATTGAGTTACTTTTTTTCCCTTAGAAGTTATCAAATAATTGTCTTTTTATCAGTGCAGCTTACTTATATTTTATTTAGAGTTTCACTTCAAGCTAGTATACAGTAAGTTATTGTTAAAGATATATATGGCATATAGAAAAACACTGGTAAACGTTGAAAAAAATCACTCAAAAGAAATCTGTCTTCTGCCACAATAGAAATCATAATTTCTTTCAACATAGAAGCTGTAAAATGTGAACAGAATATTAAAGCAAATGAATGCAGATACTGCAGCGTTGCAACCTTTTAAATGAAGGGAAATAAGCAAACATGAACTTTCACCCACACCTCAGACTCCTCTGATTTTTGTGAGAAGTCACCCTGGAGCACAGTTAAGAAAGGAATGCCAGGAAGGGCGCTAGAGCCTTTCTGAATGAAAGGGACAGAGTCTAGAGCACTAGGAGACTGTGGTGGCTAGAGTTTTGGAAAGCTTTGTGGGAGGAAATGAACTCGTGCAGAAATTAAAAAAAAAAAAAAGTCTCAGGAATCTGGATAGTATTTCCTTTGCATTTGTTACTGAATAATAAAATTATGCATGCATTTTGTCAAAGTCCAGAAGTTTAAGGAAATTGTTATCAGGGCTATGTAAGAGAAATAATTTCCAGAAGTTACACACAACTGTGAGATATTTAGTATATAACTTAATACCAGGACTGAATTTGATTTAGGAAAAAGGCGGCTTTGGACTTTACCTAAAGAAGCTTAAAGGATCAGCTGATACTGAAATAAATTAACTGCTTGTCAAAAAGAATTTCAACATTTTCAAAGGAAGAAATAAAATGCGTACACCAACAGTATGATTTTCAAAAATATTCAAATCTCTCTTCCCAGTAAATCTTAAAATTTGTTACATACAGTTGTCATCCATGACAAGCAGAATATATTCTATCAACAGAATGCATAAAGGTGATGGTATTAGCAGACTATTAATTTAAAATAGCTACTGCTGTTCTACAAAAGATGCGAAAGAAAAGTGAACATAGTATACATAGTATAGAGAGAAATGGTAATCTTTTTTTTTTTTTTTTTGGATTATCAAAGTAGGGTCTCACTCTAGCCCAGGCTGACCTGGAATTCACTATGTAGTCTCAGGGTGGCCTCGAACTCATGGTGATCCTCCTACCTCTGCCTTCCGAGTGCTGGGATTAAAGGCGTGAGCCACCACGCCCTGCAGAGAACTAACTTCTAAACATGAAAGCTATTATCTGTAAAATAGGAAAGGTATCATAGGAGCAGATTATAAGCAGTGAAGAAAAGTCAGTGAGTTTATAGATAATGCAATAAATTGTTCAAAATGAAGCACTTCTACATTTAAAAAAAATGGGGGTAAATGTCTTCATTGTGACAACCTTGAAGGAACTGTAGCTCTTTACGTGGAGAAACGGTTACCCAGGCACAGAAAGGTAAGACTGCTGATCTCTCACTTATATGTGAAAGTTAAGCATGCTAATTTCATGAAATTTGAGTGTAGTTTGGTACCTGAGTTGAAGTTTGGTGGCCATGGAGAAAAGTTGGCCAAGAGTCTAAATTATAGTTAAATAGAGTTATGTACTCTGGTCTTTTTACACAATAGGGTAACTATAGACAATGATAAGGTAATGCACATTCTAAAGCCTGACAAAAGGATTTTGAATATTTTCACCATAAAAAGTGATATATGTTTGAGGTAGTAGATTTGTTTGTCCTTATGTAAATGTTCTACAGTGATTACATGTATTGAAATATGACAGGATCATCAATATTTACAATCTGTATGTTTTCTTTTTTTAGTCTTTTTTTTTTTTTTTGAGGTAGGGTCTCACTGTAGCTCTGGCTGACCTGGAATTCAGTACATAATCTTAGAGTGGCCTCCCTCGAACTCATGACAACCCTCCTACCTCTGCCTCCCAAGTCCTGGGATTAAAGGCATGTACCACCATGCCTGCCTTGTATGCTTTTATATATAGCTTAAAATAAATGAAGTTTTTAAAAGTGAGGTAAGGGGTTGGGTTTAAGCTCAGTAGTAGACTTTCTGACTAGCCTGGGTTTGTTATTTACCACTGTAAAATAATAAATAAAATTGGCTTTGTGTTTATCATAATTGATAATGTAATCTTTAGATAGAAGACAATTTAATTTATTAAGATATGCTGTGTAAGAGTAATTTTGATTGTAATGAATATGTTGTCCTAGTTTTTTAAGTCCAAATTCACAATATTATGTTATATATTCTGGTTATTGATGCATATCCCTTTTTTGTTTTGCAGACAATACAGAAAAGACCATGAGAGAAGGTGAACTTGTTTTATATATAAATTAGTAGATTTCTTTAAGGCACCCACGTATTCCGTTCTCAGGTTTTTCAGATGTAGTCAGTTACGGATGCACATAACATTTGAAATGTTGTTTGTTACAGTTGATATAATGGCATGATATTCAGCAGGGACACTGCAAAGGCTGTGTATGCTCTTGTGCTAATGCATGCTGGTGCTGAGTGTTCACTCACAACTTCCAGCCACACCTATTTCACCAACATGTAGATGATTATGTAAACATAGTTAATCTCATTTTACATCCCTTATCTTTAATCCCTCATGAATGCCAACAACTAGTTGCTTTAGTAAATTTCATCTAACACTTTACTAAATGTTGCAGAAGTCAATATGTACATTTAGCAATAAATATTCACCGTCATACAGACTATATAGTTTGAGGAAAGTATTAATTTTGTAGGGAGTATTATTTTTGATCAGAATAATTTCTTTTTACTGAATATATTATGTTGGAACAATAAAATTGTAATAATGGGAATAAGAAAACTAGACTCTTTTATACTAATTTTGGATTTCATTTTTGTTCTTGAAACTGATTACATAAACAGTTATGACTGAAAATTACTCTTAGCACAAACATGGCCCAAGCCCCAGGTTCAACTTCCTTTGAACAAAAGCATAAATGCTGATTTAACCTAGTTTTCATTTATGACATTTCCATTGAAAGGGAAAATATCAAAGAGATCTAGCTCTTTATTAACCCAGGAAATTAAAGGTCATGGAATTCAAAGTGTGTTTAAATTTTACATACTGTGACTCAACTCTGTGAGATACTTCATGAATATCTTTACATTTAACTCACTCACCAGAATTTGATTCAAAAACATAAAACAAAATTCAATCACAAAGTTTCACAAAAAATCAGTGATATTATATTTTTATAACTCTTGAAAACAAGTTTCTATAAAAATTGAATTAATTCGTAAGAATTTTCAACTATAGGCCAAAGAAGAATTATTTTACATATGTGTAGTTTCAACTTCATCTTAAAGTAAAGCCATGTTATTTTATGCAATAACAAACAATGATAGCTTCCATATGGAATTAATTATACTTCACAGTATAACTATTGTTTATTCTCTCTTTTAAATTCTCATACTGTTGTCAAACATAAAATTTGTATTCTGTCTCATGAGATTATTTAAAATTTGAAGGTTGAGAGATTGCTCAGAGTGTAAATGGCTTGTTCCTCATGTTTGAAGACCTGAGTTCAGATCCCTAGCACATGTATAAAATTAGGCATGGCAGTTCATGTCTGTAATCTCTGCTCTTCAGAGGTGGAGACAGGACTATACCTTGAGTGTGCAGTCTAGTTTGAGTAGGTGAATTAATGAGCTCTAGGTTCAGTGTAAGATAAGACAGTATTTAGGAGCTGGCTGTGGTGGTGCAAACCTTTAATCCCAGCACTTGGGAGGTAGAGGTAGGTGGTTTGCCGTGTGTTTGAAGCCACCCTGAGACTACATAGTGAATTCCAGGTCAGCCTGGACAAGAGTGAGACCCTACCTCAAATAACCAAAAAAAAAAAAAAAAAAAAGACACTACTTTAAAAAAGTAAGGTGGTGAGCAGCAACTGAGAAAGACAATCAGTGTTGACCTCTGCCCTACACACACACACACACACACACACACACACACTTGAGCATGCACATCTATATACATATTTATACTTATATACATAAGAACATGCATACATATGCCTACCACACTTACACATTCAAAAATTATATATCTTTTGGAATTAGGTACTGACTAATATCCAAATAATTATTGATGAATTTCTCTTGTTTTATTGTTATAAAAAGTTAAAGAATTGGAGCTTGTTCATTCCCTACATATCATACTTAACTATAAATTATAATAACAAAAATTATAGTAACAGGAGTGCAATATGACTAAATCACACAACACGAATTATCAAGGAACTTCTCAGGGAAAATAGTTCACTCATTAGAATATAAAATTAGAGTCTTTTTGGGAAACAGTATGGAGGCTCCTCAAAAAACACATTAAAACAGACCTACCATGTGACAGTGATCCCATTACCATTATTCAGTATGGATCAAAGGGAAACTGGACACATATGTTTCATACCCAATCAGTGCAGCATCATGCTGTCATAGTCAACTATAGAATGAACCTGAATGAGTATTGGTGAATAAATGGAAGAACAAAATGTGGTATGTAATATAAACAGAAAACAGCAGCCACAGAAAAGATGGCTATCTTATCATTTGTAGCAACATGGATGAACTTGGAGAATATTATGCTGAATTCAATAAACAGAGAGATGAATATATATGATTTCACTCTTGGATTTTTAAAGGGTGATATAAAAATACAAGATGGCAGGGTCATTATCATAAGCTGATGTAGTTAGAAGAGGTGGCTGGGGAGATGTTGGTTCAATGGCACAAAATGGTACTTTGGTAGAAGGAAAAATATGAAAGATCTGTCATGATGACCATATGTTTCATTCTTGAAAAATACTAGGAGAATACATTATGAGTTCCCAGTACGAAAATATCATAACCATGTGTGATGATTTATATGAAATTAACTAGATTTAATAATCACATATATATGTGCTGAAAGCATCAGGATGTATAAATATATAACACATTTCCATGTAATTTTACCTTCAGTTTAAATAAATTTAAAAAGGACCTCACCTGAGCATTATACTAACATTTCTTTTGCACAACAAGAGTTAGTAACAAGAAACAAAGTTAACTTTCAAATTAGACAATATAGAAAGAGATTATTACTATTTTAAAATAGGACTTAATAAGAACATTCAAATAGGACTTTTCTTTTCTCCATATCTGCAGCTGTTGTAGAAATCATTGAAAAATTAAACACATGTTTGGGGGTGGTAGAGAAATGGCTCAGTGATTAAAAGCACTTGATCACAAAACCTGATAGTCCAGGTTCAGTTCTCCAGTACCTACATAAGGCCAGATGCACAAAGATGATGAATGCATCTGGAGTTTGTTTGCCAGCTCTTTCTCTCCTTGCAAATAAATAAACAAAAAAAATTAAACATGCTCTTTTGATAGCAAAGTGCTTGTGAGCATTGACTTCCTGAAATAAAGTAAGTTGTATTAAGGTATGGAGATATATCACTGTTCATTTTCCCTATATATATATTTATATTTATATTTACAGGAGAAAATAGAGAAATTGCTATATTCTGTCCAAAATATCCAAGCATAGTAAGCTTTTTTCATCATTAATAATGTGACAATTATTCACTTGTCTACACAGAGTATGCATATAAACAAAGCTTGTAATGTAGATCATAATAGCACAATTTTATGACAGCTGTGGTGAGCCTGGTTTGGAGTACAATCAAAGAAGGGTGTTGGACTTCTGCAAAAGCCTCTCTAATCCCTGAACATGTATTTCCTTTCAGCCTCTGTCTTGTCAGTTTATTTCAATGCTTGAAAGGAGGAGAAATAAATAGGAGTCCCAGTAGTGAAGGATGCCATAATTAGTACAGATATTAATTCCTCATAACGATACAGGAAACTCCAAGAATAGCCATGAAAGCCTCACAAATACAAGTTTTAAGGTTTCAGTTTTCTTTAAACTATATTTTTATTTACGTTATTTATTTGAGAGATAGGAGAAAGAGGCCAGGTTCACTCTCCAGGACCCATGTAAGCCAGATGAACAAGTTTCATCTTTCTTAATGAAGCAACATTCTACACTCTTTAACCTAGTGACACTCCACACTCCAATAACATATGGTTCTGATAGAACTTTCTTTAATATTAGTGTTCACAAGCTGAGAAGAAATTGTTAATGCAAAACTGAGCCTCCATAATTAAATAACCCATTATCTTTTATTTGGTCAGTTTATGATAAAAACTGATAGTCAATTTTCTGCTCTTTGAGAAATTTAGAAGTGACATTCTTTCCGCCCCCTCTTCCGCAAAATTTCCCTGGGTCATGATATCCAGAGACATTTAGCTTACCCATAACTGTGGGCTAACTCCACAATGCATGACCCATACACCTTAACAAGGAGGGGTCAAGAGGAGGGGGTAGGTCACGGATGAGCCTAATAATGGTACCAAACTGAATGTATTTGCTGAATACAAAACTGACTAATAAAGAAAGAAAGAAAAAAAAAAGAAGTGAAATGCCAGCTATCAAAATAAATGAGAGTAGTTGCATCTTCATCATTCCAAATATAAAAATAGATATAGTAGATAATTTTAATATTGTCTAGTTTTCAACAAAATCATATGTTTATTATTGAAGATAAGAAATATTTTCATGTTTATTCTTTGTTTTTTAAGCTGTTTTTTAAATAACAAATTATTTACAAATTTAGTTACAATAACTATTCACAAAATAAAAATATTTCTTTCTGACATATTTTTAATTCCTAGGAAAGCCACATTACTGTTTCTTGGAAGATGATACTGGAATCTGTCGAGGTTTTTATTGGAGGTATTTTTATAACCACACATCAAAACAATGTGAACGATTTGTGTACGGTGGGTGCCTTGGCAACCAAAACAACTTTGAATCCTTGGAAGCATGCAATAACACCTGTGCAAATCCCTGTGAGTTCTTACCTCATTTTTGTCCTTTTAAGGTGTCATTTTAAAAATTAGGTCTCTCAGAAAATGTTCAGATTATACAGATTTTGTTTTAATCATTCAAGGGCCATAAGGCTTGAAAGACTTTTGCCATTATGTTAAGAAGAAAGTAAGCAAAGCATAAAGAACACATTTACATAGTACTATATTTCTCATTATTGTGTGATATTTAAATTCCTTCCTTATAATAATGTAGGATAAATTTGGTGTAATTGTAGGATTGCTGAAATTTTGTCATTTCAAAAAATATAAAGGTAAATTCTTATTTGGAAACAAGAACCATCAATTAATTCTATTTTCTCATAAAATTTAGAAAGAAATACCTTAAACCTTAACTGCTATATTTTTGGATCAAGAACTAGAGTGTTACTTCTGAAAATATTATTTTACAATGTATGTTTAAAGTTCAATGTTTACTAATTTATCATCATAATGTGACTACATTTTCTTTAGGTCTATTGTTCTTAACTGTTATGTTCTCTTTCTACATGCTAATGACAATTTCTGATCCTTTTTCATATTTCAATTGACTGTATCTTTTCCAGCAAATGACACCCAGGTGAATGCCTATAAAGCCAAGCCTAATAGCATAAATAAAAGAATATACGTGATGGTCCCTAAACCAACAAAAGCATCCACACTGTGGGGTAAGAATCTTTTTTTTTTTTTTTTTTTTGTATTTTCAGAACATTACCATGGTATCAATAGAATTGGATGTATACTAGAATTTTTTAAACAACCATTTTGTTACTTAATAGTAAATATAAAATACAGAGCTTTGGTGCATTTATAACACTTAATTTTATAAGAAATATTCTTCTTAATCTCTTTTAAAACATGTTTTCATGTTTTAAAGTAATGTTTTTGAGCTTGCACTACATTGATAGCTTGATAGCTAATCCTATTGCAATTTATCTTACAAAAGAGTGCTAGGAATTTTCAACCTATTGATTCAATTAGAACATTGAACTTAAGTCTTGCTGTTAAATATTGCTTTGTTTATAATAAGTAACTGTGTTTCTGATCTCTATCAAGGGTTAAATGGTTCTGCTACCTAGTTTCCATACTTCATTCTATCACTATATCTTCCAAAGACATTTTGCTTTATCCACTTAATTAACAAATATGTGTTAAATCTCATTGCTAAGAAATTTGTGAAAATTGATTATGAAAACTTGAACAGGCTTAAAGAAACAATGTATCTATAATAACAATGCATTTACTCTGTTCTGAATATGCTTCAGTGTATCTGCTTGATTATAAAGCCTATTCAAATAGAGCTTGTTGGTCATTTGCCATTAATATGAGATTAGGGAAATAGCTGGTCTTGAATTTTCCTAAGACAATTTCATGAATTTTTCCAGGCACACTTGCAGGTTAGAATGGGAGAAATAAGAAAGTATGAAAATAAAATAAAATAAGGCATAAAAAAACAATAACAGGCTTTAAATATGATCATTTTGGGTTTGTAAGAAGACAAAGATTGAGAGCCATGATAAAAATGGCTGTAAAATAAGCTACTAACTAAAGAAATAGGAAAAAATGGACATTAGATCCCTGAGCTGCCTTATTCAGGATGCAAAGAGTGGAATCAGATCTGCCCTCTGCACAGTCTAAAACCAAGATAATCCCTTCCATTGCACCCATGTGGCTGTCTGAGATCTATAACTCAGTCTTGATTTCCCACCTAAAGAAAATATATCGAGCACTGCAAGCAATTATATTAGTACATTCTATTACACTGTAAGAAAATTTAGTTGTTAGTTCATGTACAACATGAGTTTTCAAGAATTTTTCTCAGTACATAAGATTCTAAGAATATTGTTTTGTTTTGAAAAGATGTCCTCATTCAGCATTTCAATTCTATGTGAAAGATAATTACTTAAAAGAACTAGCCATCATTTAAAATTCTTTTTACTAAACAAATATCTTTAGGGATATTTGAAGATTTCAAATTATATTTATTAGAATTCTTATAAATATAATTCATTTCTTCATGTCATTAGAAAAGCACTTTAGAAGTTTGATTAATGTTTTAGTTGATAGAAAATGGCTTGGTAAATTCTTTTTTTTTAATTATAAGGATTTTTTATTGTTGTTCTAGACTAATGTAAATGAATTTGAGAGTGTGTTTTTTTCCAGTAATCTCTCTCTTAAAATACTTGAATATTATTTAAGAACTATTGAAGTTTGATTTCTCTTTTTATTTTCATATTTTAATATTATTATGCCCAGGAACCTATAAGGAAAAACCTTACTGGACATCAATGACATTTCAAAAAGGATGGGCATATATTACATTTTTTACATCACTGTTCTAGTTTTATTCATCTATTATGTTAATAAAGATGATCTTATACAAGTTTACATCTTTCTTCATAAATATATTAAAGTACAGTCATCTTAATTGATTCATATTTGGTATATTCTAATTTAGCTTTATCCATGAGGTTTAAACTTACACCAAAATATGTTCACTTTTTTAACTTATTGCAGATTCTCTACCCATCACTTAAATATAAGACTTCCATGTTATTTTCATGATTTTTAATCACAAAATATCCATGCTTATTCCAATGATGTTCTGCAAAGGTTTCCCCTTGATATTTCACTGGCCCTACTCATCTTCCCATCTATGGTATTTCATCATTTATGATGATGCATCACTACAGAACAACAGCTTTTTTCTTTACCTTTCCTCGGCTGTCTAATGTGATTCATTTAACACTGGTATTGGTCAGGGTGTTATCTTTGCCTCCTGGCATGTGCTACATAGATTTGAAGAAAGATGTGATATGTAATATTTTACAGGCTGCCTCTCTTCCAGCTTTTATATCAGTGTTATGTACATCTCATGACTCATATATTCTGTTTATTAACTTTGTGATCCACAGTTGCAAAAGAAGGAAAAAATGATGGTTGGAAGAATGCTGGCCATGCTTACCAAGTGTTTCTGTATGCCTTCTACATCCATGTATCTACATTCTTCTTAGGATTGGATAACATTTTATGGATATCTTAACATTTGTTGCTTTTGTGCCTCCCTAATATTTACTCGAGTATACTTGATAGTTTATCACTGAAAGAGTTGTAATAGTTACATAACTAGTTAATAAAGTCCGTTTACATGCTTTGTTGACCAATTTACAACTTAGAAATGAATGCTAATGTTCTGAATTATTCGTATTGGTTTTTGGGCATTTTGGTTGGATTTAACCTTCCATGGACAAAAGTGAATCATCTTTCTAATTCTCATGGTCCTCTTTGCTTCTATACATCAAATCTTCACAGCTGCCTTGGGACTACAGCAACTTTATGATACTTGGAAAAAAACTCATCTTTGGATAGACTTCAAAAGCTCACCGCCATTACAATCCCTGGCACTGGGTCTCTGACTAAGCACAGGAGCACCTCCATACTTGACTCAGTATACATAGCTCCAATACCATCTCCGGGGCCAGGGAAGCCTACTGTGTATGATGCCGAAGATCTCTTGGCCACTTGTGCTTCTCTTCATTCTGACTGTATCCAACATATGACACAGCACTCAAACTCATATTATATGCATAGGACATGAAAAGGAAATACAAAAAATATGTACACATATAAAATATAGTTTAAGTTTTGATGAGCTTTGACCTTCTGGAATAAGAATTATACTGACAAAAAAAGTAATCAATAATTAAATGTCATCACTGATATAATCAACTTTTAAGACCTACTAAAGAATAGTTTTACCTACTTTGCCTCCTGCTAAAGATGTTGCTTATATGCTGAGGAATATAGAAATTGGGTAACTTTCTGGTAACAAATGACTTATACATTGACCTGCATACCCTCATCAATCATGAGCATTGTGAACAATTCTGAAAACCTCACTTCATCTACAACCCACACAAAATTCAAAAGAAGTATGCTCACTTTCAAATATATTCTCATAGCATAAAGTATAGATCATCCCTCATAATCTGAATATGCCTGAATAGGAAATCTAACCCTTCACTGATATCCCTTCAAGTTGGCTTTCCAAAAATAGATAACTTTGGGAAAAGCATGCACCAGGCCTTCCTGGCAGGATGTCTGGCAAGAAGCAAAAATGTGGCACTTCATCTCTGCCAAACTCACAGCCATGCAAATGCAGTTACCCTAAGTGACCACTTCTCTAATCCCTTTCTTCCTGGATCATCTTGAGCCTAGTCAAAGATAATATTGTCTGTCCATGACAGAGAAAAGTTTTATTAATTTTACAAAATTTTACATTCAGATACTTTTACAAGAGAAAAAAAAAACAATCAATTTCACTGTGTCAACCTAATTAATTTAAATGATATTAATTTGCATTGGACAAAGTAGTATGCTTACACCTAAGTCTCTGATGATTAGTATACAGCTGTAAATCAAATATTGTTACATATTAAAACAATCCAAACTACTAATGACTTCTATGAAGTTAATATGTTTTCTGAAATTGGGATATTAACTTTATATTAAAAACAACATGGCAGGTTAGGAATGAGGCAGAAGTAAGTTTAGAAGAATCTAAGTGACTCCAAGTGATAACACTTTGGATGTCATTTTTATGTTTGAGGAATGAATTTGAGAACCACTGATATAATATATGTTGGTTGGAAAAAATCCCATGTCTAACCTTAACTCCAATGTCATTATGTTACTGATTTTCAATTACAGTAATGGCCACGATCTTACAGACTGCTGTAGATACAATCAGTCTTTACAAGCCAGCAACTTTGGTCTATGGTTTCTAGAATTAGTCTGGGATCACTACACTAACTTAATATTACTTACATTCAAATATTTAGCTCTCTGTTAGGCACAGAACACCCGTGAGTTGTTTCCAGCCTCCTTATTTGGTTATTGGGTTTGAATAGATGCCTTTCTCCTTTTCAAACCCGATAAACATCAATTCATGCAAACTCTACAAAAGACACATTTTGTGCAGTATGATCTGAGTTTTAGTGAAGATAAAATTTGGAGATTAGATATAAAAAGCTATGGAAACTTTATCTGATAAAATGTTATTGACTGGTGCTATTTAAAAATGTTCTATATCATTTCAGTAGGCCATGTCAAGAATACTGTCATTAGGGACAGAAAGATGTTTGGCTCTTGGAAAAAAAAAATCATACCTTTTATTTTTTCCTCAGCTTAACTTCATTACTTCTTTTATTTGTAGTATAAGATCTCACAAAATATTTTTAAATATTGAAATAGCATATACAACTTTCAACCCAGTGTTATCATTAATAAGAGCTCGATATATCAACTTTGTGTGGTCATTTTGGATGATGGTGGCTTTCATTTGAAGTTTATGGAAAGAAAAGCACTAACAAAATCAGAGGTATTGTTTATATATATTTTAATTATAATTTTAATATGACTTAAATTATAACATTAAATTAATCTTAATCTAATAGTTTACATTTTAATTATCTTAAATTACCTGTATTACTTATAAAATTCAAACACAATTACAAAACAATAACCCATTTCTATGTCTTTGAATTTTATTTCTAATCATAGGGTTAAAAACCTCTTTTTCCACCTTTATAACCTCATAATCAAATTTGTTTACTTTCTATTTCAGTAGCTGATATGAATTATCCTTGTAGCTGTAATATGAGTGGAAGAAATAGAGTGGTTTCTGCATTTGTGCTTGTCAAATAGAAAGAATCAGATAAGTACTTTTAATAGCAGTGAAGACATCCGTACAAGTGTTATAGCAGGAGATAGTCACAAAAATTTTCATGCATCCACTAAAGAATGTAAAGGTTAAAATAGTCTGTTTCCTCAAAAGCTGGAGTCAATTTTCTATCTTCCATCTTGATCTTTCTAATGCTGGCTATTTCATAGGCATAATTAATTTCATATAATTAGTTTCATTCATAACTAGTTTCAGGGATCTTTCTAAGTAAGACCAAAATGAAAGAAATCCACAATAAAATTATCAGTATGATTTATTTGTATTGTTTCATAACATATTAGAAAATATTCCACCTTAGCAAACCAACCCCAACATGAGTGGGCTTCTTTCTAGCTCTTTTCTGTCCACATTTAATCGAATGGTTAATTTTAGCCAGTTACACAGAAAGTGCCTTAGTGAAAGTCATGTTATATAGTATCCTCTAGTGGAAGTTGATCACATTAAACATCCACATATGTTTGTGGTTGCGTTTTCTTCACATTAATCAGCAAGGCCAGACTTTTCACTTCCATTTTCCTCTACCAACAGTGGTTCATTTGTGTCAACAAATGAAGTTAAAATGTATTAGTATGGAAGAATTGTTTTGCTACATTATAGTTCTATTTTCTCAGATTTATACTCCACCATGCACCCTTGGTTCTGTTCTTTGCTAGGCGGGTGTTTTGAAAATAACCCCAAATAAGCCACAATATTCTGACCTTTGTGCTCTTATTTTTCATTCACTCATAATATCTTCCATCTCCCTGCTTACTGAAAACTGTTCTTCCTTTAAAGCCAAGTAAGAAACTAAATAAATGCTCATACTTTTGCTGTAATCTATCAGGATTTCTTGATTTTGCATGGCATGAAGTATATTTTCTCATATACTGTATATTAGTTATCTTAGAAAACTTACATTTGTAAGAATATCATATTCATTCATGAGTTTCATAATTTCTTTTTGTTGTTGTTGTTGTCTATTTATTTATTTGAGAGTGACAGAGAGAGAAAGAGGCAGAGAGAGAGAGAAAAAGAGAGAATGGGCGTACCAGGGCCTCCTGCTACTGCAAATGTACTCCAGACACATGTGCCCCCTTGTGCATCTGGCTAACGTGGGTCCTGGGGAATCGAGCCTCAAACCAGGGTCCTTAGGCTTCAGAGGCAAGCGTTTAACCACTAAGCCATGTCTCCAGCCCTCATAATTTCTTATTATGAAAGGATATAGCTCTTTCTTTCTATAATTAGAAAAAAAAATCATGAATGACAATGAAGCAGTGAACTCGGAGTATAGATTTGGAAGTTCCTAAGGGAGCGGGGGTGGGGGGGGGGGACCAGCAGGTGTCTACTTGATTTCTCTTTTCCTGTTTACTCTGTTGAGGCTTTCCTGTCTAGGCAAGATTTCTTATTGTCTATATGCTGTGACCTTCCAGTCTAAAATTCCCTGGCTTCCGACCTTCCAAAATTAACCTTTTCCTAAGTGACACAGTATCTGAAATACAATATAGATACTCCCCATAGTGATTGCTTTCTTAACCCTTATCCTGTCTTCCATACTGAACAGAACATTGGTTTCTTCAGTTTCACTGTACTGCACTGCTAATGATGATGGGTGCTTTACTTAGTACCAAGAATAGGAGGGTTTTCCTGTTTATTCAGAATGAGCAATATTTTTCAGTCGTCAGCATTTTATTTATGAGTTTAGAACAGTGGATTTACTCTACCATGTAGCTTACAATGTGTCCTCAGCATTGCAATTTCAGAAAATTTTTTTAAAAATTTAAAAAATATGGGCTGGAGAGATGGCTTACTGGTTAAGTCGTTTGCCTGCAAAGCCAAAGGACCTCAGTTTGATTCCCCAGTGCCCACGTAAGCCAGATGCACAAGGGGAAGCATGCATCTGGAATTCGTTTGCAGCGGCTGGAGGCCCTGGCAGGCCCATTCTCTCTCTCCCTGCCTCCCTCAAATAAATAAATAAAAATTAACTTTAAAAAAATAGAAAAAGAAAAATATGAGGGGAAATTATATTATGCAGAAACAGTCTGTCCATATTCCAGTATATTTTGTTGAACATTTTTAGCTCATCTAAAAGCACATCGCTGAAAGTCTAGAAGTAGCTGCTGGAGGAGCTCCAACAGTGTATAACACCAGCACAAATAAATACATTTTGTAGAAGTCTAACTTAGCAGATGTACTACTGGAAACAATTGTATTTGCAATAATCATCTTTCCTACTGATTACACATTCTCTCAGTGTTTTGCCTATTCAAAAACATATATTTATTTTTTATTCTCATTTATGTTTGGTTAAGTATGTATGTGAGAGAGAAATGATTAAGAGAGTTGGTTATGTTTACACAAAATGAAAATTATCACATCAATTTAAGGAAATAGGTATTTTTCATCTTTTAATCTAGCTGTAATCATGATTAAGCTGGTAAGTGATAGCATTTTTAAGTAGTATATAAAATAAGCATTTATAAGTAGTATATAAATAAATAATAAATACTTATAAATAAGCATTTATAAGTAGTATATAAAATAGTACAACTTAATATCAGTAGGCTTTTAGATTCTATGTAAATAATATTTTTAGACATTTGAGAAACTCTAAGCAATTACTTCTATTTAGTACTCTTTTACTTTTGTGGATATGGAAGGAAAAGAAAATTGAATAGTGAATAAAAGTATGCCAGTACAATCTTTGATTCTGACAGTGTTAGGTACTTTTTGCACTGTTGTGTTTGGATAAACTTATAAAAATTAAGGAGAAATTCAGAAACATCTAGTATATTATGACTTGAATAAAGATTTTGTTTAATTTTGAAAATATTTCCTCTAGATGCAACTGACTGTTCAATGATGTTCATGAGCTACTGGCTGGAATTGAAAAGCAAACAGGTTAACTGAAATAATCCATATAAGTAATAAATGAGCCAAATGTATTACATTAATTTCATTAAATGATCTGAGCATACATTGCAAAGGAAATATATTTATTAACAATGTATATCTATACCGACAAGTTTTCAAGAATAGTAATAATATAGGTAGCAATTTACTATCATATATTTTTATATGTAAATAATTCAGTGAAAAGTATTTACCAAACCATTGATAATTAAAGTGGAGGGAGCAAATTAAGTAGAACTTTTGTTTCATATTATTTTTCTATAATTTTTAAAATTTTATAAAATATATGTTGTAGTTCTCGTTGCTGGGACAAACAACCAACCACAAACTGATTATGGGAGGAAAGGGTTTGTTTCAAGTTTACAGGATCTAGAGGAAGTTCCATCATGGCAGAAGAAGTTGGCTCATTTCAACAACCAGAGCAGAAAAAAAGAAAAGCCAAAACCAGCAAGCATCAATAGCCAGAGCTCAAACTGGCTCTCCACACAAAGCAGGACTGGAGTCAACATCTGTCCCCCAAGTAACACCTTCCTTAGCAGGCTGCTGGTAGCTTAAGTAGGAATCTAAATCTTAATCCCCCAAGAAAACTGAGGCTATGGGGGACATACATTCACATTCAGTCCAACACAATATAATAAGTTACATTTGCTAGGTGTAGAGGCTCACATCTTTAATTCCAGCACTTGGAAGGCTGAGGTAGGTAGATCGTTGTGAGTTTGAGGCCAGCCTGAGAGTAGTAAATTCCAGGTCAGGCTGGGCTATAGTGAGACCTTCCCTTAAAAAAGAACAACAACAACAAAAAAAAAACATTATATTTCTCTTTGTTACAAGTTATTAGAGAAAGTGAAAGAGGGTTTGTCATTCAATTCCCAAAATAGTTTCAGAATAAAAGAAATAGTCACCAAATCATGAGGTGGTTTGCAAGTCCTAATATTTTTGTAAATAACAACTAAGTAGGCATGTGTTATGTGAAATAAAAACTTAAATGGGCATTACCTTATTTGAGTAGTCACATAGATGGCAGCTTCTCACAGAAAGGAAAAGGTTGGGGATAGACTACTCTGACATCTGTCAAAAATCTAGACAGAAGTTTCTCAACTTGTCATTAATAGCATCATCAAGCAGTATGCATTTGGTTCTTAAATTCTCTTTGGAACATTAACAAAAGTCAGGTTAGTGTCTTTTTGATTCTAACATATTAAATTTCAATGAAAAATTATAATTTAGATCAAAGAATTCACATTATACAATGTCAAAACACATTTTTCTTTCATTATAGATATGAAAATCTGAAATTTGAATAGGTGAGTGCTTATTTATATCTAAAATAACTTGTTAGTTGAAAACAATCAAAGTTATCTCTTCAAATGGTAAAAATATTATTTCCTTCCCTACAGAGATTTTATGAAATGCTTACCAATAACTCCAAATATCCTATAGAAAGTATCTATTTTACTTTAATTCTACTATGGTTTATGCTGTAGTAACTCATAACCTTACTTTTCAACGTTAAAGTGATCATTTAAAAGGTGAATTAGTTCACATATCATGTATAACTTATATTCTGAAGAACAGTTACTTAATAAACATATCTAAACCAATAATAATTCATTGTATAATTTAATACTTCTAAACTTACCTGCACATAATTCAATATACTTAGTGATTAGTCTCAAATTTTCAAGCACCATGGAAATATTCTTTTTAGTGGTAAGAACCTCATTGTTGACCTGGTCATTGGTGTGTGTGTTTGACAATCTGTGTACACAGTGAATGATATCAAGACAAAAATTAAGACAATCAAACAGTTGCCAGTGTGTCAGTCTTGGGAAGGCACCTCTGACTTGAGTGGGTGTAGTGTATCAGGGGTAGTGTGCATGTATTTACCTGGGCTGTCAGATGTCTGCTAGATCTCTAATGCAGAATTCACAGGTTGTCAGATAGCAGAAATATGATCTCTTGGAAACCTTAGCTGTTCATGAAACTTTCTCTGATACATCTGTTCTCTCATATATGGACTCCCAAACTAAACTCCTCCCTTTCATCTGCCCTGTGCTATATTATGGGGAGCACTTTGCCTCTGGCTTCTGAGCAGATTTGGCTAAAAGGAGTCACTAAGGCATTACTAGATGACCAAAGAACAACAGAAGTTAGTTCATGTGGCATATCCTCCATGGTTTTGGAGTCACTAGAATGCCTATTTAATTCTAGCTTTTACCAAATGTTCTAGACAATGGTCTTTGATAATAGTCTTAGGTATGTCTAGTCTAAGGAGTATAGTACCAAATGTAACAGGATATCATTTCCTTAACTTGAATGAGCCTTGCTTTTAATTATGAGATCATGTTGACCACAATTTGTATATTATTGTAAAAAAGGGTACAATTTATAAATACATTAAAATATTACCTAAAACTTACTATGGGGCAACACATGTTGTATATAAATAAATACTAAAGTGAAACTGGTTGTATATAATTCTGTGGATGCTTATTGGTTAAAAATAAATAGCCATTTCCTGTTTCTCACAGTAGGACCATTGATTCTATTCTGTTCCCTGAACCTCTGAACTTATGTGATACCTCTAGGAATAAATGAGAAAAGGAGGTTGAAATTGATGACCATTTCAAATTATAAATTATAGAATGATTAGAATTCACAGGAAAAGTTTATACAATGGTAGGACTCAACAGTAATATGCCTTTCCAAAATATAGAATTCCCTCCCATAAACCATTGTTAATTCTAGGAAGTTTCAGTGTTGTGATGCACCATCAATAAGTGCACCTGAACTTTGGTTTAGCATAAAATATAATAGTGTTCAAGAACAAAAATAGACAGAGATGTAGAATGGTCAAGGATACATGATTTGATCACTGTATAAGAGATCATAGTAATTTCTTTCAAGTGCGTTATATATGTACCCATAGACTTAAGAGAAACTTAATACTTAATTGATTATCATTCTTGAATTTGTCATAAGTATATATTTTTCTAAATTTTCTTATGTACTTTCCATAATATTTGCTCTCAAATTTTCTGATTTTTTTCTATATTATATGGGTTGTTACCTCAAATATATTCTAATTTCTATTCAAATACCTAGAGAGCATAAAATAGTAAAATGTGCTTATCAAGTTAAGATGG
Organism: Dipus sagitta; assembly: GCA_036346955.1. Taxonomy (NCBI): domain Eukaryota; kingdom Metazoa; phylum Chordata; class Mammalia; order Rodentia; family Dipodidae; genus Dipus; species Dipus sagitta. Next base: position 51,716,282 of record CM070774.1, read on the forward strand.
TTTAACCAGATATTGCTTCACTTTACTATTCTTCCTTTTACAGTCAATTTACCTAAGGGTTCATTTGCCACAGACTGCTCCTGGCTTTCTCCACAACTACTTGCCTTTGTTGACAACTGGATTGTTCTGCCAATGAGCATTTAGCAAATCTGCATGGGCTGTATAAGCATTCTTAAATTGGTCACTTTGCACACAAGAATTTATCTGCAGTGTTGCTTTCAATCCAGCAAACAGTATAGCTGGGGCCCTGTGGATTTCCAGTCTCCTTAATAACAATTACCAACAAAACATAAACATTGCCACTAAACTTATACTACTTTTCTCCTTTAAGTATCTTTCATAATCCTTGTTGACTTTTCTGTTCTATTTTTAAAATCACTGTTCCCATTGACAGACAATATTGTCTGCTCTAAACTCTATTTTATAATGTAAATGTTAAATATTTTACTTATATCTGTGTATTTATATGTTCATTGAACTTTTCATGAGTTAACATACTGATTACTCCTTCTTTTGATTTTGTATAACTAGTTTTCTCGTGTAAAGACTGATCATAACCTTTCTTTTAGCAAATGTACTTGTGTTTTATTCTCAGAAGAAAGAACTCAGCACTATGGAAACTTTGATTTGTGTAAATATTTTCTAGAAAATGAAATAAATGAATTGTATCATTCACTAAACTTATTTATTAATATTATTATTTATATAGTCATATCACAAAGCTAATATGTAATCAATACATAATAAGAAATCCTGAGATTCATTATCTTGGAGAATTTACCATGTTTTCTAAATTTTTCTAGAATATCGTGGTCCTTCATGGTGTCGCACATCAGCAGACAGTGGACTGTGTAAAGCCAGTGTAAACAGATTCTACTACAATGCAACTATTGGGCGGTGCTTACCATTTAAGTACAGTGGATGTGGTGGAAATGAAAATAATTTTATTTCTAAACAATCCTGTCTTAAGGCATGTAGGAAAGGTATGGAAGAAATTGTTCCATTTGTTACCAGTGTTTCAAAAATAATTGTATTGCCGGGCGTGGTGGCGCATGCCTTTAATCCCAGCACTTGGGAGGCAGAGGTAGGAGGATTGCCGTGAGTTCGAGGCCACCCTGAGACTCCATAGTGAATTCCAGAGCAGCCTGGGCTAGAGTGAAACCCTACCCCGAAAAACAAAAAAAAAAAAAAAAACAATTGTATTGAAATTATGAATAAATTTTCTGTAAACTATCAAAATTATTTCTTACAATAATAATAAAGTATAATAATTTAGTTAATAAATTTCCTCTAACTAGATTTAGGTAACATACTTGACCATGTCATCTGTAATTGTTCTACTTTTGTCAGTACTAAGTACTTATCTTAAATAATTCTACCAAAACCCTTAAGAGCTTTCTTACATGTACAGAATTTTAGCTATTAATTTCATCTTAATATAAAGTTATTATGATTTTTTAATTGAAATTGTAGGTTTATTCATTTTTCTAACTCTGATAGATAAGCAGAAAAATTCTTAGATATTGATTAATTTTAAAAATACACAATTTTATGACTTTAAAGTCAACTATGTATTTTGCATTTAAAATGAGAAGCAATTTGAGAAAAAATAAGATACAATGTTATGTTGTGCTCCCTGTCAATAAGAAAATTGTTTCTTTTCTTCTTGTAGGTTTCATCAAAAGAATATCCAAAAAAAGGCAAATTAAAAATAATGTTAAAGTTGGCAAGGTGTGGTGGCGACACCTTTAATCCCAGCACTGGGGAGGCAGAAACAGGCAGATCACTGTGAGTTCAAGACCAGCTTGGGACTACAAAATGAGTACCAGGTCATCTTGAGCTACAGTGAGACACTACCTCGAAAACAACAACAGCAAAGTCAAAAGAATGTCATTAGTGCAAGATATAATATTGTTATATTGTTACTTAATTCTACTAGACATTGTATGACATGTTCTCATCATGATTTCTACTTTTGCTAAAATACCTTAAATCAATACATTCAAAAAATAGTTTTCTAGATTATTGTGCATGCTATAAATGTATATGAGTTCTTTTTCTAATTTGACCAATGCACTCCTTTGAGGGTCATAATTTATTAACTGACTACTGTGAATTTATTCTTTCTGCTGATCCCTTTGGTAGGCATTTTCCATTTAACTATGAATTATCAAACTACTAGCAAACCCAGTTTTCTCACTTGTTCAGGGAGCATCTGTTTGGGACACGTTTCATGTATTTGTGGTGATCATGTACATTATCACAGCCATGTAGCCTGTTACCAGGTTAAGATATGCAATTATGAAAGATGAGGTGGGAATAGGTGGGTAATAAGAGCACTTTGTCACACAAACATGAGCGTCTGTGAAGGTCTACTTGACCCAAAATTCCATTCCCTGGCATGTACCCAAACAGGTGGGAGCAGTTACATATGTGTGTCAGCCCAGTCCTGTGAATGGGAACAGAGGAGGGACAGGAGAATCTCTGGGGCTCACTGGTTAGTCAGTCTGGTTGAAAATAACAGCACAGTGTTCAGTGAGAGACTGTGTCTCAAGAGAGTACACTGATGAGTCACAGTGAAGGATCCTGTACTCTCTCCTGGTCTCCACACATGGGAGCATGGGGCATGCATATCTTCACAAACACACACACTGATGTGCCCACACACACACTCATATGCACATTCATTTGGGTTTCACATCTAAAATAGTGGCAAGACCATGCTCTTGATAAATATTGCTCAGCTGAGCCTTTAGAAAAAAACTGATCATGATAAAATTCTACCATGTGCTTCTCTTCCAAGCTATGCTTTCTTTTTGAACTAGCAAATTTCTCCACCAATACTGAACAAAACTGTATTTGAACAAGAAGCATACACCTACCTCCATATTTTATGCCTCCCTGATTTTGATTGGCTTGGCTTTTGTGACTGTGGTCCATCATACAAAATAGGACAGTTAAATAATTGTGCATTAAAGACAGTTTATGATACTTTGAAACATATTTTAAAATTTATGGAAAAATTATTACTATCAAAATGAATTTTAATCTAATTTGTATGTATGTCTAATTTGTTGTGTGGTGTTTTTTGTTATTCAGCATAACAAGAATATTGAAATCTCCTGACACCTATATTTATCAGGAGACTCTGTACACTGCAAATTACACAATCACCATGACATTGTCTTCTTTTACTTGCCATTAGCCAAAGTCTTTAACTGTGAATTTTATAAACTTATATTATATACTGCATATGTGCATTTACCTACTGTTTTATTCTTGGAATCAATCTACTCAAATAACTTCATTATCTACATTTTGAAAAATAAAGTACATATTCTGAATAATAAACCTGAATGTGGTACTGGATTTTTTTTAGCAATGAATTTGGTGTTGTTTATTACAAAGATACCTTGTTCTAAAACAAAATAAAACATCTTCCAGATTCACTCAGCTTTTACTGTTTTAAATTAGTATTTGCTTATAATAATATTTCAATTATAAAAATAAGTTCATATACAATGATTTATTATTTGGCAAAGAAATTAATACACCACACCTCAAGAATACAAACATATCTGCATTTGTATTTCGGTCAATCATTACATATATAATTATATAGCTATACATATTTAAACAAATGCCACTTAATTATCCACTGTATAAATGCTTCCAGTTCTATTATAGTTTCCTGGCTCATCTCTACACCAGTAGAAAGAAGGAAGAAAAGGAAAGAAAATCAGCCAACTATTTAGAGAAGTTGTTGATGGTTTTCCTCAGCAGTTCCAGTTTCATCAGCAGATTGGCTGTTCAGATCTGGCTTCTAGGACGTTAGGATTTCTAAGTGATGTTCTCAACTTTTGGCATTGTGTTTTTTACTTGGTAACTGTGACTTGGGCACAGAAACCATAACCATGCTATTGATGTCCTGCAGCAAACAACTTCTTTCTTTTGTTATTGCCTCTGGTCTAACCCTCAGATTATTCCAATCCCATATCTAAGATCTTGTCTGGAATTATACTTATCAATTTAAATGGAAGAATAGGATAGTACAGATACATGTATTTATTTTACAGAAGTGGTAATAACAAGGAGGAAGAGGGATGTGGACAGGGCAACTGAGAAGCACATGGGAGGCAGTGTGTGTATGAGGGCTGTGTCAGTGTGTGTGTGTGTGTGTGTGTGTGTGTGTGATGCAATCACAGCATCAGATTAATGAATATGGTCTCATTATTTTTCTAACATAATAAAAATGAAATCATAAACTATAAAAACCAAAGGTATTTGACTTTAGTATGGAGATACTTGGCCACCCATACTGTCATCAAAACACTACCATCATATTTGGATTGAGCTGCCCAGTATCTTTTGCCTTTGTTTTGCAATATAACAGGGTTTCAAGGTGACCTCCTGAATTTAAGGCTAGCAAACTAACATGGTCAGCTGGTAAAATGGTTTGGTTTCTCTTACCTCAAGTAACTAAATGCAACTTGAACAGACATTAACCTGATATCCTAAGGCCAGCACTCACACAAGCACAATGTTAAGAGAAATTACTTTGCCATTATCTGAGTTTTCACTTAATATAACTCTCCCAGATCTCTGGAATAAACACTCTCTGAGGACTAGAGCAAAGAAACAGGTACTCATCATAGGCATGACATTAATCTGCGTATATATACTAGTTCTCTCATGCATGACCAAGATAAGTAATACTGGCACATACTGGTTTTTTAAAGCCAAAATTATAGCAAAAGTCTAACTGAAGGAAAATATCTAAATCTGTAAAACAACAGGATCAGTAACAACTATTTTAGAATCTAAAGAAAACTATGATTTTTTTTAAACAAATGTAAAAAGATGAGGGAGAATTAGCCCTGCAGCTTTATTTTCAGGTAGTCAGCTAAGGATGGGTCCAAAGTGAATTCAGAATTTGTCCTACTTTATTCTCACCCTTTAACAGTACAGCATCCCCTACTAGAGGGTGCTGGGTCTTCATGAGCCAGACCTCTGAGACCATACTAATCACCTCTCTCTTTTGGACTCACCTGAGCAGGAGGGAAAGCCCACTCCAGCAGGATACTATAATGGGCTTCTGGGGTGGGCAGCTTCTTCTTGGATGTTCATCTCTCCTGACTCCTGAACCTCCAGGTCCTTAATCTTGTAAACTGTCCCCTTACCTCAGTCCTGCTGTGGTTGGATTTGGGGGATAGGATCCTTATGGGCTCTTAGCTTATTTCACCTAATGTGAAGGTGAAAGGCTATTATGTCCTTTTGCTTCACTTCCCACGTGAGTGTGTGTATGTATTTCACTAATCCCTAGACCCTTTTTTAAATTTTTTTTGTTTGTTTATTTACTAATTTGAGAGCAACAGAGAGAAGGAGGGAGAGAGAGAGAGACAATGGCCGCGCCAGAACTTCAAGCCTCTGTAAACGAACTCCACATGCGTGCGCCCCCTTGTGCATCTGGCTAACGTGGGTCCTGGGGAATTGGGCCTCGAACTCGGGTCCTTAGGCTTCACAGGCAAGCGCTTAACCGCTAAGCCATCTCCCCAGGCCCCTAGACCCTTTTTTAATCTCCCTGGAAAATCCTCTTCATATTTCCCTCGACTTCCATGTTCCATTTCCCTCATGGGGCCCAGGTCTTGCCTCCACTTAAGTCTGTAATCCTACTCCAGCCCTCTCCCTGGATTTATAAACTCCACTGATTAAATGTAATGATTTATAATCTATCTTTCTCAATCTGTTTCCTTCAATTCTTTGCTAAAATAGACAAAACCCCAAAGGTTTAGAGTTCATAAACTTCCTGAACAGTAAAATTATTCTTTCAAATAGCTCACATTTGAGCATTGCTTAATGTAATACACTATTAATTTTAAAGTAAAAGTTAAAATATCATTGTAAGTAAATGAAGAAAAATAATTTGTTAAAATTCAATAACTGTTTCTTTTTTTTATTTGTTATTGACAACTTCCATAATGGTAAACAATATCCCATGATAATTCCCTCCCTCTCACCACTTTCCCCTTTGAAACTCCACTCTCCATCACATCCCCTCTCCCCGTCAGTCAGTCTCTCTTTTATTTTGATGTCATGATCTTTTCTTCCTATTATGATGGTCTTGGGTAGGTAGTGTCAGGCACTGTGAAGTCATGGATATCCAGGCCATTTTTTTGTCTGGAGGAGCATGTTGTAAGGAGTCCTACCCTTCCTTTGGCTTTTACATTCTTTCTGCCACCTTTTCCACAATGGACACTGAGCCACGGGAGTTGTGGTTGAGATATGTCAGTGCTGAGCACTCCTCTGTCACTTCTTCTCAACACCATGGCGCCTTCTGAGTCATCCCAAGGTCACTGCCATCTGAAAAGAGAAGGTTCTTTGACCAAAAGTGAGAGTAGCATTAATATATGGTTATGAACATTAAGAGAAATGCTTACTGGGAAGTTAGGTGAGCATAGTATACTCATTTAGCCAGATAGCAGCAGACGATATACCCCTTGGGCTAATGACTAACCCTGTTGTAGGTTTTCAGTATCAGGGATGTATTCCCTCCCATGGAGTGGGCCTCCAGTCAAATTAGAGGGTAGTTGATTTCCCCCATAACAGCCATGCCACTATTGCACCCATTCATTCATTTGGCCTGGCTGGCCAAATATAAGGGTCGCAGTGTCCACTGTTTGGTATCTTCACTGGTGATTTCTCTCTCTCCCATTTAACTGCATGCACCATGGCTTTTTCCAGCTTTCTGTCAGCTGGTCTACATGGAGGAGGTTTTCAGCTCAGCTTCAGCAGGGTTTCTCAGTGACCTTTCAGCCTAAGTATGTGCAATCTTCAGTAATAGGGTCTTACCATCTATGCCTGGGGGGAAATCAAGGGCCTCAGCAATGGCCTGTAATGTTTTAGGGGCATCAGGGACCACACTGGCCAACAACTCACTGGAAGGTATCCCATCCCTGGCACTGAAAATTTTCTAGTAGCAATCTATGGCTTCTGTGTGTTCCATTGTCCAAAAAAGTAGATTTTCCTTATGACTTACTTATATCCTCTTAGGTTTTGATTAGCCCTTCCTCTACCTTTCCTTTATTCAGCCTCTTCCCCTGACCTCATTTGGGCCTTTTCACCCCTATTAATCTGTTCTTCTCCTTACATATATACAATACCATCCTATTAAATTACAAATAGGGATCTGCTAACCTGATGATACATGTCCATACAAAGCATAAAATAATGTAAAAATAGGGCCAACATGTCCTCACTACCCTTTCACTTGATATATGCAATCAACCTTAATCTTTTTTTTTCATTTTTATTTTTTATTTTATTTATTTTTTTACAGTCAGTTTGATACCATTATTAGGCTCATCCATGACCTACCCCCTCCCCTTGGCCCCTCCTTGTTGAGGTATATGGGTCATGCATTGTGGAGTTAGCCCACAGTTATGGGTAAGCTAAATGTCTCTGCATATCATGACCCAACATGTGGCTCTGACATTCTTTCCTTAATCTTATAGAATAGAAAAAGGAAAGAAAATTTAATTAGTTGTAGAAAGTATATTGTGTCAAATCTATCATGTTAGCTATAATTAAAATCTGGGACTCTCAATGCAATTTTTTAATTGATATAAAATATTTTTTAAATCACAGAGAACAAAGTTTTTAAACTCTAAGCTTTAGAAAGACAAAGCAATAGACATGGAAAATGAAATAGAATGAACCATCAAACCAGGGAATGAATTCAGTATCTTAACCTTCAAGTAAAAAATGGATCCTAGAAAGAGAAGGCATAGATGTAGGAGAGGGAGACTTTGTAGGACAAAAGAACACTAATTGGCTGTTTTTTTAAAAATGGCATATTATACCCAGGAAAAGAAATTCTATCCAGAATACCCCACTCATACACACACACACACACACACACACACACACACACACACACACGAATCTAAAATACTAGCAATAGCATGAGGATAGAATGTTTTAAGAGGATAGGAATAATCTATAGGAAGAGTTCACATATTGAGAGGTATAAATAACAATAAATGACACACATCAAAGTTAAGAATGAGAAAGAAAACACAAAAGACCTCTAAAGTTTAAGAAATAGCTATTAAAATCTATTCTTATAAACTCTTCAAATAATAGCCACAGGCTATTATGAGATGCCCTTTAGTACTAATCGATCTAATTATGTTTATGACATGTTTTGCTGCAAATTAGATTAATAAAATTAAATGTAGCTGGGCATGGTGGCACATGCCTTTAATCCCAGCACTCAGAAGGCAGACATAGAGGGTTGTCATGAGTTCGAGGCCACCCTGAGACTCCATAGTGAATTCCAGGTCAGCCTGTGCTAGAGTGAGACCCTACCTCGAAAAACCAAAAATAAAAAAAATAAAAATAAATAAATGTAAAGACAATCAATACTTTCATTTTTCACCAGAAACTTTAGGAAAAATTCTGATATATAGACTCAGAAATAATTGTCTCATACAAATACTAATACTAGTTTGAATTTGTCATTTTTTCTGGCCCTGCATTTACTCATATTTAGCATGATAGTTTTGAATTAGTCTGCCTATATATGAAAGTTCTGATTTTTCTATTTTAAAACTTTTTGACAATGCTATATAAAGACATCTAATATCAGTCTATGGTGAGCCAACAAAGATAGAAAAGTTATATAATTAAAAAAAATGAATATTGGCTAGGCCACACTGTTAGTGATACCCTAATTTCTCAAATTATAATGTAAGGTTGTCTCTTTCTGGATTCCTTCAAAACTAAATAAGTTTGATGAAAGTTTGCATATCTAAAATTTTTATACTTACAGTTTCAATTTTCAGTTAACTCCCAAATATTGAAAAATTTTATGAGAAGGTACTACTTTTTTTTTTTTTTTTGAGGTAGGGTCTCACTCTAGCCCAGGCTGAACTGGAATTCACTATGTATTCTCTGGGTGGCCTTGAACTCAGAACCACCTAGATATCTTCCTGTGACCTCTTGCTTGCTACTTCATTCTTTCCAAAATGATCTATCTTGTAAGAATGTAAGAGACATTTACCATTGTGTTATGAATTTTTAAAAAGCTTATCTGTACTTTTGTCTGGTTTTTTTTTGTTTTCTTTTTGAGGTAGGGTCTCTGTAGCTCTAGTATGGCCTTGAACTCATGGTGATCTTCTACCTCTGCAGCCCAAGTGCTATGAATAATGGTGTGCACCACCACACTTGGGTGATCTGTATTTTTTATAAATATGTTTATTGATTTTTGAGTATGTGTGTGTAGTGAGAGAGAGAGAGAGAGCAAGTGTGTGTGTATAGGTATGGCAGGACCTCCTGCTATCCAGATGCATGTGTCACTTTGTGCATCTGGCATTACACAGCTTTGCAAGTAAGCACTTTTAACTTCTGAACCATCTCTTCAGCCCATGATCTCTGCTCTTGACCATCTTTATGGGAGTTCGTCTGTATTGGCCCTGCTATGGACTCCAGAGTGTTGAAGAATATGTATGAAAATAGTTATATTTATCTTCATTTGCATTTAATCTATATCCTGTTGTAGTATTTAGCTATTATTTGCCTTACATTTAATACTTTTGAAGTGTATATTCTTTTCACAATGATAAATTCTATATACTCCATTAATGTAACTACATAGGATAACTATATCAAGCACTCCAAAGTATTTTCATACATATATTTCTTAATTATTTAGATTTGTTATTTCAGTAAAAAGGAACAGTAAGTATTTCACTGTCTCACTGGTCAAGGAGCCCACCTTTTTGGAATTTGAGAATTGTTAACACTAGGTGGCAGAATGAGACAATAGATGCTCAGCTCTTAAGCAGCAAGTATGAACAGATCACTCTCAGCTTCTCAAAGACCTTAAAAGTTCTCAGTCAAATGCATCATCTTAGCATTTAATATATGCTTTATATTTAGTTGTGCATTCCTTTATATTTAAAAGAATGAACTGTAGATAATGGGGTTATGTTAAATAACATGAATGAGTTTTTGAAGAAAACAGGATAAAGTACAAAATGCTAAATCTTTTACAGTTATGTCAATTAAAAATGACAAAGGGCCTGGAGAGATGGCAGGACAGTTAAGGCGCTTGTCTGCGAAGCCAAAGGACCTCAGTTTGATTCCACAGGACCCACATAAGCAGACGCACAAGGTGGAGCATGCATGTGGAGTTCATTTGCAGTGGCTGAAGACCCTGGCAAGCCCATTCTCTCTCTCTCTCTCTCTCCCTGCCTCTCTCTCTCAATTAAATAAATAAATAGAAATGTAAAAATGACAATGATTGGGAAATACTATCTTTTAGTATTTCGAGGTAGGGTCTCACTCTAGTCCAGGCTGCCCTGGAATTTACTGTGTAGTCTCAGGGCAGCCTCAAACTCACAGTGATCCTCCCACCTCTGCCTCATGAGTGCTGGGATTAAAGGCGTGCACCACCACACCTGGCCCTTCACTATATATTTATGTCTAGAAAAAGCATCTTATCTCAATGTGTACTAAAACTATTCTAGAAGTATGTTGAATCATTTTAAACATTTCTGGCAAGGAGATTAAGGCTTCACAAATGAACTATGCACAAACTCATTCTTGGTATTTATTTACCAATGCCAATAAATTCATATGGCTAGGGGTAAGCATTTATAATTTTTTCATCTAAACAAGAACACTTTTGAGCCTGGAACAGTACTGTCCCAGGAAACTAGAAATAGGATCACCCCACCTCAGAGATTTTGCCTACAGAAAGCTCAGTTTACCTTAATTAAACTAAACATTCACAATTGTGTTATGGTTCAAAAGCATTTTAGTTCGTCTATCGCATATTTCACAGGCCAGTGCTGAGCTCTTTTATCTTCCAGTAGTCTCCCTTCAAATACTCATAAGTCTCAGGAGGCACTTATGAATGATCCACATCTACAAGACAGAACAAAAAAAGTCAGCATTTTAAACTGGCAAATATTTGGTGTTTTCTCTCTTGAAGTAATTAGACTTTTGAGAAAATATATCAGGAAATACTAAAGCACAAGTGCCATAGGCTAGTGAAATTGTTTTAGTTATCCTTATATGGATAGAATCTGTTGATTGCTTCTTTAAATCTGGTATTTGGCACTTGTAAATTTCATTTACATAGTACAAGTGGTTAAAACATTATCATTACTCAATACATACCAAAGCTGAAATCCAGAGGCTCCTGAGAGCTCATCACTGAAGTAGACTTAAACCTCACCCACCAAGAGGTTGTTGAAAGATTGTAAGAGCTAGAAGTTGGGACATCAAGCCCAGGGCCATTGCCTCCCCTCAATAACTGACTGCTGCTTCCACAACACGTAGCCATAACCCTGTGGGGAATACCTGCATCCCCACTGAGGTGTGCTCCCAGCAGAATGGGGCAGGGAGGAGGGAAAAGATGGTACCAACATATGATGTGTCTATACTAAGTATGTTCTTAATGGAAAAAAAAATATCATTTTCCTTAAATGATAAATAATCTGCACATGTAGAATGAAAATTATTCCTTTGATTTTAATAATACATGAAAACATAGTCACTCCTTTTAATGTAATTTTATTTTCTAAAATTTATTTGAGAGAGAGAGAAAGGAAGAGGCAGATAGAGAGAGAATGGGAGCACCAGGGCCTCCAGTCACTGCATACGAACTTGACACATGAGCCACCCAGTGCATCTGCCTTTTTGTGGGTACTGGGGACTTGAACCTGGGTCCTTCAACTTCCAGGTAAGTGTCTTAACTGCTACACCATCTCTCCAGCCCATATAGTCACTCTTAATGGCCCAACCATTACATACAGAATCTCTTACCAAATGCAATTAACTGTGATTTGTTTTGGAAAAAAAAATACCCTAATAGCAATTGCTAGGTAAAATGATAAAATACCAAATCTACCTAATTCCTTCCTAAAATACTGTTTGATGTAAGAGCATGAGAATTATAACTTTTTCCTCAAATGGTGAATGCTAATAAGGTGTGGTGTATGAATTATTGTTAGTTGCATAACTTGCTCCAAAGATACATAATGAATTTTACATTATTAAGAATATTGAGAGCCGGGCCTGGTGGTACATGCCTTTAATCCCAGCACTTGGGAGGCCAAGGTAGGAGGATCGCTGTGCGTTCAAGGTCACCCTGAGACTACATAGTGAGTTAGTGAATTCCAGGTCAGCTTGGGCTAGAGCAAGACCCTACCTTGAAAAACAAAAACAAAAAACAAACAAACAAAAAAAGAACTTTGAGGGCACTTGCTTGTGAATCCTAAGAATTCATGTTCAAATCTCCAGATCCAATGTAATCCAGACACACAGTGACACAAGCATGAAATGTCACACATAAGCACAAGGGAGTGAACACATCTGGAGTTTGCAGTGGCTGAAGTCCCTGGCACATCCATTCTTTCCTGCTCTCTGCCTCTTTCTTTCCTTCTCTCTCAAATAAAAGAAATAATATTGGGAAATTAATTCAGAATATAATAGCTGAAAATTTCAAATGCATTTTTAAATATGTCGCCTTTTTTGTCTTGCACTCCCATCAAGGAACATCAGTGAACAGTGTTGTGGTTTCAGTTTGTTTGTATAGAACTATGCTAAAGCAGTATACACATACACTCAAAATATGAGTTTAGTTAATCATACCTACGTTTCGATGACTTTGTCAGTATGAGCCAACCTCCAGAACTTTGAGTTCGCCTCCGCCCAACTGTGAGGCAAGGCCCAATGCAGGGAAACCTGAACTCTGTTGGGGACTATTGCACTTCGGAGTCCAGCATAGGACCACAATGGAAGGTATGACTTCCACAAGTACAACTCTGTGTTGGACAAGTGTGAGTGTTCATTACAAATAACCCTCTTCACCCACACTCCTTTTCTACACTTCTGCTGACAAGCATTGGACAGAGTTTGGACATTCACATGCAGACTCTGTTGGTAGCTTCAGTTACTAACTGAGGGCATTTTACTCTTGATTCCTTACACGCCAGGGAACTTCATTTTAAATGAGTAAGTGGCAGAATACATTTTTATTCTTAATTCCTTAAAATACATCTATTTTGAGTGTTTATCTAAAAATCACAAATTAGATCATTGCTTATCAAATTATTGCAGGTAGCCTCAGTGTATTCTGTGGATATATTATAACATGTATACATACATACGTATGCTTGCTTTACTATTTATTTATTTATGCTCAGACAGAAGGCTGAGTAGACATAGAAGCAAAACTCCTTGGCTTAGAATCATCTAAGTGATTATTGAAATAGTTTCACTTTGTTCTGCAATAGTTATCCAAGCATTTGTTTTAATTTTAAACTATCCGTTTGAGATGTTACCCTCATCTCACTTTCTCTGGTCACTATATAACTTGGTATACTCTGGCTTCCTGGAAGTCCTTTTTAAAGCATTTATTTTTGCCTATATTTATGAAATGGTAACCTCAATGATATGATTATTGGGTCGTGGGTTTCCTGTTATTTGTAAGAAAGCCACAAATGTGATATTGATATTGATATAGGTTTTTATTTGGGTTACAACCATAAATCTATGTTTGCAACCAATAATTAAAATATAACCACTGCAATTTCCATTATACAGTGTGTTTGGATAGTGCTAGATGTATAGTGTAGAACACTAAGGATTGGATGTCATGCTTATGATATAAGTTCATAGCAAGGTATTATTATTCCTACTGCACTTTACTATGGCTGAGCAAATTTAAATGCATCAATCAAAAACTAGAGCTTCTCCAAACTTACTGGAATATGTCTCTTTGTATCAGACATCAGATATATATTTGGTGTGGGAGATAAATATAAACATTTACTGAAATGATTTGAAGATTAAAATCTTGTACTTAATTTTGCTCCAAAACTTAAGCTTGTCAGAATCATACCACAAAGTATCAGTCCAGCCCCAGAGCATCAAGTCCCGTAGTCTACCCCACAGCCCTCTTTTTGTCTCTTAGGGGCTTCCTGTGCAATGTGTGAACTCTAAATTCTGCAGTGTCACCTGAGAATAGCTAGGTTGGATTTCTGATTGATGATACCTGTGGCAGCAATAGTGATTTCCCATGTTGACTCATCTCGAGGCTGAAGGAAAAGCTCAAAGACAGGTATATAAGGAAGAGTTCTCTAAAACAAAACAAGATGTTCTTTTATCATGATCACTTCATGATGTAGCTCACTCATCTGCTTAGCTTCCATCTCCCAAAAGCCATAGTGAGGTGATATAATATCAATTTCTTACATATCTTTTCTTTAGCTGTCATTATCAAAAGATTGCCAATTGTTTCTTACTTTTGCATATATGTATCCTATTTTTCAAATAATTTTAATTAATTATTTATTTATGAGACAGAAAAAAAGAGAAAGAGGAAAAGAGGGGCACAAAGAGAGAAAGGGAGATGGAATGGGTGTACCAGGGACTCTAGCCACTGCAAACAAACTTGAGTCATGAACCACCATGTGCATCTGGCTTACATAGGAAATCAAACCTGGGTCCTTAGGTTTCCCAGACAAGGGCCTTAACCACTAAGCAATCTCACCAGACCTTTGCATCCTGTTTTTATATGTGTATATTTTATCAATATTTGTCCCACAAAAATAAAAGATTCTATAGTTTCTTTCTTCCACAGGTTCAAGTAACAAAATTGTCCACAAGAGTGCAGTACCCCAGGAACACAACATACTTCAGTATATGTCTTTACCTCCACTGTAACTGTCAAGGCGTTTGCACACCACAATGTCTTCCATAATTATAGGAAGAACCTTACTATTCCTCTGTGTTCTCATCTCAAACCAGTAGGTTTGAGTGAACATTAGAGCATGTTATTGTTTTGTAAATGTTATGAAATATGGATTTTAAATATTATTTTATCCACTTTTCTGGTTCTTAGATGAAAAATTTGATACCTAGATTGAGTGAAGTTAGTGCTATTTGAACTTCAAGAGTTACAATTATTACTGAATTCCATACTTTACTAGATTATATAAAAATGACAAATCCATTTCAAAGTACCAATTTTTTCCATGATCATATTCAGTGATTTATTAAACAATTGTTCAGAGATAAAACTTTAAAAATAATTAAGGTAGAAGGCTTATCATATAGTACATTATTTTACAATATCATGGTATAGCCACATTTTCTGAAAGGCTACTTTGACATAGATATTATAGCATAAATTTTCAGACTATAAACAGTGCTGTAAATATTTCAAATATTTAAAAGTATGCATGATAATTTTAACTTTATAAATTCTTATGAAAACTTTTTTCTTTATATAAGCATACTTACATAGTATGAAAAAATAATATTCTGTCTACACACATTGGCTTTATGACACATGCACCTATAATTCTGTCATGAATAAAGTTAAAAGAAAAAATCTACAAGATAAAGCTTCTCCATCTAAATGTGCAAAATTGACTGTGGAGTAGCAACTTGTCAGAGCTCCACATTAATGAGTAGATGATAAAATTAACTCTGATGCTCATAATTGAACATTCATTTAAAAACATATGCTTGATAAACTATTTCATGGATGTTTTGTAAATTTGAATTGAACATATTCACACACAGAGAAAGAGAGAGAGAGAGAGAGCACTAACTCCTTTGATTCTTTTATATTTAGATTTCCTTCACATAACAGGCAGCTCTGCTTGGCAAGTTCTAACAGAACTCAGTCAAGGTGAAAGCCAGCCAGCTTTTGCTGGTAACAATGCATTCATACAGCAAATGATCACTGTCTGTTCAGGCTGCTTCTTGCTCTTGTCTCAGAGTAAGAAAGGAGTGCTGCTTCTTTCCTGGGGTAAGCTATTTGAGAAAGAAAGTAACCTAACACTAACTGCAGGCGGGGTCAGAGTGATGTAACAGGAAGCTCTGATGTTTCCCTCCTGCTGCTGATCACTTACAATCTGACAACACTTCCAATCTACTCAGAACAAGCCCTCTCTCTCCAGCAGTGTTACCTCCTGCTTTGGACCATCAGGCTTGCTGACTGGAGCTCGCCCTGCCTGCAGGATCATTCTGCAAGGCTTTCTTTTGCCCACCTCGCCTGGAGAGGAATCTCTTCTGGGCTATCGCAGAAAAGCAAATTCCATCCTGAAACTATTTTACCAAGAACTTTCTCAGGAGCTGTGCGGGGTAAGTGTATTACTCAAAATCAATATTCTGAGTACTTTTCTCATGTAGTTTGGCAGAGCTTCTAACAATAATTTAGTAAGTGGTGTTGAAATAATGTTGAAAAATTCTCATTTATTACACATGTTAAACTACAGCATATTAATCTGAAGTGCATATAAAATCTGTTAGTACTGTGTAATATTATTTATAGTAGTATTCTAAAAAAATAAATTTACCAAGTATTAACTAAGATTAAAAGGCACATTTCCAAACAAATACCTTCATGGGGGAACAATGCTGTTTAAAAGTAGCTCCAGTGTTAGGTGAGCTTCAGTCTTGACAGCTGGAAAACATATTTTGAAAAGACCCCAGGAAGGGTCTCTAAGCATTCTGCATAGTCAGTATTATCAAGGGATAAAAGAGCTACAACTTATGGGGTCTCAGAGTCTCACTCTGTGGATGAATATAATGCAGGATTAAAAGGAAAAGTCTTCGATTTGGATTTAGTCTAATTGCCTTTAACACGTCTTTCACTTCTATTTATACACACATATCTAAGTTTTGAACTGATGGAATTCTCATTGTTCATTCTTGCTATATGTGTTTAAATATCTTTTTTTGCTAATTCCAAACTGTTTCCGTTCATGAATCATGGGTGGGTTACAAAGAAAGGAAGGAAAAGAAAAAATAAAAGGAAACACTGTTAACAAAAGGTAGAGATTTCTCTATTATTTCTTAATCTTTAGACCTGTAAGCAAAAAGTATGTGTAGTTCACCCTGACTAGTATCCTTTTGTAAGTTTTTGAAAATACCCGTAGATACAGAAATATAGTGGCATAACCAGCAAGTAAATCAACTCATTAAACAAAGAAAGTAAATTATGTATTAAAAGAGAGAATTTACAAGATAATGTTGAGATGGAACATCTGCTAGTGCTCTTTCCAACAGTACAGACTGTTCCTTATAATTTGAGGAAATAGTGTCTGTTTGCTAAGTTGTTTGTATACAGCTATCACTTACTAGTTGCTAAAGAATGTAAGATGTCAGCTTTGAGTTCAAAATTATGTTGATTAGCACAATTACTAAATACTGTTTGTTTTTTCCCACCTCAATGAAATCACACATTACAAGAAGCCTTTCCATGAAAGCATCCTGCACTTAGTCACCCACAGCCTAGCAATTAACACCTATTCTGAGGACCTCCTGGGTGACCATTGGCTCTATTTTCCCACATATTTCATAATGGAATGGAAATGTAAATTAATTTTATTTTGTGATTTTTCAAAAAAGTAGCTATTGTAGCTTGTTTCTCTTTTAACATGTCTTAATTCTACTATTGAGTCCCCTGCCATGTGTAGAAATAAAAAAGGTGTTTTTAGAATATGTCATTAGAATTGTTACTAAACAATTGGAATCAACACATTAAATAACCCGTTGTCACCTTAGTAATAAAAATTGAAATGATGTTATTCTGTCAAATTATTATTTTCTTTAAAAGGTGAATTACACTAAAACAGTACGTTATAATGAGTAGCTTCCAAAATGGTTCAGATTTTTATTTTATTGTTATACCCTAGCATATAAGAATATTTTGAAAATTTTAGCCATTCACGTCTGCATTAATAGCTTTGTTAACTAACAAATATAACAGCTGAAAACTACTAGTCAATGAGTATTGACTGTCATTAAACAGGCATAAAATGAATAAATAACTTGAAGTTTTAAGATAACAAATAATGTCCATATTCATGATAAAGTTGCATTTTTAAAATGAATGTCAGAGAACAAATGCATATTTTTCCACAAAGTCTACTTATCTTTAAATCAAATGTTAAAAATCAAAGAATTATGAAATGGCATGAATAATATGAGCAGAAATATGTTTAAGCTAAACTTTGGTTTTAAAGGAGGTATACTTTTTGTTACTATAAAATTTTTTCTTCTAATATGCTTTAGCACATTCTGAAGCACTATTCTATAAGTTAAAGCTGCAAGATTTTTTAGAATATACAAAGCATTTAATTCATCTTGAAAGAAATTGAAAAAATGATAAGCAAAGCAAATTGTACCTAGGTCTACACATTTCAAAATGATTTTAACTGAATGTCTCTGGGTACACTGTGGTGATAACTAATACTGTACAAACTTTAAATAAAATCAATAGGCTAGCATATTTATGACAAGATTTATTATAACTTGTAAATATTATACTTTTATTCTCATGCATAAAAAATAAATTCAAGTAAAACTTTTACTATTCCTACAAAAATAATATTTTATATGGTTAATATTTATATGGAAAATTATTGGATAAACTCAAAACTTAGAAGTTAAATTATTAAGATAATGATATATTTCAAATTTAGAATATATTTGGAACCAATTTGATAATTATTTGTTGCCAACTTATATATGGGTTTACACATTTTGGTAGGATTATCTTAGAACTTTGTCAAAAAATTAAGTTATTTTTTAAAGTATCAAAGTAGTCACTAAATAAGATGCATTTCGTGCTTTATGTATGACTGAACTTTTAAAAACGAATTATGTTTTTAGAGATATCACAACTGTGACATCAACTTTTTAAGATATAAATTTATTCAAATAACATGATTTCAAGCCTTTGATTTATCATTATTAAAAATTTAGGCCAGGTGTGGTGGTGCACGCCTTTAATCCCAGCACTCGGGAGGCAGAGGTAGGAGGATTGCCGTGAGTTCGAGGCCACCCTGAGACTACACAGTGAATTTCAGGTCAGCCTGAGCTGCAGCAAGACCTTATCACAAAAAAAAAAAAAATTAGGAAGCTTTTAAAACATTATTATAAATTGTACCTTGTGGTGGTGTGAATGGAAAATACTCAGGGATTCAAGTTTAAAGTACACCTAATTTCTTGACTGACATAGGATGTTAGTGTGTACATTCAAGATTGTAAAAGAGTATGTGATTATTAAAAATCAAACATTTCTTTTTTCTTTTTTATAATTGACAACTTCCAAAATTATGGACAAGTGCATGATTTTGAAATTCTTATAAAATGATATATAATTTCTCAAGAATGTCATCTTGTCCCACAAAGGACCATGCTATACTATTAAATAATGTCAAGAAACGTCTTCATTTAATATGAAAAAAATACTCTGATATAGGATAAATGTTTATAAAATTATTAGAGAAGATGTGTCTATTAACCAGATATTGCCATCCTTTCCCCATTTTCTCATAGAAATATATTCCTTTGCAAATTATTCCCTTAGTAGAAGTTATAAAGAAATCTCAAAAGTTTTCATACCTTAATTGGATTTATCTATCTTTAAGCTGGTATATAATTTTGAAGATATATGGTCTTAAAATAAATTGAGGAAAAATAGGTAGCATTGATTTTTATAATTTATACAAATTTTATTAATAGTAAAATTTTTATAATATATAATGTCTTAACTGGCCTGATTATATAAAGACATATCGACCATGTTTATTTAAGATAAATATTTTGAAATGCATTGAAATTCTAATTTAAACATAAAAGTCCTCAACAAATCAAGGTGATTACTTTTCATGATGAATTGCATGTCATAAACCATAATATTAGGCATTTGATTCAAGTTTAAGTGACATAATGTCAGTAGTGATTAAATTAATTCACGTTCAAAATTACTAAGCAGTTTTTCCAAAAAGAGAAACATATTGAATTTTCAAGGACACATTAAACATTTTCCTGCCTATTATTTAAAGTATGAATTGTCAACTGTGTTAGAGTCTATATTCCCTAGATTGCATACATTATTGTCACATGGTAATTTATAGAAACTGCTTAGCACATGCTTTTTTTTCATTTTCTTTAATTGTGTTATTTACTTAACAGTATTGTAAAAAATAAAAGTAATATAGCCATATGTAGTTGCTTGCAAATACAGTGAACAGTGAACATAATGGATTGAGTTTTAATGTGAAATAAGTTTACTTCATCCTTTTGTGGTTTTAATAAAATGTTATTACATATTATTGCCCTTATTTCAAAGAAAAGGTAAAAAAAATCCTCACCAGTGTAAGCTAAGATATAAATAAATAATAAACAAATCTTTATCACGTTGAAGTTTATTATAACTGTATTTTATAAAGACTACGGTTTGGAACCCAATTTTCAGAAAAATCTTACTCTCCTTAACAATGTAGAGTTTTTAAAAAATGTTATTTATTTATTTGAGAGTGACAGACAGACACAGAAAGAGAAAGAGGCAGATAAATAGAGAGAGAGTGGGCATGCCAGGCCCTCCAGCCAGTGCAAACGAACTCCAGATGCATGCGCCACCTTGTGCATCTTGCTTACTTGGGTCCTGGGGAATCAAGCCTTAAACCGAGATCCTTAAGCTTCACAGGCAAGCGCTTAACTGCTAAGCCATCTCTCCAGCCCAAACAATGTACAATTTTTAACTAAGAAAAAACTCTATGACATACACTTATGTAAAAACCTATAGTTTCTACCCTATTGAGATTTCACCTAAACTGAGTTCAGCTGTGTTTTTTACATCAGTGATCTTGGATGCTTCATCTGGACTGTAAAATCAATACCATTATAACCTGTGTCTGGCTGACTTACAAGAGAACTTCTCTTGCACCTTTGTCGCATGGAACATTAATAGGTGTGTTATCAATAAAAATGAATATCTAAAAAACCAAAACAGGAATATTTATATTGCATCCAAGTCCATAATTATGTGTACAAGTGAGTGTTAATTTGAAGCCATGTTTGTGAATTAGCCAGAGACCAATTGTTACGTACATTTTATACATAAAACTATACTTAAGCTACATTGCAGGATAATTTGAAGGGAATATTGAGTGTGTTTTAGTACCACAGAAGAATTACTTAAATTTTAATAGAAAATCAAGATTAAGACAATGGGAAAAGAATGTTATCAATGCAAATCTGTGATTATTTTGTAATTTTATAGCTATTTTATTACTCAATGGGTACTTGATATTAATGTACCATTTTATGTTTTTGACTTTTGTAAAAATATTCCAGAATGCTATGTTAGCTATGGAAAAAGATACAATGTTTTAGAAATTAGAATAGATGTGACTTTCACATACGTAGTTGAATTGCTCTGGACTGTTCTCATTGCCATGTAAGTCTCAAGTCCACCACTTCTTAGCTCTACTTCCTCATCTATCAAGTACAAATCATAACCGCTCTGCTAGATAATGTTTAGTGTAGATCATTTGAAATGATATGTGGAACATGTTTAACAAAGCACTTGGCAGTGAGTAGGTGTTCAGTAAATTCATAGATTATTGTATCTTTTGTAAATAGGAATGAAGTCATAATTTTATCTATGTAAAAGTTTATTCCCAACAGGAAACCTTTAGACAACTAGAAAACAGTTTACTCAGAAGTCAAAAGTGAGCAAATATGGTATGCAACCACAGTTTTTAAAATGATCAATTTGCTACAATCATACAGTATGATAGAGCAAAAAAACAAAAAAACAAAAACCTTAATCACAACTACTATAGCACTTGCGTATTTAACTAAGTATGGTGGCTCATGTGTGTAATAACATAATTTGGGAGACTAAAGTAGGAGGATCATTCTTCTTTTGAGGCCAACTTAGATTAAAATGAGTCCCAGAGTAAATCCTGTTTCAACCCCATCTCCCTACCTCCACCAAGAAAGAACTTGAGCACTTTCAAAATGGTTCATATTATTATTTTTATTAATTAGTTTTTTTTGTTTGTTTTTTTGAGGTAGGGTCTCACTCTAGCCCAGGCTGAGCTGGAATTCACTATGGAGTGTCAGGGTGGCCTCGAACTCACGGCAATCCTCCTACCTCTGCCTCCCGAGTGCTGGGATTAAAGGTGTGCACCACCATGTCTTTCTAAATTAGTTTTTTTTTGTTGTTATATGAGGCAGGGTCTCACTTAGCCCAGGCTAATCTGCAACTCACTCAGCAGCCTAGGCTATCTTTGAAAACGCAATGATTGTCCTACTTTAGCCTCCTGAGTGCTGACATCATATTAAAATTTTTAATAGCTATATTAAGCAAAAGTTTTGACCTAAGTCTACTTACTGTTCATTGTTAAATATTTTCTCACTGTCTTGTATGTATCTAGTATGAGACCTCTCTTTTATTGTTAACACAGTACAACATCAAGTAGAGGTAATGAATCACCAAACTTAGAGTATGTTTTTATTTTTTTATATGTATTTTATATAATTATTTGAGAGAGACAGAAAGAGGAGACAGAGAGAGAAACAGGGCCTTCAGCTGTTGCAAACGAACTCCAGATGCATGAGTCACCTTGTGCATCTAGTTTATGTGGGTCCTAGGAAATCAAACTTGGGTCCTTTGGCTTTGCAGCAAATGGCCTTAACTGCTAAGCCATCTCTCTAGTCTGAGAGTAAATATTTTTAACACAATATAGCAAAATTAATTTATGCTAATCAGTTGAACTTTGAATAATATAGTAATGTGCAGAAACTCAAAATAAAAAGAGCATTAAGGATGATCTGATAAACTCAGTTTTTAGTTACAAGTTATGAAAGTTATTCTTGCCTCCTTTCTTTTTTCTGCAAAGTTGTCTTTATGAAATGTACTTCTACTAATATGCAATACTAGATACATGCTGTCTTGAATATTACATTTTACATATAGGAAAAGTACCTTTCAATAGGATGGTGATACACATTTACACTTTGGAGATAATTTTTTGAAAATATGTTTTATTGACAACTTCCATAATTATAGATAATAAACCATGGTAACTCCCTACCCCCACCTCTCCCCTTTGCAACTCACTCTCCATCATATCCCCTCCCACACTCAAACAGTCTCTCTTTTACTTTGATGCCATTGTCTTTTCCTCCTATTATGATGGTCTTGCTTAGGTAGCATCAGATACTATGAGGTCAGGGATATCCAGGTTTTTTCATGTCTGGAGAAACACATTGTAAGCAGTCCTACCCTCCCTTTGGATCTTAAACTCTTTCCACCACCTCTTACACAGTGGATCCTGAGCCTTGGAAGTTGTGATAGAAATGTCTCAGTGCTGAGCACTCCTCTGTCACTTCTCAGTACTGTGGTGCCTTCTAAATCATCCTATGGTCATCACCATCTGAAAGGAGAAGTTTCTCTAAACAAAAGTGAGAGTATCATTAATATGTGGGTATGAACATTAAGAGAAATGCTTACAGGGCAGTATGGTGAGCATAGTATATACATTTATCCAGGTACCAGCACAAGTTAGACCCCTAAGGCTCATGACTTCCCCTGTCATAGGTTTTTAGTATCAGGCATGTATTCCCTCCCAGGGAGTGGGTCTCCAGTCCAATTACACAGCAGTTGTTTTCCTCCATAACAGACATGCCACTTTTGCACCTGTTGGCTCATTTGGCCTGGCTGGCCAAATTTAAGGCTTGCAGTGTCTACTGTTGTTGATCTCACTGGTGATTTCTGTCTCCCATTGAACTACATGCAATGTGGCTTTTCTCAGCTTTCTGTCAGTTGGTCTACATGGAGGTATTCAACTCAGCTCCAGCAGGATTTCTCAGTGACCTTGCAGCCCAAGTATGTGAAATCTTCAGCAATAGTGTTTTACTGTGTATTACTGGTGGGAATCCAAGAGCCTTGGCAATGGAGTGTAATGTTTTGGGGAGTATCAGAGATCTCCCTGGCCAACAACTCACTGTAAGGTATACCATTCTTGGCACCTGAAAAATTTATAGTAACAATCTATAGCTTCTGGGTGTGCTATTGTCCAAAAAAGTAGGTTTCCATATGACTTATTTATACCCTCTTAGATTTTGATTAGCCGTCCCCCACCTTTCTTTTACTCAATCTCTTCCCCTGACCTCACTTAACTGCTTGGCTTTTAGTATTAATGAACTATGACCTACATTGAGAATATAATGAAAACTTCAAACTCTTTTTCCAGAAACAACAAATCTACTTCATAACGACATATTTGTTTGAATTTTTTGAAATCCCCTTCTGGTGGATCTGTCAAAGTAGGATGCATTCTTTTATCTCATTCCTATGGTCCCTCTCACACTTGCTTTTTATTTAACTTAATCTAGCATCTGCTATCATGGTATTGCATTGTGTTGGAGGAGGAAAACATTCATCTTGCTGTTCACATCACAGTTTAATCCTGAAGGTAACATTTATGCTTTAACTCATTAGACCAGGCAGGTATTTCAGTTAAAAAAGACTTGAATTAAACTGCATGGCATTTACAGTGATATTAAATATAAGGAAATCATCTGTGCAAAAGTCCAGAAGGTTAAAGCTGTATCTGAAGAGATAGAGACTATCTTTATTTTCCACTTTTTATTGACAGCTTCCATATTTACAGAAAATAATCCATGATAATTTCTTCCCCTGTCCCAGTTTCCTCTTCACAGATCTACACTGCGTCATGTCTCCTCCCTCTCTCCATTAGTCTCTATTTTGATGTCATCATCTTTTCCTCCTATTATCTTCTTGTGAAGATAGTGCTAAGCATTATGAGTTCATGGATATCATCTTAAGGCAGGTAAAATTGCAAGTGAAATAAAATCCATAAGATTATACCTTTATTCAGAGTTATTTGTTTGTTGCTAATTTATTGACAATAAAAGTTGCCCAAACATATAAATAGATAAGGAAATATCTGATATATTAAGTTTTCATACCTTAGAGAACACCCTACTTAAGCCATTGGCCCCTGATTGTATGACTAAATGAAATTTAATGTATTTATTATGTGTAATGTTCATACTTCCATCTGTGTCTGCCAGGTAAAGGATAGTTTGCCCAGAACAAGGGCACGTCTTTAGCAGCCAGTTCAAGGCTTACACATGGGAGGGATTGTTAAGCTGAGAACCATGTTAACTAATACTTTGTGAATTATGATGTCTATTTGGATGGACAGGCTAGATGGAATCTTGTTCATTAGACATTGACATACATTAACCTTATGACTTAATACTCTCTTCTGATCATTTTTAAAATTCAAGCCTGGGATATAGAATAATAAAACAACTTGAAAAAATATGATTAAAAATTATTTGTTTTAATTAATTAAAAATTTAAACAAATGTGAACAAAACAATTTTGCAGATTTCACCAGTATTAGATACTTTTAGATCTTATCATTTGCTCAAATCTCACCTGGAACCCTTCCTACTCAAACTATGAAGACAGATATGTTCTGGGCTTTATTTCTAAGAAAGTTCCTGATTTATTAGATCCAAGTTGTTTAAAAATTTTTCAATTTCTGATCATGAAATCATTATTCCATATTTAATGAATCAGATTTTATCCAATCTACTTAGATAGAAATAAATATAAAAAATTAACAACTTATATTTAGTTTTGGCATTCTTTTAAAGTATTTATTAAGAGCTAGAGAGATGCTTAGTGGTTAATGCACTTGCCTGCAAAGCCTGAGGACTCAGGTTATATTTTCCATTACCCACATAAAACCAGATGCACAAGGTGGTGCATGCATC
Organism: Dipus sagitta; assembly: GCA_036346955.1. Taxonomy (NCBI): domain Eukaryota; kingdom Metazoa; phylum Chordata; class Mammalia; order Rodentia; family Dipodidae; genus Dipus; species Dipus sagitta. The sequence continues at coordinate 51,741,920 of CM070774.1, forward strand.
TGGAATTCATTTACATTTTCTAGTGGCCCTGGTGCATCCATTCTCTCTCTCTCATAAATAAATAAAATATTTAAAGTATTTATTGTAATTTAAAAGACTATCCCTGGAAGCCATATGTATTTCCCAAGTTCTCAACTCCAATACTATTTAAAACTCTGTGTTCAAATGTTTCATGTAATTTCTGAAGCTATGGGCCTGGATTATTTTTTATAATCTTATTTAATGGTCCCCTAACTCTGAAATTGAAGATAGCTACCTAGTTCTGGTATCCTCAAAGGCTATACATTTATTCTGTAGGTCTTCAGATAGCATGTATCAACTGTTAGATCTGTGCCCTTGGACAATAAGCTGCTGCTAATGACCACACAGTTTCAGACTCCAAGGATTTTCCCTTATCCTGATCAACATTTTTCTTCCAGAAGTAATTACATAATGTTATGACATTAGAGAGGAAAATTTCTTTAAATACAACAAATGATTTTGTGAAGAAAACTAATTTCCCTTATTTGTAGGACCCCAAATTCTGAGCTACGAATACCAGTGTTCCTTCTTTCTTTTGTAGAGTCCTTCAAGTAAATGTCCTTATTGCTAGTGTTTCTGTGAATATACACAAATTTAAAGGGAAGTGTGTGTTCTCTATCTTGTCTTTAAGTTTGTTTAAATTAGCATGAAATGTTCTCACAGAGACCAACGTGTCTAAACCCTTTGCCTCCTTGAAGTCTCATTTGTTCTCACCATTTCAGTGAGTCCTGCCTAAGCCACTAATTAAATCAAGTATTCTCATGCCACCATGATCCTTTTCTTCTTTTCAGCTTTTGTGGTTTGTCCTGGATTTTTGCTATAACGATAATCACTTTCTGATAAACTATCAAACCTCATTAACATAATTCCTACATTATTATTTGTCTCTTTCATTGACATGTAGGAGTCTCCTGTACAAGTACGTCTTCCTTAATTTTCACCAAAATGTTCTAAGAACTTATGTCAGTGTTCTTATTCCATAGATGTTTAAAGTTGCATAATAAATAACAAATGAACAAATGGCTGTTTATTTATACCTGGATGTGAACTTTGATAGTATATGTGTCCACAGGAGCTATAATTCTGAATCATTGCTTGATTCCAAAGACAAAATCTTCACAAATGAATTACCATTTTATTATCTACAGGTTAACTTAATATTCATCCCTACCCCACACTGTCTTTGAAGGGACAGTAAATTAATAAAGATCTTCTCTGTGATGAACTTAACATTCAGGTTCCACTGGGTTCCATGGAATGACCTTTCAAATGAGAATAAATGAGAATGTAGCCCAATACTTTTACACAAAATGTTGAAGCCTTTCTACAAATGTGCAAACAATGGCTAAACTTGGCAGAATTTCTTGTTGAAACTGGCAAACTTGGCAAACATTGGCTCTCAATAGAAGCCTTACCCATTACTTATTGCCTTGCTGGACAATAGCAACAGGAGGTGATACAAGGAAAATAGTTAGCAAGGGAGCAGAGAGTAAACCAAACATTTTTTTAAAAAGCAGATGCAGCAAAAATAAAGTTCAGTTTATAACAAAAATTATACTTCTATTTAATAAGCACTGATTTGCATTGTTTTAATCTGTAACCTATCAATCTTTGAAATGTTGATAACTAGATATTTAATGATAATTTCTAAAAGCATGCCAAGTCCCAATAGCTTTTCAGTCTAGTATAGTTTGGGGGAATTTTCTAAACCTAAAGTCAAAGGATTATTTAACAATAGAAAAAGAACAATAATATCTAAGTTGAATAAATTTTATTAGGTGGTGTAAAAAGCACTTACAATGAAATTCCCACATGGAAATTAAAGCCTTTCAAGTACTTTGCACTTAAAATTTGAGTGCAATGATGATAGATTTCTATTTACAGAGCTTCACCCTTTCAATAGCTAGTGCCAATCTCTGCAATGACAACTGAGTATTCCCAGGATTCTTGTTCAGGAAAAGTGCCAAAATATCCATTACCTCATTGAGTTTCAGCAGAGGCAACAAATACTTTGATACCCTTTCTTATAGAGCACTAATTTTAAGTTGGAAAAAATCTCTTATAATTAAGTAACATTAAATTACATGTCAAATTGTTGTAAGATATAAATCAGATATTGTAACTTGCTCTCCATTGCATAGGGATTTTATGATATAGCATGTGATACATGGCAAAGCAGATGGCATAGCAAAAACATATGACAGAGCATGCCTTGGCTTTCATATAGTTTCAGGCAACTTGATTCCATTAACCAAATATTCCATGAGACTGGTAAACAAGCATCAGAGACATAATTACTATGCCTACAGTGTAAGAAAAGATTTTTGTAATTCATGATCTTACCTGCATGTGCCTTATAAATGTTCTAAGACACATTTTTATTGACACTTTTTGCTAACTAGCTAGTCAAATATATCTGAACAAGTATTTTATGAACCTCATTTCAGACAAATGTTTTTGATCATCTGAACAGCTACACTTTCTAATATTATCTCCTTTTAGGTAAATTCAGAGGCCACATCACATTAGAGCTCTAGTGACAAAGTCATTAATGTATGGCAGGGTGAAGAGTCAGGAGACTCATACAAAAGCCCTTGAAATTAGTAATGCAAAGAACAAGATTGGAGAGTGAAGCACCAACAAGGGTAACATAGAGGAGACCAGATAGCTCTCATTTAAATTAGCTTAATAACTATTGGCTAGGTTAAAAGGTTGAAATTAAAAAAATAAAGCCCAGAATATAATTCGAAAGTGAAAGAAACTAGGAAAAGAAAGGGAGGTTGAACAGAGTAAATAAGCTCCCCTCAAAGAAAGAAAACAAAAGAAGAGTCTATGCATAAAAAAAATCTAGTCCAGAAAAATACTTTTGCCACAATAATTATTAGGTTAAGATGCAGTGACAAGCACACATAACATTTAAGGTGGTGAGATACTTCAGACACATGGCATGGAAAATGGGCCCTCTCAAGGATCCCATTTTTAGTTGATTTTTAATGTCATTTTTAGCTACCTGGTCTAAAATTGTGACTAAAAATCAAACTTTGACCTTTTTGTGGGGACCATAGAGTTAAAAACAGAAAGATAGTACTTGGCCAAAGAGCTGAGAAGTATCTATTAATTATGAGAAGTAATAAGCACCTCTTGAGGTGGGGGATTACCATGTATTTGTTCTAAGGATTGAATCCGTTTGGTCAAGATAATGTCTCTACATTTAAGTGAAAGCATCAGTGGATTCAAGCCTATTGACAGTTTTCAGTCTCTTAGGACAGTTTCTGAATAGCAAGGCCATAAATTGGACTATATTAGCCCATAATAACCTATTTAAAGGTTGTTTGACAAAACTCCTTTACAAACCTACCAGTCAGAGTTGAGCTGGGCGAGGTGGCGCACACCTTTCATCTCAGCACTCAAGAGGCAGTGGTAAGAGCATCCCTAGGAGTTTGAGGCGACCCTGAGACTACATAGTGAATTCCAGGTCAGCCTGAGCTAGAGTGAGACCCTATCTCAAAAAAAAAAATATATATATATATATATATATATATATATATATGCAATATATATATAATATATGCAGAGGTGATCATTGTCTCCCATAGCACCCTGGATATTGTGAAAAAAAAAGATATAACATAGTGAGTTCAAGCCACAATAACATAGTATTAATGCGAGTAAAGCATGCTTAATTCAAATGATTATCTTTAAAACGGAATCACTAAACACTCAGCCTTCATTCACACTGGCTGGCTTAAAAATAACAAATCATATCCAATATATTTTGTTTTTTTAATTCTTGACTAATAATGATTAGTCCTGTGATTTTGAGGTACATTTCTCCAACAGAATCATTTTTATATAAAGATCTTAGAAAATTCCTAATAATATAAAGCACAACCTTATAAAACGTTTTCACATTTATTGAACCAAAAAGCAAATACACAGACACATTATAGACACATATACATTGATTTAAGTGTACATCATCATTAGTGTTCTAAAATTCCACTCATTGGCTTCCTAGAACTCTCCAAAAAAAAAAAAAATAATATGCAGATGCTTACAAAAAAATCCAGGTAGCTAAAACAAGCAATAAAATTTGCACATGTAAATATATTTAGAAGTTAATGAATTTTCTTTAAAGAATATTATATTCTAAATACACAATTATTCAAATAACAAGGACTGTGAAATATTAGATTAGTTCTAATTCTAATATTCTTACAAAAAGAAGTAACTTTCAAGTTAGGTCAATACTGTGTGAGGTACCTCTGTAGCCCACCAAATTCCCTCACTATACTGGAATTTCATGTTTGAATTCATAGGTTGAAAACTCTTGATAGGAACATACTGAGCATAATGATCTGTAAAGCTTATTCAACAATTTATAAAATTTCATATGCAGTGTGGTTCGTATAACAAGGTTTTTCCTCCCTGATTGACGTTAGAAACGATTGCCCTAAACGTGTGCTGGCCGATCTTTGCTTTACTGTCACTTTCACTATGTGTGCATGTGCTTCTAAGCAATGTATTATTCAATTTTGTTGATTCAAAGTTCACTTTTTGAAAGTGAAATAATGATGAACATATTCTTTGATCACTTACTTCTTATATGGAGAATTATACTTTTAAAGTACATCACTGTTAATGTATCCAGTTGGGGGCTTTTTACACAATTTCAATGTTCCATTGTATTAATGTTTCAGAATGCATTTATCCTTTCTTCTACTGAGGGGCATTTGAGTTACTTCCAATTGTCTGTTACAAACATGGAAGCCATAAACATTTCTCTACACATATCCTAATACACCTGTGTGAATTTATTTAGAGAATATGTTTATGAGAGGGATTTCTTAGCAAGCCATGAGTGGTACCTTTACCAATTCATATGCTTACTCACATAAAGTTTTGTTTGCTTCATATTCTTTCCAAAACTGTGTACTGTTGTCAAACTTCCTCATTTTTGCCAGACTGGTGGGTGTAACACAGTATCTCATCGTGGTTTTAATTTGCATTTCTCTGATAATGAATCATGTTGAATTTGCATGCATCAAAATGTTCATTTGAGCCAGGTCTGGTGGCTCACACCTTTAATCCCACCACTTAGGAGGCAGAGGTAGGAGGATTGCCATGAGTTTGAGGCCACCCTGAGACTCCATAGTGAATGCCAGGTCAGCCTGGGCTAGAGTGAGACACGACCTCGAAAAAACAAAAAACAAAACAAACAAAAATTTCATTTGAAACATTTGCTTCTGATTGGGTAACTGTGACTTGATGCTGGAAAATTATTTCAAGGTTAATTTTTGTTCATGACCATTGAAAAGAACTATCTTTTTTGAATTAGGTGATCCAATGAAAGGACAGAATATGTGCTGTTGTTTTAAAACCTATATATTTATTAATAGCATTTTTCGTTGTAAACAAGAACATGCATGGACAATATATAAAATCATAATCTTTATGCTTCTCTATTTTCAAAAACCTCACCAAAATTTATTAAAATTTCCTTGTAGAGTAAGAAAGGATTTTTTTTTTTTTTCCTGAGGTAGGGTCTCATTCTAGCTCAAGCTGACCTGGATTTCACTATGTAGTCTTAGGGTGATCTTGAACTCATGGTGATCCACCTACCTCTGCCTCCTGAGTGCTGGGATTAAAGGCATGCACCACCATACCTGGGAAATAATTACATTCAAATGTGTGTATGTGTGTACCTTAAATATACAAAATAATGTACTGAGTTCACAGATCACCTCAGCACAATTGTGCTTCTCTTCTGCATAGAATAAATAATTCCTATACATCAAATATTGTAGAAGAGATTAGAATTTGTATCTTTCATATAAGTTATAGTCAGGGAAACATACATTTGCTTTCTTAAGCATAAGCTAGTTTATCCAATATATTTTGCCAAGGTTCTGATTTTCTATTAATGAGTATGTTTAGGTAGGGCTCTCTTTCTCTTTAGCTTACTTATTTTGTTTCACTATACATTACATGAAGGTCTATCTTTTAAGCATATATACTGTATTTCTTTTCCATGTTCTTGAGATTCAATTCATTTTCTTTTTATTCCCCAACAAAATTATATATGGCACCAGTTGAATAAAATTAGCACTCTCAAGTTCCATCTATGTATCTTTGTTTTTCTATTGTTTTATATTCTTATTTTGTGTCTTCTTTTTAGATATTAATCTGTTGTGAAATTATGCTATATAGCCTGGTATTTATCATTAAAATGTGGCAATACATGTTGACACATACACTGTAATTTTGTTAATATATGCAGTACAATTACTAATTCAAATAGACTCTTTAGTAAATTTGATGATAGCCCAAAGTGAGTAGTTTCATGTTTTAATACCAAAAGGGATAGAAAAATTTTTGCATAGAATTTTTAGGTTGAAAAAGGAAATTTCTGAGAGCATGCCAAAAAAAGCACTAGTGTTCCCCAGTCATTTCTATTTCTAGTGGCATTTTTATAGCAAGTTGGGAAAATTCTGAAAATAAACTTCAACTTTGAACCTGCTGAAACTCCATATGCATGCCAGTAAAGCCTGATGCTGACGCATTTTTCTCTTCTAAAATATCTGTTAGAAGAAAGAAATTCTAGGTCTATAGAGTTTCCATCTATATGTAAGTAGAAATCCTTAATACAACCAGATCATCCTCATAATTACCATGTATTTTAAACTTTTAAATGATGTATGATAAATAAGAAAATATGTGAAGTTTTAAGCTTTTTCAGAGTAATTTTACAGGACAGTTAAAATGAATTGTTCCACAGAATGTTTTACTATAGAAATTGCACTAAATAATAATTGTTAAAATATTTGCCTGCCATATAAACTTTTCTACTGACTTTACTGAAACTCTTGACAATGGCTAAGATTATTAGGCAAGCAGCAAGTCAATGGTCCATGAAAGGAAAGTTAATGACACCTTCAGATGACAATATAAGTTAGAGATAAACATCACAAAACACTAGTTAACCATTTTGAAGTTGCATAAATATCAATTCTCTGTAAATTCAATGCCAAGGATAGTATAGTATAGTTTTATTTTATGTTCAATATTACTTGGGCCTGGAAAGATGTGCATGCAAATCACATCAACATGGATTATTTTTGTTTAACTGTGGATTAATTTATTCATAACACTCAAGTAAAAGGAAAAAGAAAGTTCATTTATGACACTATCCTTGGGTTCTCTCTTTGACTAGGAATTTGATCACCCTTTATTCTGCTTCCCTCCACTCTGACCATATTAAGCTATTACCCATAGATTGAACCAGCCAATTCATTCCTGCCCAAGAGTCATGGTCCAAGCTATCAGGTCTCAGAACAACATGTCCCCAAAGGCAATTATTTCAATGACAAACTCCTCAGAGAATCTTTTCATAATCATCACACCATTCTTCCTATATCTCTTTTGCCTCTTTATTTTCCTTTGAGCCCTTTACATTGTAGCTATTTTCTTGTTCATTGTTGTCTTCTTATATCATAAGTTCTAGGTGGTCAGAAACTGCTGTTCTCTGTTTGCAGACCCAAACCATGCTTACCCTGACTCCACCTCTTTCTAGTACTAAGAACTTGAGCAACAGGACAAATCTGCTTCCTTGTTTTTGCCACTTACAACCCCACTTTAAAGACATAAGATAACAAAAACAAAGTCCTTACTTCCAGAAGAGCTTGAAGGTAACCTTAATGTGGCCAATGTATTTGTCTGACTCCCATTTCAAATTTGCCATCCATAATCATGGTTTTAAAACAAAGACACTGATACACAGCTTTAAGCTTAATTCTCTAAAATGCCACTGTCAACTATTGGTGTTACCACAGTCACATGATTTTCTTTTGTCACCAGGGCCCTGCCATGACACACCTACCATTTGTGCTGCCACCTATCAAAAATTTGGATGGAGCAAATTTCAGGTACTGCATACATTACAAAAATAATATTTTTATTTCCAATAAAGCCAAGGAAATTAGGAAAGCATTGATAGTGAAAAATATTTTAAATATAGTGCATAGTCAACTTCTAAGTAAACATAAACAATGAAAAGTAATCTGACAAAATACTAATGAGACATGGAATTTTAGATATCTGTAAAACTTTCAGAATCATTTTTGGCACCTTGGCAAGGGGCAGGGGGGATGAAATTAACCTGTAGTTTTGTTCCTTTAGCCAATTGGCTAGCAGTATAAAATTAATTTGAAGATGTTCTGTAAGATAAGTAATTTAATAAAATCCACAAATATCATGTATATTATATAACAAATATAATGAGAGGGAGAAATTGTGTTTAATTCTATAATAAGGCTACTTTTTTTTAGTTTCTGCTAATGATGTATCTCTGTGGAGTTCTTTGTTTTCTGATTCACATAGTGACTCTTATACTTCTGTATAGAGGTACAAAGCTTTTTCATAATTAGAATATTAGAAGAGAACTTATTGACAAAAAAGAGGCTGGAAGAATGGTTAAATGAGTTATTTCAGTATTTTAAGGTACTTTATTTGGCTGTGAAAATGGTCAATGATTAAAGTTGCTTGCTTACAAAGCCTGCTGGCCTGTGTTAAGTTCCTCCACACCCATGTTAGGCTGGATTCCAAAGCTCATGGTTATGAAAGCAAGAAATCCTACCTCAGGAGGTAGAGCACAGACACCTCAAAGTTAGCCTCTGACCTTTGCATACATGTTGTGGTATGGATACCCTCCCATATACATGCTCTCATGCCAAACTAAATTAATTTATTTTTTGTTAACAAAGTACTCTAGATGCTTGTAGCATCCCTGGCAGAGTTTGAATGTCAGTCCTACCTAGGAGGAACAGGCTGCAGGGACATTGGTACTTCTAAAAAGTTGACTATGATAAGCACATGTATCTTTTTATTTACGTTGACATTGTAGTTACATGGAAAATAAAATATTAACTATGCAGTTGTGCTCACACCTGAGAGTCCCCTTCCCAAGGGTCATTAAGGTAGATTTCATATGTTAACACTTTTATGCTGAAAAGCACTTAACAATTCAATAATATATCACCCTAATAAGGAATAATATTAATAGAAACAACAATACTAAATTGTCATCATTCATTCAAAGCTGTGTGACATAATTCATTCTGTGCACTTTAACTTGTGATTTTTAAATTCCCAAGCTATACTGCTAGACCCAAAAATAGAGCCTGTGTCATTGTTCTTTGTCCCACAGCCTGTCTTTGGGAACTCATCATTGTCATTCTGTCCTTTCCTGTGTCAGCTTCCTCAATATGCTACATTTCACATGACTCACTGTTCCTTAGAGCGAGGTTGAAATGCTCAAAGGGCCTACATATATCTGGCAGCTGCCCTTTTCTTCCTGAACTGTTTTATGTGATGTAGTGCCAAATCAATTCTTTTAAAGCTCCAGTTTTGTTTCATGAAGATACATAGGGAAATGCACATAGCAAGAAAAAAAATAATCAAAAGAACTGTTTGGCCTCCCAATATGTGTATGAATTATATTGTCATGCAAAATTTGACAGGATTACATCACATTTTAGAATATCTTTCTGAAATATGAAATATACCATATATGTGATGGCTTTAAAGATGTAAATCAGAAGTGGAATAAAATGAAAGGTCTAAATTTAAATAGTTTTCTCTTTATTTTTACCTATATCTCCCAAAACTTGCTGATGGGTAAGTCATGGGTAAGACTTTGAATGAGAAGTTAACTGCTGACTTTGTAACTTTCTTTACCATGATAACTTCTAATATATGAAGAATGTCTCTCATTAGGTTGCATTTTTACCAGATAAGGATCTGTTTCTAATGATTACTCAAATTTAGTAGTCTTGTTCATAGTTCTTTCTGACTCTAAGATAGTAAAGATATTAATGTTCTATAAGTTCAATCAGTTTACTTTTTTTTTGGTTTATTTTTGTTTTTTCAAAGTAGGGTCTCATTCTAGCTCAGGCTAACCTGGAATTCATTATCTAGACTTAGGGTGACCTAGAACTGATGGCGATCCTCATACCTCTGCCTCCCGAGTGCTGGGATTAAAGGTGTGTGCCACCACACCTGTCTCCAAATTATCTTTCTTAAATTATGTTAACCAAATTGTTCAGATTACAGATTCAAATTTTTTATTTGCTCACTTGAACTTTAGAATTATTTCACTTTTATTATTTCATTTATTTATTTATTTATTAGAGACAGAGAGAGGGAGAGAGAGCAACAGAGAGAGAGGGAGAGAGAGAGAGAGAAAGAGAGAAGAATGGGCGTGCAGAACCTCTAACCACTGCAAATGAACTCCAGACACATGTGCCACCATATGCATCTGGCTTACCTGGGACCTGGAGAATCAAACTGGGATTCTTAGGCTTCTCAGGCATGTGCCTTAAATGCTACGCCATCTCTCCAGCCCATTATTTCTTATTTTAACTGTACCACATTTAAGATTATTTGGAGAACAATTGATAATTTTGTTCATTTGTAGTTGTATCTATGAATATAAATGTCTATTTATTAAGAAATATGTTTACAAATCAATGGCATCTTTTATTTAAGACCAAGAATATAGCTTTCCACAATATCAGGGATCTATCAATTGTGTCATGTCAAAAGCATCAAGAAAAACAGGAGTTGGGCCCTGTGGGTGGCAATGTCATGACTAGCCACTGAGGACTGGACAAGAGAGTCACGTGTTTCCTTTTGGATAAGCTTTCGCCATATCAGTGGGTTGTAATATGGTTGCAATAGCTGTAAATCAGAGATTGACCTAAGTCTACAAACATGAATGGAAATTTATTCTAGATAAGCTCTAAGGTTGTCCCTAATTCTTGCCCCTTATGGTCACTTTGGCTCATGATTTTATCTCTGTTATTTAATAGTCATTTTATATTGAATCCTTTGCCTTTTAATTCTTCATGTTCACATTTTTCCCCTAGACAAATTCAAAAGGCACCTATGAAGAATTCTTAAAGTATTTTCAATGTTTAAAAGTATATTTTTTCTGCCCACACTAAAGACTACAATGCATTTTGTTTAAAACAGCACATGTGTGAAAGTCTGTAGCATAGTTTTTGGCTTTGCTCTGTAATATATACCTGAGCCAAGTATAGTAAAGTCAACATATAAACAGCCTCATTTTATCCATAAAAAACCTTGGTTGATCATGGTACCTACCTTATGTTTTTGTAATGTGGTCATAACTCTGGATAAAGTCATTACTTGCTTAATGTTTCATAATTTAAAATCAATTACTGATGACATGTTACTGGCATGTACGGACTAGGCGACTACTCTTTAAATGAAAACAAAGGTGTAGGTAGTTAATGCTGTGACTATTGCTTAGAATTTGGCAAGCCTCCCAAAGTGATAGGTAATGTTATCAACAACATAATTATATTCATTATTGCTAAGAGAAATTGTAGTTGTAATGTGACCTAGGGGGATTTTTAATGTTCTTTTAAAGGTGTTTGTACTGGAAAATTAAAGGAAAGCTTTCATTTATGTACAGATACTTGCACAAAAACATTTAAGCAGATTAAAGATTTTCATGAGAAATTCAAAAGGCTTCCCTAACAACAATCCAATGGGAAACATAGTAACACAGCATCATAGAGTTTTAATAGGCTACCAGTTCACCTAGTGCACTGTCTTAACATGTCATCTGTTTATGTGTTGTGACTCTCTCTCTCTCAAATGACTTTTAGCATAATTAATAATATTTCAGTTATGGGGCTAAGGTGTATGTGTCATGACAGATTATGGGAGGCTGAGGCAAGATGATAATAAATTACAGACCTGCTTGGGCAACATAGCAAGATCTTGTCTATAAAATGAAAAATAATAAAACTTAGATATGGAAATATATTTCAGTAGGATTCATTCTATGAGTGAAGAGTGCATATAGGAATAGGAACATGATTTTTAGGAGAGAATAAAAGAACTATTCCCAACTATTAGTAAGAACACATTCATTTATTTTTAATGACTATGTTAGGAACTAAGATGTCCATGTATTTATATCTTATTGGGAACATTTAAAAAATGATATAACAGTTACAGCTTAAAATGTCAGCATTTAAAATGTTCTAGAAATGCCATGCTACCATTGAGCTGTCAACTGTAAGGAGTGAAGTACTTTCCAAATTATTTTACAAAAAAAGTATCCACAGACATGATTGAAGAATCCAGCTTTAGATGAGTACATCATTTGTCTTTGCATTTTCTCCCACATAAGAAATACAATTAAAAAAAGTTAATCAACAAATACAATTTAAATTTTATGGTGAAAAAATGATGAGTTAAAATATTGTGTATTTCATTGTATAGTATGTTTGCAATCAGACCAGCCAGTGTCATCTTCAAATTTGATTTCCTAACAAAAGGAAACATTACACCTGGATAATGCAATCATTATTGTACATATCAAAGGCAAATATGCCATTGTATTTCAGTAAATGAATAAGTATAGTTTTGCAAGTGATAGAGTAGATATATTAGAAGGGCTTTACTTTTGATATGAAGTGTCACAAATTGTAAAGAAAATCCATTGGTACTGGGGCTTTATGATTCCGTGAGTCATAATTATATCAGTGATATGACATTAGTATATAGCTTGCTTTTATTTTATTTTTGATAGTGAATAATATAATGTTTTTGCACAAATATAAGAACTTATTAATGTTTACATTGCACAAAATGTAAAAGTCTTCTATAATATTTTTCCAAGATGGATTGAGAGACAATATAAATAAAGAATTGCAAAACAGAGATTTTTCAAGGAAGAGGTTTTATTGTCCCTAATTCAATTCTAGCAGTGTGGTGCTTATGTGCTACCCCAGAACTCAAGAGGTTGAGACATAAGGGTAAGGAGTTCAAGACCAGCCTGGGATACAAAGCAAAATTCTTTCTTTAAAACAAAGAATCTGAATACTGAAGCCAGATTCAGCTGAAGTACATTAGATTCTGCATGAATTTTAATAGTCTCTGTAGTACACATTTCTCTTATGTAAGAAATCCCACATAAACAAAAACAAAGACTTTATTGTTGCACTTACGTATTTTTATTCTTATTTTGTTTGATTTATAATGTTCCTACTACACTTCCTTACTTAAGCTTCCTTCTAAGCAGGGCAGTTATCATCTATAGACTACATGAATTTTGACCACATACTTCTTTTCTTTCAAGCTGGGAGAAACTAGAGTGAATACAGTGAAATAGGTAACTTTTCTTAGTTTTATTTATTTGCTTATTTATTGATTGACATGTATGCTGGAGATTGAAGTCATGGCCTCACACATGCTCATCACAGGTTGTAACCAATGTCATGTCTCTGCCCATGATGCAATGAATATCTAACAGAGTTACCAATAAGCCAGTTCTTAATTTCCAAAAGGCTCTTTGCATACTGCCATTTTTCTTCAAACATTATATAATTTTCCATCTGTTTCATCTCACCAGTCATAGGATATTTATTAATGGCTCAGTGACATCATGTGATACTGCTATATAGAGTCCTAGTAATATTATAATAAATATTATTTTAAAATAATATTATAAATATATAAAATTTATATATAAATATATAAAATAATATTATAAATAATATTTATAAAATAAAAATTAAAATAAATTGTATTCATATTTCAAGTAGTTATCAAAGACAAATGAAAGCACATTAAACACATTTGCATTTCTGTGCTTCTGTTGAAATGAATAACTCTGGACCTGAAACATTTGAGAAATGTCTATAAGCTTTTAGAAACAAAGGGCTACTTACAAGAAAGGCAGAGTCATTTATTTGATTCGTGCAGGAAGTTCCCACTGTGGCTTAATGTTCCTCACGCTCTCAGACTATGACAAAAAAAAAAAAAAAGCCAACATAAATAATTACAGCTTTTACTGGGCTGAATCTAAAGCCTTCCTGCCAATGATAAACCGACTTTGGACCTAAAGGAAAGTAAAGCCTTGATTCATCAGCCTACAAATGAACCTGCTAAACTGTAAATTTTGCTTCACATTTGGAGTGTTTTGTTTTCTGTTTGTTTTATTTTTAGAAAGGTCTATTTCTTTGTAATTAAAACAATCATTTCATTTTAATCCATTAATATAATTTAGTCTATTTTTGAAAGTCAATGTATCAAGAATTTAGTGCAACAACAAGGAAGACTCATCAACTTCTTTTAGATTCCCATGCACATGATATGATGTGGGTTGTAATTTCTGTGTTCTGTCCTAGAACTCCATTGCTTTAGTATCACTTCTCAGCATTCAGAATCTAGAAGTCTGGCTTTACTTTTCTCTCTCTCTCTGTTTTGTTTTGTTTTGTTTTGTTTCTTTATTGAAAACTTTCATTCACAAACACACTGTAATGTTATCACTTCCATAACATCCTTTTGTACTTTTCCCCCCTCTCCCATTCCACTGAATCCTTTCTGTCCAACCTGTCACTCTTCTACTTTTGATACAAATTAGGAGTAAGACAGATTTTTTTCTGGTAAGTAATTAGGTAGGAATTATCCTACAGATTTGTGGATGCCACCTTGCCTGCACTGGCAGAGCTGGAACTCAAATCTGATCAAGTCACATCCAAGCTGGCTGTAAGTTATATCAGTATTAGCTTCCCATTTCTTTCTCAACGTTTTTCCAGCACCAGTGTCTTGGTACTTCCTGAGTGCCTCCTGGGCCTGCCAACCAATCAGGTTCCTTCCGGCACACCTGTATGGATGATGATGTTCATTCAGATTGGATGTTTGATTCATATGTGGAACTGATCCATTCCCTTTGTGAAGGAAGTTTTCCTGTTTTCCAGGTTGGAAAGGGAATTTCTTTTGGCCTGGGAGCTTTCTAGCTTTGCTTTCCCTCTCATCTTAACTCTCCTGCTGTCATGGGAATTCTAATCCTACTCAGAGCTCTTTCCAGCAATGTTGAAGTATGGATGGGTTCAATATTGTGCAGGTCTTGCAGACGTAACCACAGCTGCTGTGGTGTCGTTAATGAATAGTTGGATCATGTCTGGAGGATAGAGTCCCGAAGTTCTCCTTCCTACGCTCTGCCTCCCACCTTCTCCACCTCCCCACTGCAGCTTCGCTCAGCCTTGGAGGGGATGATATTAATGTGTCATTTAATGCTGAGCACTTAATAGCCGCTTATTCTCAGCCCTTTGGTGAGTTTTGGGTCTTCTGAGAATACATCACCTTTTCAAAAAGAATCTTCTCTAGTCAGCTGTGAGAGTAGCACTAATCTATGGGCATAAACATAATGTGAACTATTGAGGAGAAATTTGATGAACGTATCATGATTTAGTCAAACTTCAGTAATAGACCTCCCTACCCACAGGATCTGTGACCTGAATAGTCTTTTTAAATTTCCGTATTTTTCAGTTTTTTTTCATCTTAAAAGTGAGGGAGCAAATATCAAAAAACTAAAGCAAGACTTTATGTCCCAAAACTCAAAACAGTAACATAGTGCAGCCAAAATTAGCATGAATTTCTTTTCCATTATCTCATATTGTCTACTCAGTGCAAAGCCTGATCCATGAGTGTGAACCCTTATCTAGGAATGAAAATTGGTCAACATCATCAAGAGCCTGTGCACAAGATGCTGGTAGGCTCTTGCCTGGGAGCTGTATCCCAGCTAAACCTTTCAATTTCCTAATCTTTTCACATGCCAGAAACCACATATAAGTATATATTTACTAAAAGTATTAATTTTCCATTGAAATCACAGTAATAACACTTCAACTATGGACATGGTTGACTGCCCCTCCTATATCATATTTCCTTATTTCTATATTTGTTCCTTTGGTAATAGAATTTTGAATGCTGGCTCAATATATTCCTTCAAGTGCTTTTCTCTTATTACTAAGGTTGGGCCAGGATGGATGCTTCATCCAAACATCCTTCTGTTTGTCTACTTCCTATGATCTTTCAATGAGCATCAGCATTTTTTAAGAACTTTGAATATTACTGAAGAAGGAAATGGGAGTTGGTTTTTCTGCCATGCCTTGTATTATGTAGGACTTCACCTGGTGATGTGAACATAAAGTCTCAAAGGGAGACATGACAGCTCTCCTTTACTGGCCACTTGAAATGATTTGAAATATCTAGGAAGCTGGAGATAAATAATATGTATTTCATGAGTGAAGTTTGGACAGGAATTCTGTTGACTTATGGAAACATAAGAGATAAAGTTAAAATCTGCAAGGCTCAGGGAATTTTGTGGAAGAGTAGATGAAAATATTGTAGGAGCCACAGGTGGGGATGCCATACACAAAGGCATTGCCTCTCCCCAAGAACTGACCGCTGCTCCTACAATGTATAACCCACAACCTCCTGGGGAATAACAGCAACCTCACTGATGAGGGCACCCAGTGGAATGGGGGCAGGGAAAAGGGAGAAGATGATGTCAACACATGATGTTATCATGAAAAATATGTTCTTAATTAAAAAAAAGAAAAGCTATTATGAGGCAATTCTGTACAAAACACAGCAGGAATTGTACACCTTGACAGTTGATGGTTTTGAGATCATTAGAAAATATACGAATATACTGGTCATAGTAATCTCTTCAATTGTTTCTTAGGACAAAATGTCAAAAAATAGGGCACTAGAGAAAAAATAGTGCATAGTGATCTTGTGAATGGGACTAGCTGGAATCCTTTGTAAATGTCAGGACACAGAAATTTCAGGATGCTAGAGTCCTATGTTCTAAGATGCAGATAACAGTAGTTTGCAGGCCATTGATAACATGCCATGCTAATCAAAAATCACACAAGAATGAATACTAAGTTTTAAGTCATAAGAATAATTATGGAAGAGTGTATTTACATATAAGATGAAAATTTTATATAATAATTCATCTTTTACATAAAAGAATCTTTATCTGTTAAATGCATGAAATACCAACAGATTTTATTACTTCTAATCAAGTATGCATAAGTAGTTTTAATATTCTTATTCTGAAGACTCTTGTAGAAATGATATTATCTGTTTTATTTTATTAATTTTGAAGAAGTTCCTATTAGTGACTTTGTGGTTGAATAACTAGTAAGGCAAACAGAGATTATTACTATAGTGAGCTTGTTCCTACTTCCAGGAGGATTAAGATGCAACCCAGAACTTATGGTAATGAGTCATAGCCTTTTCCTAAATACTTATTTATTTATTTAGATGTGTATTTATTTATTTACTTGGCAAAGAGAGAGAGAGAGAGAGAGAGAGAATGGGTGCTACAGGGCCTCCAGCCACTGCAAACGAACTACAGGTGCATGTGCCACCTTGTGCATCTGACTTGGGAGTACTTGGGTCTTGAACCTGGGCCTTAGGATTTTCAGGCAAATGCCATAACCACTAAGACGTCTCTCCAGCCCTCCAGCCCTGAGTCATAGCCTTTTAAGTTGCTACAACGGATAGTTTGACTATGCATCTTCTCTATGCCTTCAGGCAAGTATCTGAACCATTTAGAGGTATATAACTTTATCAAAAATCATATAAGGAAAGCCTTTTTAACTCATTATATTTATATTCTACATGAAATAAAGCATTTCCTTAATTGATATAAATTATTCCTTTGCAAACCAAAATTTTAATAAATGAATGACCTACTCATTGATAAACAGGTAATTTTTAATTTTTCATAGATTTTTTTACTTTTTGATATTTTCATCATATATATTACATTTTTATCATATTACCCAAAATTAGCCTTCTTTAGCCCACTTGGTCCCACTGTAT